>CAWUFW010006928.1:0-600000 GCA_963921515.1 Calotriton arnoldi | reverse complement strand
CATAGGTTTCAGGCACGTTATAGTTAGAAATTAGCATTTAAAAAACCTTAGAAATTCACTGAAAAAACCATAAGGTTTTAGGGACAGTTATAGTTAGTTGGACATTGCACTCGTACAAAACCCGTGAAATTCCCCGTTATAGTTAGTTCAGGTAACTATAACTCGCGCCCCGCAATGCACTGCTGATGACGTCACATATTACATCACTCATGACATGGTCAGTGACATCACTGATGACATCACTGATGACATCTCAAATGACATCACTGATGACATCATCCATGTGAGAATTTAATGCACCTCCTCACACCCTAATATAACCTTTGATACACCCACTCTAAATTACAGACTGCCATTCTCAAAACCATAGACACTCCAACACCAATAACTACATACCCACTCACTGATTCTTAGGTCTACACACACACATCCACTCACTCACCCGTACAGTCACTCATACTTATGGTCACTCAGTACAGGACTATCATATGCACTCATACTCCTATATAGACACTGAAACACCGCCACTCATCCATAGAGGTACTCACACACCTAGTCAGTCATGCAAATAATTAAACACACTGCCATTTACTCACCTATACAGTTATACACACTCCAGCTCACTTACTCATACAAATACTAGCACATTCTTACGCTCTTATACAATCACTGATACAAGCACACAATCATCCATACAGTCACTCTCACAATCACACACTCTCGCTTATAGCTATTTATATACTCCAACACACATATATACTGCCTTTCACATATGTAGTTACTCACACATGTACCACTGGGACATACAGTCACTCACTAACACACTATTACACACACTTACCCACCCATACAGTCTATCACAGATGCACTCTTGAAACCATCCACCCAGTGAATCACCCACTCACACATCTATGCACAGAGTCGCACACAACCCACCCACACAAACACTCAGGCACCCATACAGATACTCAGACAACCAATCAATAACTCATATAGACACTCATGTAGCTATTCACAAACCCATGCACCACTTACACAGCAACAGACAGACGGATACAGACATTCACCCAGTTTAGTCACTAACCCATGCATTCAGTAAGATACGTTTAATCACTCACTTATCGAGTTAGTCACGCACCTACTAAATCATCCATACAGACACTTATACACCCACTCATTCTTCAATACGCCTTTCCCTATATATATTAAAAATATTTAAACTTTACAGAAACACACAGTCACTGGATGATGTCATCAGTGATGTCATTTGAGATGTCATCAGTGATGTCATCAGTGATGTCACTGACCATGTCATGAGTGATGTAATATGTGACGTCATCAGCAGTGCATTGCGGGGGCGCGAGTTATAGTTACCTGAACTAACTATAACGGGGGAATTTCACGGGTTTTGTACGAGTACAATGTCCAACTAACTATAAATGTCCCTAAAACCTTATGGTTTTTTCAGTGAATATATATATATATATTATCTACTGGCGGTCGCCAGTAGATAGTTATAGTTAGGACCTATTTTCCATAGGAAATCCGCAACATTCTATTTGAAATAACTCTTGCGTCGGTTGACGAATCTTCGCAAAATTTTCAAACTTCATGGCCCGCTCCGGTCCGCTCCTACCCTGAAAGTTTCTGGGTGATTCGTCAAGCGGGGGTCGAGAAAAAGAGGGGGTCCCAAAACGTGTTTTCCCCATTCATTTTCCCATAGGAAACTTTAGCCACGGCTACAGCCCGAACTGCTGAACGGAATTACACCAAATTTGGCAAAGAGGTAGTTCTTGGTTCAGAAAGAACCCTTTTGTTAAATGGTGTAAATCCGTTCAGTAGTTCCTGAGAAAATCAAAAGTAAAGTCACATATATATCTATGGCCGAGTAGGGTCCGCGTACCCTCCCGATCACGAGCTGCATGCTAATTGGCTGTCAACACTCCAAATCAGGAAGTGTTGGCAGCCATTTTATCCCTCGGTAGAACCGAAGCACAGAAACAAGTGCGCAAACGCACAAAGGGGGCAGGGTAGAAACACCCTGACCCCTAGGTCTGCTCAGGGGGTCCCACAAGGACCCCTGGGCAGAAAAAAGCATATATATATTTTTTTTTAAACGATCCTGCCGCAGGCCCCGCCCCCTTCCTTTACCACTCTGCAAACGCGCCCCCTGGTGCATTTGCAGAGGGGGAACGAATTCCCCTTGAATACTGGGGGTCCCTGGGGGCCAACTAGCCCACCAGGAACTTCCAGTATGCGCCAGGGGGCTGCGTTGCAGAGAGGTGTACAGAGGCCAAGCCCCTTTTTACACCTCTCTGCAACGCAGCTCTGTGGCGCTTTTTGGAGGTACATGGTGGGCTAGTTGGACTCCAGGGACCCATAGGATTCAAGGGGACTTAATTCCCCAACTTAAAAAGCGCCACGGGGCGCGTTTGCACAGTGGTGAAGGGAGGGGGCGGAGCTTCAGGTGACATGTGTGCAAACAGGCCCCGTTGCGTGTTTTAAGATGGGGAATTAAATCCCCTTCAATCCTGAGGGTCCCTGGGGGCCAACTAGCCCATCAGGTACGTCCAGAAAGCACCACAGAGCTGCGTTGCAGAGACGTGCAAAAAGGGGCGTGGCCTCTGAACACCTCTCTGCAATGCAGCTCTCTGGCGCATACTGGAGGTATCTGGTGGGCTACTTGGCCCCTAGGGACCCTCGGGATTGAGGAGGATTTAATTCCCCTTCTTAAAACGCGCCACGGGGCCTGTTTGCAAACATGTCACCTGAAGCCCCGTCCCCTCCCTTCACCACTGTGCAAATATTCCTCTAAAATCAGCCGAACTACGAATTCCGATTTACTCACCTGTTATCAGGAGAGACCTCAGTGCTGCATCTTTGAGCCCAGTACTGATCCTGAAAAGTAATTCTAACCGTACTTACCATTAACTTGAATTTCCTTCCATAGGCTAATATTGACTGGTTTCACTTGGAAATTCTTCTAAGTGTGGAGTTTTGGAACTTTATAATATTCCTCTAAAATCAGCCGAACTACGAATTCCGATTTACTCACCTGTTATCAGGAGAGACCTCGGTGTTGCATCTTTTGAGCCCAGTACTGATCCTGAAAAGTAATTTTAACCGTACTTACCAGTAACTTGAATTTCCTTCCATAGGATATCATTGCCTGCTTTTTGCTGAAAAAGTTTCTAAGTGTCGATTTTTGTAACATACAAATATTCCTCTAAAATCAGCCGAACTACGAATTCCGATTTACTCACCTGTTATCAGGAGAGACCTCAGTGCTGCATTTTGAGCCCAGTACTGATCCTCAAAAGTAATTTTAACCGTACTTACCAGTAACTTGAATTTCCTTCCATAGGCTAACATTGACTGGTTTCAATTGGAAATTCTTCTAAGTGTGGAGTTTTGGAACTTTATAATATTCCTCTAAAATCAGCCGAGCTACGAATTCCGATTTACTCACCTGTTATCAGGAGAGAACCCAGTGCTGCATCTTTTAGCCCAGCACTGACCCTGAAAAGTAATTCTAACCGTATTTACCAGTAACTTGTATTTCCTTCCATAGGAATCCATTGTCTGGTTTTCAGCAGAAAAGTTTCAAAGTGTCGATTTTCACAAACTACAAATATTCCTTAAAAATCGCCTGTATGACTTAAACGCATTCTTTCAACTGTTTACAGGAGATGCACCAGTGCTGGATCCAGGATCCACCACTGAGTAAGAAAAAGTAACGATAACACTTCTTACCTGCTAAGTGAATTTCCTGCCATAGGATAACATTGGTGATTCTATATGAAAAAGTTTCTAAGTGTCAACTTTTAAAATACAATAATATTCCTTAAAAATCACTACTGTAACCAAAACGCTTTTACTCAACTGTTTACAGGAGATGTCCCAGGACTGAATCTAGGATCCAGTCCTGTGGTTAGAAAAGTAATCCATAAAGTAACTAATTGCATTTAACTAGAAATTCACTTTGAGCTCAATGTTGCTTTGTTTTTTAAATTGTGTTGCCCATTGCAACAACTGTAACTACTGTACTTAAAAGTCTATTGCCTATTTGCAAAGTATTTAAACTAAAGTAATTCATTCTGAGAAAGTATATTTTGTAATGTAATGTATAATGTAATTACAATGTAATTTAAAAAATAACATATCTAAAAATAAATAGTTTAAAAAAATGTTGTAAATCAGTATCAAAAAAATAAATATAACAATTAATACATTTAAAAATTGTCATTTACAAAACCTTTGAAATTCACTGAAAAAACCATAGGTTTCAGACACGCTATAGTTAGGAATTAGCATTTAAAAAACCTTTGAAATTCACTGAAAAAACCATAGGTTTCAGACACGTTATAGTTAGGAATTAGCATTTAAAAAACCTTTGAAATTCACTGAAAAAACCATAGGTTTCAGGCACGTTATAGTTAGAAATTAGCATTTAAAAAACCTTAGAAATTCACTGAAAAAACCATAAGGTTTTAAGGACAGTTATAGTTAGTTGGACATTGCACTCGTACAAAACCCGTGAAATTCCCCCGTTATAGTTAGTTCAGGTAACTATAACTCGCGCCCCGCAATGCACTGCTGATGACGTCACATATTACATCACTCATGACATGGTCAGTGACATCACTGATGACATCACTGATGACATCTCAAATGACATCACTGATGACATCATCCATGTGAGAATTTAATGCACCTCCTCACACCCTAATATAACCTTTGATACACCCACTCTAAATTACAGACTGCCATTCTCAAAACCATAGACACTCCAACACCAATAACTACATACCCACTCACTGATTCTTAGGTCTACACACACACATCCACTCACTCACCCGTACAGTCACTCATACTTATGGTCACTCAGTACAGGACTATCATATGCACTCATACTCCTATATAGACACTCAAACACCGCCACTCATCCATAGAGGTACTCACACACCTAGTCAGTCATGCAAATAATTAAACACACTGCCATTTACTCACCTATACAGTTATACACACACCAGCTCACTTACTCATACAAATACTAGCACATTCTTACTCTCTTATACAATCACTGATACAAGCACACACTCATCCATACAGTCACTCTCACAATCACACACTCTAAGCTATAGCTATTTATATACTCCAACACACATATATACTGCCTTTCACATATGTAGTTACTCACACATGTACCACTGGGACATACAGTCACTCACTAACACACTCTTACACACACTTACCCACCCATACAGTCTATCACAGATGCACTCGTGAAACCATCCACCCAGTGAATCACCCACTCACACATCTATGCACAGAGTCGCACACACCCCACCCACACAAACACTCAGGCACCCATACAGATACTCAGACAACCAATCAATAACTCATATAGACACTCATGTAGCTATTCACAAACCCATGCACCACTTACACAGCAACAGACAGACGGATACAGACATTCACCCAGTTTAGTCACTAACCCATGCATTCAGTAAGATACGTTTAATCACTCACTTATCGAGTTAGTCATGCACCTACTAAATCATCCATACAGACACTTATACACCCACTCATTCTTCAATACGCCTTTCCCTATATATATTAAAAATATTTAAACTTTACAGAAACACACAGTCACTGGATGATGTCATCAATGATGTCATTTGAGATGTCATCAGTGATGTCATCAGTGATGTCACTGACCATGTCATGAGTGATGTAATATGTGACGTCATCAGCAGTGCATTGCGGGGGCACGAGTTATAGTTACCTGAACTAACTATAACGGGGAATTTCACGGGTTTTGTACGAGTGCAATGTCCAACTAACTATAACTGTCCCTAAAACCTTATGGTTTTTTCAGTGAATATATATATATATATTATCTACTGGCGGTCGCCAGTAGATAGTTATAGTTAGGACCTATTTTCCATAGGAAATCCGCAACATTCTATTTGAGATAACTCTTGCGTCGGTTGACGAATCTTCGCAAAATTTTCAAACTTTATGGCCCGCTCCGGTCCGCTCCTACCCTGAAAGTTTCTGGGTGATTCGTCAAGCGGGGGTCGAGAAAAAAGGGGGTCCCAAAGCGTGTTTTCCCCATTCATTTTCCCATAGGAAACTTTAGCCACGGCTACAGCCCGAACTGCTGAACGGAATTACACCAAATTTGGCAAAGAGGTAGTTCTTGGTTCAGAAAGAACCCTTTTTGTTAAATGGTGTAAATCCGTTCAGTAGTTCCTGAGAAAATCAAAAGTAAAGTCACATATATATCTATGGCCGAGTAGGGTCAGCGTACCCTCCCGATCACGAGCTGCATGCTAATTGGCTGTCAACACTCCAAATCAGGAAGTGTTGGCAGCCATCTTAGTCCCTCGGTAGAACCGAGGCACAGAAACAAGTGCGCAAACGCACAAAGGGGGCAGGGTAGAAACACCCTGACCCCCTAGGTCTGCTCAGGGGGTCCCACAAGGACCCCTGGGCAGAAAAAGCATTTTTTTTTTTTTTTAAACGATCCTGCCGCAGGCCCCGCCCCCTTCCTTTACCACTCTGCAAACGCGCCCCCTGGCGCATTTGCAGAGGGGGAACGAATTCCCCTTGAATACTGGGGGTCCCTGGGGGCCAACTAGCCCACCAGGAACTTCCAGTATGCGCCAGGGGGCTGCGTTGCAGAGAGGTGTACAGAGGCCACGCCCCTTTTTTACACCTCTCTGCAACGCAGCTCTGTGGCGCTTTTTGGAGGTACATGGTGGGCTAGTTGGACTCCATGGACCCTTAGGATTCAAGGGGACTTAATTCCCCAACTTAAAATGCGCCACGGGCGCGTTTGCACAGTGGTGAAGGGAGGGGGCGGAGCTTCAGGTGACATGTGTGCAAACAGGCCCCGTTGCGCGTTTTAAGATGGGGAATTAAATCCCCTTCAATCCTGAGGGTCCCTGGGGCCAACTAGCCCATCAGGTACGTCCAGAAAGCGCCACAGAGCTGCGTTGCAGAGAGGTGCAAAAGGGGCATGGCCTCTGAACACCTCTCTGCAACGCAGCTCTCTGGCGCATACTGGAGGTATCTGGTGGGCTACTTGTCCCCTAGGGACCCTCGGGATTGAGGAGGATTTAATTCCCCATCTTAAAACGCGCCACGCGGCCTGTTTGCAGACATGTCACCTGAAGCCCCGCCCCCTCCCTTCACCACTGTGCAAATATTCCTCTAAAATCAGCCGAACTACGAATTCCGATTTACTCACTGGTTATCAGGAGAGACCTCAGTGCTGCATCTTTGAGCCCAGTATTGATCCTGAAAAGTAATTCTAACCGTACTTACCAGTAACTTGAATTTCCTTCCATAGGCTAATATTGACTGGTTTCACTTGGAAATTCTTCTAAGTGTGGAGTTTTGGAACTTTATAATATTCCTCTAAAATCAGCCGAACTACGAATTCCGATTTACTCACCTGTTATCAGGAGAGACCTCAGTGCTGCATCTTTAAGCCCAGTACTAATCCTGAAAAGTAATTTTAACCGTACTTACCAGTAACTTGAATTTCCTTTCATAGGCTAACATTGACTGGTTTCAATTGGAAATTCTTCTAAGTGTGGAGTTTTGGAACTTTATAATATTCCTCTAAAATCAGCCAAACTACGAATTCGATTTACTCACCTGTTGTCAGGAGAGAACCCAGTGCTGCATCTTTTAGCCCAGCACTGACCCTGAAAAGTAATTCTAACCGTATTTACCAGTAACTTGTATTTCCTTCCATAGGAATCCATTGTCTGGTTTTCAGCAGAAAAGTTTCAAAGTGTCGATTTTCACAAACTACAAATATTCCTTAAAAATCGCCTGTATGACTTAAACGCATTCTTTCAACTGTTTACAGGAGATGCACCAGTGCTGGATCCAGGATCCACCACTGAGTAAGAAAAAGTAACGATAACACTACTTACCTGCTAAGTGAATTTCCTCCCATAGGATAACATTGGTGATTCTATGTGAAAAAGTTTCTAAGTGTCAACTTTTAAAATACAATAATATTCCTTAAAAATCACTACTGTAACCAAAGCGCTTTTACTCAACTGTTTACAGGAGATGTCGCAGGACTGAATCTAGGATCCAGTCCTGTGGTTAGAAAAGTAATCCATAAAGTAACTAATTGCATTTAACTAGAAATTCACATTGAGCTCAATGTTGCATTGTGTTTGAAATTGTGTTGCCCATTGCAACAACTGTAACTACTGTACTTAAAAGTCTATTGCCTATTTGCAAAGTATTTAAACTAAAGTAATTCATTCTGAGAAAGTATATTTTGTAATGTAATGTATAATGTAATTACAATGTAATTTAAAAAATAAAATATCTAAAAATAAATAGTTTAAAAAAATGTAGTAAATCAGTATCAAAAAAAATAAATATAACAATTAATACATTTAAAAATTGTCATTTACAAAACCTTTGAAATTCACTGAAAAAAACATAGGTTTCAGACATTTTATAGTTAGGAATTAGCATTTAAAAAACCTTTGAAATTCACTGAAAAACCATAGGTTTCAGGCACGTTATAGTTAGAAATTAGCATTTAAAAACCTTACAAATTCACAAAAAAAAACATAGGTTTTAGGGACAGTTATAGTTAGTTGGACATTGCACTCGTACAAAACCCGTGAAATTCCCCCGTTATAGTTAGTTCAGGTAACTATAACTCGCGCCTCGCAATGCACTGCTGATGACGTCACATATTACATCACTCATGACATGGTCAGTGACATCACTGATGACATCACTGATGACATCTCAAATGACATCACTGATGACATCACTGATGACATCATCCGTGTGATAATTTGATGCATCTTCTCAAACCCTAATATAACTTTTGATACACCCACTGTAAATTACAGACTGCCATTGTCAAAACCATAGACACTCCAACACCAATTACTATATACACACTCACTGATTCTTAGGTCTACACACACACATCTACTCACTCACCCGTACAGTCACTCATACTTATAGTCACTCAGTACAGGACTATTATATGCACTCATACACCTATATAAACACTCACACACCGCCACTCATCCATAGAGGTACTCACACACCTAGTCAGTCATGCAAAAAATTAAGCACACACCCATTTACTCACCTATACAGTTATACACACACCAGCTCACTTACTCATACAAATACTAGCACATTCTTACGCTCTTATACAATCTCTGATACAAGCACACACTCATCCATACAATCACTCTCACAATCACACACTCTCGCTTATAGCTATTTATATACTCCAACACACATATATACTGCCTTTCACATATGTAGTTACTCACACATGTACCACTGGGACATACATTCAGTCACTAACACACTCTTACACACACTTACCCACCCATACAGTCTATCACAGATGCACTCTTGAAATCATCCACCCAGTGAATCACCCACTCACACATCTATGCACAGAGTCGCACACACCCCACCCACACAAACACTCAGGCACCCATACAGATACTCAGACAACCAATCAATAACTCATATAGACACTCATGTAGCTATTCACAAACCCATGCAGCCACTTACACAGCAACAGACAGACGGATACAGACATTCACCCAGTTTAGTCACTAACCCATGCATTCAGTAAGATATTTTTAATCACTCACTTATAGAGTTAGTCACGCACCTACTAAATCATCCATTCAGACACTTATACACCCACTCATTCGTCAATATGCCTTTCCCTATATATATTAAACATATTTAAACTTTACAGAAACACACAGTCACTGGATGATGTCATCAGTGATGTCATTTGAGATGTCAGATGTAATATGTGACGTCATCAGCAGTGCATTGCGGGGGCGCGAGTTATAGTTACCTGAACTAACTATAACGGGGGAATTTCACGGGTTTTGTACGAGTGCAATGTCCAACTAACTATAACTTTCCCTAAAACCTATGGTTTTTTCAGTGAATATATATATATATGTGTGTGTGTGTGTGTATTTAACATTACTTCCCCTTGAGTGTCATATTATGTCCCTGTCTCCTACATTTTCTATGGAAGTGTGTTGCAGGGCCTGGGAGGTGACCATGGTGCTGTGGTAGGAATGGTGGAGGAGGAGATTTCCATTTGCGGGTTTGTAAATTGCATGTTGTAGTAAGTAGGTAGTACTAATGTACTAGTACCTTACATACTTCAAAAAGCAGATTATAAATCAGGTCCCTTGTTTGCTGAATAAGCTAGGGTACGTCCACTCTGGGGCAAGTTTCAGGAGCAGTCCTTCAGCAGTCCAGCTGCATGCACAATGACATTCTGTGCCCTTGAGTGTGCCTCATTGTACAATGGCTCTGATTGAATCGTTTGATTGTGGACAGTTGTGAATAGACGGCCTTGCAATGGGTAACTAGAGTCATCTGCAGACAAATGAAAGTTAAGCCATATTTGAGTTACGATATCCATAGAATATAATTCAAAGGCACATGTTATTTAAATCCTTGGCAGTAAAGTACAGAGAATAGGCCTAGGGACATCGTGGCATGTTGTGTTGAGGTTAACATGACATTTGACGCCCTACAAAGTCTTCAAGTAGACAGAGGATTTCAGAAATGTTTACACAATACTCACGTTACTTTACTGTCACAATACCTGTCACATTAGTGTGATTGTCAGATGGTAGTACTGCATCTACCACAAGGCTATGTGACCTTAGTCATGGACGCCTTACTTTAGGCACATACCAAGAAACAAGGTGCTTGACTGTACTCACCTAAAAGTCTTGCCCTTTAGTATGTTGACATGGTATGTAGTACCCTGCTGTTCTAAAGGATCTTCAAATAGTGCACTGAACCTTTGAAACAGGCACAACAATGAGTGTGAGGACTATGTCAACATCGCACATTTGCACATTTATGGTTGGTGAGATGCAAACTCCGATTACAGCGTCAGCTCATTGGCAGTGGGTGGTAATAGTGCCACGTGTACAGTGCAGGGTACCAACTATGATGGGGAACACACCAGTGTCATGATAAGTTGACCTTCATGCCATTTACTCTTTGGATTCCAGTTGGACAGATGATGTGTTGTGGTGCCAGACACTGTACAGCTCCCATAATCTTTTGCTTTTGAGAACTTGTGCTATGCCATGCAGAGTACCAAAAGAGGCATAAAATCCACTTTAGCTAAAAAAAATGTAACAAGATTTTCGGGAGGGGAGGGAATGACTGTCCATGCCACAATATGTGATGAAATACATTCCTGTTGTATCCTGTAGGTTGTGCATAGGGCCCAGGTCCAGTTAAGCTATGAATGATTACTCTCTGGTCAAATTCAATGGACTCCTGCATCCTGATGGACAACCTGCGCCTTGTCTGCAATGAGGAGATGGCAGGGGCCTATTTTGGTGAAACGGATGCTGCACTCTTACCTGCAGCTGTGGTTGCATGACGAGCAGTTGTACCTTCTGGACTCGGAAGTGACTCGGGCCGTTGCTTCATCCATGGTGTTGTTTGGCAGTGTGTGTGTGTCAGAAGAAGTGGTCAGCATTTATAGTGATCACAATGCGAATTTTAGTTCACCTGCACTGGTTATGAGGGCTATGTTTTATTGATTTATATGAATTTATTTGCATTGGTGAATGTGATATGGGTGTATGTTAAAAAAATTGGAATGCAAGTTGTGCCTTTTATTTGCTTCTGTGTACTTTACTTTTTTATGACTGATGTTTTGTGTGATTTTTCACAGTGGATGTCATGAAGGAGTTTTTCCTGGTCAATCACCCAGCTCAGGCAGACTAAAGCCACCACTTGTAAAAGCATTCCTGTGCCAGACTCCGGGTCTAGTGGCTCCCTGTTTATTTCTGGATCAAGTGAAATGGAGTGCAGAAGCACAACCAATAAACTTGTACATAGAGGAATTTATTCACTGAAATCTATGCAGTAAATCCGCTCAGTTCAACTCATAATAAGGGCCATAATGCCAGCTACCATGTCCCAGTTTGCAATTCCACCAATGTTGAGGAAAGCATTCAGTGAATGACTTCCCAGTTGATTTTCTCCTCCAGCATAATCTGTGTGGGTGATACTAAAACTCCACTGACCTAACTGCAGGGACTTTGCCTTGTCCCATATTGAATCTTTCCTGTCGGACAATGACCTGGTTCCACACTTTTCCAAACCCATTTATGTCAAAAGCTCTTACCTGGACTTCCTTATTTAAAAGAGAAGCTTGGTCACGGTTCATTGATTGATTGATTTATTGATCAGTGATTAAGCTCATAATTTGTTTTGTCACCCTAGGATGTCCTGGCACTGTATTTCCTCATTCATCAAGGCTACGTAAGATAGATGTGGGTTTTGAGTTTATTTTGAAACAAAAATGCAAATGATGAAAGACAAGCCACTTTTGGTATATTTTTTCTGAATCTACAAATCCTGCCCTTCTCATCTTTTTAATATGGACTCTTGCTGTTTCTCTCATTGTGCACTCCGCATTCCCCTAACAGAAGGAAGGCATGATTTTGCTTTTTGGTCGCTTCTATGCTCAGCTGTTGAAATCCCACTGAAATATAGGCTGGCCAATGCCCCCATCACCTCACCATAGTTTTTTACCGCTCTGCCTTCTCTTTCCTCCTCTATTCTGTTCAATAGAATCACTAGTGTCTGCCCTGCCCTTGTGCCTGCATTGTTTATCTCCTGGTACAATGCGGTCATGTGAGCTAACCATTTTCTTTGGAAAAACATAAAAATTATTAGTTAAATACCACTTGTTCTTTTTCCCAGTTTGTTAAAGAATATTGACATTTTGTGTTAGTGTGATGCCATACCTTACATGGGTATTGAAGAGATGTTAGGAACGTTTTAAGCTTTTAAGAAGGTTGTTTGATGCTTCTATTGTTTGTTTACTAATGTACTCTTCAATAATATAGCTCCATAAATGTGGAACTTGATGCATTTTGACTTGCTGGAAGTTCCCAATATCTAATATATGTACACACAAATGCAGCTAGATTCAAATAAGTACACCTAAAAGCAATGTTACTCCCACTGCTCCCTCAAGCACTAAATACCATTATAAAAGTCTTTCTCCTCCCTCTCTCACTCTCTCACTCTCATAGCTTTTAAAATCACGTTTTATGGCATATTTATGAGCTCAACCTACATCCCATAACAGTCCGCCCTGCTTACAACCAACCTTACACCCCCAAGATTGACACTGTCATCCAAAGTCGGTAAACAGTCTGTTGACCTTCAGGGAGATTTGTTCTGAGTTGAATTGTACACCAGGGATACAAGTAATAAGGTCCCTGTAGCATGTATGTATGAATAATTATAGATGGGCCTCATTTAGGAGGCCCTAGCGGAACTTTTGCGACGCCAGAGCGTTACTTGTTTGACGCTCTGGTGGCGCAATGTGCTGCAGCATATTTACAAGGCCATACAAAGCCACTTTACGTGGCTTTTCATGGCCTTGTAAATATGTGCCCCTTTCACGCAGAACACTTTCACGCAGGGGCATTCCATGGGTGTTGCTGTGGGTGTTCCCATGCAACACCCATGGAATCTGAAACATTCCCAGATTTACGATGAATGGTAAACCTGGCAGTGCGTTAAGGAGGCACAATGGTGAGAAATATCCTTTTCTCCTTGATTTTTCCTCTTTCTATGTGTGCTGCATTCAGCAGCACACATAGAAGTCGATCCCGATTCGGGCCGGAAATCTCTCCGACCGAGCCGGACCCGGAGAGATTTCCGACCGAATCGGACCCGTGCAGTCCGACCCGAACGAGTACGATGCGCACGTATGCCATCGGACACGAGTCGGTCGGACTCCCATTGAAGTCAATGGGAGCCTGTCGTACAACGCGTACGCGGGCTCCCATTGACTCAATGAGTGCGAGAGTCGGACAAGTGCGCCCCTACAGCGGGTACGCGGCGAAGAGATTCGCGCCGTACACGCACAGGTAGGGGGACCCATGGGTCCCCCCTGTGTGCGACTCCGCGCGGCTACGCGTACAGGGGGTCCGACACGGACCCCCAAAGTACGGCTCCGACAGCTCTTTCGAGCCGGAGTGCGCGGCTCAGTCGGACTGCTCGCGGCGCGCGTCGTACTTACCCGGCCGGGGAACGTCTCCATTGCGCGGTGCGAGTCGAGTCCGAGCGAGTCGGTCGGTGCGGTTCGAGCCGGGAACGAGTCGGTCGGAGCGGTCGGGACGCCCGGACGAGTCGGTCGGCGGGTCGCATCGTACTCGCTCGGCCGGACCCGCGTACGATTCGGTCGGGAAACAGGGCTCCGAATCGGATCCGGTAAAGCCGAATCCGATTCGGAGCCCTACCGGCCGAGATCGGAATCGGCCCCATAGTAGGAGGAAATCACCTCCATTGATTCATTTTGTGCAGAAAGGTGTCCTTTCCTGCACAAAATCAATCATCCCCGCAAAGCAGGCACCCTTGTAATATGGTGCAAGGGTGCCTGCGTTGGCGCTAGGCTGCTTTATTTGCGCAGGGGTCAGTACAGGGGTGCACCATATTCTTGTAAATACGGTGCATTCCTGCACTTTTAGACTGACGCAGCACTGCACTGTAAAATTGCTTGTGGTACCACGCTCCGCCAGTATTTGAGGGCCATAATAGCTGGTGCTTGTCATGGGTTATGTACATAAGAAGACTACAATAGGAACTGGCATGATCAGTGGGGCAGTGTGGTTGTTAGGTTTCAGGACAGGGTTGGGATGAACTGGGGTCATTACTGGTTTTGGATTAGATCCTCCTTGAAGAAGAGAAGAATCAGTACATTTTTGGAACAGCTGGGGCACTGGGGTAAATAAGCCTGTTATACCAACTCCCTAAGAAGCTTATAACTGCTGATTCCCGTACTTGTCCCTCTCCTCTTGCCTAGTCTCTATCTTTGTGGGTCTGCGGGCACAATTGAGACATTTGGACTCAGGCTACCTGTAGCCATAGCATGCCAGTGGACAGTCGCGGCCGGCATGACTCGCGCGGGGAGGGGGCGCGGGGTTGTTAATTTTAAATATAAAAAAAAAGTTAACTTACCTTCGCTGGCACGGTCCGGTCCTGCATCGTCCTGCGTCGTCTCTACTCCTCACAGGAAGCAGGCAGCCTCCCTCCCTTCACCTAAGCCAATCACAATGCTGCAATGGCAGCGTTATGATTGGTTGGGACGCCGACCACACAGGCGTCTATGGAGGGCCATTTTCTCCATGTAGGCTGCATGCAGCCTACATGGAGAAAAGGGAGAGTGCGTATGACTGGTTGGTCGGCCCTGCAGCCGATCAAACAGTCAGCGCCCTCAGAGTGGGCAAGCCACTCCTCCCCTGCCGTAGAGCAGGACCGCCCGCCCCCAACCAAACCCTTCTGCTTTCTCGGAGTGCGAGAAGCAGAAACATAAAATGTTATTTATAGTAACATATTATGTTTCTGCTTCTCGCACTGTGAGAAAGCAGTGGGGCGAAGCTCCTCCGCCCACATGGAGGAGCCACCCCTGCCAGTGGATTTCCCCCCTGCTGACTATGAGGGGACTCTAATGCTGTGAGCTACTTCTCAGTTGACTCGGAAGTGAACCTTATAAGTCCAACTCCTCGAGTACCAAATATTCAGTTTATATATGTCCTCTGTCCTCTTGCTCCTGGGTGAAGCCCACAGAGTTTTACAAGTCCACACTTTATGTTGCGCGCGCATAGCCCATAAACAAAAACTACTATGTTGCTTTTTCTCCTCTTCATGCAGCAGGTCTGTCACGTGCTGATCTGGGGATCATTTAGATTAACATTGCCAGGATTACCTGTATCCAGAACCTGTCATGAGCTGTTCCTCTGTCCGCTCCTGGGCGTATTCTATAGAGACTCCCTCGATCATTCACAACAATCAAATGAATTTATTGTGCCTGTTTTTTCTCTCTCACTCCTGTTACTGGCATTACATGCAGAGCACTACCCTGGTCTCTCACACACTGCAGCAAAATGCTTCCCACATAGGCCACACATGAATTAAACACTCTTCAAACCAATCACTCCCCCACAGTGAAGCATGCTACTCATGCACTAATGCACCACAGCACCTCATCAAAGGTATAAAGTGCTGCAGAAGTGCAGCTAGAATACAACACAATGGGGTATATTTGCAAACATTATGCTGTGGGTTAGCGTCACAAAAGTGACACTAACCGGCACAAATAATTTTTTTACCAATTTCCTTTCCAGCACAAAACTTGTTTCGCATTGGAAAGTACCCTACATGTAACGCAAAGCAGAGCGAAGCATTGCTTTGCGTTACTTAGTGCCAAGGGGGCGTTACATGGGTGTTCCATGCAACCACCCATTCCTTTTGATGCAAAACCCTATCGACTAACAATTGTAGACAGGGTTTAGCACCAAAGGTTAATTCCATCTGAAAGGAGGCGTTAAGAGAAGAAATATTTTCATTTCTTCTTTCTTTTCCTATTTTGTATGTGTGTTGCACTATGCAGCACACATACAAAGTGAGAAAAGTGTTCGAACTTGTCTAGGCATAGTAGACATCCTGTACAAAACCTATGCTAGACTGAGGACACGTATCCTTAGTTGTGTGCCTGGCGCATGATGCTGAAAACAGCGCATAGAAAGGGGAGGAGAGTGCCACATCTCTGTAGATATGGTGCTCTCCTGCTCCCTCCCTGTCATGCAATGCAGCATAGCCTCTTAGGGCCTGCGCTGCATTGCATGCCTTTTTGGGAAATCTGGCCCAATGTGTCCCCAAAGGTGAACTACATTCAATAATGTAAGCTCCTGCACCCTGTGACATACCTATTTAATTACTTATTCGACCCCTCCTGGGTATGTATATTTTCTTTGGAGCCACAATATTTACTAAGCCTAGAAGGACGTATGCCAATATTTTGGCTCAGACTTACTGAGCTCCCTTTGTCATAAAGGTTGCCTATTATCTCTGGACAGCAGAGCCTGAGTACTGTGTGTTGAATGTGTTTCTATGCTTTTATACTTTTCCTACTGTTTATAATGTAAAAATATATTTTTATTTAATGTGCTCACACAAACCTTGACTGGACTGTCATATTTTATTGTTACTGTGATAACTGTGTTGCAGTGCACCTAGACTCACGGGCCGATTTAGAATTTGGTGGATAGGGATTTACTCCATCAGGGTGAGGGAGTAAAGTAGTCCCCGCCTGCCAAAATTTGAGATGTCTGCCGGCCCATTGGACACCTCTAGCATTGGCAGGAACAGCCATCATGACGGCTCCTGTCAATGGATTGTAAGTTTGGAGGATGGCTCATCAACAAGACTGAGCCACATGGCAAACTTACAGTATTTTTTTATTTTCCAAAACAAAAACCCAAAGTTGGATATTGTTTTGGAAAATAAAAATGGAACGCCAATATGTATCATATATAGCTTTGTGGCAGAAATAGAGGGCCTTAAAGATGCATCTTTTATCAACTGGAAGCCAGTGCAGTCTTTTAAGATGGATTGTGATGCTATCATATTCACAGACATCCGTCACCAGCCTTACTGCCACATTCTAAATGTGATGTAGCCTCTGCATAAGATATGCAGGGAGGCCGACGTATAGAGCATTAAAGCAATCTAGCCTACTGGTGATCAAAGATTGAACCAGCAGTTGTCTAGGCGTTAGTGGAATGAAGGGCAAGATTTTTCTTAGCACTTTCAGAAAGCAAGTGGTGGTCTCTTAATAGGCTGTTCAAAAGACATCTTTTGGTCAAATATGACTCCCAGGTTGTCAGCATTTGTTGTTGGAATAGGGCATGCACCCATGTATTGGGGTCTTCAAGATGAAGACCAATTGGAGGGATTCCTGAACACCAAACCTCTGTCTTGTCTGAGTTTAGTAAAAGAGAGTTGGCATTCATCCAACAAGCTATCGAGACTAGGCAGCATTTACAGCACTCCTGCAGGAGGTTGAGATTACCTTTCATCTGTAGTATGACCTAATTGTCATCAGTATAAGCATGCAACTGAAGGCGATGCACAGCAATTAGATTAGCCTGTAGAGCTACATTTAGATTGGAAAGTGTAGGGCTGAGAGCCGAGCCCTGAGGAACCCCACATCCCACTTCTCTATAATCTGGGCAAAAAGGAGTCAGTTGAACCGGTTCAGATCTATCATTTAGAAAATATTAAAACCATCGGAGGCTTTTCCCTGAATCCTGCCTGCTGGATCTTGTCTATGAGCATGTTATGTGAGACCATATCAGATACTGCTGACGAGTCAAGGAGTATGTAGTGGGTGTGTTTTACAATGGCAATGTTACGTCAATGCTTTAACAGAATGTTATTGTTTAAACAATGTTGCCCGTGCATGGAGTGCGGCTGGCTGTAGGTTCGATGGGCAATGTCAGTTGCTGATCGACCTTCAAACCAGAGACACGCTCCATGTCGTGGGTGAAGTTTATGTATAAATAAATACTCAACTTACCAGAAGTACGGCTCCCGAGTGGTATCTCTACAATTACCACAGAGTGATCAGGCAGCAAAGCCCCCTGCGTCCAATATCATCTGGATATCTTTGCCTGCAGCCATCCGCATGGACTCAGTACTCAGGGTAGGTCTAAAACTAGATTGAAAGACATAGTAAATTGTTCTCTTCAATATTTTGGGATAGCTGGGAGTTACCACAGCTATCCCAAAGATGGATTTAACCCAGATCTGTGACTGGGGTAAATGCTTGACAAGGTTCAGCATTCTGTCCATCATCTTTTTGTGTGGCTATAGTCGCCGTAAGTGGGAAGGGTATACCAGATGTGGGTCCCGTGCTCACTATGCCACTGGAGTCAAGCTACCATGGCTGATGAGGGGTGATACCTCAAAAATGGTTCCAGGAAGCTTGTTTCCGGTCCAGGGAGAACCTGGCCTGGCAGTTCGGGCTGGACTGTTCCCATGTGGAGCAGGGTCAAGACTGATTTGCATATGCCTGGGTCCAAACTGGAATGGCATGGTGAGAAAAAAATGGTGGATTTAGGCCCAGATCTCTGTACTGGGGGTGAATTTTTGACATTGTTCAGCATTCCGTCCATCAATTGCTCTTTTTGCATTTATCATTGAGGATATCCTGTCTGGATGAAATGGAGACTAGTGCAGTACTTGTTGCAGAAAATGATCTGGAATGTTTGATAGCAACCGTGTATACTTGTGGGAAAGGGCATCTGAAGTAACATGAGTTGAGGGATGTGCTGAGAGGACATTATTTGTTGTCTAAGCTCAATAAATCTGTAAGGAGCAGGTGGCTACTGGAAAGAAGTGCAGTTTGTAGCCTTGTGTTAATCTGGCATAGGAAATGTCTTTAGTGTATGGCCTTTTACTAAGAGGAGAAAATCTGGTTACTCTTCATCAGTAAGTCAACGGTTGCTGAAGGTTGTGCACCAAGGACATTTGAGGATGACAGTGTACAGCAAATTATGGAGTTTCCTGAGAAGCCTTGCAACAACACGGGAATTCATTTATTTTTCTGTTTCATGCTTTGTCTTTACAGGACAAGTGTGACATAGTTTTAGAGTCAATACTCCTCATTCTAAAAATGGTAAAGCTCCTTTTGAGCTTGTGCTGGATGTCTGGCTTCCAGTTGTTTAATCAGGGGAGAAGTGTTAATTTGGATTAGATGTATGCAGAGTTCACAAGTGCAGTTTTAAAGCTCAAAGTAAGCCAAGTCAAGCTTTGATAAGTTGAAGTATGTTAAGAATAGTGTGGTGGAGAAAGGTGACATTGTAAGAATCAAATTTCCTAGCATGGTTAAGAAATGTTTGTTGAAGTTAGGGTTGCAAAAATAAGAAAGACATTGATTTTACTCAGGGGTGGAATTGTTAGAGAGAGGCAACTGGTGAAGGATGTACAGGAGGATGGGCCTAAAGATGATGGCTAAACTAATCATAAGATTATTCATACAAGTGTTTATGTGTTTCTTCCTCCTAGATGGCAGAGGATTACCTGTAGTTTATTTGTTGGCATATACTTTATCTTTCTGCTTTTCTTGGGCTCTGTATTTTTATTGAATTTTTAGTACCGTTGTATGTGTTCTTGCAAAATGGTTAGGTGTATAAGGCCTGGTATTATATCATATGTTTGTGTCATGTTTGTGCTTCTGAGTGTTCTATCTTCCCATGTTGGATCATAGGACCTGGAATGTTGGAACAGTTGTCAGTTGGGTGGTAAAGTCATGGTGTGTAGTTATGTCCCCAAAGGCAACTATTAGTGTGAGTTCAATAAAGTATATTTGTCACATTGCTACTTTTGTGTAGGGTGCCAGTCGTGACGTGGAGGTAAAAAGCCAGTACCTTTCATGCTATGAGCTGTTGTTAGCAGGCAGAGAGGATGGCACACGTTTTTTAAAGGGTTTCATGGACTTTATTTATTATTCAATGGTATTGTCAGCAACATCGCATAAGTTGTCTTCTCAAAGGCCTACTTTCTTCTTGGCACCATTATCAATTTAGTTGCACCAGCAGTTGGCCGGAAGATCAGAAACACTGGAACTAGTGATGTATGGCAGCCATCTATACCAGGCTTTAGCCCTCATGAAGGGAGGCTGATGGGGGTGGGCACTTCGACACTCTGGATAGAAGACAGGCACCTGACGTATCTGACAACCTGAGGACTACACATTTTCTCCCCATCTTTCTATGATAAATGTCCCCAAACTCAAGACAAACTCAAATTACGAGTGCGAAGACTCCCAAAAACAAGGTAATTCACTGGGTCTGCCATGTCAGGAACTGCAAGTCCTGACATCATCATGGAGGATATTATTAGTGCTAAAAGAAAATTTGTTCATGGATCCAAATTTGACCTTGTAGAAATCACAATAGCAAATGGAAGACTGGCTGATGGTCTAGAAGCCCTTGATTAAAGAACTTACCCCCCTAATGATTCCCCCATACAATTCAAGTACCGAGGGGTTGCCATGCATGTACCATATTCAAATCATGTGTCACATTTTCCTCCAGGCCCATGTTCCTCCCTAGACTGACTAAATGGTGAGAACACATACCCCTTTGACCATGCAGATGTCTGGGAAGCCTTTGCAAAGAACTCTAAGCCCTAATAAGAGTTCTAATTTAACAGGTCTGACCCCACCATTTTGCCAGCAAACTGCCCAGACTCTCACTTTATCTAATCTTATTTCAACTCCGTGCAAACAGTACAGTGGGCTGCATGGTAGACCAAGCAGAGTTGACTCTAACAGGGTTTCCATTGTCTCCTGGAATGAGGCAGGCCTAATTTCAACAACTGAAAGCGACCATAATCCCGTATGTCTTTCTATGAGTCCATATTGGGGGAAACTGTCTTCTGACCTCCAATCCCATTGCATTGCCTAGGATGTCCAGCTAGCCAACAATAGACGACATCTTAAATGGAGTCAGTTAGCAGCACAAGAGGACATTTTATCTTCTATTGAGACTGATTTATCTAGCACATTAGTAAAATTTGAAGTCACCATGGTCTCCAGGGGGAATCTGCAGGAAGTTATATATATTCAATCAAGTTTTTTCGGCCTGTTAATTGCTTACTTCTTTGTGCCCTGTTCCAGTAGGAGTAAAAAATTCATGAAATTACTTCTTGGTAGAATGATGAGTGTAGGAAATTAAAATCTGAGCTAATATGAGTCATTAAAAATAAAACCATAGATCAAAATCACAGTCTGCGCAAGGCTTATAACACGCTCAATTTAAAGCTAAAAGGCATTGGGAAGAGCAAAGGTGGTGCAATAGCTCAACCAGCAAACCATATCTTGCCCTTAGTTTGGGCTAACTATTTTCAAACCTTGTATGACGATGACCCACCTGATAGGAATACAGAGGATCAGAAATTGGTATTCAGACAGAATATCAAGTTGGAAATGTCGACTTACACAAATATCAAGTTGGAAATATCGTGACACAGAAATATCGACAGCAAGAATATTGTGGTCAAGAATATCGAATTTAAGGTAAGAAATATCGTTTTCAAAAATATAGAAATCATTGATATTGTTTGCAAAAATATAGTTGTTTAAAATATCGATTTTTTAATTAGTGTTATGAATTTTAATTTATATTTTAAATGTATGTGATGTATTTTTTTATAAGCATTGTTTATGTTTTTTAATATATGTGTTACATTGTTAGTAGTTATCAATTTTATTTTTAATTAAATTTTGCATTTTTTAGCTCTGTAGCGGGTTGTTGGTTTATAGGGGAATAGGGTGGGAAGTAATATAATTATAATAAATTAATGATTATTTTTTATTTATTAATATTTATTTGAGATTTTTTAGTGTTAATTGTGGGAAGTAATTTATTTGTAATTAATTATTAATTGGTTGTTAATTAAAATTAATTAAATGGTAATTAATTATGGTAATTGTGTCATTTGTTTTAGATGCGGGCTGTGGGGTTTATAGGGGTAAAGGGTGGGAAATAATTTATGTTTAATTAATTAATAATTAGTTGTTAATTTATATTAATTAATTTATTGTAAATTAATTATGGAAATTGTGTAATTAATTTTAGGTGCAGGTTGTGGGGTTTATAGGGGTAAAGGGTGGGAAGTAATATATGTGTAATTAATAATTAGTTGTTAATTAATATTAATTGATTAATTGAAAATTAAATATGAAAATTGTGTAATTAATTTTAGGTGTGGGTTGTGGGGTTTATAGGGGTAAAGAGTGGGAAGTAATTTATGTTTAAATTATTAATAATTGGCTGATCATTAATATTAATTAATTAATTGATATTTAATTAGGGTATTTGTTTATATTTTTGTTTGTCGGTTTTACTGTTATAGGGGTACAGTGTGGGGAGTAAATTAATTTTACTTACTTTATAATTAGATGTTAAATACTATTCGTTTTTTTAAGTGAAAATAAGTTTTAATTGTGTAATTACATTTTTTACAGTTTCATTTTAGTTGTGGGTTGTGGGGATTATAGGGGTAAAGTGTTGGAAGTCAATTAATTTTTATGAGTTTAAATTTGTTTTTTAATTAATAATATTTTTTTACTTGGTAATTAATTATGTTAATTAAGGAAGTACATTTTTTTTAAATTTAGATGTGGGTTGTGAATTGTGTGGTGTTATAGGGTAGGAAATAAAAAAAGTAAATTTTTGTAATAACTAATGTTTTTTCCTAAATAATTTCTAATTAAAATTATGTATTTGTTTGGAAATTATTTTTTATTTTATTTAATATAATATATGTAGGTATTTGTCATATGTATTTAACATTATGATATTATTTTTTTAAATAATATTAAATATATTTGTCTTTTAATTTTTAACATATTTATATATTTTTTTTTTAATTTTGGTTTTTAAATATTTTTGTTGTTAATATTTTGTTTGTTTTTAATTTTGAACTGACTGGAGAGAGAATATTAATTGTTACCCCTCCGCTATCCAACACTTTCCCTACTGTGCACTCACTGGAGTGGGAATAGTAATTTTTACCCCTCCGCTATCCAACACTTTCCCTACTGTTGCACTCACTGGAGTGGGAATAGTAATTTTTACCCCTTCGCTATCCAACAATTTCACTACTGTTGCACTGATTGGAGTGGGAATAGTAAATTTCATCCCACCACTATCCAACACTTTCCCTACTGTTGCACTGATTGGAGTGGGAATAGTAAATGTTATCCCGCCACTATCCAACACTTTCCCTACTGTTGCACTCACTGGAGTGGGAATAGTACTTTTTACCCCTCCGCTATCCAACACTTTCCCTACTGTTGCACTGACTGGTGTGGGAATAGTAATTTTTACCCCTTCGCTATCCAACACTTTCCCTACTGTTACACTCACTGGAGTGGGAATAGTAATTTTTACCCCTCCGCTATCCAACACCTTCCCTACTGTGCACTCACTGGAGTGGGAATAGTAATTTTTACCCCTCCGCTATCCAACACTTTCCCTACTGTTGCACTCACTGGAGTGGGAATAGTAATTTTTACCCCTTCGCTATCCAACTCTTTCACTACTGTTACACTCACTGGAGTGGGAAGAGTAATTTTTACTCCTCCGCTATCCAACACTTTCCCTACTGTGCACACACTGGAGTGGGAATAGTAATTTTTACCCCTCCGCTATCCAACACTTTCCCTACTGTTACACTCACTGGAGTGGGAATAGGCATTTTTACCCATCCGCTATCCAACACTTTCCCTACTGTTGCACTGACTGGAGTGGGAAATTTAAGTTTGAAGATTTTTAAATAGTTTAATGTTTTAATTTATAATAGAATGTTTTTTTTAATTAGATTTTATGTTATTGGTGCATATATATAAATATATATATATATATATGTAAATTCTTATATAATTTTAAAATTATAAAATAAATTAAAATTAATAGTTTTGTTAATTGTTTTAAAGTAAATATATATATTAATTAATATTGTGTTTAACCTTTTTAATTAAGTTTATTTGTTAAATTTTTATAAATTTATATTAAATCTACTTTATTTTTTATATTAATTTTATTATTTAACATATTTAATATTTATTATTTTATTTTATATATATATATATATATATATAAAAATCGATATTTTGTACAACAATATTTTTTAAATCGATATTTTTTTTATATTTTTGTACTTTCTGTTTAAGCTTAGGGAGTCAATATTTTTGCATTCTATATTTTTTCATTGATATTTTTTACCTCTATATTTTTTACATTGATATTCTGTCAGTGAACCTCAGAAATTCATTATCACAGAGACTTTTGATCTGGATTTAGAATCGCCTATAGGTGCCATAGTACAGGGGAAAGCTCCAGGACCAGACGGCATTTCAGGTGACATTTTCCTCTTTGACAAATCCAAATGGGCCGATTACATCTTATTTTTGAGTAATGCCTTAGACAAGGGAGTGCCAATCCCTAATTTATGGAAAGATGCTGAGGTGCTACCGATCTACAAGAAAGGGGATTGTAGCCTTCCATCAAACTACAGATTGATGTCTGATTGACTCTATTCAGAAGGTCTTTTGTGGGATTGTCATAGAAAAAAATTGTATATGGATTGAAGAAGGGCAAATACTTTCTGCCTTCCAAGCAGGCTTCAGGGAAAAAATCAGCACTGTATATCAGGTTTCCGCTTTCTTCTTCTGTATTGGAAAACAGTTAAAATCAGCAAGGGCCACTTATATGTGGCCTTCGTCGACCTGAAGTCTGTTTTTGACTTGGTCCCCCGGCAAAAACTTTGGCAAGTGTTACGACAGATGTGATTGGTCTGAGTGCCATGGTTCGGCACTATGACAGGCAGTGGGAGCCTGGGCATGTTCTCCACCTAGGCTGCAATACATCCTGGGTGGAGAATATGCAAAGTGCGCATCAATGTTTGGCCGGTGCGAGACGGCCGGACAAACATTCAGGCGCCCTTACAAACGGAGGGGCAGATTTACATGAAACCGACGCATCTGTATAGATGCGTCAGTTTCCCTGCGCCTGCGTGAAAAACCCTTGCGCCACCATAGATGTGCCGTATTTACAATACGGCTCACTATGGCGCAAGGATTGACAGATGCGTAAGAAATTCTGACGCATCTGTTGGCGGAAAAGTCACGCATTGCTGAAGTCGTATCGCAAGCACGACACAACTCCAGCAATGCGTGTTGCGGCCTTTTCCCAATGCACTGCGTCACTCCTTATGCCTGCTTCAAGAAGGCGTAAGGTTTTGACGCAGTGGCGTCCTAAAAATCACGCAGTGAAATCTTGTAGATTTCACTGCGTCACTTTTACGATGCTTTCCTGCGTGGGCACGCCTACCCTGCATACATTATACCTGACGCAGGTATAATGTCACGCAGGGCTTTACAACATGATGCATCTCCCTAGATGCATCACGTTGTAAATTTGCCGCATTTTTTACGCCGCCGTTGCATCACAAAAGTGTTGCAAGGGGCTTGTAAATCTGCCCCAAAGTGTGCTCACCACTCCCCGTTCTCCTGTCCTCAGAGCAGCCCTGCCCCGCTTTGCATAGCTGCCGCAGCAGGAACAATTATAATGATAATAACGTACAGTTATTATCATTTTATTTTTCCTTTGTTTCACTGCTAAAAAGCAGTGGGGCGCCAGTCCTCCGCCTTAGCGGAGGAGCCGCCACTGTCTAGAGGTCAAAGCAACTAGGACAACATTTTTGTCAGTAAACCAGCTTAAATTATTGAGAAGGAAAATGTTTATAGGCCATCCTGAAGGAGCACCATGCCTCATATAGCAAACCCATGGCACCCCATTGCAGATTTATGAGTCTAAAGCTGTGGTTGCAGCGTTGTATGGCACAGAATTATGGGGGTTTTGCAATCTCTCCGATATGACTATGGGGTCGATTCCGATTCGGGCCGGAAATCTCTCCGACCGAGCCGGACCCGGAGAGATTTCCGACCGAATCGGACCCGTGCAGTCCGACCGAACGAGTCCGATGCATTCGTATGCCACCGGACACGAGTCGGTCGGACTCCCATTGAACTCAATGGGAGCCGGTCGTACAACGCGTACGCGGGCTCCCATTGCCTCAATGGGTGCGAGGCGGACAAGGGCGCCCCTACAGCGAGTACGCCGCGAAGCGCTGCGGCGTACACGCACAGGTAGGGGGACCCATGGGTCCCCCTGTGTGCGCCTCGCACGGGTACGCGTACAGGGGGTCCGACACGGACCCCCAAAGTACGGCTCCGACAGCGAGTTCGAGTCGGACGGCGCGAGTCGGTCGGAGCGGTCGAGGTGCGCATCGTACTTACCCGGCCGGAAAACGTCTCCATTGCGCGGTGCGAATCGGGTCCGAGCGAGTCGGTCGGAGCGGTACGATCCGGGTACGAGTCGGTCGGAGCGGTCGGGTCACCCGGACGAGTCGGTCGGCGACTCGCATCGTACTCGCTCGGCCGGACCCGCGTACGGTTCGGTCGGGAAACAGGGCTCCGAATCGGATCCGGTAAAGCCGAATCCTATTCGGAGCCCTACCGGCCGAGATCGGAATCGGCCCCTATATCTGAACATAAGTTCATTAGAACCCTGGTCTCTCTTCCCCCTAGCACACCCTCTTACCCCCCTTGACCTTGGCATGGGCAGAAAGCAAATCGCCAACAAAGCAAGGCTCAGCTCAATCTTGTTTTGGCGGAGACTCAGAACCTCTCCTGAATGAGCTAATTATGCAGAGGCCTTCTATGATGTAATCAGGCTAGCTAGATTCAATAAAATTGAGTGATGTAAGAACATTAGAAAGGTGTTGTCATCTTTAGGCCTGTTGAGGCTCTGGAAGTCCATGGACTCTGAGCTGATTCCTTCTAAAGATCAAATCAAGAAATTATACTGGCATTGGGTGGCTCGAAAAGAGGCTGAAAGCAGTACAAGAGGGACACTTTCTATGGATTATGTATGGTTCAAGTCAAGTCCTCTGTACGAACAATACCTGGACTGTATCACTAATTCTCTCAATAGGAAATTATATATTCTGGTCAGGTTAGGCTCTTAACCACTCACGCCATTCACTGCCAAATGGACAACCCAAACAGGGTCCTCATTGACTTGCTCAAGCTGTAAAAATTTAGCCCATGTTCTGCTTGTTTTGCACGGCATACTCACACCCGAGACAGACTTGGATTAGGCCAGTTTGCCTATTATTAAGTATAAGAAACTACGCAACTGCATTAAGGGGCCCATTACGATACCCGGCGTAAAAAAATCCGCCAGGCATGGAAGCGGCAAAAATCCGCCCGCACACACCGCCTGAACACCGACCACGCCATTCCGATTACACAAACCGAAAACCGCCATCGGCGGAAAAATCACACAAAATACCGCCCGCCAACGTCCGAGTCGGAGTCAAACCGCCCGCCACGGACGGAAACACGCACGACAACACAAAACCGCCCGCCCTCACGGCCGACACACCGCACGTGAAATTACGATCGCACCGCCATGAGCGCGGAAAAACCACAAATATACCGCCCGCCAGCGCAAACAACGCCGATGAGAATCGACACGGCAGAAGCCATGGCGCCCACGTACCTGCACAGAAACCATCCGCTCACAAAACCAATAGCACACAACATGGCCAACAAGTCCACACAGCAAGGCACGCACAAATACACAAGCACAGTACACATCCCGAAAACACCCCCGGACAAACAAAAAATACAAAGGCCAGAACCCCAGACACAACACACCTGAAAACAACAGACCATGAGGACACACCCACATAGGTGAGTACAAAAGCAGCACTCCCACAGACCACAACCCCTTGCTACATTGCAAACCAGAGAGGAGAGGAGAGGACACAGTGACACAGCAAGGACAGCAGCACACCACAGAAACGCACACATCACTACCACCACCACCACCACCACCACCACCACCACCACCACCAAACACCGGCACCACAAACCCCCTGCACATTACACAACACACACCGCACCAGCACCACAAACACCATGGCACCACAAAGAATGCCCAAGTACACGCCCTTTGAGCTGACGGTCATGGTCGACGAGATCATCAAGGTGTACCCACAAATCTATGGGAACATGGTCCAGCACACACCACTAGCCACCAGAAACAGAATGTGGAACCGGATCGTAGACCAGGTCAATGCAGTCGGGACCCTGCCCAGGAACAGAGGTGAAATAAACAAACGTTGGAATGACGTAAAGAGCCTGGTCAAGAAGAAGGAGGGCAAAAACAGAGAGCTGGCTGCCGTCACTGGCGGAGGGAATCCCGCGCTCTTTAAGACCTTCAAAGCGTGGGAGGAGAAGGTGCGAGTCATAATACATCCGGAGATCCTCGCCGGATTAGCAGGGGAGTGGAGGCTGGTAAGTACAAACTAATGTATACCAGCACACCGCTATGTACTCACATGCACTACCACCATGCCACAGCTCCCAGGGACAAACACCCCCATGTCCAGCACACAATACACAACACATCACACACACATGCAACAGACACCACCACACATAGCCCAAACCGAACAACTGTAACATACGTGGGGACATGTGTACACTCAGCCAGCCACGTAACCACCAACAGGTCCCCAAATATGCCAGAAGCGCCACAACGAGCACCCACCACACCCATGTGTCCGCCACAGCTGCACTAACCGACAAGTAACAGGTAAGTGGCAGGAACACAAAGTGCAGTGGGTGGGAGGGTGGACAGCCCAAGTACAACACACACCAGGCCCCAGTCCCACAGCACAGCAAGGAGGAGCATCCCCCACAGCCACGTGTCAGCCACCGCAGTGCACAACGACAGCCGAAAGGCAGACATCACGGTCCACAGCAATCGGTGTCAGTGGGTGTCCAGCCACCCCCACGACCCACAACACCCCCCCACCCCCACAGACCTGCAACATGGAGCACCCCCGCTTAGAGCCATGTGGCATCCAGTACAGTGCACGCACGAACAACTTGCAGGTGGGAAACTGGACAGGGCTGGATTACTGGAGGCATGAGGACCATAACACGACCAACACATGGGACATGTCACGTAGCAGACGAACACGCAGCACCGCCCACCGTCACGAACAAGTGAACAATGTGCACACGGACATGAACAACAGACTCACACCCCACATGACCCATCACATACATAGCAACACCCAAGGAGCCACATCTGCATGCACAAGCCACACTGAATATAGTACCACACAGCAGCCACTGTGCAACTCATCACACACAACCGAAACACCATTGAAGTCCTGTCCATGTAGCCCCTACTGCCTGTCAACCACACACCCCACAACTACGCCTATGTAAGACAAACAACACTAGACGCAACAGAGCGGAACAACATAAATGCACACGAACACCACTGAACCCATCAAACACACAGACACACCATGCACATACAACATACCATCCATCCGTCAGCCCCAGTCTCATGAAAGGCATGTCATCCGCACAGCTGCCACACATACAGCAGTCACGCTAAGATACATGCCCATGACCAACCATGTGCCAGAAGTCAATGAAGCGCACGACACACTGTGAGCAACAACACACAACATGGGCCACACCCCCGAGCACTGCAGTGATGCACATGGCACAGGGCAGCACGCACACCAAGGAGATGGGACAACTGCAATACGTTGGCTGGCACACAACCATCACTCACTCATAACGATGCGTCCAATGCCATGTCCAGTAATCACAACAGACAGCAAATATGCAGGCCATGTCAAGCATGCACACACCTCAAACCATGCACTGTCATGCTGCCACAACACATGTCACGTTCGGCACCCATGGCTCACAGCATGTACCCCAAAAGCATATTCCCTCCCAAATGCGAATCTGGGGCATGGCCCCCATGTTGCCATATGCGTTCCTAAGCGTTCCATTTGAACCCCAAAAGCATATCCCCTCCCAAATGCGAATCTGGGGCATGGCCCCCATGTTGCCATATGCGTTCCTAAGCGTTCCATTTGATCCCCAAAAGCATATCCCCTCCCAAATGCGAATCTGGGGCATGGCCCCCATGTTGCCATATGCGTTCCTAAGCGTTCCATTTGAACCCCAAAAGCATATCCCCTCCCAAATGCGATTCTGGGGCATGGCCCCCATGTTGCCATATGCGTTCCTAAGCGTTCCATTTGAACCCCAAAAGCATATTCCCTCCCAAATGCGATTCTGGGGCATGGCCCCCATGTTGCCATATGCGTTCCTAAGCGTTCCATTTGAACCCCAAAAGCATATCCCCTCCCAAATGCGAATCTGGGGCATGGCCCCCATGTTGCCATATGCGTTCCTAAGCGTTCCATTTGAACCCCAAAAGCATATTCCCTCCCAAATGCGATTCTGGGGCATGGCCCCCATGTTGCCATATGCGTTCCTAAGCGTTCCATTTGAACCCCAAAAGCATATTCCCTCCCAAATGCGATTCTGGGGCATGGCCCCCATGTTGCCATATGCGTTCCTAAGCGTTCCATTTGAACCCCAAAAGCATATCCCCTCCCAAATGCGAATCTGGGGCATGGCCCCCATGTTGCCATATGCGTTCCTAAGCGTTCCATTTGAACCCCAAAAGCATATCCCCTCCCAAATGCGAATCTGGGGCATGGCCCCCATGTTGCCATATGCGTTCCTAAGCGTCCCATCTGAACACCAAAAGCAAAGTACAAACCAGACCCAGGATGGGCCAGGAGCCCGCATACACCAGAGTCACAATAAGTAGGGGCACAGCAACACACCCATCGGCATGGCCAATCCGTCCCATGCCACATGTGCACAGCACACAGTCCCATTGCCAAGCACACACAACTACAAATGCTACAGCCACACACACGCCTCCGGGAAACCCATGTACGAGATTGCACGAACTGTTAATGTCAGACGACAACTACATACTTCGCCAGGTGCAACACAATAACAAATCTCATTCTCTACACAGGTGACGAACTGCTGGATGCTGGGGATGGAGCCAGCAGCCAGCACAGCCAGCCTACAAGCCCCCAACGAGGACACACGGATCTGGAGGATCTGTCCTCCTCTTCGGACACGGACCACCAAGCAGGCCCATCTGGTGTGGCAGGGCCCAGCCGCTCCCCAGGACCCCTCCTACCCACCAACCCATCATCCAGGGCTGCTGAACATTCCCAGCCCCCTGCTGCCACTGTCGTTGCGGCCACACCCACGGTCATTGTGGCCACTACCACTGCCGCAACCGCCACCATCGCCGCACCGACCACCACCGCCGCCACCACCACCACGTCTTCGCTGGCACCAGCCCCAGCGCAGGTGGTGGCCCGGCCGACTGGATCCACCCTGGGAGCCACAGCGAGGACCGTGGTGAGCAATGTGGCTAGTGGGCAGGCCGGTGGCAGCAGGACTGGTAGGAGGAGCAGGGTCAGGGAAACGCCAGCCTCCCCTGGGAGCCATGCCCTGCCTCAAATGGCCAGAGTCCTTGGGGCCTATGAAGAGGCCCAAGGACAATGGGTCCGGTCTGCTTCAGACACGCGTGAGGTGCTGGGGGTGCTGAGGTCCATGGACGCCCGTATGGGCCAACTCGTGGACCTCATGGGCTAGCTGGTGGTGGCGGTGAGGTCACTGCCAGGGACAGCAGCTCCCCTCCGCCACCACCTGCCGGGCGCAGGGTGGAGCAGCAGTGTCCAGTTCCCCTGCGTCCACAGCCAGTGAGCACACCTCAACCACCAGCATGTCGCAAGCAGGCACCCCCTCGCAAGCGTGGAAGGGGCCGTCCGAAGTGGAAACAGATCTCCCGGGAGGACTTCGCACGCTCCAAACGCAAGTGAGGCAGCCAGCCAGCCTTCCGCCAGCCTTCCTTGACCAGCCACTGCATTGACTTGGACTACGATCCCACTCCACACAGCCATCTGGATGGCATGTGTGTGTTGGACTATGGACATAGAACCAGTGGGTACACCCTGAGCATCACGCAGCCATGACCGACAGCTCATTGTCACTGCACGCACCACTTTTGTCATCACCTTACACACAATCACATGTCACAGTTTGTAATAAATGCACCTTTTACACTAACTGCTGTTTGTGCCCTGTGTTTTATTTGTACGGAATACAACGGCCACCTTGGGCGGAAAGGCACCTGATGCGTGGCATGGCAATTGAATCCGGAGGGCCTGTAGGGACCTAGGGGTGGGAGACAGAACAGGAGCACATTCAATGAGTGTGTCACACACCCATCACACAGTACATGTCAACAACTACAAGCAATGTACACACATCGCACAGAGCAATAGGGCACAATGCCACAGCCACCAACAGTGGCATACTACCCTGGCCATGGAGCGTTGACACACAGCACGCAGTGAACAAGCGGCCACCCTGACACAGCACACACACACCTGCACAGATACAGCCACATCAGCCGTCGTACATGGACACTCACCGTCAAGTGAAGTAGCGGGCGATGAGCTGCTGCCGCACATTACCAGCTTCCTCCTCTCCGCTGTCCTCCTCACTCGAGCTGTCCTGGTCTGCGGGCTGGGGCCCTGGTTGATCTCCGTCATCCACGATGAGGGGGATCTGCTTCCGAATGGCCAGATTGTGCAGCATGCAGCACGCCACCACTATCCGGCACACCTTCTGTGGGGAGTACGCCAGTGCACCCCGGTGCGGTCCAGGCACCTGAACCTGGACTTGAGGAGGCCAAAGGTACGCTCGACCACACGTCTGGTCCTCCCATGTGCCTCATTGTAGCGATCGTCTGCTGGGGTGCGAGGATTCCTCAATGGACTGAGCAGCCATGCCCCATTCGGGTACGCAGAGTCACCTGGGTGTGAGGGACACAGAGAACCGTTGCAATTCCAACTGGACAGGGGACAGCATCGCACAACCAGCACGCTACACCACTCCACATACTCACCGACAATACAGGCACGATCCTGTTGCATATTGGACATCAGTCGTGGCAAGATGCTGTTGCGCATTATGTGTGCGTCATGGGCCGAGCCTGGGAACTTTGCACACACGTGGGTGATCACCATGTCCGCAAGGCACACCACTTGCACATTCAGGGAGTGCGTGTGCTTCCTGTTGCGGTACAGGTGCTCAGTGGCCTGTGGTGGAACAAGGCCAACATGTGTGCAGTCAATGGCTCCAACGACGTGTGGGATTCTGCCAAGGGCATAGAATGCACCCTTCACTGCCGCCAATTCACGAGCCCTGGGGAAGCGGATGTACCTGTTTCGGTACAGCATCATGGCTGCCAGTACATCCCTCAGCACCTTGCTGAACATGGGCTGGGACATCCCTCCTCCAATGCCCACTGTGTGCTGGAATGACCCAGTGGCGAAGAAATGCATGGCGGCCATCACCTTAGCCGTGGGGGTGACAGCAGTCGGATACACCCTGCGGGGACGGAGATGGGGTTCTAACATGGCACACAGTCGATGCAGGGTTGGCCTGTCCAGCCGAAACTTCCTAATAACCTCTGTATCGTCCATGTCCGCCAGCAATTGGTATGGGCGGTCAATGTTCGGTCTCCGCCTAGGGACAATGGCAGAGGACACATGTCAAAGCAACACGACACATAGCAATTTCGCATACACATCACTGACATGACTGAGCAAGCACATGAGCCACAGCCCAGCTGTCAAGCTGGGACGGCACGGCCACAATACACTTACACAGGTCTCCCAACAATGGCAATGGCTAGTGATACAAACCACTGCCATGTGCATGCACATGGGGATCTAGGCCCCAATGACTTGCGGGCGTGCTGATGGGGACTGACTGCATATCCGTCAAGCGGCAACGCCACGGCAACATGAATGTCTGCTGAGCATGGAACTGCTTCCGCGGCTGGATGAGTATGGCACACGACGACGACGATGTGGGCACAGGCTGAGCGGCCAAAACAAGTGGGACCTGTGGCACGAGGGGATATGAGACCGTAGTAGGTGTCAGCACTGCACCCTATGTACAGCACTGTACGGATCACACCTCCCGAAACATTGACAGGTGTCCACATTGACAGCCCCATGCCAAGACGGCTGTGTGCTTGCAGTCACACGTCACAGGTGAGAGGTTACATTGCACGTGCCAGGTGGCAGACGTACATAGTGGGAGCTGGCATGTGTGTGCATGTGTCTCCTGTTCAGGATCCACCAGATGGGCGCTGACTCTGTACTGAGCATTGGACACAGCATGTTCCGTGGAAGGCTTGTGTGTGTGGGATGGTGGCACTGGATGTGCCTCCGTTGGGTGGGGGGCCATGCACAGGGCGGGTACGTCGATGATTGCGCATTGTTGGTCACGGTGGGTGCACCAACTAAGATGTGTTGCCCTGTGTTCAATTCCTATGTCCGCATGATGATGGACTGTAGATGTGGGCAGACTACACATTGGTCGATGTGCTGTCTATATGCATGTGCCTTCACACCAGGCACAGCTGCCCCTGCACATGTGACCCCTGCTGGACTCGCTGCTGGGTCTGTGGAGCTGATGCACCTTCTGCGCGTGGGGCGGACAGCTCTCCTCACTTCCCTCATTGCTCATGTCATGACTTTGCCGCAGGTGACATGGATCATGGAGGGCCCACATGTACGCGTGGGTAGGCTACACATGATTGTACACTGGTCGCCACCCCCAGTCAGTGTTTCGAATGGGAAGGTTGTCGTGCTGGTGGTATGTTCGATGTGGCGGATGGGCGGGCCTAGGTGCGGGCTTACATTCCGGACATGGGGGGTAGTTGGATTGGCGACTAGTTGCAGTACACACGGGACACGTCTCTTCCTTTCCACATCTGGGTCATCCCTTGTACTAACTGACAGTGATACAGTCATCTTCGCCCCAGCCCTTATGTCCTCCCCTCGCTCCCCCAATATGCATGCTCACCTGCGAGGCTAGCGCTTGCACAGGCAGCCCCAAGCTCGCACCAGAGAGGGCAAGGAGTGTATGTGTGGGTCCAGTTGCACGAGTGGGCTGTCTCAGGGTATGATGTGTGGCGGGACGCCGTCCACCTGCGTGGTGCCCCAAATGGAGACCCGGCCTGCATGGACTATGCATCACAGTCTTCGCCTTCCGGATCCGCCACCTGTGGCACCCAGTGGCTGTGGCTGCCCTTGCGGCCAGGCCGCGTCCGTCTGTGGCTGATGGCCCACACATTCACTCTTTGGCCTCTCTGGGGAGGGCTCGGGGGTGGTGGCGCACGCGCTTGCACTTAGTCGCAATGGCATGTGGCGTGGTTGGTATGATGGGCAATGGATGGGATGGTGCGAGCCACCTCCCGTGACGTCAGTGCTGCTCGTGCTGTGGTGCGTCCCCCTACACTTCCATTTGACTTGTGCCATGCTAAACGTTGAGGTTCTATTGCCTGCGTGATATGACCAGGAGGAGCGCGAGGAGACCTCTCACACACCATGCTCCACTGCCATCCCGTGCCCTGTATCGCCTGTGCGGATTGACTATGTTGGGGTTACACCTGGTCGACTGGGGCTGTGTGTGCCTTGTCAAGGGGCATGGCGGGCGCACAACAGGATCCAGCTTGTCCACAGAGGGTGGGCTGAGGTGCGCCTGGTACCGCTTTGTACGTGTGCCCGGCTGCTGTGCACACACGTGTTCACTCCCCCGACAGGTGTCCTCTCACAATGCCCAGGGAAGCGGTGGTGTACTGTTCATGACCCCTCCCAACACGGCGTGCTCCAACTTGGCATGTGCGCATCTACCCGTCGCACCCACCCACCTAAGCACTGCGTCCATACGACTTCACACGACACATGTGTGTCTTCCACAGTAGTGCTACTCATTTGCGTTGACATCCAATACCAGTGGACTACATGGTCATGTCACGACTGCCGTGTACTTCACATACTCTCATCCTCTCTCATTCGTACTTGTGAAATGAGTCAGCGGAGACAGTTTTGGTTTCAAACATTATATTGAGTCTTCTGTCCTCTGTGATGCAGTATAGTGGACACTACTGGCAGCGGAATACATGTTGAGGATATACTGAGCATGATTGCAAATGGGATAGGGTGTGGGGTTACATGTGATTGGCTGTTGCATGTGGGATGTGGGCTTCAGAGTGACATCTGCTTGGCCAAGGCTGTGCTAATGTACATTTACGTATTGCTGCGGAGCTGCGGACTTTGACACAGACGGTATACATGTAGCCTACCAGACCGCTTGGCATCATGGGCACAGTCCATCTCAGTTCCATGTGACAGGTTTGCTGCGGTTGTTCCTCATGCACGCGTGCATGTGAGATGACATCAGGGCATGTGCTTGCGTGCATGCAGCGGCGTGCCACTTGTTGTTGCACTGTGGTGGTTACTGGACATGTCACAGTCACTGGGGTCGTGTTGTTGTTGTATGCACTTGTCGTCCATGCAAAGGTCCTGGTATGGGATTCCCGGGCGGGGGTGGGAGGGGTGCAGCACCCACAGACTCCAGGCGACCTATTCATGTCCACTGAGCGGTGTGTGTGTCCATGTGCGCTGGATCCATGTCGTGTCCTGGTTGTTCGTGCAGTTCCGTCCATGTGGGTGCGATACACAGACCCCATGCCACTGCCTCCCACGATGCATGCGGTGTTCCTGGATGTGATGGGGAACAGTGTGCATGTCCCGGTCATATCCGATGTCATGGCGATGTCATTGATGGTGTGGTTACAGTTGCCGGTCGTTTGGTATGGCTGTTGTGGTGGTGACTGGCCAGTCCGTGCGGAAGCTAAGCATGGGTGCGGGGTTGGACATCATAGGTCACTCGGGGAACCTGCGTTGTGGTCCGACGAATTGACAGGTTGTCAGGTATGCGATGCCGTCCAGCAGGGCTTCCATGTCATTGGTGGTGTACATGTTTGCCAGCCAATGTAGCGGATGGTGGCTGTCAAGGTGTTGTTCGTAAGTTGTCCCTTGGAGGACCATGATGGGGCATGCTGGGTGACATTCGATGTAGCTGTTCTCGATGATCCGTCGTGTGGAGGCACAGTGGTCCCATTTCAGTGCGGGTGCGATGTTGGCCACATACGCCATGCCCCCATAGGCAGAGCAGGCCCTGTCGTGTGCGTCCAGAGGGAGGAGTAGTGGTAGCAGGTCCGCCTTCAGACATGCCGGGTTGGAGAGGCATATCTCCACGGGATGCTGGTAGGGACACCTCCGACAGTAGAAGACGGGCATGACGCAGCTGAACAATGTGATGCGGTAAGTCAGTCGGTAACTTACGTTCAGCAGGGACAGGAGATCGCATCCCAATGTATGGAACAGGTTGGTTTTGTACAGCTTGAGCTGTTCGGCGTAGTTGGGTAGGTGTGTTGCGGTTGCCATTTCGCAGCGGTGCGTTGTGGTGGCATGCTCCGGCTGTGTGTGCAGTCTGCAATGTGCACGCTCCGAGGTTGCTGTGAGCTCTGTGTAGTCGTAGGGAGACAGGACTTGTGTTCTGTTGGCTTGTTTGGAGGACACGGGCCCTCTTCCCACATGCTTCTCAGACAGTTCAAGGTCAGTGATGTGTGACTCCTTCCAATTAACTTGCATGTGGCCGACATGGGGGAGTGTTTTCTTCTTTCTTCCCCGTCCGTTGTGTGCTTCTGTGATATGCGCTATCTGCCCTGTGGTCGGTCTCCTCGGCAAGCCTGTGTTGGTCTATTCTTGGACAATGGCTGTATTCACCGGCTTCTGTCGTAGGGCTGTGGTTTCGGAGTTGGAATGGAAGGTCATTCAGTGCTGTCTGCTCTCCCTTGTGTGGGCGGCAGGCTGCCTTTCCGCTCTGCGTTGGGCCTTGTGTGTGAATGTTATTCTTGGGCCACCTGTTGTCGGTCCCCGGGCTCTTTGGTGTTCCGTTTTATATGTCTTGTTCATATGTGCAGGGTGGTATGGGTGTTTCAGTGTGGTACTGGCGTTCCTCTTCCCGAAGGGGCCCTGCTTCTCCTAGTTGGTGTTGCCGCCGCTGTGTGCTACGCCATGTTTGTTACACTGGGGTGTGTCCTGCTGTTGCGTGTCTTCACTGACATGTGTGCGTCGGTTGTGTGGCGTTGGGTGTTGTCCGTGAATTGGGCGTTGGGGACATGTCTGTGGCAGGCCTGTCACGTGTCATGTGCGTTCGGGGTGGGAATGATGTGTGTGCTGCTTGGTTGTGTCCCTGTGTCTGTGTGCGACGCATGCATGGCGCTGCGGTTGGCCTCTGCGTTGTGCGCATGTGTGGCGGCGTCATCGGCGCTTTGGGGCCGTGACGGGGTGGTTGGTTCCTAGTCCCAGGTGGTGTGTACACATGTGTTCCGCGATGTTACGATTTGGCCTGTGTGTCATATGTGGATGCAATGGTGGATGTGTAGTGTACACGCGCTGGTGGGGGTTGTCCGCTTTTTCCGCCCTTGCACTGTGTGCGCTGTTTGCGTGCACTTGTTGTGTGTGTGCCTACCTGCGTCTCCGCGTGCACGTTGCGTCCTTGGTGGTGCATCAGCAGGAGCATGGGGAGGGCCTGCAGTGCTGGATTCATGCTCGGGGAGCCGCTTCTTCGTTGTCCGTGCTCGGCATCCGTGTTGCCGCTTCGGTTTGTCGTACGGTATCTCTTGGCCGTGGGAGCCGTTTGTTTGCGGCATCGTAATTTATGCGCCGGGCGGGACGTGTTTCGTCGGACGGTGTGTGTCAGTTGTGCTGCGCCGCTACGTGAACGGGCGCACTTTGATGGCGGACGGTGTTGCTGGCTTGCCGGCGGTGTTTGGCCTACTTTTCGCATCGTAATTGGGCGGGCGTGTGGACTGCTGCGTGCCGGCGGTAACTGGTGCTTTTTGCATCCGCCAGCACGGCGGTGGTGCTTCCGCCCGCCATCGTAATGGGCCCCTAAGAATCTTAAAGTCTGATCCGAGACCCTTATCTGCATGTGCTGTTGCAAAGTTTCTGGGTTGGAGGTGGACCATCAGACGTAAAGACCTGACAATGCAAATTGTAGCTGTTTAGGTGACTCGCCTTGTATTCTGTATTCTGCACCTACTTAGTCTCATGGTCTTCTCTCTATCTAGCACTTTTTGCAGTGTTGAGCATGATCTTTGCATGTTGCACTTTACATGAAATATGTTGAGATGTGCTGTCTATCCTAGTCTTTGTCATCTGTGTTCTCCCTGGTGCCAATAATGAATTATTTTGTCAGGTTCTTCATTCGAGAATGTTTTGTCCTGTGAAACTGCTTACCTGCACTTTATTAATATTGATTTTATGTGCTGCTATGCAGCGAACGTCATTACAAGCTTAGATGTTATAACTGATAATGATCTCTTTGGCTTCTGCCTGCTTTAGATACCCTGTTTTTAATGTTTTATTCACCACCTTTGTAGTCTCAAGAGCGACTTTTGCACGTTGCACTTTACATGAAATATGTTAAGTGTGCTGTCTGTTCAAGTCTATGCCACTTGTGAATGGTTTGGTACCAAAAACGATTTCCCTAGTTGGGTTTCTAACCTGAGTACGTTTTTGTTTTCTGAATTTGTTCAGCAGCACTTTATCAATAAGGATTATATGTGCTGCTATCCAGCGATCGCCACTATGAGCTAAGATGTTATTACTGATATGAACTCTGTGCCCTCTGCTTTAGATACCCTGTTTTCTAATGTTTCATTCAGCACTTTTGTAGTCTCAAGAGTGACTTTTGCACATTGTACTTTACATGAAATACGTTAAGTTGTGCTGTCTATTCAAGATACTGTGTTTCTAATGTTTGACTCTTGTTGATGTTTTTATGGATTTGCCTAATCATAATTTGGCTGTATGTGGTAAAATCCCATGGAATTGCGAATTCCTTTCGGTTTTACAACCAGAAAAATCGGACCCGCATGGTAACTCCCTGTAGCATGTGATTTTACTTGTAATGGCACAGTACTGTTGCGAAATTACCGCAGTACGGTGCAACATGTAATCAGGGCCATAATATGCACCCAGTCCTGTTTACAACTGGTGCAAGTGGCTGCCAAAGGAATTTACTCACGCTTTGAAATGCAGCAATGACCCTGCAAAACCCTCTTATAAATGATGTATGTACAGTGGGCCTGATTCACAAACTGCACTTTCTAATACATTTTGTAGCAGTTCATTAGTACTTCAGTAGTACCGCAAAACCTACTACAAAGTGCTATTCACAAACTGCACATTTGTAGTAACTTACACTTTCGAGGAAGTTTACTACTTTTCGGTATACACATACTGTACTTTTGAAGTAGCTTACATTTCTGTAGTAAGTTCCTACTTCCATTATTTTCTATGTGAGGGTGTTGCAGGACCAGTGGTTGGCCATGTGTAGTGCTGGACATACTACAAAAGGGTAAGTTAGTACAAAAGTGCCATTTGTGAATACCAAGAAATAGTAAAGTTACTCAAAAGTGTAAGTTACCTTTGTGAATCAGGCCCAGTGTTCCATCTAAAGCATGCATATGTATCTCTTGAGTAACAGTGACTACTTGCCCTACATTATACAGTATTTGTATTGTATTGTTTTTGCTTTTGCTTTTATATCACTTATTATATCTCAGACGAAGCACCTGTTACCACCTGGTCAGCCATTTAGAGCCTATTTGTTCATCTTCCTTCCTGCCCTAGGCTCTAATGTCTCCATATCTGCCCAAGCAACAACAGAGTAGGTACACATCCCTATGAGCATGCGCCTCAGTGAACAGCAATCCCAATATTAGTGCTTCAGGAGTCTGTCTTTACACCCTGACTGGAGTAAGAAAACGCGCAGAGGTGGAAAGCACGTGACTGCGAATCGCCGCAAAGACTGCTAATATGAGTAGATCAATGTTGGCACCACATAAGCAGAATAATCTAGACCTTTGCAGAAACAGGCCCGCACATTGATTTGCCATCACGCGAAGAGTTATCTGAAAAGACATTTTAAAGAATCGGCAGAAATTATCTCTCTTAAATCAATGAGCATTGACCTTAATACTGACATATCACATGATTGCCCTGTTTTTCTGCTCTGTTGAAGGGAGCGTTCATATCCTGGCGGTTGCGGTTAGACACAGTTAACATCAAATTTGGTATAATATCTTTGTGACTTCTTCTAGTGCCCTCTTTGCTGCCGGCTTAATACGCTGCAGCCTTACACCTGAGTAACGCAGTAATTGATGAACACCCCTCGCATTTTTCCCAAGGTGCATTTCGTCTGTTGAAACTCATCAAGATTCGCCCGGAGAAAATGTGTAGTAGATTATGATGCAAGCAGAGATTGGTGCAGAAAACACATATTTTCCCTGTTATTCCTCATTTTTGTTTTTTTTTAAAACAGATTGTATTCATCAAATGACACATATAAAGCAGGGCTCTGTAACCCAGAGACCTCTGCACAATCAGTTCAAAACATCATGACTTTGACTTTTCAATAAAGAAACAAGGATGCAGAAAGAGCAATACAGATGAAGGAAGAAAAAATTACCTTTTAGAAACCCCCCCAACTTCCCCCCTCCCCCAGTTGCACTAAAAACCTCCTAGACCCAGCTACTACATGGCGTTGCTCCACACCACTTGCACCAACACACTGATATATGTAATCAATTACCATTTGCATCGACGGGGTAGCATCAATCTGGATTAAGGGGCCCCCCTGTAGCGACCAATGCAAAAACAACAATTGATGGACAGAATGCAGAACAATGTCATACATTCACCCCAGAACAGAGATCTGGGCCTAAATCCAACGTTTTTTTGCTCACCATGCCATTCCAGTTTGAACCCAGCCATATGCAAATCAGTCTTGACCCTGTGCCCAATGGGAACAGTCCAGCCCGAACTGCCAGGCCCTCCCTGGACTGGAAACAAGCATCCTAGGACCGGTTTCGGGCTTTCACCCCTCTTCAGCCAGGATAGCTTGATTCCAGTGGCATGGAGAGCACGGGACCCACGTCTGGGCATACCTGGCGCATTTAGGGCGAGAAAGCAAAAGACACACAATTGATGGACGGAATGCAGAACAAATCAACACATTCACCCCCAGTCAAGAGATCTGGGTTAAATCCATCATTCTTTTGCTCACCATGCCACCCCAGTTTACTCCTGGCCATATGCAAATCAGTCTTGACCCTGTGGCTCATGGGAACAGTCCAACCCGAACTGCCAAGCCAGGTCCTCCCTGGACCGGAAACAAGCATCCTAGGACCGGTTTCGGAGTTTCACCGCTCTTCAGCCAGGATAGCTTGATTCCAGTGGCACAGTGAGCCCAGGACCCACGTCTGGGCATACCTGGCGCACTTAGGGCGAGAAAGCAAAAGACACACAATTGATGGACGGAATGCAGAACAAATCAAAACATTCACCCCCAGTCAAAAGATCTGGGTTAAATCCATCATTCTTTTGCTCACCATGCCACCCCAGTTTAGTCCTGGCCATATGCAAATCAGTCTTGACCCTGTGCCTCATGGGAACAGTCCAGCCCGAACTGCCAAGCCAGGTCCTCCCTGGACCGGAAACAAGCATCCTAGGACCGGTTTCGGGGTTTCACCCCTCTTCAGCCAGGATAGCTTGATTCCAGTGGCACAGTGAGCCCAGGACCCACGTCTGGGCATACCTGGCGCACTTAGGGCGAGAAAGCAAAAGACACACAATTGATGGACGGAATGCAGAACAAATCAAAACATTCACCCCCAGTCAAGAGATCTGGGTTAAATCCATAATTCTTTTGCTCACCATGCCACCCCAGTTTAGTCCTGGCCATGTGCAAATCAGTCTTGACCCTGTGCCTCATGGGAACAGTCCAGCCGAACTGCCAAGCCAGGTCCTCCCTGGACCAGAAACAAGCATCCTAGGACCGGTTTCGGGGTTTCACCCCTCTTCAGCCAGGTCTGTGTGTCTTTTGCTTTCTCCCCCTGTAGCGACCGGCTCCAGCAGCAACCCCCGGTAATAAGCCCACCGCTTCCAAATTTTAAAATGCTTCTGCGGGCACCCTCTCGCTGTGAAGATAGGAAGCTCCAAGCCCATGCAAAAGTCCAAGCCCCTCTTCCATACCGACACCAAGGGTGGCGTTGGTGCCTTCCATGCCTTGGCGATGTCTCTCTTCGCTAATGTAAACCCCAACAACATAAGATGGCGTTTATAAATGTTGCCCCCAATCCCTTCCATGACATGGAGCAATACTAACCTCGGCGACCGGGGCAGATCCCAGTCCAGCACCTCTGAGAGGCAGGACATCACCCCTCTCCAGAACTGTGCCAGGGAAGGATAGTGCCAGACCGTGTGTATCAGGGTCCCTTCCTCTCGTTCACATCTAAGGCATACCGGGGAAGCCACCATACCCGCCCTCCACAACTGGACTCTCGTAAAATAGACCCGATGGAGATATTTGAACTGGATAAGACGTAGGCGTATCGCTATGGCCGCCCCCCGCGGGGAGGCCAAAGCCTCCATCTAGTCCTCCTCATCGAGCGAGCCAATATCCCCCTCCCAATCCTCTCTAAGTTTCTGCAATGTGGGGGAGCTGTGTGTTACTAGGGACTGATAAATCTTAGAAGATCCCCCATAAATACTTTGGCTTCCACCGGACTAAATTCTGCCAGTGACTCTAGGCCCACCAGACTAGGGGAGAGGGCGTGGCGAAACTGGAGGTATTTATAGAATTGGGATTTAGGCATATGAAATTCGTTTTGTAAGTCTTGAAAAGATTTCAGGATAAGCCCCCTCATGACATCCCCAAGGGTGGAGACACCGATATTGTCCCAGCCCCGAAACCCTGGAAGAGCAGCTAGTTGTGGCAAGCGACCATTGTGCCACAGGGGGGTCTCCCGGGTCAGCGTGTTCCACCACCCCATCCGCCGCAAGGCTTGTCACCAAACCTGGAAGACCACCTGGGTCGCCGGCGGCAGGGCCCTACGAACTGGTGCAGAATATAGAATCATGTGAAAAGAGAGATCCCACATAAGGTGCTGCTCAACAGCGTAGGCTGGGTCATCCCTACCCCCATACCACCACTCATTTAAGATGAGTAGATGTGAGGCCATGTAATAGGATAAAATGTCAGAGGTCGCCAAGCCCCCGCAATACGTAGAGAGGAAACATGTCCGTAGATCGACTCTCACCGCACCTCCTGCCCATAGAAATGGCCCCAAGACTGCATTAACCTGCCTAAACCATCTAGGGGGGATCGGGTAGGGATGATTCTGCAAGTGGTACAGCAAACGAGGAAGCGCAACCATCTTAAAGATGGCCGATCGGCCATAGATAGATAGCGGCATGCGCGACCATACCTTTAAATCCTCCCGAACACGTTCCCAGACCGGAGCCAGGTTCCTCTCACAAGCCACCGCGGATGAGTCCGATAGGAATACCCCAAGATATTTCATCCCATTGGTAACCACCCGAACCGACGCAGCCCAATCACCCACTCCCGATGTGTTCCCCAGAAGTCATAACGTGGATTTGCTTGGATTCAGATAAAGGCCAGAAGATTCCCCAAAGATCTGCATCATGCGAAGCAGCCGCGGGCCAGTCCGATAAACGTTTGTAAGGAAGAATAACACATCGTCAACATACAATGCAATACGATCTGACAATCCGTGCGCCCACTCAAAGCCTGACACTTGCGCATCCATACGTACCCAGGTAGCCAACGGTTCGACCGCCAATGCACACAAATATGGAGCCAGCGGGCAGCCCTGCCGGGTGCCGCGCCCCAAGGAGAAAGTGGAGGAGGTAGAGCCAGTGACCTGTACCGACGCAGTAAGATCAGTATAGAGCATGGACAGGTAGGACATAAAGCGCAGGCCGAGATTCAATCTACGTAAGAGAGCGAAGAGATACACCCAGCTAAGGGAATCAAATGCCCGGTCCATATCTGCAAGCAGCAGCTCCGCCCGGTTGCAGCGCCCCCGAATGGCCGCAATAGCCACCTGAGCGCGGCGTATATTGTGCAGAGTCGCCCTCTGGGGCATGAACCCGGATTGATCAGGGTGAACAAGAGTGGTGATGTGGTCCCGCAAGCGGTTAGCCAACGCCTTGGCCAATATTTTGGCTTCTACGTTGAGAAGCGAGATGGGGCTATTATTATTATTATTATTTTTCATTTATAACGCGCGACGAATCATCCCCACAGGGATCTCTCGGCGCTTTTGGCTACACGGTGCTAAAGGCTAGGACAAAATTGCTGATTTAGAACAGCCAGGTTTTTAACTGCTTCTTGAACTGCCCCAAGCTTGCGCAGGCGCGTAGCTCATCCGGCAGGCGGTTCCAATGGAGCGGGGCTAGATGTGAAAAAGCGCGCCCTCCCATTTTGACTTTCCTGATTTTACAGGGACGTAGTAGATTACGATTGCTAGATCTCAATAAACGGGCAGGTATATAGGGAACCAACTTCTTCCTTAGGTAGGCCGGGCTGATGCCCTGCTGTGCTTTAAACACCGACGTCAAGAGCTTAAACACTGCTCTCTTCCTCATGGGCAGCCAGTGTAGTTGTTGCAAAAGAGGACGGGAGGGGGTATGTACTGGTTTGTTGAGGACCAGTCGGGCTGCCGTATTTTGCACTACCTGTAGGCTATACGAAGCATGCCGGTCCGGGGGTCTGCCCGGTTTATGGAACACCACCACTTCTGCATGCCTCCAATCCCGAGGAAGGCAACCCCGCTCCTGGGACTCCTCCACCACCTTAAGGTAATGGGGTCCTAGTTGCAAAAAGAATTTCTTAAAGAACTCACAGGGGAACCCATTGGGCCTCAGCGCCTTACCCGAATTGAGGTCTCCCAGGGCTGCACCCAATTCCTCCTCTGTGAGCGGGAGATCCAGCTCCGCACTCGCCTCGACGGCAAAGCCCGAGGCGGGAGATCATCCAGGAACCGGCCTATCTCGTCCTCATGGAGACATTCTTTGGGGGCGTACAGCTCCGCGAAATATGCAGCAAAGCTTTCGGCGATATCTAAGGAGTTCATGAGAGGCCGTCCTTCTGGGCCCACTATCCCAGGAAGGGGCTGAGAGTGAAACAACCCCTGACAAAGCCTGTGGCGCATGTTACTAGATTTATCCCCCCACTGGTAGACTCGGCTGTGTGTTGCCAGCCAGGCAAGACGGGCCTCATCCATGAGGAGGGCTGCATAGTTCTGTTGCGCCAGTTGCAGCTGCCGCCGTATATAATGTCCCCCCACGCCTCGACTACGGTGTTCGAGATCCCCAATATTTGTCTCGTTATTCCTCATTTTTGATTGAAAACTTGGAACATGAGGTAACTACTACACCCAGGTCTAAATTCCTAGTGGGCTTTAAATTCCGATGTATACAGTCAAAAGTAACTTTTACTGCACATTGTAATTTCGATATAAGCAGTCATTACCACACCCACAGCAATTTGTCCAGGTACATTTTGACAGGTAAAACTTGCAGAAATGTAGCAGGGAAAAATGGCTGGTAAATAACAATATATATGGACTTTGGGGTGCTAAGCATGCAGTTCCTCATGCAATACCCTATTTAATGAGAGAAAACCTCAAATAAGAGGTATTTGCCTCAACTGGTAAATGCTGCACCCTGCCGGTATTCATCAAAAGAAGTGAAGAACTCTTCCCCATCAACTCCTCATAATTAGACCGCACTAAATACCGCACTCCACGCATCAGTATTGATTGGGTGTGATAAATATCTCACCCTTTTCTCTACCCCTTTTAATCAAGGTTCAGGGGCCGATTCCGATTCAGGCCGGAAATCACTCCGACCGGGCCGGACCCGGAGGGATTTCCGACCGAATCGGACTCTGGCAGTCCGACCGAACGAGTACGATGCGCACGCATGCAATCGGACTCGAGTCGGTCGGACTCCCATTGAAGTCAATGGGAGCCGGACGTACAACGCGTACGCGGGCTCCCATTGACTCAATGGGTGCGAGGCGAACAAGGGCGCCCCTACAGCGGATACACCTTGATGCGACTCGCGGCGTACATGCACAGGTAGGGGGGACCCATGGGTCCCCCCTGTGTGCGACTCGCGCGGCTACGCGTACAGGGGGTCCGACACGGACCCCCAAAGTCCGGCTCCGACTGCTCTTTCGAGTCGGACGGCGAGAGTCGGTCGGACTGCTCGCGGCACGCATCGTACTTGCCCGGCCGGGGAACGTCTCCATTGCGCGGTGCGAGTCGTGTCCGTGCGAGTCGGTCGGAGCGGTTCGGACCCGCGTACGAGTCGGTCGGCGATTTCGCGTGTGCTCGCATCGTACTCGCTCGGCCGGACGCACGTACAAATCGGTCGGGAAAGAGGGCTCCGAATCGGATCCGGTTAAGCCGAATCCGATTCGGTGCCCTACCGGCCGAGATCGGAATCGGCCCCTAAGTGTGTTTTAGGACCACAGATTTGTCAGCTAAAACTGTTTTCCAAGCTTTCCGCTTTTGTTCAACACCATATATCTGCCCATAGCAGGGCCAGTTGTTTTAAAAATAATGCATACCATATAAACCATGTTCCCTCCTTAGTACATTCCCGCCTTCTCTTTTTTTTAACAGTTCCTGATATAATTGGAAGCAGGAAAACTCACAAACTCGGCACTCCAGAACTAATACATGTAACAGAAAGAAAGAACTTCCACGCTCTAATTTTAAATTCACTGGTGCCAATTAGACAGCATACTCATAGTTAAGATATCACTTGGTTGTGTCTAAAGTCTATCCAGCATTTCTGTAATGTGACATCCATGCAGATTTGTATTTTTTTTTAAATTCTGGTTACTTATAACTAAGGCGCGCTTGGTCTTTGTGGTCGCTCTGCAAATGAAATAAACAAACACATTTAATCTTGACACAGCTACAGATCACATTTAAGAAAACATGTCTGCCAAAACCTGGGAAGAAAATGTCTTTTTTTGAATGTGTGGAACGGCTAGAAAGCAAATGTGCCCCTAAACTAGGGTCAAAACTGCCTTTAAAAACTGTCTAGCATTCATGTTGCATATAAAGACCAAGTTGAAAGCAAAAAAGGAAAATCACATACATCGCTCAAAAATAAGCATTTTTTATTTATTTTTCATATCTATTTTTGTTTCCATATGTTAAGAAATGGTGGGTATTGGCGCAAGCACTCATTTTCATCATTGGACTTAGAATCAGAGCAGACAGAGAAAGGCAGAAAAGGGAGAAAGAAGGAGGAAGGGAAACATAGCAAAACTGTGACAAAGGGTGAAAGCAGTGATGAAAAACAACCTGCAAAAGTGGAATAAAGAGACAGGAAATGTATGTGGTGGAAGAAAGAGGTGTGAAAAGTAGGGTGGTGGAAAAAAGAGGCATGAGGTGGAATCAATACTAGGCAGCCTTGGTATTCAGCAACCCTAGCATTCTGCAGCACCAGTGGTAGTTTCCCTAGAACAACTTTGTGCCCCTGCACTTTTTATTTTAAACAAATTAAGCACTATAGAGAAGAGTTAACTATCTCAGCAGAACAGTGCAGGGCAGTGATCCTCAGCCTCCAAACTCCAAACTAAGCATGCCAGTTCAAGCCCTGCATCACTAACTGTACCAGCTTAACAGCCTCATGAATCATGATCAGAGACCCAAAAGAAGCTACTGAGATCACTGCTAATTGTCCACTCAGTGTTTCTAGCAAGAGTAGCCAGGTACATTTTTTCCACCAAGCCAAACAAATCGGACAACCATTTTCATTGTTTTGTCTGAAAATCTATTCTTAAATCTTTACGTCAAACTTAAATGAATATGATTCTACGTGGAACAACGTTAATTATTTAACTTGACCGCCAGCACCGTTGTTGTACGGTTGTCTTCATCATGACCAGATTTTCTTCTAATATAAAATATTGATACAAACTGTACATGTCTATATATATTTTCTCAAGCATTTTACATACCTTTATTTATATAGGGTAAGGGCTGATTAATGTTATGCATGGCAGAGAAAGAAGAACGAGAAAGATACAGATTCACTGGCAAAGGGAAAAAGAAGAGATGAAATAGAATCAGCAAGAGTGAGATAAATAAACAGAAAGTTTAGGATGGTCGACGGGGGTGAGGAGGTGGCATCAAGAAGAGGCAGCCATGGTATGTGCAGCACAGGGGGTGAACCCTAGTATAAACTTTGCGGCCCTGTTGTATCCTTATGAATTAGAGGATTGTCGAGGACTGAGGGTATTCTGGAATGTTGGGGGAATTCTAGATGTTTTGGTGCTAATGTGGGCAGTTATGGCTGTTGTGGTCTGAAGATCGAATATATATATATATTCACTGAAAAAACCATAGGTTTCAGGCACGTTATAGTTAGAAATTAGCATTTAAAAAACCTTAGAAATTCACTGAAAAAACCATAGGTTTCAGGGGCGTTATAGTTAGTTGGACATTTCACTCGTACATCAGTGATGTCATCAGTGATGTCATTTGAGATGTCATCAGTGATGTCATCAGTGATGTCATCAGTGATGTCACTGACCATGTCATGAGTGATGTAATATGTGATGTCATCAGCAGTGCATTGCGGGTGCGCAAGTTAAAGTTAGCTGAACTAACTATAACGGGGGAATTTCTATGGTTTTGTACGAGTGAAATGTCCAACTAACTATAACGCCCCTGAAACCTATGGTTTTTTCAGTGAATTTCTAAGGTTTTTTAAATGCTAATTTCTAACTATAACGTGCCTGAAACCTATGGTTTTTTCAGTGAATATATATATATTTATTACACTATGTATACATGTGAAAATGTCTCGGTCCCCTGTTTGCCTCGGTGACACGGAAAAAATGGGTGGAACTGACGTCAGCACGCCGACGAGGTTCTCTTATGGCTCCGATGACGTCATACGGTGTCGCGAGCGGAGCCGTGCTATTATGACGTCCTCGTTGACGTGGGAGAGCTAGGAAAGAATTTCCGTGGAATGCTGGTGCAGGGGATATTCACCTAAGTGTTCAGGCTAGTCCTTTGGGAGCAACTGTTTATGTTGCCACTCCAGAAACCGAAACCAGTGATCCGAGGGCAGAGGCCCTGCAGATGGCACACGAGGTGGGGTGCCCAGTCGTGTGCACCGGCGGGGCAGCGAAGTGACAAGCACCACAACCCACAAAAAGGTAACGAGGGCACTGAATAACACAGGATCTTCTCTTTGTATCTGGCAGGAACAACGAAGTTAAAATGCCCTAGTACCAAAATGTAGAATTAGTGCTACAACGGTCTTCAAGAGGACCTGCGATGCTGCTTCTGCCTCCCGTACCCTGGAGGTGGCACATGGGTCACGCGGTACGGTCATACTGCGGTGGGACGCACACTCGTTGACCTCTCATGGCACTGCTCCACACTTCAGGGAGGACGCTTTCCATTAGCTATGTTTTCTGATGACATGTCGCGCCAGCCCCGTCCAACAACAGAACTCCTTTAGATCCAAACAGACTCTTCCACTCCCTCACCGGAAGTGAAACCAGGCCACGCGGACACTTTCACAATACAACAGCCGGGAATGCACTTTTCGGTAAAAAAACACATTCCTTCCTCCTAATTAATCAAATAAACATCTCACTGAAGAACAGGGGCCAGCTTCGATCGGTAAACAGCCGTTACAATTACTTTTTACTTTGCGATACCATTACAACGCATGCATTACCACGCATGCGTTGTACATCACGAAGTCATTACTATGCATTTTTTAGAACGCATGGTCATTTACCACGCATGCCTTTACAACGAATTTTGTTGTAAAGGTATGTATGGTAAATGACCATGCGTTCTAAAAACATGTAGACGATCCATGTCGTTGTAAGGAAACAGAGGCTGTTCTGTTTCCTCACAACAACGTGCACCGCCCCTCAGAGACAACGTGAAGCAGGAACCACGAGGAGTGAGAGGTAAGGGGGATTGGGCATGGGGTGGGGGTTTCTTTTCTAGGGTTTAGGGTAGTGCAGTGGTGTTTGGGTGGTGTAGGGGGTCGTGCTGGGGGTAGTGTTTTAGGGTTTAGGGTAGTGCAGTGGTGTTTGGGTAGTGTAGGGGATCGTGCTGGGGGTAGTGTTTTAGGGTTTAGGGTAGTGCAGTAGTGTAGGGGGTCATGCTCGGGGTAGTGTTTTAGGCTTTAGGGTAGTGCAGTGGTGTATGGGTAGTGTAGGGGGTCGTGCTGGGTTAGTGTTTTAGGGTTTAGGGTAGTGCAGTGGTGTTTGTGTAGTGTAGGGGGTCATGCTGGGGGTAGTGTTTTATGGTTTAGGGTAGTGCAGTGGTGTTTGGGTAGTGTAGGGGGTCGTGCTGGGGGTAGATTTAGGGTTTAGGGTAGTGCAGTGGTGTTTGGGTAGTGTAGGGAGTCGTGCTGGGGGTAGTGTTTTAGGGTTTAGGGTAGTGCAGTGGTGTTTGTGTAGTGTAGGGGGTTGTGCTGGGGGTAGTGTTTTAGGGTTTATGTTAGTGCAGTGGTGTTTGGGTAGTGTAGGGGTAGTGCTGGGGTAGTGTTTTAGGGTTTAGGGTAGTGCAGTGGTGTTTGTGTAGTGTAGGGGGTAGTGCTGGGGGTAGTGTTTTAAGGTTTAGGGTAGTGCAGTGGTGTTTGGGTAGTGTAGGGGTTCATGCTGGGGGTAGTGTTTTAGGGTTTAGGGTATGGCAGTGGTGTTTGGGTAGTGTAGGGGGTCGTGCTGGGGGTCGATTTAGGGTTTAGGGTAGTGCAGTGGTGTTTGTGTTGTGAGGGGGTCGTGCTGGGGGTAGTGTTTTAGGGTTTAGAGTAATGCAGTGGTGTTTGTATAGTGTAGCGGGGTTTAGGGTAGTGCAGTGGTGTTTGTGTAGTGTAGGGGGTCATGCTGGGGGTTGTGTTTTATGGTTTAGGGTAGGGCAGTGGTGTTTGTGTAGTGTAGGGGGTAGTGTTTTAGGGTTTAGGGTAGTGCAGTGGTGTTTGTGTAGTGTAGGGGGTCATGCTGTGGGTAGTGTTTTAGGGTTTAGGGTAGTGCAGTTGTGTTTGTGTAATGTACGGGTCGTGTTTTAGGGTATAGGGTAGTGCAGTGGTGTTTGGGTAGTGTAGGGGGTCATGCTGGGGTTAGTGTTTTAGGGTTTAGGGTAGTGCAGTGGTGTTTGGGTAGTGTAGGGGGTCGTGCTGGGGGTAGTGTTTTAGGGTTTAGGGTAGTGCAGTGGTGTTTGTGTAGTGTAGGGAGTCGTGCTGGGGGTAGTGTTTTAGGGTTTAGGGTAGTGCAGTGGTGTTTGGGTAGTGTAGGGGGTCGTGCTGGGGTAGTGTTTTAGGGTTTAGGGTAGTGCAGTGGTGTTTGTGTAGTGTAGGGGTCATGCTGGGGGTAGTGTTTTAGGGTTTAGGGTAGTGCAATGGTGTTTGTGTAGTGTAGGGGGTAGTGTTTTAGGGTTTAGGGTAGTGCAGTGGTGTTTGTGTACTGTAGGGGTCGTGCTGGGTTCTAGTGTTTTAGGGTTTAGGGTAGTGCAGTGGTATTTGTGTAGTGTAGGGGTAGATTTAGGGTTTAGGGTAGTGCAGTGGTGTTTGGGTAGTGTAGGGGGTCGTGCTGGGGATAGTGTTTTTGAGTTTAGGGTAGTGCAGTTGTGTTTGGGTAGTGAAGGGGGTCGTGCTGGGGGTAGTGTTTTAGGGTTTAGGGTAGTGCAGTGGTGTTTGGGTAGTGTAGGGGTCAACCAACATGAATTTGTCCTTGTGTGATGTAACCAATGCTCATGTAAAGCACTCCAATACCTGACCAGTCTGCACTATATAAAACTGCAAAAAAACAAAAAATAAAAAGTGTTTTGCACACTTCTGTCATTGGGCTATACGTGGGCTACCTCTGGGTGATATTTGTGCTACATTTGGGCTCTTTTTTTCTCTGGTGGCCATCTTGGGAGACTTATTTGTTATGAAGTTTCCTAATTTCCTCATTTACTACAGTCTCCTCAGTAGGAAATGCTTTCAGTTTTTACTTTGATTCCATCAAGAAGGCATTCAGATGTGTCACACATTTGCCATAAATTCAGAATGTTAGCACTCTAGTTGTTCATTAGATCACTGTAGTAAAGCTACTGCTCACCAAGGAGTTAACTGGAAGTCTACTGCTGGTATTGAAAGTGATTGTTTCAGTCTGCATGTCAGAATTTTCTAATGAAATAGAAGAGGATTTGAGATCTCACTTAAAACATGCCCTAAATTTTCTTTTTGCAGCACTAACCATAATTTCTATGGCAAAATGAACCCCCTCATGTTGTTCCTTTTAAATTAAATGTTTTAAGTGTTACCAGTTTATTCCAATCAAGATGGCTTCAGGTGTGCCATACTTTTGTCATAAGTAAGGCTGTTAGCACTCTAGTTGTTCTTTGGAACACTCTGGGAAGCTGCAGTAGAACACAAAGGCATCAACTGACAGGCTGCTCCTGTTGAAATATAACAGGAAGATATTTGAGATCTCACTTAAAACATGTCCTAATTTTTCTTTCTACAGCACTAACCATAATTTCTATGGCAAAATGAACCCCCTCATTTTGTTCCTTTTTAAATTAAATGTTTTAAGTGTTACCAGTTTATTCCAATCAAGATGGCTTCAGGTGTGCCATACTTTTGTCATAAGTAAGACTGTTAGCGCTCTAGTTGTTCTTTAGAACACTCTGGGAAGCTGCAGTAGAACACAAAGGCATCAACTGACAGGCTGCTCCTGTTGAAATATAACAGGAAGATATTTGAGATCACACTTGAAACATGTCCTAATTTTTCTTTCTACAGCACTAACCATAATTTCTATGACAAAATGAACCCCATCATTTTGTTCCTTTTTAAATTAAATGTTTTAAGTGTTACCAGTTTATTCCAATCAAGATGGCTTCAGGTGTGCCATACTTTTGTCATAAGTAAGGCTGTTAGCACTCTAGTTGTTCTTTAGAACACTCTGGGAAGCTGCAGTAGAACACAAAGGAATCAACTGACAGTCTCTGCCATTGTTGGATGTACATGTTTTACTGAGAATGTCAGACTTCATTCTCACATGACTGAGAAAGATAATGTGAATTTACAGAAAATATGCTCTCATTTTAGCTTCTGGAGCACCTTCCAAAACTGTATGGGACAAGCTTGTGAAAATAGTTTTCTCTCAAACATGATTCATGATATCCCAGCAGAAGGTTTTTCACAGGGTAAAATCACCTTAGAACACACCACAATTCCTGAAATTAGTATGGTACCATCAACAAATGAATTCTAATGTAACTAAAGTCTGTTATCACCCTTTATAGTTCTCCTTTTGGTAACCCTCAAAATCTTCGACTCACTACAATGCATTTCAATGGGGTACTATCATTTATATTGGTCCCAAGATGGCTGCCAGCAATTCCAGGATGAAGTGCTGACAGCCAATCAGATCTCACGATGACATGTGTGGTTAGGCTCCGCCCAGATATATATGTGTTTTTACTTTTGATTTTCTCAGCAACTACTGAACGGATTTACACCATTTAACAAAAAGGGTTCTTTCTGAACCAAGAACTACCTCTTTGCCAAATTTGGTGTAATTCCGTTCAGCAGTTCGGGCTGTAGCTTTGCATAAAGTTTCCTATGGGAAATTGATTTTTGACTCTTATTTTTTAATTTCTCCGCAACTACTGAACGGATTTACACCATTTAACAAAAGGGTTCTTTCTGAACCAAGAACTACCTCTTTGCCAAATTTTGTGTAATTCCGTTCAGCAGTTCGGGCTGTAGCCGTGGCTAAAGTTTCCTATGGGAAAATGAATGGGGAAAACACGTTTTGGGACCCCCCTTTTTTCTCGGCCCACGCTTGACGAATCACCCCGAACCTTTCAGGGTTGGAGCGGACCGGAGCGGGCCATAAAGTTTGAAAATTTCGCGAAGATTCGTCAACCGACGCAAGAGTTATTTCAAATAGAATGTTGCGGATTTCCTATGGAAAATAGGTCCTAACTATAACTATCTACTGGCGACCGCCAGTAGATAATATACATTACATACTGGCGGCCACCAGTAGGTAGTTATAGTTAGGATGTAGTTTCCATGGGAAAAAGTTTTTTCATTTGCCAATATGTTTGACGTCGTTTGACGAATTGTTGCAACATTTTCAAAACTAGTATGACGCTCCCTCCAGCTGCTGTCTTGAAAGTTTCGGGGTGATTCATCAAGTGGGAGCCGAGAAAAAAAGAGGGGTCCCAAAATGCGTTTTTTCCAATGTTAATTCCCCTAGAGATTTTAGACATGACTACAGCTTGAACAGCTGAACGGATTTACACCAAATTTGGCATAAAGGTAGATGTTGGTCCAGAAAGCGACCTTTTTGTAATTTGGCGCAAATCTGTTCACTAGTTTTTGAAATATTAAGGAAAATCCAGATTTGTATATATAGGGACACGAAGGCTCCGTGAACCCTATTGCCCTCTTGCTGAGATCTGATTAGCTGCCAACACTTCAAACCAGGAAGTGTTGATAGTCATATTGGGGCTTGGCTTGAGCCAAGTCCCAGAAAAAAGTTTTAAAGAAAGAAAAGGGGGCAGGGTAGAAATACCCTGACTGCCTAAGCCTCTTGGGGTGGTTCCACAGACACATTGCAGGGCCAAAAAAGCATTTTTTTGTTTAATTTTCGGCGGTACTAACATTGGTTCCATGCTTCCCGCCAAATTAGTAATCGGCCCTCAGGTGGGCCAGGGCCCGGGGGCATTTTCTTAAAAAAGGAATGGGTGTGCACAGTCCCTCTCTCCTGGAGCTTATGAATGCCCAGGGGTCTTATTTTTCTTAAAATATGGGGCCCTCGGCCCCCTCGGACCCCCTCGGACCTCCCCATACCCTGGGGGACCACCACCGTCTCAGGGCTATATACCATAAACAAATCTGGGGGGCCTATTCGACCGCCTGTGCTCCGGGGACCACCACCACCCCAGGGGTAATGCATTGTTTTGGGGGGCTCTCGGATCCCTCTGGCTACGGGGACCACCACCTCCCCCGGGCCATGATTAAGTTGTAGTGGGGGCACCTCAGGGACACCCTCAGGCCCCGGAAACCACCACTTTCCTGGGGCCATCTTTTTATAAAATTGGGAGAGGGGCCGCCAGGCCCCCCTCCCGGGCTGTTCTCAGTCCCGGGGACCACCACCTCCCTGGGTCAGGCCCTACAGATAAGAAAGAACAGGGGCCGAGCCACCACTCCCAGGGCTGGCTCCTTCTATGTCCCGGGATGCCCACCCCTGGGACATAGCTATTTGCTGTGGCTTGGTGGGAACTTTACCACTCCTGCCAAACCACAGCAAATGCACCACTTCCTGCAAGCGAGAGCATTAAAAATGCTCTCGCTTGCTGGAAGTAGAGCAGAGCAGAATTGCTTTCACAGACAGGAAGCTGCCTTTCTAGCAGCTCCCTGTCTGTGAAAGCAATACCGGCTCCCATAGGAGGCGGGGAGTCAGCAGGGACCATTGGTTCCTTCAGGCTCCTCAGGCGGTCCCAGTGGAGACTGGGTGCCCTGGGGGCACCCAGCAGACATGGCTAGCCCACAGTGGATGGGGTCCTCAGGGCCAAAATTGGCCTGTGGAGGGGGCTGCACAGCCCCCCTCCACCATTTGAGAAAGGCCCACCCCCAGGACATAGCTGTTTGCTGTGGCTTGGCAGGAGCTTTACCACTCCCGCCAAGTGACAACAAATGCTCTGCTTCCAGTAAGCGAGAGCATTATAAATGTTCTTGCTTGCTGGAAGCGGATCAGAATTGTTTTTACAGACAGGGAGCTGCCTTTCCAACAGCTCACTGTCTGGAAGCAATGCCGGCTCTCGCAGGAGGCACGGACTGCGTGGGCCTTCAGACTCCCCAGTCGGTCCCAGTGGAGACTGGGTGCCCTGGGGGCACCCAGCAGACATGGCCGGACCCCGGGCGATGGGGTCACTAGGGCCAAAATTGGCCCAGGGAGGGAGGCCGCGCAGCCCACTTCCCCTATTACTAATATGTTGGGCCCGAGGGGATGGGGTCCCCGGGGCCAAATTTGGCCCAGGGAGGGGAGGCGTGCTGCCCCCCTCCCCTAAATACATTATTTTTTTTAGAAGGCTGGGACGCAGGGGCTGGGTCCTTGGGGCCGAAATCGGTCTGGGGGGGGCTGCGTGGCCACTCTCCCTCATTCCTATAAGTCCTGGCCCCGAGGATTAGGGTCCAGAGGCCCGAAATTGCCCAGTGAAGAGGGGACACACAGCCCCCCTCCTCTAATAGATAAAAAACAAAAGCTGGACCGGCAAGTCACCGGAAGCCCCACCCTCTTTCACCACCACTCTACAAACACATCTCCTGTTGCACTACTAGTTGGGAGATTAAGTCCCCTTGACTCCTGAGGGTCCTTGGGGGCCAACTACCCCTCCTGTTATCTCCAGTAAGTCCCACGCAGCAGGATTGCTGAGAGGTCATCGGAGGCCCACCCTGTTTCTCCACCCCTCTGCAAATGCACCTCCTGGTGCACTACTGGTTGGGGGATGAATTCCCCTTGGATGTTGAGGGTCCTTGGGGGCCAGGAACCCCTTCTGTGGCAATGACAGAGCGGTTGGCTCTGAGGTTGGCAGTGAAAGGACCAGTCTCTTGGTTACAGTGGACTTGTGATTGCACTGGAAACCTGATTCTTGCAGAAGGCTTGATATGGTTCATGTCCTGAACCTTTTAAGGAGACCAGTGACTCTTCCTACACACTGGTAGCTCCTGCCTGTGCTTTCAGTCTCTCGCTTTCTGTCTATTACCTACACTAGGAATGGTGTTCCATCATTGTGATGACTTTCTAAAGTGAAGAAAGCCAGCCTGATGAAATCAGGCGGACAAAAGTTAATTCTAGAGAAATGCCACAAAGAAGAAAAACCTTTCCAATAGTATATTTTTATGCGAAATGTAGTTGTTTTTAAAATAAAAAGGGAAATGCCACTCAGGTAAAAATAGAAAGGGGGTGGGAACACTGAATGGGGTGTAGCTTGTTGGGGGTATTAGTTGTAGGGTTTTGAAAAGAAGGGAAAGGCAGCAACACAAGGCACTATAATGCAAGGTGATTAAGCTGAAAATATTTATGAAAATTTAATCAAGTAATAATATAGAAACGTGCTAAATATTAACATGAAAATTCAAAATTAATGAAAAGTTTTGAAAATGTGCCTTTATTAAACGTGCAAATTAGAAAAATGATGTTTAATTTCTGCAGAAAGCATTCATTCCTCTCATTCTCCACTTGCTAGGCAGCACTGCTCATTTATTCAACACTGTCCCTATAAGAAAATAAATGCTTTCTATAAAATAGTGATTTAACATTATAATCGAACTCTAAGGCTTGAATTTTTGTGAAATGTGCTGTGTTCTGAGAAAATGTATTCATTCTTTCCTCACACCACATGCCTTCACTATACTTATATTGTTTCTTTGCCACATATGCATAATGAACAAGTATATTAAGGAAAAGAAAATGCTTGCTGCAGCTTACATTTCATGATCTAACCAGGACATCCCAGAATTTGAATGTTTCATTTGATAGAACAGCTCATAGTTATAAGGTGAGACACTAGACAGCTAACAGAGTAGGCTTGCAAAAGGTTCTCATGAGAACCTTCGTAGATGTAACTTTTTTAATACCTTGTAGCCATTCCTAACTGACTTCATGCAGGTGTGAACGTTTACCGTGGGAAACAAGGGCGAGGACGATGGACCATTAGAAGACTTCTTACCACGGGACGATGATGATGAAATGCACCTGTTTTTGCAACATGTTTAGCTGCTTTCTATATAGCACGTGTTCCAAGCTAGACAGACACACTCTTTTTTTCCCCCGACCCATTGCATGCTCCTTAGCACTTTGCTGTGCTTGCCCGACTTGCCATAAGCTACTTCTTACAGTGATTCTCTTTGTTTTCCTGATGCTTTGTGAGGAGAATTTTTCTGTTTAAGTTGATCATAGTTATTGCCGTGATTCTTTCCGTCTCACCCTTTTAGACGGTTGCTACTGCAATTGTCCGGAGAACTCGGCTGAGTCTCCATAACTACCCTTTATGGGGACTTCGTTTTTCCTCTTAATATTCTGAACTGCTCCGTAATCTACTTTCTCTTTTCCAGAAATAACTCTATATGGCTTCTTGGTAGGTTATGAAAGATCCTTTAGATTAGAACTGGGACTATACTTTAAATAGAACACACTGTTTATTTTTCTATGCTTGTTCTAACCAACCTATTTCTTACCATTTCTGCAATTGATTAGCCAGTAATCTGAATAAAAGAACATAAATACTAACTAATCTACTAAGAAGAAAACTTTTAAAACTTCACCAACCCTCTAATATTGACTGAACATCAAATGTAATTATTGATGTCTTTGTGATGTAATTCTCCATTCGAAAACGGTGGCAAAGATTCATCGGTCGAAATAGGCGCGGAACTTTAAGGTTCTCTAATTAAATTTTAAGGTGACATAATTTGTGGAAATTTTACGGAGATTTACGCACTGCCAAATCTGATGGGTGGAATAATCTTGATTCGGTAAAGGGGGGACTTAAGGGGAGGAAACAAAACAAGCAGAGAGTTCAAAGGGTTAAGAGATGGAACGCTCCTTTAAAAAAACTTAACAGAAAACAAATGGATTTTTCTACAAACAAGTATTTCACTAAGTTGTTTTAGTTAATGAGGTAAAAGCCATTCTAGAAGAAAAATTCATGCAAAATGGTTTGACGAAAAACAATTGTCAGAACCAATTTCTTCAGGTGAGTTTTCAGTTGAAAACACATACAGAACTAAGAACACAATGTGCTTCTCCTCTTGGACAGTCTATCCTCCTGCAGGTACAGGCATACTCATTGCCCCACTCAGCAGGCAGGCTTTTAGTCTCTAAGTAGACCCTAAGCTAATCCAACAGAAAGTGCAGAATTCAGGTTATCTCCCTTGACATTTGAGAGGCTGGAACTCATGCTAACACCAGCCTAAGTCACACAGCATTCCGACTACTCTGAGGAGCACTCCCTTCCTTGGTCATGAGGAACGTGGAGCAAAGTGGGGTGCTATGGATGCCATTATCCGGACATGGAAAGAGCTCTACTGTTTAAAGTTTCTGAACTGGTTTGGGGTTGTTCTCTTTCAGACGTTTGGCTGTTCCTCAGCCGCAACATTTGTTTAGGTGATGACATGCACAGCTGGTAGCAATGATGCTGACTACAAGCAGGAGTATCTAAAAACAAGGGCACAATGAAGTTCAAGATCTCTGCACCTGGCTGTAATCTGCCTTTCTGAATCAGTACTCAGAGAAAGACAAAGGACAAACCCTGCCTAGAAACGCCCCTAACTTGAAAAAGAGAAACAGCATCCCCACCCCTCACTTCCACTTATATAATCTACATAATGACAGGGCTCAGAAAGATCTAATCTAATCAGTAGCCTTTGAAACAAGGTCCTTGTTGAATTTCTAAGAAGAGCCCTGTTTACATTTTCCTTCATGTCAATGTCTGGATTTCTTCCCACCAACCACATGAATGCAGTCAATACACTTCCACTCTCTGGAGAAACCGTACGTCTTGTGCCATGCTAAACCAGGAGCCATCTAAAATAGATCCTGCTGATCCCAGTATTTAGACTCTCACTACACACAGAGTCCTACTACCACATGTGCTGCACATCCACTACATGCACACATACTTGAAAAGCACACAGAATGTCAGTGCAAACTTTATATGAGTGAGGTTGGTACACTATCCTCTCCATGACGCAGAGAAAAAAGAGTGGTCACACTACTGATTCATAAAACTTTGTATGCTGTCACTACTGCTTTATGTATCGCACTCCTGACATGGCCAGCAGTCCTATGCTCACTATTAGGGTATTCTTTATGCATTCCTCCATGTTGCAGGACAGTTTCTGGGCCTCACATTTACCAGGGACAGGCCTAGATCTCTACACACAAGCTAGATTAGAGTGATGTGAGGGCCAAATAAAAAGTCAGGATACCAATTTCACAAGCCGTCGGTTACTCAGGTCAGGAGTACATGCCTGTTTATCATGCAGGGTCCATTCTGGTACCAATAAGTAGCATCCTAAGTGTGTAAGGAAAGCATCCACATCTTTCAGCTCGTGATGGGCACAAGCTCCAAAAGAACAGGCAGAGAAATCAATTAGATTTTGATACAATGGAACAGCACCAGTGGTGGTTTCACGATCACTCAAACCATGGGAAAATTGCTTCTTATTCAGTGCAGTACCATTGGAGTATCCTCACCTAAAACTGACAAAGACCTGCATATTTATATATCGGCAATGGCAACTATCACAAGCTATCAGGTACAGTCCAAGTAAGCTGTGTCGAAGTGGTAAAGAAAGGGCTGGGTTAGAAGCTTGCTTGAAGCAGATGATGCGTAAACTTGTATAAGATTATCACATTTTGCCAATGAATTTGTGTTTATACTGACAACCAAAACCATGCCTGGCAAAAGAATAAAATACTGCCCTACCTAATAAACACCAGTGGTGGGGTGGAGGGTATGAGAATGTAACCACTCAAAAATATATCAATTCCTAAACATATACCAAGTGGTAAGCTAGCAACATAATGTCCACTTGGGTGTGCTGGGGCATAAATAAGAAAGCAGACACGTCCCCTGCAAAACACAAAAGGGGAACTCCAAGCAAGACTGCCAAGAGAACTTATTTGAAACTGCTTTTTATGCAAGACACCTAGACAGCTGGACGTTCATCCTGTAAAAAGAATTTGGCCCACAGTGACCCATATGCTGTAGCCCTTAATATGAGGGAAGAATGGCTATAAATTAGAGGTTATGGTCCAGCTTAGCAACGCCATTGCTGACCCTGACAAATAATGAGAATTTTGTCCTAGAAAATAGCCACCACACTACTCAGCACCGCCAGAGGACCCACAGAACTCGATCAATCCCATCCAGCACACCAAAGGAGAGCCATGTCTGCATGACAACAGCCTGCTTGTCAAGATCCAATGAGGAAAACATGTACTAAGAAACAAATGTGTCTTCTTTAATTACTAGTGAGAGGCTTTTCCACAGGACATCAAGGCATGTCAAAAATGCAAAACAAAAAATAAAATGCAAAAAAGAAAGGTACCTTAGCTAGAAAGAGCGCAGCATCCAATCAGAATGGCATCTGAAATGGGATAAACAGGATTTAGGAGTGAGATATTCAGTATTTATATTCTCTGTGCAAGAGTGTGAGCTAATATGTTGTAAAATGTAATGGGTTAGTGAAGGTGTTTTCTGGACCTCACGTATAGCGAGTAAGTACATTTATATGCAGCTCTCACAGTACTGACGTGACACCTAACAGCACTAATGTAGGCCACAAATAACAGATTAAAAAACACAGATTAGACAGATTACCCAGAGTATATCAAACACCCCATTGATATGGCATACAGTTGGTTATTACCATCCCTATTACAGCAGCTCCCACCATCATGTGCCAGACTGTAAGCTACAACAGACACATTAGAAAGAACTCCTAAGATACATCTAACACAACAGAGATATGTAATGGAATTACAGTAAAAAGCAGTACTAGCTAGCAAGAAAATGTACATGCATGTGCCCATCTGCCAGGCAAAGTGCATGTCTACTTATACAAAAGATGCTGATGCTCTCAGTAAAGTTATTCTGTCTCAAGTTACAAAATCATACTTCTACATCTCAATGAATGATACAGTATTCTAACTAACACGGAGTCCAGAATACAGTACTGACAGCACATTATCACTAGGCAAAACATGCCCTATGAAAACCTCAGAGGCATGTCAGAAATCTTTTCAGACTACCAGACATGGCAGAAGGCATGATATACAAATGTTTCTAGCATGAACTAAAAAATATAGACTGTCTCGAAGTGATCTGCATCTATTTTATTTTTTTTGCATATTTATATAGCGCGAACTCGACCCGAAGGTATTGGAGCGCTTTACATGAGCACCGTATTTACATTACACATTCAGGCACAGGAAGATTAAGTGATTTGCCCAGCATCACAGAATGTGGACGCGACCCCGAGGCTCGAACCTTGGTTTCCAGCACCAAAGTCGGCAGTCTAGCCGACGGACCACATCCTCTCTGGATTGATGACGAACAGGAACAGTAGGTTTCTCAAATTCTAAACACTAGATAACTCCTGATTTTCCTCAGTTCGTCTGGGTGCTCAATCCAAGCAAGAGTGACCTGAGCCTTAAAAGTATGCTTAATTTGATAAAACAAACTTAACAGAGCCATGTCATAAAGCTCTAAGCTTCAAAAATAAAGGCACTTCTAATCAGTGCGATATGATTCAGGCAACATGGTCTGACTCTGATCGCTTGAATTTGATATTTGATATTATATGAAGGCTATAGAAGATCTATCACCACACAAAACAAACGGAGAGTTATGGAGCATGCCTTTAAGTTCCTTATTCTGGACAAAACCTTATTCCTGTTACAGAATGAATGTTTCTAGTGTCAGCAAATACAAGACCATTTGGATATTACAAAAAATTTACGGGATGACCCCCCCTCAGGGTGTAATGCTTCTTTATCATTGGTCATCCCGCGCTCGCCTAAGAATACTCTTTTGGTGGGCGGGCCCTCAGTTGTATTGAGGGTACTTGCAGTGATAACGGGTAGAGGATCCAATTAAAAGAAACAAAAATAAAAATTGGGTTCACCTACCCAAAGAAACTACCCTCTTTAATAGTCGGGTGGGGCAGAGATGATTAAAAACTTAACTTGGGATGCCATAGGAAAATGCTATTGCTCCTGCATCCAGCAGATCAACATGTTTCAGCCATATTGGTGGCCTCTATAGGACCTGCGCTTTCATCAGGACCAGGATCCCTGTGTTGCCTTATAGTAATTCCCTGTCCTCAAGCATACATGATCAGTAATCACACATTCAATGCCAATATAATGTTTCAGTTGGCGAGCGAAATATTCGCTTCTCAATTAGTGTTCATGAGGTCCTGTATATTTATACATACAAAAAGAAAATTATATCATGAATTAAAATTAAATCATAAATAAAATTTGGTGAAATACTGACATAGACCTATGGTGAAGAATGAAAACAGACATAGGGAACATACATAAACATGAGGCGAAATTGGTCTCCTCGAAGTAGCATGCTGTGTCAAGTGTGGGTACACTGCAAGCATAGTGTGCATATATTTTTCACACATCATAATGCAGTGTTTCCTCCATGTCAAGCTTGTGATCACATGTGCAAATATACATGCACATACACTCATTCATCATCTTACCTTCACTATGGGAACTTCTGACCTCATGGAGGAGCGAATGAGGGGAGCCTTATAGACACACACTGTGGGAGAAATTGTGTGTTATCAAGATCTCATAATGAGAAAAATCACAAGGGGCCCAACTGGGGGTAGCTACTCACTTCGTTAAAGGTCTCTCCCTGTGTCTCAAACCTACTTGGTGCTTTTTTCTCCTCCTGACGAGAGCATGAAGTACTGCTTATCTGCTTAAGAGAGCAGTGGTTGGAGTGTGTGGGCTGCATCACTACTCTTCGTATCAAGGATCCTGGGAGTCGTAGTCCCGGGGTGTAGAACGTACGTGTTGCCCGCATATTTTGCCAGGGAATTGAGCATGGAAACTGATAGAGCGCTGATAGCACTCTATTTTGTATGAATATGACTCGTTACAACGCGAGTCATCACAACGCGTGCCATAAAAACGCGGTCGTTACAACGACCGCGTTGTTACCACGCAAAGCCATTACTACGCAAGTCATTACATCGACTTGCAGTAGATGGCGTGCTGACATTAGAAATGTATAATTTACTATTCCAACTCCAGCCTACGTAACAGTAGGGAAGGTGTTGGAATAGTAAACTATACTATTTCTAATGTTAGCACGCCATCTACAGCAAGTCAATGTAATGACTTGCGTAGTAATGGCAGTGCGTGGTAACAACGCGGTCGTTGTAACGACCACGTTGTAAGGGCATCGCGATTAATCCTGGGCGAAGTGCTACGCTACGCTCGCGTAGTTTGCGAAGTTTGCGCTACTTCGCACAACGCGAATTGCACGTAGCACAGTGCAAACACGCGTAAGCGTAGCGTAGTGCCGCGGTCAGTTTTGCTTGCTCGCGGTCCTCAACGTCAAGTTGGCGACCGCGAGCAAGCAAAATGACATCCCGGCGAGACTTTTTCCTGTTCGCGATCAGCAACATCAAGTTGCCGATCGCGAGCGTGGAAAATAAACCTCCCGGCGAGATTCTCAACGCGGGAGGTCAGGTTTCTCATTGCGAGTGGTCGCGTATGCTCGCGACCGCTCGCGATGAGAAACTACCAGTCCGCGTTGAGAAAGCTGCCGCTCGAGTAAAAATCTACTCGAGCGGCAGTAAAGACAGCTCGCACTGTGCAAGTTGCCGTTTTCAATGATTGCACAGTGCGGACAAGCATCCGGCACTGTGCAATCATTGCGAACACGCACTACGCAGTTCGCGTAGTGCTACGCGAAGCTCGCGTAGTGCGAACTGCACTTTGCGTAGCTTCGTGAAGCACTACTTCGCGAACTACGCCCAGCCTTAATCGCGATGTGATGCCCGCATTGTAGTGGCTGTTTCCCATTTTGTATGAGTGCACTATACTCATGGTTTAAACGCACTCTCATGTATTCGTATTGTTTGCAGTGTTTTATGACTATTAAGAAATATTTATTTGAATCATTTGATGTTGAAACTAGTGAACGCAATTAAGTAGAACTTTGTATGTATTATGATTCCTTCATGCATAATGTGCAGGACGATATTATTCCTATATATCGTAATTGTGATTAGTTTAAGTTGCCTGAAATATAGGCCCAAAGTTAGTGTTTCAATTCTCCTTGCTCTCGAGAAATAATTAATTAAATGATTGTTGTGTTCGAAGTTCGAATGTTTTCATCCTGCTGCAGGTGCAAGAATACACATCGTTATTTTCAGAGTTAAGGAGAAACTCGGAATGTCTTTGAAGATGGCTGGGAAGCGAGAAGGGAGGATGCCTTGCGTATCTGGTCTGTCTGGAAGCCAAGGCCACTGGAAGAAGATATCATTAATTACATTTGTTTCATGAAAGAAAAAAGCTACTGCCTAGAGGTGCGATGGAAAATTTTAAGATGAATGACGTATTGTGGGTTGAATCCCATCTTTTTGTATGATGCGTAGGGACAGCGAGACGAGACTTCTGCTAGCTTTCGGAGGAGAAGGAGCATCTTAGAGCAAGCTCCAAAGCCATAAGCTAAACGACCCATTTGACGTGAATACTTCTTAGGAAGTCAACACGTGCTGACACCATTGGGGAATGATAGCAAAGAGACAGGAAGGGCCCTCATGTAGAGCAGTGTAGGGAAAGATTTTGATTTCTTTCAATGAGTCGAGAACTGAATATTGCATCTATTCTGTGTTGCATTGTGATTTTGGAATTTATAATCATCTGTCTTTTTCCCCGCATTACTTATATTTGAAAAATCGGCTCTGTATTAATTTTTCTGTATCTCTATACTTTGCTATTGAGATGTATTTACATCCAATTGTTTTTGACCTTATAATAAATATTCAAACTGCACTTTGGAGTCGGTGATCTTTTCAGGCATGACGACTTTGCTAATATCTGTCTGAGTTGTTTCCTCCCCTCAACCACTTTAGGTAAATAAAAGATCGATCGCTTATGCTATATTTAGTAGGGAACTTAGGTGTGCAATTTAGTGTAATCAAATGGTAGCAGAGGATGGTTTACCTTTAAAGTGGTTTATCTCTAAGGTGAGGGGAGTAATCAGGAGTAGGGTGGAAGGTAGAAGAGCCCTGAAGTGGAGTGGAAGACGGCGGAGACCGGAGACTGGCGGACGTTGATGGTGCGGCGGAAATAGTGGTGGCGTGAGTATGAAAGGAATTGTGGTGTTAGATTGCGGTGATGAGTAAGTGGGTGATGTCTTGCGGAGTTGGGATGTATGTTGAGTGGATGTGGTTTTTGGTTTACTGGTCTGGACACTTGCGGAACAGGAAGTTTTGGTGAGCGGACTCAAGAGAAGTCCGAGATCCCGGGATAGTTTTGTATTGTAATTGTCTGATCAAATGTGGGTGTTGTGAAGTGCTATCAATGATCCACTTGTGTTAGGGAACTTTGTGTGAATGAGGAATAAGTCGCGGTAGAAAGCCTCAGGTACCGGGGGTGGACTATGGCGATTGAGTGACCAACGCAGGTCGGGGGGTCACAACGGCTGAATGTTCTTGTGAGAGTGTTCTATCGATCTTTAGAGACAGACAATTACTTGTTTTATGTGACTGTAAGTTATTGTAATTGTGTAGGAACAGTTACTTGGTTGAATAACTTTTGGATATACAGTTACTTGTGGTACGAATGTGTGTAAGCGAGTTTGCGGTGAAATTGTAAAGGCGGGTGAGCCGCTGCAAGGAGTGAGAAGTGACGTGAGGGTGCGCCGCGCTGCGATAGGTTGGTTGGTGTAATGCTGCGCTGGGATTGGTGGAAGTTCGTTTGCAGGGGAACAGCGTAATTTGGGCTTGCAATTGATCGATTTTACAATCAGATGCTTTAGGGTATTGCGAGATTTGTGTAGAGGTGACACAGGGATAGTGACTCGGGTAGGAGAAGAAGCTCCGCCAGAAGACACACCGGCACACTACATGGCAACGAATGTAGGACTTCATACTATAGTGTGGCTTCAGAATTGGCACAAAATTACAGAGAAAGAGGGTGAATTGGCTTTCCCTCGTTATGGGTCTTTTCGTATGGAGGTACTGACCCAGCTGAGGGGGGTGATGAATGCACTGAAACCTCCCCCTAGACCCACACAATTCGAGGCATTAGATGCATGGATGAGAGCTGCCCTAGCAAAAAGGAGAGAGGCTTCACGAGAAAGAATGAGGAAAGCAATGAAGGCATATCAGGATGCTAGATGGGATGCCCAATTGAAAAAATGGAGAGTAGACACCATAGAGGGAGAACGCTTGTACCCATTTCTTACGTTAGGACAGGGGGCTGAAGGGAAAAAGATGACAGAGGAGGACAGTGATACAGATGACAGCTTCCTTGATAGATTGCTAGCGGAGCGTCCTCCACCGTGCAACTCTAGATCAGAGACAGAGAGGTTGCGCCCATCAGAAGAGCTTGTAGGTGTGGGACAACCGGGTTCAGAGGAACAATCAGCAGGAGTAAGAGGCAAAATTACAATGGTACGCATTCCAGGAGGGTCTGGAGGAAGGAGGTATTCCAACTCTGAGCCAGTACAACCTGCAGGAAACATGCAGTTACCAGATGCTTTGTCAGTACCAGTCACAATAGGGCCGGTGGTTCCGATATATACTCCTAGAGAAAGAACCGATGACAGTGAACAGCAAATAAGTGAAGGGGAAGAGACCATGTCTGGAGGGAGTCTTGCAATGAGTGGGACAGGTTTCAGTCGGATACCAGTGGAATCTAGTACTCCACTGCCAGCTACAGCTGATCCATCAAGAATGGATAGTGGGGCAGAACGAGTACAGACAGGAGCTCTAGCGAATTCTAGGTCTGACCTTCGAATGTGGGTTCAACCAGTGAGAGAGTCAATGATGCCGAGGGAAGAGACAAGCAAGAGACAAGAAGCGCCTAGAGTACTGTTTGGGCCACAGGTTATTTGTGCAGGTGACCATTGGAGAAGTCGAAGCTGGGAAAGAGATAGACGCTCAGCTTAGGAGAGAGAAGAGGGTGCAGTTCCTAGGAGAACTCAAAGCTGTGACAGGGAAGATACAAGGAATGAGAAAATTCAGAAAGTGATAAAAAGTGCAATAAAAGCACCAATGCTGGATGTGGTACATTTAAAGGCAGAACTAGACGAGGTGATTGAAGGTAATCTGCCCCTGATCAAAATTGATACGTATGACTTGAGCAAACTATTGTTCGTAGCAAAGGACATGACAAGAAAGGCCAAACGAGCTTATGATGCCTTTTTGCTTTTGGCACAAAGATATGAGGTTGATTTGTCAAAGACCAAGCTGACACAGGGTTCTTGTAGATTAAATTACACAGATAAGGATTTGGAAGAGAAGCGAACGATTGGATTAAAAACACAAATTAGAGAACTAGTGATAGGGATACAGACATGGAAAGAATTAGACAAATGGACAGAAAGATGGGCCAAAAAGAAAAGCTTCCAGACTGGAATAGGAAATACTCCGCCTCCGGGTGGAGGGACGGGAGCTGCAGGGAATTTTCCCCTCAGGGAGGTACAGAATGGAGGGTATGTACATGTGCCATGGAGCAGGGGTGATTTAGCAGCATTTACGAATGATTTCCCTCGGCTGAGGGAAAAACCTGCTGAGTGGTACAAGCAAATAGATCGGTTTGTAAAGATTTCGAAAGTATTGTGGATTGATTTGAACACCTTGTTTGATATAGTAGTGCCAGCGGATTTGTGGGCGGCATGTAAGATTGCCATTGAGTGGCCTACTGCAGAGCCGCCTTGAGATTCAATGACTCATGGTCCTTCACCTGATGTAATGAGAAAATACGAGCAAGTGATTACATGGTTGCAATCGAAGGTAGCTCCTCAGACTGTTGATTGGTTGAAGATTGATCGCACCACTCAAGACTCTAAGGAATCAGTACATGATTATTACGAAAGATTATTGTTAGCTTTTAAGCAGCATAGTGGATTGGATACAATTGAACAGAAAGATATGGGACAGTTTGTCTCGAAGTTTGTGTTGGGACTGAAATCTGATATTAGTTTGATGATACAGCAGCACTTGATATGTTGGCAGAATAAGTCGGTGGATGAGATTCTGCGTTACGCTAAATATTGCAGTGATCAAGTGGAATCGATACAGAAGAAATTGAAGGACAAGTTGATGTTGGTGCAGTTGAGAAACGCTGATACGACGCAAGGGTTTGGAGGAGGTCAAGGTAGAGGTAGAGGAGGTGGAAGAGGAATGGGACAACAGATGGTGACCCAACCTGGTCAGGGTAGAGGAAGAGGAATGGATCCAGGTGCAAGTGACTGGGTGGCCCAACAGAAAAGGGTCACTGCCTGTCACTATTGTCACAAAATCGGGAATTGGAAGCGTGAGTGTAGATTGAATCCAGCAAATCAGATACAGATAGAAGGAGAGGGACAGCTGTCCAAGACTGTAAATACTGTGACAAGACCCAGGTCTTTGTATGGAGGAGGATATGAGCCGCAAGTGCAAGTACCTCAACCTCCTAGAATACCCATGCATAATCAGTTATACCATCAGATGCCTTATTTTGAAATAAAAGATAGATTTGATCAAAATCAAGATTTACAAGAGTGTCAGAGGGGGTGCACGAGGAATGCACCTTAGATGCGATCCTAGAAGTAGATCAGAGTGGGCCGTTTGTAGATGCAGATGTGAATGGATATCCTGTTACCTTCTTATTAGACACTGGAGCTGCTCGCTCCACGGTGAGAACTGAAGTAGTCCCAAATTTAACTCTTTCGGGACGATAGATTCAAGTAGTGGGGCTTAGCAATCAGAAAATGACTAATCCGTTGACAACCGAATTACCCGTGAGAATAGGACCATTTCGATATAAACACCAATTTGTAGTGTGCAATTCAAGTCCGGTCTGTCTTTTGGGGCGAGACCTTCTGTGCAAGCTCAATTGTACTATATCATGCACTCCGAGAGGTGTGGAATTGCAAACCTGTGATGACGATGCTGATTTTAAAATGGCTAACATGAGTCTGTGTGCAGAAATGTTTGTGGTGCTCACCATAGCAGAATTGCCACATGACTTGAGAGACTCAGTTGATCCGAAAGTGTGGGATTTTACGGGCGAGGATGTAGGTCTGATGAGAGGGGTTGAGCCAGTTAAGATACAGGTCAAACCCAATGCTGAATTCCCACGAACACCACATAAATTGACTCCAGAAACCGTGGCTGGAATAAGACCTGTGATTGAGACTATGATTGCCCAAGGTATTCTTAAGGAGATAAGAGGAAGTCCCTGCAACTCACCTATCATGGGACTGCAAAAGCCAAGTGGCAAGTACAGAATAGTGCAAGATCTGCGTCGAGTTAATGAAATTGTGATCCCATGTTGTCCTGTGGTACCGAATCCAGCTGTTATTTTATTCCAGATACCATGCAAAGCAGAATGGTTTACAGTGATAGATTTGTGTCATGCATTTTTCTCCATACCATTGCATGAAGAAAGTCAGTTTTTATTTGCGTTTAGGATGGACGATCGTGTATTAACATGGAAAAGAATTCCTCAGGGGTATACAGAAAGCCCCTCCATTTTTAGTCAATGTCTGAAAAAGAACCTTGAAGGACTGGTGATGGCCCACAACTCAGTCTTAGTGCAATATATAGACAACCTTTTGGTCGCCTCAGAGACTGAGGATGCTTGCAGGATTGACACTGTGGCATTGCTAAATCATTTGGCAGAGAATGGACACAAAGTGTCTCCAAACAAATTGCAGTATTGTTTGTCTGAAGTTCAGTACCTAGGTCACCGGATTGAGAAAGGAAAGCGAAGGGTGTCACCAGATCGCATAGAGGCGATTTTGCAAATGGGAACTCCGAAAACACAAAAAGAAGTCCGCATTGTTTTGGGAATGGTCGGCTATTGTCGACAGTGGATCCCAAATTTTTCCTTGCAAGCAAAGCCTCTGTTGAAAATGACTCGAAAGGATGTTAGCGATCCGGTACCATGGGATGACGAGTGCTTGAAAGCCTTCCGTGAGCTGAAGGAAAGTATCTGTCGAGCTCCAGCTCTCGGAATGCCGGATTATAACAAAGCGTTTTCGCTCTTTTGCTGTGAAAAGGAGGGATGTGCGTTAGCAGTCCTAGTGCAGACACATGGGGGTGCCCGTAGACTAGCTACTTCTCAGCTACATTAGATCCTGTAGCTTCTGCGTTGCCAGGATGTCTGAAATCCGTTGCTGCAACCGGTGTCAGCATTGAAAGATGTGAAAGCATAGTGATGGGTTACCCGCTCATTGTTTATGTACCCCATTCAGTAGAATTATTGATGACTCGAACGAAAACACAGTATCTGACCAACAACAGACTTACCAAGTATAAGCAGGTTATCTTGGCCGCTGATAATGTTACCCTGAGACGTTGTACCACTCTGAACCCTGCTACATTGTTACCTGTTCCGGCAGAGGAAGGAGATGAGGATTGTGAAGAGCATGACTGCCTAGATGTTACTGACCTATCTACCAAACCCAGACCTGACATTGTCGATGAACCTTTGCCCCAATCTGATTTGATCCTTTTTGTTGATGGTTCATGTTTAAGGGACAATGAAGGGTATTTGAGAGCAGCGTTTGCTGTGTGCACCATCATGGGAGTAGTGGAAGCTGCCTGTTTAAATAGAGTATTCTCTGCTCAGGTGGCTGAAATTGTCGCTTTGACACGTGCCTGTATCATTGCAGCTGATATTCGAGTGACTGTGTATACAGACAGTCAATACGGATTTGGTGTAGTTCATGACTTTGGGCAGTTATGGTCACAGAGGGGGTTTCTAACATCCTCAGGGTCACCTATACGTAATGGCAAGTATGTGCGCCAACTATTGGAAGCTTTGCAGAAACCTAAAGAGATAGCAGTCGTTAAATGTGCAGCTCATGGAAAGGGAGAAGTTTTTGTCACTAAGGGCAACAATTATGTAGATGAAGTAGCACGATTGTGCGCTGAACATGCTTGTATTTTCAATGGAGAATATATAGGTGAGAGCACAGAAGAGACCGAGCTCAGCATGATGTTAGCTATAGCCGATACTTGGGATGAGGTGAAGAGGTTGCAGGATGAAGTCTCAGAAGAAGAAGCTGCTTCATGGGTCAGAGCAGGTTGCACAAAAAGAGATGATGGCATTTGGGTATCCACAGATGAGAGAGAATTATTACCCAATTGTCTACTGAGCCCAATGGCAAGGCAAATCCACGGAGCAGTCCATCTGGGAAGAGATGCTATGGTGCGAGTGTTTAGACAGACGTGGTTTAATCCACGCTTTCGTGTGTGGGCTGAAGCGGTATGTCACAGATGTGTTATTTGTCAACAAATGAATGTTGGAAAAAGAACTGTGGTTGGAATGAGTCACATTGGAAGATCTGGGGGTCCCTTCAATAGGATACAATTAGATTTCATTGAGATGCCAAGGTGCAATAGGTTGAGATATGTTTTGGTGGTGGTGTGTATCTTTTCGCGTTGGGTGGAAGCATATCCAACTAGACGATGTGACAGTCTCACAGTAGCCAAGTTGTTGTTAAGAGAATTGATCCCGAGATATGGATTTCCGACATCAGTGGAGACAGATAGAGGAACTCATTTCCACAGTGAAATCATGAAGTTGTTGTGCTCTGCTTTAAACATTGATCAAAGACTACATTGTAGCTACAGGCCGGAGGCTTCAGGTCTTGTAGAGCAGGTTAATGGCACCATCAAGTCAAGAGTGGCAAAAGTGTGTTTGTCAACTTCATTGAAATGGCCAGATGCGTTGCCCCTGGTGCTTATGAGTCTGCGTAGCACTCCTGATAGGAGAACAGGGCTTTCTCCCCACGAAATTTTGACAGGAAGAGCTATGCGTTTGCCTATGGTGCCAGCTACAGCATTGATAAACATCACTGATGATCTAGTGTTGGATTATTGTAAGGGACTGGCTGATGTGGTTACTTCTGTATCCCACCAGGTTGAGGCAGCGACTGCATCCACCTCGAGAGACCTGCTGCATGATCTTAATCCAGGTGATTGGGTACTAGTTCGCAAGCACGTGGGGAAGAGTTGTCTTGATGCTCGCTGGCGAGGACCATATCAGGTGATATTGGTCACAAGTACCGCTGTGAAGTGTGGAGGATTGCCGAATTGGATCCACGCTTCCCACACTCGCCGAGTTCAAGCGCCTGCGGAGGAAGAGAGTCCCTTGGTTCCGAGAAGCGTGTGTGGACCTGACACAGACAACGATGAAGGCACAGACCCAGCTGTAAGAGTTTCGGGTGAAACAGAACAGCCAAGTGAGCACGAAAGACAAGAGCTGAGTGCTCCTGAACTGAGCCCAGATCCTGAAATAGAGGATATTGCAGAAGTGAACTGTGCACCAGATCAAGGTGAGCGGTCTATTGCAGAAGGATCAGATCAAGAGGAAGAGGAAGAGAGGAGAGCAGATGCCAGAGCGGAAAAGTGGCCAGCAAGAAAAGAAAGGTTGAATATAAAGCTCGCATCCGAGAAAGATCTCGCTCCGATTCCTGAAACATCTGAATCAGATCAAAGTGACGTTGCAGAAAGACCGGATGGTCTGAGACATTCCAGAAGAGAAAGAATAGCGTCTCGAAGATACGCATCTCCTGAGTGGACGTACCTGGCTGCAGATGCAGAGCCCAGCGAAGTCCGGGAGGTTGGGAGCTGGTACGGTGAGCTACGGAGGGGACACCCTCTCGATTAAAATACAGTTGCTGGTCCCAGGCGTAGAAGCGTTTGGAAAGCTAACTCTGCAAGTTCCAAATCCTCCAAAGCTGAGTGGAATGCGTTTCCTGATCCTCAATCAGGTTATCTTTCCTTCATTTGGCCGACAGCTCACCGCGCAAGAATTAGGAGAAATTAGTGCGGAGATTTTGCAATTTGTCCTCGAAATACTTGGATCAAATATCATTAACGATGAAGCTTGAATTATAACCAAAGAAAGCATTAGGCCTTAGAAAGAAGATAACTTAGACCCCAGTTTAAGAAGATTTAAAATTAGGGACTTTCTAGTAGATGATGGAGTGAGGAATAGGGCTGACTACATCTCTTCAATAGGTTTAGTATCAATCGAATGAACTTTGACATTAATTGCATGGGAGAAGAGACGTGAGAAAGACATTGTTAAAACAAAGAAAACAGAAAGAGACTGTGTTTTCCCTTTTGTGCTTCGGAACGGATCAGTAGAAACCATGGTGTCCGAAAAATCAACACGCAAACAGAAGTGCATCATTGGCACCCTCATTGTAGTGGTGCTTATTGTTATAACTGTGGTGATTGTTGTATCTCTAGTTGTATCTCAGGATGTCGGACAGAATAGGGTACAGGCAACACTCACTACACCAATCTCCGAGATAGATGAGGATGCATTCGCAAGGGATCTAGAAATGATTAAGGAAACCAGTCGTAGATTACATGTTGATTTGTCAAAGTGTGATTTTACTTTGAATGCGTATGCTCGATTATTGTATGAGTATGTGGATACCATGGAAGCGAAGGATTGCTATGTGTGTATGCAATTACCAGCCTCAGTAGAAGAAGGCATTCGATATCATCATTTGCCTGTGACCTATGGCATTACATGTAGTGTGTTGTTGAGCATGTTTTACAGCAAGGCACACTTCGAGTACTATTTCTCTAATTATGATGTGGTACTCTCGGAAGTCCAAGTTCTTAAATACATGAATAAATATGATTATTATAAGGAAGTAGAGCGAATGTCAAAGTATTTTGTGCCTACTATTACTTTAGATACGTCCTACGCCCATAGACACAATTTGACCTGCATGTTAACTGACATTGAAAAGAAATTTATAGATCAGATAGAAGATCGGCATAGACAGACTCTATTTAGACCAGATCCAAAGCACAAGGTTACCCCATGGACTAAAGAAGAATTAGATCATAAAGCAAAGGGGAGTTTTGGACCCATAGCATTAGATTTCCAGCAGAAGGGGAAGTTGTGCATTAGACACCCGACCACATCCTATGATAAGATATTTGTGGGTGAGAATGATTGTGAGCATGTCTTTTTGATCGAAGAATCAATTAGAAAAGCATTATTGGACAAAATAACAATAGTGCCCAATGTGTATTTTGTGTGTGGAAAGAATGCCTATGTGAAGTTGCCCAAAAATTGGTATGGCACTTGTTATTTGGCTGTGGTATTTCCTAAGATTTTTCATGTGGATGATTTATGGCCTCTAGAAAGAAAAAGACCTCACAGAGGAAAACGTGGTGTGAGTGCAGGAGAAGTGATTGGAGACATATTTGGGGCTATAATACCGAGTATGGGTGTGATTCTGAATGATTTGAAAATCAGAAAGCTGGCAACACTAGTGGATAAGCTCTCAATAAATACAGCTCAGATACTACAACTTGTAGATGGGGAGATGGTTTCGATAAGGGCTATGGTTTTGCAAAACCGTCTTGCCCTAGATATGCTGCTAGCAAAAGCCGGAGGAGTCTGCAAATTATTGAGAGTTCAACAGTGCTGCACTTATATTCATGACAACAGTCGGGATATAAGGAAATATATCAACAATATTTCAGATATACCCCAAGAGTTACGTGAGATGGCTGCTGAAGGACTCTGGGAACAAGTGGGGAAAGGATTTGGCAAGATAGGGAGTTGGTTTGGAAGTTTGGGACAAGGAATAATGGGATATATCTTGAAGCCGATTATAATAGCTGTCATTTGTATAATTGTCCTACTAGGAGCCATCAAGGCTTACAAATGGCAAAGGGCACGACATCAGGAGACTGTTTTGAGAAAGCGAGAGCACCAACATGAGCAATTGCAGGACAGATATTATCAGCACCTCAAGGGGTTAGAACGATTCAAACAGGGACGGCAAGCTACAGCTTCTGTTTAGGTCGGTCTCTTCTAAAAGGAGAAAAACTACAGTAGAATAGAAAGTTGGTGTTATGACACTAGTCATAAGAGGGGGGAACTGATAGAGCGCTGATAGCACTCTATTTTGTATGAGTGCACTATACTCATGGATTAAACGCACTCTCATGTATTCGTATTGTTTGCAGTGTTTTATGACTATTAAGAAACATTTATTTGAATCATTTGATGTTGAAACTAGTGAACGCAATTAAGTAGAACTTTGTATGTATTATGATTCCTTCATGCATAATGTGCAGGACGATATTATTCCTATATAACGTAATTGTGATTAGTTTAAGTTGCCTGAAATATAGGCCCAAAGTTAGTGTTTCAATTCTCCTTGCTCTCGAGAAATAAATAATGAAATGATTGTTGTGTTCGAAGTTCGAATGTTTTCATCCTGCTGCAGGTGCAAGAATACACATCGTTATTTTTAGAGTTAAGGAGAAACCCGGAATGTCTTTGAAGATGACTGGGAAGCGAGAAGGGAGGATGCCTTGCGTATCTGGTCTGTCTGGAAGCCAAGGCAACTGGAAGAAGATATCATTAATTAAATTTGTTTCATGAAAGAAAAAAGCTACTGCCTAGAGGTGCGATGGAAAATTTTAAGACGAATGACGTATTGTGGGTTGAATCCCATCTTTTTGTATGATGCGCAGGGACAGCGAGACAAGACTTCTGCTAGCTTTCGGAGGAGAAGAAGCATCTTAGAGCAAGCCCCAAAGCCATAAGCTAAACGACCCATTTGATGTGAGTACTTCTTAGGAAGTCAACACGTGCTGACACCATTGGGGAATGATAGCAAAGAGACAGGAAGGGCCCTCATGTAGAGCAGTGTAGGGAAAGATTTCGATTTCTTTCAATGAGTCGAGAACTGAATATTGCATCTATTCTGTGTTGCATTGTGATTTTGGAATTTATAATCATCTGTCTTTTGGGCCGCATTACTTATATTCGAAAAATCGGCTCTGTATTAATTTTTCTGTATCTCTATACTTTGCTAGTGAGATGTATTTACATATAATTGTTTTTGGCCTTATAATAAATATTCAAACTGCACTTTGGAGTCGGTGATCTTTTCAGGCATGACGACTTTGCTAATATCTGTCTGAGTTGTTTCCTCCCCTCAACCACTTTAGGTAAATAAAAGATCGATCGCTTACGCTATATTTAGTAGGGAACTTAGGTGTGCAATTTAGCGTAATCAAAATCATGGGAATTATAGTCCTGTGGTGTGGTGCGAGTGTGTCAGCTGCATATTATACACAGGATTAAAGGGGTAGTTTCTTTGGGTAGATGAATGGGATTTTTATGTTTGTTTTTTTGTCTGGATCCTCTACCCCTTATCCTTGTAAGTACCCTCACAGCAACTGAGGGCCCATCAACCAAGAGAGGATTATTTGGCATGCGCGGGAATCATGATGAGGGAGCATGACACCCAAGGGGTGTGTGAGGTCATCCTCTTACTTTTTAGGAATATCCAAATGGTCCTGTATTTGCTGACACTAGAAACATTCATTTTGCAACAGGGATAAGGTTTACTCCATAATCAGGAACTTAGAGACACTAACATTGAGCCTCCATATGCTACGTTTGTTTTGTGTGGCAATAGTAACTTTGGGAGAATGCAGGAGTAGCTGGGCCTCCCTCTTCTCTCATTTCCCCTGCCCCTGAATATGCAGGGCAAAATATTGTGGCTATAGAAGATCCCCTCAAACTTTGACACATAGTATCTTTTCTCAATCCTCCTTCTAATCACACTTCAACATTGTGATTTGTCTATGTACAGATTATGCCAGTATTATGGACAACACATGAAGACTATTTCAGTAGCACCAAGCAGACATTAAACAGATCATAAAAACACATTACCTTTGGGTAATATTATTGAGAGTCTGCTTAAGTTTGTGGATTTGTAAATTTACCACATTCCCCACCTCATCACCATCCCTACACCTTTGCCTTGGTTGTGAGGAAGATGGATTTCCGAAAACAAGACATGCAAGCAAGATATTGTTCATGGGCTTTCAAGGTCCCTTGCTCAAAGAGATCACCTCAGTTTTCAAGGCTTTCAACCGGAACCAGTGAACTGTCATCCTAACTTCAATCTGCCACAGACTCTGCAACAGGGCTTTGTATCAGTCCTTTCACCCACCTGCTGTATACATGATACCTGTGTATGTCGGGTATGCTGAATGTAGGCATGGAGGGATGGAGCACTGACATTTCATCAGGATGGTTAGCAGAGTTACATTTACACACAATTAATCTAATTTACATAGGCAGTGTTTATGCTAAAATCAGGCATTAATTTGACACTCAGAAATATTCTGGCCATCTTTGATGAAGGTGCTTCTAAAGTTGGAAAATCAATTATTTATGGAGTATTTCTAATTTGGTGGGCAAAATGACCTGTAGTTCCACAGCTAGTATTATTTTTTACGACACTCTTAGTTTCATTCTATTTAAGCCATAGTGCCTGTTTAAGGAACATTAAAACTACTGGTTAAAGATGCACATTAACAAGGAAACAGTCCACTGTAAGATCCACCCAAGGATGAGGTCACATTTAGGCACCATAAAGAATAGGATTAAAGACTATTTGGGCTCAGGATGGAGGGGAAGCTGCCTACTTAATTCCACTAAACGCAGGCAAGATGTGTTGTCTAAAGGGACAACACACCTTGGAGGAAATCCTGCTTAGCAGGCACAAGCTTTGCCTCCATTTTAACCAGTTTTATGTCAGAATATCATTGACAAAAATATCGTCGGACACAATTATCGCATCCTAAATATCATTTACAAAACTATTCTCCCATTGGGTTGAAATGTTCTATTGTTAATCCAAAGGGCGACATTTCTGTTAACAATATTTATATAGTCCGCTCGGCGTAGGAACGCTGGCTTACAGTTTGAAGGGAATGTTCAGCGCAAGGGCCTCAGTATCTCAGTACAAGAGACAAGACAAACGGCTGAGTCACGGGGTCAAGCAGTCCCCCCTTAAGCATCACTCCTTACCTGGGACTTGCCCGACTCTAAAATGGCGCCCAGACTCAATTTCTTCAATGTCCCCATGAGTGGCCTATTGAGGATTTATCTCTGTTGAAGTTCAGGCTTCTATTCTCTACCCCTCTTCAGTCTATGGCTACCAAACCACATTCCTTCTCCTATCCTGCCATCCTCGCCAGCTCCTACCTCCCGTCTTTGGATTCTAGACTTTTGATCACCTCCTGTTCCTCACTCTATTCTGGTGGAGCCTGAAACGCATACATGGCCGATTCCCGGTGGAGCTGCTCCGACAGTTATAGGGGAGATTGGCTCTGGCACACCGCTATGGCCATCACCTACCCAGCCGGACTTCGGACATTTGTCTCGTTTTCTTCCCCGCTGCTGTCTCCTTCCTGTCGATTACCAGCTTTCCCTGGTCTTTCTGATCCTGATTTACGTGTTCATTAAATTACTCCTGTATTGTATATTTATTCATTCTGTAACTTTTGCAACTTGTAACATGCTGTTTCCTCATGTAAAGTGCTCTGATACCTCCGGGTCTAGCCAGCGCTATATAAAACTCAAATAAATAAATATTTAGGACACAATCATTTTGTCAAAGGATATTCTAGTACAACAAAACCTTATTATGCTGATCTTAATTCCCAAAAAGTCTGGAAAGTGTTGACTCTGCTTTTGGAAGGGATCAGAGGTTATTACTGGCGACTAAAGGAGAATGCAAATTCTAAACTAACTGAAACACTGATCTAGAACTGTGAAGCTTGGGACAAGATTGTGATGAGGAGGGATGTACTGGTATTATTCTTGGATAAAAAAGGGTAGAAGGACAGGATATATTATACTTTGTTTCGATTCATGACAAACATATCGCCAAATGACCACTAGTTAATTCCAGGACTTGGATCACGCCAGAAGTATATAGATCAGGTTAAGTAGAATAATAGGGCCCAAAAGCTTTGCATACTTTGTGCCAGTGGTTGCTGGTGGTGGGTGTTAGACCTGTCAGCCTTAGCGTGATCTTCCCCCAAACTTTTTGCTTTTACCATCCACTTTTTGCTGAAATTAGTTTTTGTTGGACTTAGGACTCTGTGCACTTTACCACTGCTAACCAGTGCTAACGTACTTGTGCTTTATCCCCTAAACATGGTAAAATTGGCTTACACCTGAGTGGCACATTTAATTTACTTATAAGTACCTTGTAGAGTGGTATACCCTATACCCAGGGCCTATCATAGAAATGCTACTTGTGGGCCTGCAGCACTTAATGTGCTACCCACTTAAGTAGCCCCTTCAAACATGTGCCAGGCCTGCCATTGCAGCCTGAATGCAGTTTTAAACTGCCAATTAGACATTGAAATATAACCCCCTTGCCAAGCCTTAAACTCCCCTTTTATTGCATATGTCACTCCTATGGTAGGCCCTAGGTAGCCCATATGGAAGGGTGCATTGTAAATAAAAGGTTGGACTTGTACTTTTAAGTTTTACATGTACTGGTAGTGACAAACTCATAAATTTGTTTTTCACTACTAGGAGTCCTACATTTCAAATAGGATAACATTGGATTGCCTTATTATACTTAATAAGTGCTAACTTTTGATTGGCAGCAGGTGTGCAATTAATTTGTAATGTCTTGGAAACTAATTAAAAAGCATCTTTAATGGTAAAGTCAGACTTTGAGTTACAATTTTGAAAATGTCATTTTTTGAAAGTTGACATTTTCCTGCCCTAAACTATGTGGTGTCTGCAGCCTATCCTGGGTCACATGAATGGGTATAGTAGGCAGTTGGACTTTGTTTATTCCTCCCAGACTGTCACGGATCCTGGGTCCTAGGGAGCAGTACCCTTACAAATCCCACCTTCAGGCAGCACTGACTCTGAATCAAGGATTCCCAGAGTTTTGGATTGGCCAGGTGGGCGGAAGGTTTGGTGAGGGTACTGCAGGGAAGGAGACCTGGAAAGGAAAAGGTTAGTAGCACATGTATAATTCACTCTTGACATGCAGGTTTGTTGGTAGTTACTCTGGCAAAGGCTAAAGTCTATAGCACATGTACAATTTCACTCTTAACATTCAGGGCTTTTGGTAGTTACTCAGGCAGAGGCTACTGTCTTCTAGCACATGTACAATCTCGCCCTTGGTATCCAGGATTTTGGGTAGTTTCTAAGACAGAGGCTAAAGTCCTATATAAAACAGTCTCATGTAATAGCACACGCCATAAAGAGTTATGCTTCAAGGAGTCGCTCCTCCTGGCCTTGCTGTAACTACAATGGTGCTGATGGTCAACTGTTGATTTGAGATGGGAGTTCTTTTTGCCACAAGGTGATCAAAGAGAATTGCAATAGTTATTTGCGTGCTATGGACTTTGCATGCATTACCAGAATTCTGCCGTCAGGGAATTCTCAGGCCTCGATTTAGTGCAACTCGCAGCCCCGAACTCTGTGCCTTCAACAGCCCCAGATTCTGTGCATACAAGCATATCTCGAGTCCGGTGAACGACACGTCCGTGTCAAACTGGACAGCGAAACTCAATTTCCAATTGGTCTCGAGAAGAAATCCTGGGTGCTACTCAAAGGCTGGAGCGCTAAGAACTGGCACGGGCTTCCGGGATCGGAGAACTAATATAGGAGTGCAACCAAGCACCCAAGCGGGGAAAACCATGACATAGATAGCCACACAATAGAGGGATTAATTGTGCCTGGATGGGCTATCAGCTGGCAGGATGGGGTGGAGTTGGGCACAGCCCTACTTGCAACTGAATAGGATGTGCTCTGCCCTCACAAAAAGGACTTGTCATCCCTGCATTTTTCAGACAGCCAGCTTGGAGCAAGGGCAGGGGAGTCAGGAAACTTCAAGCACTTCAAAGGGAATTATCTAGAAACTTCTCCTACTTCAAAGTCACCATGTATAAAAAGGAGACTCTCAGACCCACACGTCAATACACATCTGGACCTGTGGAAGATTCAGGACTGCTGTGCTGCTTTGCTGCAAAATGGACTGTCACTCTGCTGCCCTGCTGCGCTGCCCTCCTGCCTGAGCAAGAATGACTGAATGTGCATCTTGGACCCAGGATCATTAAAGTACTCCAAAGGCTAGATGGCTGGCCTCCTGATCAGAGCCTCTGGGACAGAACAGGCTCCAAAAACCTTGATTCAAGCACCTGGACACTGCCAACTGTGAGTCCTACCCTCCAAGTGGTGCCACCCCAATCTTGGACCCTTGGAAGTGGGACTGAAGGTGCTCTGCCAGTCCATCTGTGGTTCCAGCTGAACCAATGTAGCGCAATGCATCACCTTACAAGACTCTGCAACAAAATCACTGCACAATGCATCCCCAATGCAGGACTTCGCATCAGAGTCCCGCAGATAAATGGAACCGCCGCTGCATGACGCAGGACCTCACATCACAGCCCGCAGCCCTCAGAACCGCCGCTGCATGATGCAACTTCATGCAAGGACCTTGCATCGCCCACCGCAGCTCCTCATACCTGTGGCTGCGCAATGCTTCTCGATGCAAGGATCTCGCATCACCATCGCAGCTCCCCAGAACTGCTGCTACGCAACTCATTTTCATTGAAGGACCTCGCCTTTTCTCTGCTTCACAGCGCATCCTTGACGCGGGACTCCGCATTGTTCCGCCACCCACATTCCATCCCGGTCACCCTGAACTTGTGACTTTGTCCTGGTCTAGTTCAGTCCAGTATACCACAGTGGGTGCTTTGTACTTTTGGTGCTATTTTCACTAAATTGCATATCTCTGGCTCTACTGATTAGATTTTTGTCGTTCTGGTGTCAAATAATTTATTAAAATGTACTCTATTTTTCAAAATTGTTGTGAGATTTTTCTTGTGCTGAGTTTTCACTTTATTACTGTTCTGCACAAATACTTTACACATTGCCTCAAAGTTAAGCTTGAGGCTTTTGTGCCAGGCTACCAGAGAGTTAACCACAAGTTAATTAAGTTACTTTTGTGGTTCACCCTGACAGGGATTGTGGCTGTTACTTGAACAGGCGTTACCCCCCTCATTGAACCAACAACCCAATTTCTCACAGTCTGCATCAGCACTCATTTTTGGAAACTAGTAATTTATTATTCATCATCAGTCTTTGACCCAGAGAAAGTCAGAAAAGGGAGAAAGAGGAAGTGAAAAAATAAGTAAGAGTGACAATAGAAGAAAGCCAGTATGTAAAAGGACCTGCACGAGTTAGGTAAAGAGACAGGATGTAGGGTTGTGAATTAAAGAGGCATGAGCTGGATTCAAGGTAAGGCAGCCTTGGTGTTGGGCAACACCGCCATTCAGCAGCATCAGTAGTGGGCGCCTAAGAAAATCTTTGAGGTCCCTCCACTTATTTTTTTTACAGATTATCACCTGCCCTCAAGTAACACAACCGATCACGAAAGATGCACAGCAATATTTTACTACGCTAATGCTGTCAAAACATTCACTTACACATATATAGTGAATATAATATTGACTCCAAAATATCACAACCGACTTAATAGTAAATCTGCACGTTCCTTGCGATACTTCGCTAGTTGATATTATGGTTATGTTATATATGTAGGTTGATAGTTTTGGGGGTGATAATGTGACATACAATCTCCACAGCTCAAAATGACGATAAGGCAGCCAAGACCCCAGACCCCTGCAACCAGAAGCACAGGATATGATAGCACTGGAACAGTAAAATAATAACAGGGGCTCAATGTTCCAATACAGAAGCAGAGCCGAAATACTTAAAGAATTATAAAAAAAAATTATAAGAACATACTACCTGTTTATGAGTGTGGCCAGCAAAAACACAAATTGGAATCAAGCCGAAAAGACTAAATATAAAATGATGTTGTAACGAAGTGTTAAGGTAATGTGAATTTATTTTTATGATACAATTATCCTTACCACTGGCTATAAAAATAAATACAGTTGGAAGGTTCTTGCTATTCCCTTCGGTGATTTCAAATTTACTGCAAATCATTGTTCCTGGGAATAAGTATAATGGCTAAGAACAAAATATCATAAGAGAGCACATTAATACTATTACTGTCTGCTACCAGGATTACGACCTGTAATGACGGCGCGCAGACATTTGTGGTTTATCTAAACTCATTTGTTCCCAGTGGACTGATTCCATGGTTTTGCTGAAACTACTGAATAGAAAAAAAATAAGCTAAAATACAAGAGGGCTTATTTACAAGCCCCTTGCGCCACTTTTGCGTCATTTTTCCGTGTTAAAAGTGACGCAAAAGTGGCGCAAGGGGCTTGTAAATCTGCCCCAAGGTTCCTATCATCTTTTCTTTTTTATTTCCTCAAATGGCATTGGGAGCAACACCTCGTACAAATCTTCTTACACCCATCGTCATTGAAAGCGCATGTGTTGTCTGCTTGGCCTACCCAAACTGGGGGAAGCAGCAGTGCCTGCTTATCTGCCTAGAAAACCTGTGGCGCATGTTCCATCATCCTTATCTCACGTTTCAGCCGTGACGTGAGTTACCACATGACATTGTCTCATCTACCAACGGATATCTGCGAATATCTCCAAACACGGGACCTCCTGGTAAAACCGCATTGTATTAAATCGAGCTCCTGGAAAACAATTGAAGCACATGTGCTAACAGGAATTCAGGATGGCAATAACTCACGTCACGAGCGTGGAGTGGAAAGGGGCGGAGGGAACACGGCGCTTGTTATCAAGCAACGCGATAAGAAGAGTTATTGTATCTCGCAATCGGGGTTCGCAACGGACTAAAATGTTCCCACTGACATGAAGCAATGGGCTGTTAGGTTCATGTTCATGGTGTTATTTTTGGAGCACATGAATCTTAACGAAAAGCAACGTTGCTTATTTTCGGGAAAACTGATTTTTATACTTAACACATACATGCGCACCTATGCCCATGTAATGACCGACCAGAACAGACGTTTGAAACAGTACACAATATGCTGTGGAGACTGAATCGCTATTGCCATTCCAGAAATGTAAATGTAAATAATGACTAAAATGGAATAAAATTCTCACTGGTCCCGCCACACTTTCCTTCCACTCAACCCTCCCAATATATCTACATTTCTGCGGCTATTTCTGATAAATAAAGCAAACAATATTTGAAAATTTAACACACCTACTAGATAGACAGTGCACTTTATTTTTGTATTATCTAAGCCTACTCTCCTGCAGCACATAACATCGAGCAAGCATCAGTGAGCATACTCGGGCCACAACAGGCTGACAGCCAGCACATGGTCCCTGAGCACTCAGCAGTATATCCAAAGGCAAAGGCCATACCAGTCAGCCTAACACCATGGGCCTCATTTATGGGTTTTTTGACGTAGGGCAGCACAGCAGGCCTTGCTGCTGCGCTGCCCTACGGCAAAATAAAAGGGCAGGAATGCGCTGTATTCAGCAGATACGGTGCATTCCTGTCCTTTTCCCATGCGCCGGCGCACAATGGGCTGCCGTGCGCCAATGCAGGCACCTTTGCACCAAGGTGCAAGGATGCCTGCGTTGCGGCGATGATTATTTTTGTGCAGATGATTATTTTTGTGCAGGAATGGAAACCTTTCTGCAAAGAAACAATCACAAGAGGCTTTTTCCACTTTCTATGTGTGCTGCATAGAAAGAGGAAAAACGAGGCGAAATAAATATATTTTTCCTAGTTGTGCCTCCTTGGGGAGGCGTAAGTTTTTGGCGCTACCTCAGACTTACGATTTCTCGAAATCTGGGGCAGTGTCAAAAAGCTATGGATGTTGCTGGGAACGCCCCCAGCAACAATCATGAAACGCCCCTTTCTTGCAGTTTTCTGAATGAAAAAGGCACATATTTATAAGGCCATGAAAAGCCACGTAACATGGCTTTATGTGGCCTTATAAATATGCCAGTGGCACATTGCGCCACCGGAATGTCAAAAAAGTGATGTTCCACAGTGCAATAGTGTCCATGAGGTCAATAGAAACCCACAAGCATGGCAAAAATCCCTATGTAGGTAGGTAGTACCCGGAAAAAGCAAACAACCTTCATATGGAAGGCTTTAGTGCTTCAGTTGCTGTCTTGGCACATGAATGAAACACAAACAAAACACTTGGAATACCATCCCAAAAAATACCATAAAAGTAATATCAAACATATCATACAGAGTCCTATGGGCTGGAAAACGTATTCAGAAGGTACTGGAATGTAGATGCCAACTCATACCACTCAACCTTTGTTGCAGCCTGGCAGCTAAAATTCTTAGGGGCATATTCTCAAGGACTTATCGCCGAGTTAGCAGCACTTTATCGCAGCCAAAGTGGCGATAAATTTATCGCACCATTCACAAGCTGGTGTTAACAGCCCATAACACCAGTTCACCCGCGATAGCAGCCGCAAAAAACATCGCCACAGATGACCCCCTCAACTATCGCTAATGAGATGCAGAGTAGGCGTACCCGTGCAAAAAGCCGCGAAAACACCACTCCGCAACATTCTCAACGACAAGCCAGATCGACGATAAGACCACAAAACAGGCGATAAGGCGCGTTAGCAGCAGGAAATTAACACCTGCTCTGACCTGGTGCAAAGTCGGACCACAGCCTGCACCACAAAATGGAGCCCAGCCCAGAGCCACACCTGAAGGGCAACAGATGCCGTGGAGCCACTGATCATGCAGCTCGGAGCCCCAACAGGGCCACAACACCCACCACCACCACCCCCATGGACCCCCCCTCCCCGGACCCCCCCCCGGCCACAGACATGCCACATCAACTACACGGAATCATGTACCAAATAATCCGCCTGATGTCACACAATCACATTTGGTGACATGCATATGTCGTCACAAAAATGAGCATCACACATTCACCTTTGATGTAACAAATGAAAATGTATTCAAAGAAACACAGGACAGAAATGAAGACACATGGCGGCTCCCCTCGGGACAATCCGTAGGTCACAGCCTGCAAGACAAAAATCATGATGAGAAGGTGTGTCTTGCGCACATCAAAGGACAGAGAGAGAGCGAAGGAGAGAGAGAGAGAAAAAGAGGGAGCGAGAGAAAGACGGACAGAGAGGGGGAACGAGAGAAAGACGGACAGAGAGGGGGAGCGAGAGAAAGACTGACAGAGAGGGGGAGCGAGAGAAAGATTGACAGAGAGGGGGAGCGAGAGAAAGACCGACAGAGAGGGGGACCGAGCGAAAGACGGACAGAGAGAGGGAGTGCCGTCAATGCGCACCCAGGCCACACTGCCCGCCTGCTGCCACAGGTGTGTCTCCAACCACGTGCCTGTATGTAGTGCAGTTCACCAGGTCACACATCTGAAACAGATCCGTCATCTGAAACGGAGTCCAGATACATGAATGGCAAAGTACATACAATTGCACATGACATCATCGCCTGTCCGCCCCTGCGCACCCAGGCAGATGTACCCCAGCCCCTCCTGCCGCCCAGCGGTGCATGCCCGCCCCTGCGCACCCAGGCCTCACTGCTCACCTTCCGCCCTTGGCGTGTAGCAATGAGGGCCCACCACGTGCCTCTGCAAGCCACATGCCCGGGGCCCGCAGACATGGCACCCTCCACATCATGCAGCCCCGCTCCGCAGGCCACCAGGTCTCACATATGATTCTGGGTCTTGATTTCGCCATGGCAGAGGACATACCAGTGCACCCGGCATCATCGCAGGCTGCACACCCGCTCAGCCCTTGAGGTGCCACTAACTCTGTGATCCGGGATGCGACGCCACGTGGCGGTAGGCCCGCGCTGCCCGCTGGCTCTGGCCTACACTGCGGTCCAGCAGGGCACACAAATCCTGAGCAGTCCGTACGGCCGGGACGGGGCATCATCGCAGGCTGCACACCCGCTCAGCACTTGAGGTGCCCCTACCTCAGTGCACCCAAAGTCACCGTCCCGTGGCGGTGTGCCTGTGCCGGCCGCAATGTATCTGGTGCCACCAAGTCTGTGTCCCAAAGTCATGGACCCTGTATGATTGGGTATCGTGTTGCGGACGCCATCATGTCACCTCCGGCCCTGGGGAATGTGATGTTGCAGGGCCCGAGGCCCTCATGCCTACATTAACACCACACGGATGCACCCAGATAGAGAGTGGAAATGGCGTCGAGCACGTGCGCCCGGCCCTTTTCATTGGCAGGGTCACATGTCCTGTGACGCGTGTGCTGGATGGGTGTGGTGTGGGTGTAAACCAGCTGAGAGGGAGTAGCTGTGGCATGCTGACAACTAGACCTGTGAGCAGCAGATCACTACAGGAAAGACATGGGACATGTAGCATTGCTGTCCCCCCCTGTGAGCGTAAGCGGAGTGGGCTGGCCTGGCATATGCCAGTCCAGCGTAAGGGTTTGTAAATGACCCCGGGGCCCTGGGCGTGGTTCCGTACTGGGCTGGACAAGGAAGTAACTCATGAGTGTGTCCCTGTTGTTGTGTCAGCGCCAGCCGGACCGCATTGGGCAATGTGTCACCCTGTGACCCCTGTTCTACGACATGAGCCACATGGACGTAAGAGGAGTCTAGTGAGCCTACATTCACCCATACTTCCACACTTGAAAGACCATAGACATGACACATCTGTGTGAATGTGAATGTTTAATGCACATTCAGTGGAGTGTTGCATCTGGAGAAGTACAGGGCCATGCAAACCCCACATGAAGATGTTGTTCCGTGGAGGGCCAGCCAGGGTCCTTCAGGGAATGACAAGTCCAAAGGAAGAGGAAGAGTTCAGTCCGCAGTCTGATTGCTGTGTCAATGGCAATAAAACAGCATATGGCAGTCGATGTCGAGGTCCAAGGTGAGTGTCGCAGAGTGCATCGGGGGACAGTGGAAGGTGATGATGCAGAGGGCAGTACCAAGCTGAAGCCGGACCTATGGAGGAGATGCATGCTGCTGCGTCCTGCATCTTCGTTCCCTGCTGTTTCATGTGCCTCACGTGTGGGTGGTGGTGTTCTGTCTCCAGCACTGTGTGGCAGTGACACATCAGTGGCCGGTGGTGGAAGGTCTGCCGCACTGTGTGGCACTGACACTTCAGTGGGCGGAGATGTGGATGGAGTGGTGGCAGCAGCATGCATCCGCGCCAGGTCTTGTGGCAGCAATGCCATGAGGATGGTCCTGAGGTCATTGAGGAACCCAGCTACCTCTCGCTGGTGTGCAGCCGTGGCAGCCGTGGCAGCCGCTCGTTCTGCATTCGCCCGCTCCATGGTCTCCATTAACCTCCGCATGTTTCCCAACTCCCGTGTGACATCGCTAGAGCAACTCGGACAGGACAGTTGTACTATTCTCTGAGTCAGGGCTCCAGCAATGTCAGCCATGGTCCGTTGGAGAGCATGGAGCGGACTGTGGGTGTCCGTTAGGGACCGTGAGTGGTCCCTGATGGGACTTAGACACCCACGTATGGCATCTAGTTTGTCTGCCATGCGGTCGAAGCCCACCCGCACCTGTTCAGCCAGATTCTCCTGGCACCCCAAAACACAGTGTTGGAAGGCCATGTGTTCTCCGTGGGGGTCCTGGGAGGCAGCAGTGGTGGTGGGTGCTGCCTGCTGTGTGGTCTGTGCAGGGGTGGGGTCTCCTCGTAGCAGCTGGGCTGCCCAGCTCCTGGAAGTGGGCTGCGTAGGCTGTCCACGAGCAGTTGGAGGGCATCAGAGTCGAAGCTGTGGTGGTCCTCTTCGTCTCCAGAGAAGAGAGGGTCGGGCTGCTCTGCAGGAGGTGTTGATTCTCCCTCTGCAATGTGAAGGGGAGATGCAGTTTAACAATGTGTCCACATGTATGTTGTCGCATTGTACATGTTTTCATACAGTCAGCATGACTGGGTACATTGTGGCTGTTTGGGAGGAGCTGCCTATTTGATGGGGGACAGTGGACATTTCGACAACAGACGTGTGTGTGTTTGTACTTGTACATTATCAACGCACATTTCCCTGCAAAGCCAAATGTGATTGGCCTGTCTGCACCCAAGCGGCACCAGTTGTGTCCTGTGTTCTGTTGTAGGTGTTTTGCAGATTGTGTCACATCGTTGTCAATGTAGATGTGCTCTGCATGTGATGTGTGTGCTGCATTTTGGGGGAGTCGACCCTGCAGCTCAGATTTTGCTGCCCCTTATCCCTTTCATCAATCAATCAATCAATCACAGAATTTGTAGAGCGCACTACTTACCCGCGAGGGTCTCAAGGCGCTGGGGAGAGGGAAGGGGGGGGGGGATGCTGCTACTGGTTGAACAGCCAGGTCTTGAGTAGCCTCCTGAAGGTCAGCAGGTCTTGGGTCTTTCGTAGGCTTAGTGGAAGGGTGTTCCAGGTCTTGGCGGCGAGGTGTGAGAAGGATCTGCCGCCGGTGGTTGTTCTTCGAATGCGGGGGATGGTGGCGAGGGAGAGGTTGGCGGAGCGGAGCTGGCGGTTGGGGACATAGAAGAAGAGTCGTCTGTTGAGGTAGGCTGGGCCAGTTTTGTGGAGTGCCTTGTGTGCGTGGATGAGGAGTTTGAAGGTGATCCTCCTGTCGACGGGGAGCCAGTGCAGGTTCCTCAAGTGGGGGGTGATGTGGCTGTGGCGTGGTACGTCGAGGATCAGTCGTGCGGAGGCGTTTTGTATGCGTTGCAGTCGCTTGATGAGCTTGGCCGGGGCTCCCGCGTAGAGGGCGTTCCCATAGTCCAGTCTGCTACTGACGAGGGCCTGGGTGACTGTTCTTCTTGTGTCTGTCGGGATCCACCTGTAGAGGTGTGCCTTTGACGTCTGTGCTTGTACAGTGTTGATATGTTACATACTTGGGTACATTGGTCTCTTGGTGGGAGTTGGTGGTCTGGGGCATGGTTTGTCCGCAGATGTGCTCAACTTAATTGTGCATGTGTGCCATTGTGCCCATCTCCCCCCGTCCCCCCAGGCCCTGGTCGTTACTCACCCTGTTGCTGTTGTGTCGGGTCCTGTTGAGCAGTGTCCGGGCCCCCAACTCCTGCCACCGTCTCCCCACTGATGACTGTGGACACCATTTCCTCCATGTCGTCCAGCTCCTCCTGTGGCGCTGGGCTCCCACCTCCAGTCTGCATTGCTGCCTTCAGGTTGTTGGCGAGTTTCAGCTTGGTTTTGCGCTTGACATCATTCCAGCGCCTCTTGACCTCGTCCATTGTCCTCTTCAGCACTCCGACTGCATTCACCTTGTCCACGATGGACTGCCATAGTCCATTTTTTGTTGCCAATGACACAGTGGAGGTGACAAACAGTTGTTGATGGTGTTCTGTCACCTCCGTTATCAGGATCCTGTTTTCCTGTGGACTGAACTTCGTCTTCCTCTTCTTCTTGTCCTTGCCCTTCCCTGACCCAGAAGTTCCAGGATGGTCCTCCGGGGGGCTTGTGGGGTTCGGGTTCTCCTCCGTACTTGCTCCGGCAATGTCCATTGTGCTTCGCTGTTGTTTGGCATTTGTTTGCCTGTTTTTTTTCTACTTTTATGGTGATTGTTCCCGCCTGACGCGTGTGGATTGCAGGCCTGTAGCTGGGTTTCGCTGATTTTTGTATCGCGATTGGCCTCTTAGCAGCTTTTTTTGCGTTAGTGTTTCGCATTTTTGCGGCGTGGCGTTGATTTTAACGCGGTCAGTTGACGCGTTATCTGTGGACTATCGCATGGTACCGCCCTGTTGTGAATACTTGGTTAACACGGCGTAAATTTCCCGTGATAGACTGCGATGTTGAAGGTTGCGTTAAGTTACTTTTGCGATGGTTATCACACATTCTTGAGAATATGCCCCTTAGTTTTAATGGGAGACTAGGGGCCATATTTATCAAGGGGGTTGAATCGCTTTTGCATCACGCAATGTGGTGCATGCATGTCGTAATACCAAAATGCGATTTATTAAGCCATGAAAGGCCACTTTGTGTGGCCCTGAGTGGCTTGATTAATCAGGAGTAATGCAGCGCAGTACAAATTGCATACTCCTGCTCAGAATACCACACACCTTTCCCCCTAAAAAGCAAACAAACAAACATACAACTAAGGATAAGATAAACACAGAAAATGATTCACTTCTAATAAGTATTACGACATGACAAAATCACAATATTTTCCAGGCAAATTCAGCACATGTGTACTCCACCACACTGGTGTCTCACCAACAAGAGATCCATTTAGATTAGTCGCACCAACATTTTCCACCAAGACAACAAACACTTCTAAATTCAAGCCATTGATTAATTTGTGGCGGTAGTTTGGGTGCTCGGCAACAGCCCTTAATTGTCAGCACTGGCCCTTATGACAGTCTGCCACATGGTGGCACTGTTTGTCTAATTTAGTGGTGAGCACAACAACGGTTGTTTAATAATTCAGTATACATGAAAATGACTAATGCCTGTAGCCCAAGCCATTCTTATAGCCTTGGACGGCTTGGAGGAGTCTGAATTGTCACATTTGTAGAAGTGTGATGGTTAGTAGTTGTGTTGAAACTGTCATTGGCAATACTGGCAGGGGCAATGGGTGGAGAAGCTGCAGCGTCCTCCTGACAATGGCCCTGGCACCTATATTTTTGCAAATTAAGCACTGATTTGCAAGCAGAATGCAGCACACATACAAAGAGGAAATGAGAAGAAATACATATATTTCTCCTATTTACATTAGCCCAAGGCACCATTTTGGTGCAAATCCATGTCTACAACTCTTTGTAAAAATGGGTGGCATTAAAATCCATGGGTTTGCACTGGAACTTCCATGCACCACCAAGTGATTGCCTCCTTGATGCAAAGTGAACCAAAGCTGATCAATGCGCTGCATTGTGTTACATTTGTTTTTACAAAGCAACGCAAATCAACATTTGCATTGCTTTGGAAATACCAACATGGATTTTGCATCGTGTTCGCATCAAAAAAGTGACACAAACCTGATGCAAAATCTTTGTAAATCTGGGCTGAAAATTCCACACTTTTCTACCTTTCACTCTCACCATCCTGTTGAAAACAACTTCATGGAAATTAGAGCATACTGGAGTCCTTATGTCTGAGTTACATGTTAGCACAGATTATCTGTCCTTATTTAGGCCTCATTACGATGTCAGTCCGAAAGGCTCCGAATGGCATTCGGTTCATCCGAATCCGGTTGGAACCCGCCTTTCTGACCGACTCAGAAACCCTTAAGACCGACCGATTACGATGTTCGGTAAGCGTTGGGACTTTCCGACCCGGTTCCGACTCCGTTCCGAGCGGCATTCGGAGGAACCGAGCCAGTCGGAGCAGACCCCTACAGGTCTATGGACCGCGTTTCCGACCGACGCATTACAATGTCGGATTCGGACAGCCTTTCCGAACCGGTTTTTCCGACATGGATCGGCTGTCGGAATCCAGCTTTTGGGGGCCCGTAGCAGGCCCGTCTTTACCCGGGGCCCTCCAAATGGGCCCCGTGGGGGAATCCATGGGTCCCCTCCTCCCATCCATGCACAGTGTGGCAGGCACCATGAGGTGCCCGCCACAGGGTGCACAATTTTCCCCAGCCACCCCTTTCTTCAATGGGACCCTGTGTTGTTGGTCGGAACACAAGCTCCCATTGAAGTCAATGGACGTCTGACTGAACGGTGTTCGGAAACATCACAATTGGTCAGTCAGACTCCCCGAATCCGATTCGGTCAGAAACCATTCCAAGACTGAGTCGGTCGGAATGCTTTCCGACCGACATCGTAATGAGGCCCTTAATGTTTAGTTTGGGGGAATTACCCCTTTTTTAATTCACATTTTCTTGCATTTTGTTCATATTTGCATTTAATTTGTTAAGAATCACTACATGGGTGATGGGTTGAATAACTTCTCAGTTGTCTGGCGGTCAAAGGCAACCCTAAGCATTGGCAGGAACCTGTTAATGTTGTAAAAGTTTGACAGACGGCTCTGTCAAACATGATGGGCACCCATAAACTTTTACATTTTTTAAAAACAAACTCCCAAAGTGGCAGTTTGTTATTGAACAATGTAAAATGAATGGCCCACGCACCATGGGATTTGCTTCCAATGTTGAGGTGCTCATATATTTTTTGGGGAATCCTTCATCACCAGGTTGTACCTGGCAGTGGCGATCAGCAAAAAAACAAACATAACACCATCCACTCTAAATCAGGTGCCCAGTGTTAAATGTAAACCTCCGATGACCTGTATTCTGTCTGGCCATCAGAGGAGTATGTTAGTGACAGAGACAGAGTAGGCTCTGTCGCTGATGTATTTAATTTCCGCGGCCTGTATATCAGGAGTATGGATAGAGAGTTTGGTGGAGAGGATACTCCTTTGCAGCACCATCTCTCCCAAACTATAAATCATGCCCTAAATCTCTTCACCTGGCCATTAGCAATTATTTTTTGAAGTATTCCTAACCAAATAGTCTTTTATACACACATTAAAAACTGAGCCTCCTTGTCTGAAACAATGCTTTCTGGCAAACACCTCTCTGAAACATATATCATGAAGAAACTCCACAATCACCTTTAACATCACCTTTTTGACCATTCTTATCTCTGGCAATCTCGATTCATAAAACCAAAAAAGGGTATGCAGTTCTTATGTGGGTTAATAAGAAGAGAAGGGAGAGAGTGAAACAAAAGGACGATAGGTAGTCCTGTTACGAAGGAAGGGAAAGGGGAATCCCTCCTTTCGGAATTAGGGCCCTCACACACCCAGCCAGCTGGGTGTCATGCTTCATCATAGCGCATGCTCCTCATCAAGTCGGCGCTGCAATACCTGACGGGCACCCTATGAGGGGCTCTTTGGCAGAGATCTTTTATTCCTTGTCGTATGGTGCTGTGGGTGTGAGGGACCTACCAAGTGTAGATGTGTTGAAATGGGGGTCAGTAGACCGTGCTGGGATTAAAACACGGACGGAAGTCCAGACAGAATAGTTTTAATGAAACTGACTTCAACCTGGTTAAAATAAGAATGGTGACTACCTGATGCTATGTGTCAGGATATTGCGCTAAACTTCATGTGGTCAACATGTTTCTTGCCTTAATGTCAGAGTGATTTAACGGCAATTCTTCAGGACCTAAAAGTGATTTGTAAATCTACACCAACCGTGGTGTTCTGGTTGATCAAACCTTGATCTACCACACAATACACCTAATGGTGAAGTACCTGTAGATGTGATGGACAACCTATTGGGAAACAAACAAATAAGGTAAAGCAGTAGTCATAGTCTGTATTCCTGCGTTAAACATCACTCTCCCTTGTGAAAAACCATGTAAATGCACATAATTCGTGAAGTGCCCCACATGGTGAATTGTAGTGAATAAAAGCTAGCGTCATCAACGATATGACGTTAGCATGACAAAAGAGATTTGTAAAGTGCTAAAAACACAGCCAGGCAGGATCTCCTGTATTAAAAATGGTATCTTACGTGCATCGCAAACCTTTTGACTCACCTAAAAGCTAAAATAGCCTGGCCCCATCAGAATCCGACAGGTCTAGACATGTGGAATTTCCAGTGTCCTAGAGAAAGAAATGTCGAGACTGTGATGCTAGAGGTTATAGTATCACATAGTAATGGTAAGTACAGGTGGTTATCCCAAAGGTACCGGCATGCCAGGCACTCACGAGTAGTGAGGAGGGCCTGTAAACAGCGCGTCTAGTCAGGGGGACGCCCTCAACAGACCGGGGGCCCAACCACCCGTTAGCCCAAGTCCAGACACGTGTCACGTCCCCGCATCACAACTGTCCCATGCCCCAACAGTGTTAGAGGGCCTAGTCCGGGGCAATGTCGGAGGGCGGACCGTGCATCTACACTCTGCGGTAGTTCCAGCGGAGGAGGGTCACCCGGCGTTGTAGCGTATATCTGCTACTGCGGTAAAGGCCTCCAAAATCTCACCTTATCATGTCGGGTCGGCAGGGCGGCCCTACGGATTCCAGGACGGGAAACAAGTGGATACTCACATGCGAGGACCGCATAGATGGCGGAAGACCTACCCCTATGCTGCCGGAACCAGGAGGTACTATTCGCCATGGTTGTGACAGTGATATAGTCCTCGCGCTCGGCAATCAGTCAAGGCAACCAAACCCCAGTGGCAATCCACTAGCACAGGACCCTCCCAAAGTGAGGTGCTGGAATGGCCGCCATGTCGGTGGTATAAAAGGTAGTGGGAATTACTATGGCGGCCATCTTGGAGTGTAGTAATGAGCCCCAAGGAGGTACTTGTTGGCGCTGGATAGCGTCAGGAGGGGTGAAGGAGAAGCAAAAAGGGGGAGTCACAAGGTGCACAAAGAAAGTGGCACCAGTCTTAATACTACTGTTGGGGTAAATGATGGAGCCAGGGAGTCAAGAGAGGGTGAATCTGTTATGTCACAGTTGCAGTGCTTCCTAGGTTATGCTTCTAGGGGTTTTTTTGTTATTCAAAGGTGGAGTCAGTACAAGAAGCGCGTTGAGGTACTAGTGAGGGGGCAGAGACCGTGGATTATGATTAGGGCTCCCGGTTTTATGGTATTTATTTTTCTGACATTTCCATCTGTATTTATCCATATTTATTTTTTGTCAACTTTATCTGTATTTATCCATATTTATTATGGGGTTTGTGAGAAAAATAAAGCTGAAACTGGTATATTTCCATATTTATTTAAACAATAAATATGCAGTCACGCTTGAGTGCCTGCCAGGTTTCATTGATATGAACACCTGCAGAAGATAAATCAATACACTTATATGAGAATATGCGCATTTCAGTATCAGCTTTGTGCATATCTACTGCTGTTAAATCCTCTTTACCAAAATTCCTTTCTTTTTTAACCCCTTTACCTATCAGTCCACACAGTTATTAGCCTGGCAGTCATGGCAAAGTGTATTTGGAATCACTCAAAAAGCACCCAATTTCCGTTTTTATCCATATTTAAAAATAAATACAGACAAGAAAATAAATGGTTTTCTGTCTGTATTTATCTGTAAAAATCAGTAAAAACGGAAAACAGGGAGCCTTAATTATGATCTACTCAGAAAGCTCCATGGGATATCTTCGTTGAGTCCCTGTTTGTCGGTGGCCGGGTGGTGTACCCACCTTTGTTCACTCCTGAACAATGCCCCTGAAGTTATCAGTGGATGTGCCTCCAGTATCACCCAGCGTAAAGTGTTGGGTGGATGTTTGAGACATACGAACTGCAATACCACCAATTGCATATATATGATAACTTGCACCTGCAACCTTAGGTACATCGGCATGACCACCAGGATGATTAAGACACGCATCACTGAGCATAAGAGTAATATCCGCTGTCACCGAGTAACCACGAGAATGTGCACACACTTTGAGACATTCAAACATCCACCGGACACTTTACGCTGGGTGATACTGGAGGCACATCCACTAATAACTTCAGGGGCATTGTTCAGGATTGAACAAAGTTGGGTACACCGCCTGGCCACCGACAAACAGGGACTCAATGAATATATCCCATGGAGCATTTTGAGTAGATCATAACCCACGGTCTCTGCACCCCCACTAGTACCTCAACGTGCTTCTTGTACTGACTCCACCTTTGAATAACAAAAAAAACCCTGAGCATAACCTAGGAAGCACTGCAACTGTGACATAACAGATTCACCCTCTCTGGACTCCCTGGCTCCATCATTTACCCCGACAGTAGTATTAAGACTGGTGCCACTTTCTTTGTGCACCTTGTGACTCCCCCTTTTCGCTTCTCCTTCACCCCTCCTGACACTATCCAGTGCAAACAAGTACCTCCTTGGGGCTCATTACTAAACTCCAAGATGGCCGCCATAGTAATTCCCACTACCTATTATACCACCGACATGGCGGCCATTCCAGCACCTCACTTTGGGAGGTTCACGTGCTAGTGGATTGCTGCTTGGGATTGGTTGCCCTGATTAATTGCCGAGCGCGAGGGCTATATCACCATCACAACCATGGCGAATAGTACCTCCCGGTTCCGGCAGCGTAGGGGTAGCTCTTCCGCCATCTTTGCGGTCCTCGCATGTGAGTATCCACTTGTTTCCCGTCCTGGAATCCGTCTGGCCGCCTTGCCGACCCAACATGATAAGGTGAGATTTTGGAGGCCTTTACCGCAGTAGCAGATATACGCTACACTGCCGGGTGACCCTCCTCCGCTGGATCTGCCGCAGAGTGTAGATGCGCGGTCCGCCCCCCCGACATCGCCCCGGACCGTGCCCTCTAACACTGTTGGGGCATGGGACGGTTGGGATGCGGGGACGTGACACGTGTCTGGACTTGAACTAACGGGTGGTTGGGCCTCCGGTCTGTTGACGGCGTCCCCCTGACTAGATGCGCTGTTTACAGGCCCTCCTCACTGCTCGTGAGTGTCTGGCATGCCGGCACCTTTGGGATAACCACCTGTACTTACCATTACTATGTGATACTATAACCTCTAGTATCACAGTCTCAACATTTCTTTCTCTAGGACACTGGAAATTCCACGTGTCTTGACCTGTCGGATTCTGATGGGGCGAGGCTATTTTAGCTTTTAGGTGAGTCAAAAGGTTTGTGATGCACGTAACCTACCATTTTTAATACAGTAGATCCTGCCTGGCTGTGTTTTAGCACTTTACAAATCTCTTTTGTCATGCTAACGTCATATCGTTGATGACTCTAGCTTTTGTTCACTACAATTCACCATGTGGGGCACTTCACGAATTATGTGCATTTACATGGTTTTTCACAAGGGAGAGTGATGTTTAATGCAGGAATACAGACTATGACTATTGCTTTACCTTGTTTGTTTGTTTCCCAATAGGTTGTCCATCACATCTACAGGTACTTCACCTTTAGGTGTATTGTGTGGTAGATCAAGGTTAGATCAACCAGAACACCACGTTTAGTGTAGATTTACAAATCACTTTTAGGTCCTGAAGAATTGCCGTTAGATCACTCTGACATTAAGGCAAGAAACATGTTGACCACATGAAGTTGAGCGCAATATCCTGACACATAGCATCAGGTAGTCGCCATTCTTATTTTAACCAGGTTGGAAGCCAGTTTCATTAAAACTATTCTGTCTGGACTTCCGTCCCTGTTTTAATCCCAGCACGGTCTACTGACCCCCATTTCAACACATCTACACTTGGTAGGTCCCTCACACCCACAGCACCATACGACAAGGAATAAAAGATCTCCGCCAAAGAGCTCCTCATAGGGTGCCCGTCATGTATTGCAGCGCCGACTTGACGAGGAGCATGCCCTATGATGAAGCATGACACCCAGCTGGCTGGGAGTGTGAGGGCCCTAATTCCGAAAGGAGGGATTCCCCTTTCTCTTCCTTCGTAACAGGACTACCTATCGTCCTTTTGTTTCACTCTCTCCCTTCTCTTCTTATTTACCCACATAGGAACTGCATACCCTTTTTTGGTTTTGTGATTGTCTGGGCTTGTATGCTGGACCTTTAAAAAGCCCGTAGTCCCCTCTTTTTGGTTTGAAATCTCGATTCATAACCCACGATGCCAATCCCATATGCCTCCTTCATTGGTAATTCATTAAAATGGACCAATTACGCCAATGCCAAGATGTTCCTATGTCCCTACAGTAGTCTTCCCCTGGTTTATATCCTATGTCCCTACTGTAATCTCCACTGGTTTATATCCTATGTCCCTACAGTAATCTCCACTGGTTTATCTATGACCCTACAGTAATTTCCACTGGTTTAGATTCAATACTGCAAGCCTTTGCAGACTTAACATTGTTCATACGAGTAACCCATACTGTGACCCAAAAGTCGATATATGGCTCTACTGCAGGCCATCACTACACATGTCTTATGCATCTTTTTTGAGGTAGACATGCCCATGTAGCCTTCCTGACGTAGCAGCATTTTTTTCTTCTCAAGCCAAATGCAGGGATAATCTTATCATCCATTGTATTTTGACAAAAAGCCTCGAACTCTCTGTTCTACTTCCTCTCTTCTGGACACCCTTCGTAATGTACTTTGCTACTTAGTTCATTCCTAAATCTTATTCAGTTTCTTTGCTCAATTCATCTTCAAAATGCTTACAATTTGTCCCCTCCCACATTTAGTTATATTAACCAATGTGAAAGCCATCTCACACTCAACTTCCTCTTTCTGCCAGACCTTTCTGCACATCAAAGTCATTCTGGACATGAAATCAGCACATACATTCTTCTTCCTAGGAACACACTCCATTTGAAAAAGAAAAGGTGAAAATTTGGTTGCTAATCTAACAGGTCTTGCTGTCAAGGGTCTCCCACCAGGAGGAGATAAAATGTTGACTAGGGATTTTTGGCCAGTTCTGATCAAAAATTTAGTTCGCCAAATGAGCATATTTAATTTTTTAGCCCCCCTGGTACATGCAACAAACTTCTTCTCCACTACAAAGTCCTTCCTTTCTGCTTTTCAGATAGGCCTCAAACTATTAGACACAACCTACTCATTATTACCAGCTCTCTGTATCAACAAGGCATCCACTCCTACATTACTGCCACCCACTCTAATAATAGACTCGTTTCCATTCGGAAATGTTTCAGACACTCTGTGCTTACAATTTCTTGCTTAAACATTTCAAAAGCGTCATCTAAATAATTAATGGGTTCAATATTTTACTAAAACATTCAGTTTTCTGTGCACAACCTTGCACAAAATTAGAAAAAAAATTCAGTTAATCCAAACAAAGAAACTAGCTGTTCTTTTCATTTAAGGGCATGGGCCTCAAGTATGGCTGCTACATGATAAACCTTAGGCTTTATCCCACCATAAGAAGTGTTATGTCCTATATATTTAACACTACTACATGCAAATTTACACTTGTCCAGCCTCAATGTCAATCTGTTATCAGTGGTAACACCAAGAACCTTTGGCACCCTTTCATTTTTAGGTCTCGCCTAGGCAGCTCTTGTGCTGTCTCTTCGAGACATGCTGTATTCAGGATATGTGCATAAAGCTCCGCCCACTTTCCGCCCATCTTTTTAATTGGCTCCTGTCCCTGTCCTTTGTAAATGGTGGCTTTCCATTGGTCAAAAGGCTTAGTAGTCCCTCCTTAGTATCGCCTTGTCTCTTCTTGTAACCTCCCATGAGGACACCCTCTGTTACATGCGTTGTTACTCCCTAGGTTTTAATTACAGCCTCATGGCAATATTTTCTTAAAAGGCTTCAGGCAAGACACACACTTGGTCCTAAGCTAGGCTGGCAGTGGTTACTTCGCTTACTAGAACATCTCACATTTATATGAGACCGTCTATAAATTTCCCTCCATCAGCTCCACACAGAGTACAACCTAATCCGAAATTAATGTAATAATTCTTTTGTCACATTTCAAAGCTACTAATTGTATATATCAACATAGCTATTTGAATTCACTCGTAGTGCTGTCTTGCATGCAATGCATTATGGGTAGGGTGGATTTACCATATCTTCTGCAGGGTTCAGTAACATATGTGACCAAAAGAGGTCCGCAGTGCTGGTGCCTTGGTCACTAAGGACCTCTAGGATCAGTTTGCGGTATTGCACCTAGACATGCAGTGCTGGTGCCTTGGTCACTAGGGACCTCTAGGAGCAGCTTGCGGTACTGCACTGAGACATGCAGTGCTGGTGCCTTGCTCACTAGGGACCTCCAGCAGCAGTTTGCGGTACTGCATCAAGACATGCAATGCTGGTGCCTTGCTCACTAGGGACCTCTAGGAGCAGCTTGCAGTACTGCACCGAGACATACCATGCTGGTGCCTTGCTCACTAGGTACCTCTAGGAGCAGCTTGCGGTACTGCACTGAGACATACAATGCTGGTTCCTGGCTCACTACGCAAGCATTTGCAAAGCACTAGGTCCCGCATTACTGCAAGTATGAGCTATTGGCGTTGCATTATTATTTGCAAAGCCAATACCTTAAACTATCAGTAATGCGAGACCCATTGCATTGCAAATGCTTGTTGACACTGGTTCCAAGTTGGGAGGGAGAAGTCAAAGTGAGTCTGGAGTTCTGGAATGTCCTCTGCACCTGTAGCAGTATAGTTGCATTCCTGGACTGGTGGAGAGTCACTAGCTCATGTGGTGCCGGTGAATGCTCTTAACTTTGGCGTCATGCGTGGTCCAGGCCTTTTGCTCTGAGGTCACTGAGGAGCATATGATTAGGCTCTCTGTATGACAATTATCAGCACTGATGACCCTCCAGTGCACTGCTCCAGGGCAGGTTCTCTTCCCCCAACTGACTGCAGCACAGAGCATGATATCAGAAGTAACGCAGCTCTGCGACCACCTCGGGTCAGAGCAGTGGTATCTCTGGTGTTGCGTTCCGTGCTGCCGCAGTTGGAGTGAAAGAGAACCTGCCCCCTTCAGCAGTGCACTGGAGGGCTGACTGTTGCTGATGTGGGCACAATACTGTTGCTGATGTGGGGGTGGGGAGGAGAGAGAGGGAGTGTGTCTATGTGTGTGCACGTGCTTGTGTGTGTGTGTCTGGGTACGTACATGTATGGGTCTGGGATGGGGAGCTGACTGACCAGGGAAAAGGCTTCTGGCACACAGAAGTAAAAAACACTTGCATAGCACAATTCAAGAGCACATACTGCAAGGGCTAAAGCTACTTCTTCATTTAATGTAGGAGCCATGATATAAAAAAAAATACATTACAGAACTGGTAACTGTGGGGCACTGTCATCCAGGGTAAATCCCCACAGCTGAAGGGTGAAGTATTCCAATAGTGTGGAATTAGCATGTGATGTAAAGCCACTATGCATTTACTTTCCTGCCTGGTGAGCATAACAAACAGTGTCATAAACAACTTAACCTCTTCACTTTCAAAAGCCACAAGCTGACACTGTGAGCGTTACCCCTAATCTCCTGCACATTTGTTTGAGAATTCTCAACCCGCGTGGCAGTGTTTATCGCAGCACTAGGGAGCAAATCAGCACACTCCCACAAGTGTTCTTGTACTATTCTTAATCATTGTTTCATTAGAATTTGATCCCTTTACATCTGTTCATAATTAATGTGCTAAACATTTCCTGAAACTGTCATGGCCTTAAGGCAGCAGCGTACTCTTCTATGGACTCCTCACTCTGTTTCCTAGAAGAAAACTTGTAGTGTTCCCTGACCACTTTCACACTCTTCCCACATCTCAAACCTATTTCCTTTCTGGCATACTCAAATGTCAAAAATTCACACTACATTTTCCAATGAGAAAATATTATTAAATTCCTGTAAATCCGCCACAAACAGTGTTTGAGGAAAGCCAGCTTCTTTTTTGCAGGACAGTCTTCCTCTTTGAGGACTTCCACTTATGTCATGTATACCCCATACCATTTCTCCCATGGAGTGAGAAATTCCTCAGCATGCAGCAAAAAAGGACAGAGTAAGAAGTACTGTTGTGTAGTTCCTATAAACCTATATAGGATCTGCGAGTTTAGACAACATACACTGTAGGATTGGTGTCCAGACTGATTCTAGACACCCCCATTGGGTATGCTAGCCTGTATACCAGCTAGCTCACATTGCCACTAGAAACCCCTCTTACCAAGGAGAGAATAGTTCTTGGCAACTATCGAACATGAAAACTCTGTCCCATCAGGGATCGTGGAAGCAGTGCTATACTTTTCGCTCAGTCACTTATGCTCACTTTGTCTCAGAGAGATACACAGAATAAACGGTCGGGACGTTTTCCAAGAAGCATTTATTGAGCCAGCGTCATTCTAGTGTAAAATCGGTGTGCTGAAACAACCATTAGACAGAAACAGATATAAATGATTAGAAGCACCAACAGAGTAGAAGGATGGTAGATTTCTACCATCGTGCTAAAACAAGGAATACAGGCAAGTATATAAAATACATGACAGTAATAAATGCATGCTCCTACAATGCGACCCTAACTAGATGTACCTAAGTGTACCTAGCATGTATGTAGGTGTAAAGCCAAGAATCCCTCTAGGATAAAGTCAACCACATTACCTGAAGTGAGAGACTGTGTGACCCCGTCTTGGTCTCGAGATGGACACCCCGTAAGGGATGTCAGACCTCTGCGAGCTGGAGTGTCTGCGTGCAGGAACCTCAGCGTCTCGTGTCAGTGTGTCAGCATGGAAGTCCTTTTCTCCTCTGCCTTACCCCAGCAAGATATGGTGTTTATATACCCAAAGTGGTACCCTCAGGGGCTCTACCTGGCTGTGTCATGTTGGACCTAGGATGCTGGAAGGAATGAGCCTAATACATAGTTATTATGCAAGAGATGGTAGTCCTGCTGAGTTTCCAAGAATCATCATGCATAATGGATGAGGCTAGTTTCAAGGGAAAACCCTACGTCCTGTAAGGAGTACCGTAACTAGGTAAAAGGTCAGTCCCAAGAACCGTTATGTAGTGTAATGGTAGGGGAGAATACAGGTGAAAGGTTAGGTGACTACCTGAGTCTATATTGGGGTACCTATATGAAACATAACAGTACAGTTACCATGTTCATTCATCTGAACCAAAAAATACAAAAAATTGTCACCATAGTCTATGTTGCAACACTATCAATATTCAAGCAGAAAATACAATTTGTCACCGTTGTCTGTATTGAAACATAATAAATTAACAAAACAACATAAATATTTTAAGTTTACTTTATGCTCGATGCAAGTTCAACAAGCAATGACTAGTGGTTTGCTTTTAAATGCATATTCCATGTATAATTCTTATTCTTGAAAACGAAGGTTTGAGGGCAAATGTTTCCCAAAAAGTTTGAAATAATTACATAACAAACCTCGCTGAGGTAATTATTAAAATGGGTGCCTGTTGCGATAATAAATTCTACTGTTCTTATGTGCAGAAATCTTTGGCACCAAGCATAGAGTCCTTAATGGAGATTGCCGGAGATGAGATGGAACTGCGGCCGACTAGCGATACTTATTCAGATGCAGATAAATTTGTGGCATGCAACTTGAAATACCTGACTTGATGATGGGACTGGCCTGTGTCTCACAGACACACATATAACACCAAAATAGCAATGCATTCCACTCAGAATGAGAGAAACACTGTCCCCTAGCATGAAGTATTGGCCATGCGTTTCCACCAGACCCCAACTCCACTTATTACTTATACAGGTAAATACCACATTGTTTGTTCCCACTTCTTCACACAAATTGGAACTTCATTCAATGGTATTCATCAGAAATTCATAACTGAGGCAGCCACTCCTGGGGTTAGCCACAATAAAGGCCACCAGTGGTTCCGCTTTCAATTCTGCTTCCATCTCTGCACTCAATGCCAGTAATCAAAATTAGACACGAACTCCAATTTGCATTGAACTGTGGTTTATAATGAAGACTCAACATGAAAGCAGAGAGAGAGAGCACAGATCACAACCAGCTTGGTAAGTCACCCCCAAATGACCTTCCCCGCCACTAGACCTTGAATCTTAAATTCCATATTCCACATTACCATTCCACACATACCTCAGAATACCACAGAAGGGGCAGCAACGGTGATGTAAAGAAGTCAAATCTTCAGCCACGTTCCCTCTCTTTCAAACCACCCAGACAGAAGGGTACACCTCGTGTGATGGTCCTTCCCCACTCATAAAACACACACACAAGTGCCGGATAGAGGTAGAAGCTGGATGGAAAAAAACTGAACTTAGATCAGCCAAAGCCCATCATATCTAAGGTTTGCTGTCTCCATATTCATGGTGGTATGAGTGCATTTTCATGTTACAGTTAACAGAGGGATGTATGACGGAACGAGTGCCTTTACCATGCATACCTAAAAAACGTAGTTTTCACAATGCACTTACTACTACAAAGCACATTTTTACTACGAAACACACTACCAAGCATATACATAGAGTATCATTAAATGTGCCATTACCACACATACCATTACCATGTATCCCATCAGCACGCATACCGTTAAAACGTGCCATTACAACAAATGCAGAAATGCACTTTAATTCACAAAATGTAAACAAATTAAAAGAAATTTTAAAAATAACAAAAATTTACAAACTAATATATTTGAAAACGCATTCTACAAATAAATATAATAAATGAAACATGAAACAATACAAGTAATATTAAAAAAATGTGTTCCCAAATACAGCATTTGCAACTTAGTCCTACCTTCATTTTAACCCCTTACTTTCACCTTTCCCAAATAAAAATGACTCTCGTTATACAACAGGAAGTGAAATAAATGTTTTGGTTTTGCGAACAAAATGACAAACTACACGTACACAATAAAACTCAGTGTAAAATGTACATTCTAACAGATATCTTTGTTGAAACATTCATCTACCACACCAAACACGTATAAAAAGGGCCACCCACCAGTTTACATCCACTACTCCAGTGATTGCGTTCAAGAGCACACTGAAATTCGTACAGAAGCGAGACTTCATTACCACAAACTATACCATCTACCTGTCCAAGTAAGTGAAACTTTCACAAGAAAATACTTAAATTTGCACTGCATAGTTATACAACACATCTATTAATTTATATTCTCCTAAACTTACAGATTTCGACCATAAATTTAACAAAAGTTGACCCGATAAACACATAATGGGTTTGTATATCTTTAATAATTTTATATAGAAAAATATTACAGCTTTATAAAATATCATTTTTCTAGCTCCAAGGAATACTTACCTCAGAGCAGTTGCTAGACAATAACTAAGGGGCAAAATTACTATTTTAACTCCACCAGTAATTTACCTCAGGGCAGGTGCTGGACAGTGATTAAATGGCACAATTACTATTCTAACTCCACCATCTACTAAGGTCAGAGCGGTTGTTGGACAGTGAATAGGTCACAAAATTACTATTCTAACTACACCAGGTACCTCAGTGAAGGTGATGAACACTGACTAGGGGAAAAGTAACTATTCTAACTCTACTATCTACTTCACTCAGGGTAGGTGCTGGACAGAGACTAGGGGGCAAGATTACTATTCTAACTCCACCAGGTAATTACCTCAGGGCAGGTGCTTGACAGTGACTAAGGGTCAAAATTACTATTAAAACTCCACCAGGTACTAACCTCAGGGCAGATGCTTTACAGTGACTATAGAACAAAATAACTATACTAACTCCATCAAATACTTACCTCAGGATAGGTGCTGGACAGTGACTAGGTAGCAAAATTACTATTATAACTTCACCAAGTACTTACCTTAGGACAGGTGCTGTACAGTGACTGAGGAGCAAAATTACTATTATAACTCCACCAAGTGCTTACCTTAGGACAGGTGCTGGACAGTGACTAGAGGGCAAATAACTATTCAAACTCCACCAAGTACTTACCTCAGGGCAAGTGCTGTACAGAGACTAAGGAGAAAGATTACTATTCTAACTCCACCGGGTATTTACCTCAGGGCAGGTGCTGTACACTAACTAGGGGAAAAATTAATATTCTAACTCCACCAAGTATTTACCTCAGGGCAGTTGCTGACAGTGACTAAGGGCCAAAACTACTATTCTAACTCCACCATCTACTAACTAAGGCCAGGTGCTTGACCGTGACTAAGGGGAGAAATTACTATTCTTACTCCACCAGTTACTAACCTCAGGGCAGATGCTTTACAGTGACTATAGAAAAAAATATCTATACTAAATTAATCAAATACTTACCTCAGGATAGGTGTTTAACAGTGACAAAGGAGCAAAATCACTATTATACTCCACCGAGTACTTACCTCTGGACAATCAATCAATCAAACATTTGTAGAGCGTGCTACTCACCCGTGAGGGTCTCAAGGCGCTAAGGGGGTGGGGGAAGCAGCTACTGGTCGAACAGCCAGGTCTTGAGAAGTCTCCTGAAGGTCAGCAGGTCCTGGGTCTGATCCAGGTGGGCGGGGAGGGTGTTCCATGTCTTGGCGGCGAGGTGGGAGAATGATCTGCCGCCGGTGGTCATTCGGCGGATGCTTGGGACGGTGGCGAGGGCGAGGTCGGCGGAGCGAAGCTGGCGGTTCGGGGTGTAGAAGGACACTCGTTCATTGAGGTATGCTGATCCGGCGTTGTGGAGTGCTTTGTGAGCGTGGGTGAGGAGCTTGAAGGTGATCCTCTTGTTGACCGGGAGCCAATGCAGGTCTCTCAGGTGGGTGGTGATGTGGCTGTGGTGAGGGAGTCCGAGGATGAGTGCGTGCGGAGGCGTTTTGTCTGCGTTGGAGTCTCTTCTGGAGTGTGGCCATGGTTCCTGCGTAGAGGGCGTTGCCGTAGTCCAGCCTGCTGCTGATGAGTGCTTGGGTGACCGTCCTTCTGGTTTCGGTGGGGATCCGTCTGTAGATCTTGCGGAGCATGCAGAGGATGTTGAAGCAGGAGGAGGAAACAGTGTTAACTTGCTGGGTCATAGAGAGCGTTGAGTCCAGAATGAACCCCAGGTTGCGTGCGTGGTTGGTGGGTGTCGGGGCTGCTCCCAGCGTGGCCGGCCACCAGGAGTCGTCCCATGCGGAGGGGGTGGAGCCGAGGATGAGGACCTCCGTTTTGTCTGAGTTCAGTTTCAGCCGGCTAGTCTTCATCCAGTCTGCGACGGCCTTCATTCCCTCGTGGAGGTTGGATTTGGCGGTGGCCGGGTCCTTGGTGAGGGAGAGGATCAGCTGGGTGTCGTCGGCATACGAGATGATGTTGAGGTGGTGTGCTCGGACGATGTTGGCGAGCGGTGCCATGTAGATGTTGAAAAGGGTTGGGCTGAGGGATGATCCTTGGGGTACGCCGCAGGTGATCGTGGTGGCTTCGGATCGGAAAGGGGAGAGGCGGACTCTCTGGGTTCTGCCGGTGAGGAAGGAGGTGATCCAGTCCAGGGTTTTGTCTCGGATCCCTGCGTCGCGGAGGCGTGTGCGCAGGGTGTGGTGGCAGACGGTGTCGAAGGCGGCCGAGAGGTCCAGGAGGATGAGGGCCGCGGTTTCGCCATTGTCCAGTAGGGTCCTGATGTCGTCAGTGGCGGTGATGAGGGCGGTTTCGGTGCTGTGGTTGCTGCGGAAGCCGGATTGGGAGTAGTCCAGGACATTGCTCTCCTCCAGGAAGTGGGTCAGTTGTCTGTTGGCGGTCTTCTCAATGACTTTCGCCAGGAACGGGAGCAGGGAGATGGGTCGAAAGTTCTTGAGGTCCTTTGGGTCCGCCTTGGGTTTCTTGAGTAGGGCGTTGATCTCGGCGTGTTTCCAGCTCTCCGGGAAGGTGGCGGTCTCGAAGGAGCTGTTGATGATCTTTCGGAGTTGGGGTGCGATGATGGAGCTTGCTTTGTTGAAGATGTGGTGGGGGCAGGGGTCGGAAGGTGAGCCGGAGTGGATGGTGTTCATGATTTTGATGGTGTCTTCGTTGTTGACGTGGTTCCAGGAGAGCAGGAGGTCGGTGTGTGTGGTGGGTGTTGAGTCAGGGGTGTCGGCATCTGTTGTCGGTGTCTGGGTGTCGAAGATGTTGTGGATGTCTGCGATCTTGTGGTGGAAGAAGGTAGCCAGGGAGTCGCAGAGTTCTTGTGACGGAGGGACGTCGTTGGAGCTGGAGCTGGGGGTGGCGAGTTCCTTCACGATGTTGAAGAGCTCTTTGCTGTTGTGTGCGTTGATGTCGATGCGTTCCTTGAAGGAGGTTCTTTTGGTGGATCGGATGAGTTGGTGGTGTTTGCGTCTGGCGTTCATGAGGGCTGCGTGGTTGTCTGGTGTCTGGTCATTGCGCCACTGCTTCTCGAGTCTTCGGCAGGTGTGCTTGGAGTTCTGGAGGTCGGCGTTGAACCAGATGGCTCTCATGTCGGTGCGCCTGTTGGAGGGTTTACTGATCGGGGCGAGGGAGTTGGCGCAGTCGTCGATCCATTGTCTGAAGTTGTGGGCTGCTGCGTCGGTCTCGGAGGGCTCGGGTCTCGGGCGAGGGCGGTGATGAGACAGGTGCTGGACAGTGACTAGATGGCAAAATAACTATTCAAACTCCATCAAGTACTTACCTCAGGACTGGTGCTGGACAGTGACTAAAGTACACACTTAGTAGTTTAAATGCACCAAATATTTAACTAAAACAAAATGCTCACATTCATAAAATACATACTTTTCAAAAAATTAACAACATGTATTTTGTTCCTTAGTAAAACAGATACACCTATCTACAAAACGACTTGAAATAAATCCAATTACAGGACATATCCTAAACTACAAAAACTGAAATATTCATGCAAGTATTGTAAATATCAACAGTAAATAGTAAGAAAAACACCATAGACACAAAAGTTAATGAATAACTAATAATTCGATTTTTTGCAACATATACCAACAAAATTGAAGAAAAATTAACATACGGAACACTTAAAAAAAGATACAGCAACTACCAATAACATCCCTCAAAAATAAAGAACTCACCAATTTCATGGTAAACAAGTAACACTTTTTCAACAATAACAAAAAAAAATTCACAGGTGAAAAATTGTTTTACTGACAATAAATATTTTCTTTTCAACAGAGAATCTAAACTTTCTTTTTCTCTCCACAGAAAAATTTAAAAAATTAACAAAATGTTCTTTCAATCTTATAACAGGCAAATAAAGGAAAAAAAAGATTATAAAATAACAAAAACATAAACTTACACTTTATTTCTATCTTTCTTTTTTAACAGAACCAACATCAAAGTCATCCTCAACTAATCAAGCAAACTATGTGAAATCCCGGAGCGTCAACAGACTGCTAAAGTATGCTGGCTAACTTTATTGTAAGGACAGGTTAAGCAAGCCCAGATGTCATGGGAGGTGTGTGGGGTACTTTTCATCCCATTGCACAGGCAGAGCGGTTACTCTGGTGGGCACCGTAGTTAGGGCAACTGAACATAACCACTCTGCCTCTGCGATAGAGACTGAAGTACGTGAAAATAGTCAAAAAATAAAACAACTTGCATCCACCTCAAATGGTGGATGCAATGGCCTTGTGGCTCAATTTTGAGACAGGTATCTGAAACCATTCCCATGCACTTAGCCACAGCTAGTAGAAATCCCCAACAAATAACACCACAGACGTATTCTGACATTAACATTCCCCTGAATTAACAATCACTTTTCATGAAGAATCCTTTCCACTGCATGACAATGAAAACCCTAAAAAGAATACTAATATTTAGCACAAACCATGACCTTCTAACACTTGAAAATAGTGAAATTTGTATGATGGATGGTACTTTCAAATCAACACCACATCCACTCACCAAAATGTACACTATTCACACTTGCATAAATAACATAACTGTCCCATTTGTATATAGTTTACTCCCTGATAAGCAATCCTCAACATAGACTGAGGGCCCGATTCACAGAACTAACTTAAGACAAAATCCTAAACTTACTGCCATTTTGGTATTCACAGAAGGCACTTACTCATTTTGGTATTCACAGAAGGCACTTACTCATTTTGGTATTCACAGAAGACACTTACTCATTTTGGTATTCACAGAAGGCACTTACTCATCAATGAGAAAGTGCCTTCTGTGAATACCAAATGAGTAAGTTACTCAAAATGAGTAAGTTACTCATTTTGGTAATCACAGAAGGCACTTACTCATTAATGAGTAAGTGCCTTCTGTGAATACCAAAATGAGTAAGTTACTCAAAATGAGTAAGTTACTCAAAATGAGTAAGTTACTCATTTTGGTATTCACAGAAGGCACTTACTCATCAATGAGTAAGTGCCTTCTGTGAATACCAAAATGAGTAAGTGCCTTCTGTGAATACCAAAATGAGTAAGTGCCTTCTGTGAATACCAAAATGAGTAAGTGCCTTCTGTGAATACCAAAATAGTAGTAAGTTTAGGATTTTGTCTTAAGTTAGTTCTGTGAATCGGGCCCTGAATTATTAACAGTTATAAAATCTAAAAAAGGAATTAAAGTCCTAGAAAAGTAATAATTGACTTTGAATTATCAATAATTAATACAATTTCAAAAATGTACCCTACTTCCCTAATTCAACGATGTTTTTATCACTTTTCTCAGGCATATTGGCCTAAAATTAAAAATCATCCTTAGTTGAGGATTACTTATCAAACAGTAAACTTCATTTTGAATTAAAAAAACTACCTGCCTTATGCTTTGTACCTCCAGACAGTGTTGACGAGTACTACACAGCAATTTCCGAATTACAATATTTTACTCAAAATGAAGAGAAATTGGCACCACTACAAAATTATTTTGAAGATGCATAGATTGGCCACATAAGGAGGAGACCAGTATTTCATGTTGTGTGGTGGAACTGTTACACAACCTGTTTAGAGGGAGGTGCAAAGACTAACAATGCCATTGAGGGATGGAACAATTCCTTTAGCAAATCAATTGGCAAACTTCACCCAAACATACATCATTTTTTTGAAATTTTGAAGAAGGAACAAAGTTTCCAAGAAATGAGACTTGCACAATCACTGTTGTGTAGCCTGAACCTATGTATATCCAAAAAGAGTATAGAAATATCTGAGTGACGATTGGTTCAAATTCAACAATTTTCGTTGATGGTGGCTACAGACTATCTGGACAGGATTGCATACATATTACATTACTAACACTAACTAATTTCCTAAATTACTTGCCTGTTTCAACAATTCGATGCAACTCAATTGGCATTTTTCAATTTGTTTTTACCAAATCATAAAAATTTCTACCTGTAGCTGTCTTCTCTCTCCAACTCTTGGTGACTTTTTAAGCAATGTGTCACCAGGAGTCAACAGTACTCCAATGATCCATATATGTACAAATTAACATCATCAGAAAAAAATGTATCCCGAAAAGCATGGCTTGAAATTCAAAACCATCACCTGCACCTCAATTATTACATATAAATGGATTTTGAGCCTACAAAACGCACTGTAAAAATGCTAAAATAGTTTTAAAACTTTTTCCTGTTACAATAGTCTGCAAAAAATACATTCGCCAAAAACAAAATGATTTCCCAAAACAGCCAGTAGTAATACACAACTGTCAATGTCAGCAATAAAAAAAGTGAAAGTCCACATCGGAAACTCTGTTAATAAATTAATAACCATAAAAAATAACACTGTTTCCAAATTGAAATATCCCCAAAATAACGCTGTAGTACTGGATTCAATACTTCCATTTTCATCCTGCAGCCACGTGATCTTCATTCCGAGAAGACTACAAACAGTATAATAAACACATAGGCAAAAAAGTTAAAATGTTGCTTTTATTTCAAAGAAGTTCAAAAAGGTTTACAAAGTTATCTTATAACTTTTCTAAACTTACTTTGAAAAAAAAGACAACCGTCCCGACGTGAGCATATGAACACAACCTGCATGGGAATGGAAAACAGATAGAAACAGATAAAACACACCAGGTGTTTCTATCTAACAGCTAACTACCTTCCCCCTGTACCTTACAATAAATGTGTCTACCTATATACTTAGTAATGTACTAAATTGTTCTTACCTGACCACAGCTCTTCCTTGCTTCCGATCTTGACCACAACGCTCCACCGACTATAGAAACATACATACAACTCCGAAAAAGGACAATATTCACCATTGAACTAATGGTAAACCATGGGAAAAAAGCTTATAAAATGTTTTAAAAAAATGTAACAATACATTTCTTTATATTTTGATAAAATATGCTATATTATTTGTTATTTTTGTACATTTATTTGTTGATTTTTTTTACTACGTTAAAATAAATAATATAATTATTACACTTTTGTATTACATTTACATCTTTTCATATAATGTGTTAAAATGTAATTTTGACAAATAAATGGTTTTAAATTAATTAATATTTAAAAATGAAACAATATATATTAGTATTTAATAAAAAATTACTTCAACTACTTTTATTTAAATAAATTTCCTTTGATTATTGATATTCAACTACTACAATTAACACCTGAGTATAAATACACCTCCCCAACAAATACCTCTATATCCCTTACATCCCATCGCTTTATACTAATTTTATATTTTTTTTAAATTTTAAAGTTGTAGTATTATTATAACTTTTACAAAATTCTAAATATTATATATTAATACTAAATATTAAGATTAATAGCTGAGTATTAATACACTTCCATACACAATGTCCCTATATTTCTTGCATCCCATCCGTAAATACAAATTGTACAGTTTTATAAACTATTTCTCAACTTAAATTAATTATTACTTAATAGTAATTTTAATTCATACATATTAATGCTAAAGTATTACAATTAATACCTAAGCATTATTACACTTCCCCACCCAATACCCCTATATTCTTTGCATCCTATCCCGAAATACTAATTTTGCAATTGTCTAAACTTTAAAAAAATTACAATTATCATTTATTTAAAACAATTACAATTTATAAATATTAATACTAACGTATACAAAAATAATACCTAAGTATTAATACTTTCGTCACCCAATACCCCTATATCCCTAACATCCCATCCAATCCATCAAACATATTATAATTTAAAATACATTGATTAATACCCGAGTATCAATACACTTCCCCACCTAATACCCCTATATCCCTTACATCCCATCCCTAAAACGTATTATAATTAAAATATATATATAAATAAATACCTGAGTATTAATACACTACCCCACCCAATACCCCATATCCTTAACATCAAGTCCCTAAAATGTATTATCATTAAATAAATTATAAAAAATAATTTTAAAATACTATTTACGAATTATCTATAACATATACTTACATATTAATGTGTGGTAAAGATAATCATGGTGATGTCACTAGTGATAAAACACATAAGTACTAATGACACTAGTACTAAATAAATGCGTGGTAATGACATGAGTTGTAAAACACATAAGTACAAATAACACTACTGGTAAAAAAATGCATGGTAATGACACTAGTTGTAAAACACATAAGCGGTAATAACACTAGTGATAAAAAATGTGTAGTAAAAGTGTTAAATATTTAGACATAAAAATAGTTGTAAACTCATGCATGGTAATGACACTAGCAGTAAAGACATAGGGCCCTATTACTAGTTTAGCGGTCCGACCGTAGAAGGACTGCATCCACCCCCGCCAGCAGCCAATGGGACTAGTGGTCCAAAGACCGCTCTATTACGAGTTGACCATGGGGCCGGCGTGTAGATGCAGGGATCTTGCAGCGGTGGTGAGTATTTTTCACAAATATATCGATGCCTGTATGTGCATTTCGACTGCAGATGTGTCAGATGCACAAGTATACATGATATATGTGGAAAAATACCGTATATTCATTGCCAGTGTTGGTAATGGGTATATGGTACGAAAAAGACTCACCTGTATATTGCGCATGCAGGGTTCTAATCCTCGGCATGACGATCCTGCTGTGCTTGCTTGAAGGGGGTACCTGGGGAAAGGGATTCACATAGGAATCTGCCTGGAGAAGGAGACAGGGGTGAGTATACACACCAAATCCTTCATCACTGCCACCTTGAAGCAGGAAGTAAGAATGCCGTGGTCCGCTCATAGAGCAGGCAACTCATAATACGGACTGCAGTGCAGCTCCCCTGTACCACCCTATGGCGGCTGCCATTCCCCGATGGCGAACCCGGTGGTTGGTGGTCTGCTGGCAGTCTCAGAGGTCCAGCTGTGTCCTTTCGAAAGCTAAACTGCCCAACTTGTAATACAGTGGTCGGACCTCCGAGCTCACGGCGCTCGGACCACCACCACCGATACGGAGGCCCATGGGACCGCCAAACTCGTAATAAGGCAATTAGTAGTTGTAAAAACCTGCGCGGCAAAGACTAAAGCATGTCTAAGACTACGTTGTAAAGGTACATCATGGTTCAGACTGCGCTGTAAGCTGTTTCCTATTAACGGAGTCTATTTCATTCTTCAGTGAAACTTATAGTAAAGCTTCATCTATTGGTTATGAACTACAGAAAACCAGAGCTTTATTTGTGTTATAGATTAGAGCTGGTGGGTACTCGCACTCATGTTTTGGGCCTGGGCAATGCCTATTTTGAAAAAAAAAATAAGTGTAGGGGCCCAATATTTTTGTTAGGAACTCCTCGCCGGCACACCCGTGTTTGCTAATCACCATACCTACCTAATTTTAATTCCCCTTCATCCCTATTTTTTCCACTGTCCTACACACTTATGGGGTGAAGTCATTTATAATTGACAGGAATCCTTTTGCGGATTCCTGATAGGTCTAACATTGGTAAGCACAGTCAGAGACTTGCATTTACTTCTAAATTTACCTTTGTGAATAGGCCCACAGTGATTACTTGTGCAAAGTAGTCCTGGCTTGTACTGTAAATAAGGCATTTACATTCTACACAAAGGAGGTAAAGTAGGAATTACTGAGTTTGATTTCGGCATCCCTGCACTCTCTTTGAGCATAAGATTTCTCAGTGTATTAATGCACCAGCTGTAGAGAGCATATGTTTGAACTCCAATATAAAGCATCTGTTGATTAATGCATTTGATGCAGGCCTCTATTTAATATAAGTGTCATAAGATTTAATCCCATTAACCAACACTGCTGTGAGTTAGTTCACCTATCACAGACTTTTGTGTGAAACCTTCAAGTCATAAGGTGCACATTCCCATATTTACCAGGTTAACCCATTGAGCTATGTGTTGTAACGATAGTCACACATAGGAGAGTTTGGGCACTCTGGCAGCTCTTAAGGTTCAGCACATGCAGCACCTGCTCTGTGCAGGGTACTGCACAAAGGTGTTGCAGGCGTTGCACTTAAAGCAGAGCCTGAGATTACGCTCCTGAAGAGGGAGACCAGCACGCAGTTTTTCTGTCTTTGTATCCTTTCTTCAGATTCAGCCTCTTCAACAACTTGATTAAAGCTCCTCCAAATACATAACGTGCATTTGTAAAGCTCATGTTCACCCAGAAGGGTATCTTGGTGCTGTATAACAGATAGTTTTTGTTACCCAACTCAATGTAACTCATTTTATCGACCTCAGAAGGTTGAAAGGCTGAGTGGAACCTCCAGGATTTAAACCTGTGACCATGATGTCAAACACAGGCCCCTACAGTGGGCTCATTAGTGCACTAAGCAACCAGTCCCAACTGCCCACAAAATGTCAAGCTAAAGAGACCTGGTTGCCCACAACAATGAAAGCCTACTGGGGTTGGTGTACTCATATTTAGCACCATTTCAGCATCTCTAACTCTTCCTTAACCCCTTAACTGATGGGCTTTCCCCCAACTGCCCCCCCGTACCCAGTGCTGAACCATTGTATTTGGCTATTTGGGGTAGTTTGCAATTAGGCCTCCATAATTTTTGGTCCACATAAGGTATCCATGTCTAATTTGCGCACTTTGTTTCCAACATCCTGGAGATTTTAAAGGTACCCTGGGGTTGTGGATTCCCTTGGAGTAGACAGAGAAAATAGGCAAAATATAGTTACATTTTGAGTTTTTGGAAAACATTGATCCAGATAGAAGTGTCTGTATTTTTTTCCTAAAAGTGGCATCAACAAATGGTTTGCTATGCTAAAGTCACCATCTTGCCAGCTTAAATGAATATGCAGAGCTGAATCAAAAAAACAAATTTTTTACCGCAGTTTTGGCATGTTTCAAAAAGGCTGCTCATTTTACTTTTTTGGGTGCTTTCAACCTGCTTCCAGCTTGTGGTGGAAACCAGTGTAAAACCCATATTTGCAAGTCATGCACCTCTGGCCTCCCCTGATTGTCTAGCTTTCAAAAATGTGATGTGTCTATGTTGCTTTTGGGGATCTTTCTCTCGCGGTCACCCTAACCACACAAGTGAGGCATCATTTTTATCAGGAGACTTGGGGGAATGATGGGTAGTAGGAAATTTGTGGCTTCCACAACTTTCGGTCACAACAAAATGTAAGAAATATGTGTGTTTTCAGCAAAACTGTGAGGCTTGCAACAGCTTCTGGATAAAATTACCTAGTGAGAGCAACCCAGATCACTCACCCTGGACCCTCCTGTTTGTCTAGTTTTCAGAAATGGGCGGATGTGGTAGATTTCTCTTGGTGGCGGCACAGACAAGCCCCAAAATCCACAGCTGCCCAGATTTTGAAAACAGGGTGGTTTCAGTGGAAAAGTTTGATTTGTCCACTGCGTTTTTAGCATTTTACAATTGTGGGCGCTAGGGCCACCCACAAAAAGTGGGTTCCATTTTTATGCAGAGACAGGTGGGAATGCAGGTTTGTTGTCAATTTGTGGATCTCAACAGTTTACAGGAATTTCCAAGACAAAATGCAAATCAATGAGAAATCTTAGCCATGTACACACTTTCACATTTTGTAGCGCATTATGGGAAAGGGAGCGGAATCAATGCACGTTACACCACGCTGGATACCTCGGGGTGTTTAGTTTGTAAAATAAAAGAGGAGTTCTTACTTAGGGCCTGATTTACAGTCTCTGTAGGCCTGGCGGGGGTCTTAACATCCACCATGCTGAGACTAACCCGTTCGCCAAATTTAGGACTGACCGCCAAGCTGATGGTCATTTCAAAAACATTTGCAGGAGCACTGTCACGACGGTTCCTGTCAATGCTTTTTTGCATTTCAAGCAAGGCTGCATCAACATAATGGCGCCGTCCATCAATTTTTTTTGAATTTTCAAAAATGAAATCCCAAAGCTGGATTTTCTTTTGGAAAATAAAAAAATGCCCCTCTATCCTGTTGCAATGGAGTATCCTTACTGGCTCAGATATAAATGTGATTCACATTTTTTTAAGTTAATCCACCACTTACACTGGTTGGTTTTGGCACCTCCAGAACTGCTAGCTTCAAAGAACAAATACTTGGCACAATATCTGAATATTGAAACCAAGACTACTGAAGGTAAGCCATAAAGCCACATCAAGGCACCAACGCCTTAATGGTTCATTCACATGCCATTCATGCACCACAAAGCAGACTTTTGTTCCGCCAGCTACGGACCACTCCAAAAGATCAGTGTACTCAAAACAAAATATCACTGCCATTCAAGGGCCCATCACATTCATACACCACAGGATGGAATCCCCATTCAAAACACCCTCTCAACCAGTCATCAACCAGCTTGCATACAAACACACCACAAAAAAAACTTCTATACACAAAAAACATGATGGTTGTTGCCTCCAAAACCTTCTCAAATGAAAAAAAAGTTTGACAACTTTTTTACCACCTACAAGGTATCAACATCCATTGACATTCTGAACATTACCAAATGTGTGTCTAGTGAATCTTTACTAACGGCTCCCATGACAGCCACATGAGCCTCAGGAAGACGTGTCTTTTATGTGCCTTTAGCACACTCATTGTGTCCAAGATTGCCTTTTGAAGCACACAACTGAGTGAGCATATCTACCTCTGAACCTAAGGCAAACATGCAGGAGAAAACTGCCTAAGTACCCTAAAGGGCACATTCTAAACTAGGAAGAACCTTAGTTGTTGACATACAAGGTAGTGCGTGAGAACATGGCATATGTCCCTTCCCCCATTATGTGCAATGCTGTGACTGTAATAAACTTGTCATATGGCAAACTGAACATCCGCTATGTTCTGACGAATGATGAACATGGCAAGGAGGACACCTATGTCACCCACAAGTGTAGCGTTGAGTGCAGAGTTCTCTGCAATGTATTCTGATGGTAAAGTGCAATATGACCAGGGAGAGTATCCTGTCACCGACACACGAGCAGTCAAGGCTGATCTATGGATTCACATATTTGAAGAGCCAAGTGTTCTGCTTTGTGCAGAATGCAATAATTTTAGAGATGGCCCAGATGTGTAGGGGCAGGTCATTCCTCCCTTTCAGAGCAAATTAGGATAAGTCACTTCTCCCTGTTCTGGTGCTGCGTATGCATGGAATGGGTGAGAGTATGAGTCTGGCTGAGCAAAGGTGTCTGGAAGGTTTCTGAAATTTGAGGTGGTTTTGAGTAGGCTGGGCCAGTACTGTGTATGGCTTTTAATGTGTGTGTCAGGAGTTTGAAAAGAGCTGTGGGTGGGGAACCAGTGAAGCTGTTTGTGATGCAGAGTGTGTACGTGGTGGAAGGTTGAAGGAGGAGGTTTCATGGTGAGCGTGACATTGATGGGGTTGAGTCCATTGGTGAAGATGAAGTGATGGTATGTGTATCTGTACTACCTTCACTATGTGCCTTCTACCTGTGTGATATCCCTGTGAAAGCACACCTAGCCTAATCTTTTCCTACCAGTTTATGTCTCTGTCCCCTTTAAAATCCTAACTAATCATGTATACTTGCCAAGTGAACCATTACAAACGCCTTCCGTTGCTAGCTACTTGAAGCTCAAGAAAACATGTCTTTCATGCGCCTTCAGCACTCTCACTGTGCTAAATCCAACTCCTTCCAGTTTGTGGATGCAAGTTAAGGGTATCCGAGACTGTCCTGAAAGGCACACAGTCCTCAAACTGAGTGAGCATATCTACCAAATTAAAACTAAGGCACAAATGCAGAGAAAGACTGCCTACGTTCCCTAAAGAGCACTTCAAAAACTAGTCAAGACTTTACATCTTTGCCACTCATGGCATTCTGTGATAATGTGGCTTATGTTCTGTCCACCATTATGTGCGGTGTGCTGACTATAATGCACTTGTCATTTGGCAAACAGAACATCTACCACATTCTGACGGTGGATTAAGATGTTGAGAAAGCCATAAGCAGGTCCATGATTTCCTCAAGTATGGGAAAACATTTTCTATGGCTGCTTGCTTAGTGAAGTAGTGGCCCATGAAAGGTAGGTATCCATGCTCAGCCAAAGAAAGATATATGTTATGGCAGCTCCACATCAGTCAATTTCCCGATACTTCACTTTTGTATGGTACAACATAAAGCAAGTAGAAAAACACAGGGCTGGCTGAGATAGGCACAGGGGACAGTAACAATGACTCTGCTCCCTCTTTCCTTGCTTAGTTCAGACTCTGTGAAAATAAATCGATGAATAGAATGAACACGCACAACCTATAAATGCAGTGAAGGTTGAAATATTATCCTTTTTCTGTAGTGTGCCCCTGGGGTATCGCTCTCCGATCTAGAGCGTCAAAAGTCTAAAGTATAATGTAGTGTGCCCTGAATAGGGTCCGTCCCCCTAGGCACAACACAATACCTTGCGAAGGTAGATCAACGCATTAATGTTTCAACAAAGCGTCTTCAATGAGTTGTAATTGGAGAGGTTTAATGGATTTTTCCAAGAATCTTTTGAAAAAATATCATATGAAGTAGGTTGAATCAATAACGAAGAATCCAAACCAACAATAATAGGTCAAAATCATAATAATCCTTGTATTAGTTCAAGCCCATCCCGATGCATTTCGGGCACTCAGCCCTTCGTCAGGAGACAATTCTATAATGAAAAGGAAATATTGCAAAATAATGAGGAAACCATCCTATACGTAAACAATACCACATAGTGGTATCTAATGGTGACTGATGACTACATGCATCAAAGTGGGCGAACAAAACCCGCTTTCCATAACCTATAAAGTGAAACATGCTGCGGAGAGAGAATGTGTGACAGGCTTGACCATCTAAGGTGATCGTGTAATTAATTAAAGCGGAGTGTGAAACAAATTAAATTCCTTGTGGTATGAAGTGATACAAATCAAACACAATGCTCATAACGTGAACGACAAAAATCACAAGCCCCCAGTGTGTAAATGCCCGTTATATTAAAAGGTGATAAAAAAACAGTGACACAAAGTAAATACACCACGATGACCTCGCGGATCAAGTGTGCGTTTAAGAGAACCATTCCCAACTTCGTGGCAAGCGTGACTCCAAGCAGTTAGTAGCCTCTGTACTTACACGTAAACACGGTCATGCAGAGCCTTCAACCATACAGGAATCAATCAAGTGTAGGAAAGAGACGACGTTTAAACCCGGAAACATTCACCCGTGAAGACGGACAACTGAAACCTCGGTGAATGAGAAATAAACAGCAAAAAAGGACTAATGCGGGGACTCTGAATAGGTGAAATCCATGGCAGCCATTATAAAGTGTCAGAATGACTGAAAAGTAAAGGCATTATTCAGATAGAAGTTGAAAGAAGCATAACACAGTCATCCTCTAAACACATAATATCAACGGATACTCCAATAGTGGGCAAAATAATAACGAACACTCCAATACTGGGCAAAATAATAACGGTAAAGTTAGAAGTTATGATGCACATAGTCAAATGGAACTGTCTGTTGTACAATCACACGGGTAGTAAAATATCACAGGTAACATTGGAATTCCATTCTATCATTCATTCCATGGGGTCTCAATACGTCAAGATATTTGATCCAAAAGATCTCCCTTCGTAATAAGTGATTGTTATTGTCTCTGCCCTCTCTTTTTTCTACCACTCCCAACACTAGGAATTTCAATTGGCTGATGTTATGGTTTTGTTCAAGAAAGTGGCTGGCTACAACAGATTTCAAGTTCTTTGTTCTAACGTTGCTATAGTGTTCATTTATCCTTACTTTGATTTTTCTCTCCGTTTTACCAACATATGCTTTTCCACAAGGGCATTTTAACAAATAAATCACATTCATGGTATCGCATGTAGCCGAAACATTCAAACTGATTTTGGTGCCCGTTCTGGGATGTGTCATTGTAGATCCTTGGATAATGTTGTGGCAATTATTGCAATTGTGATGAGGAGTTGTGCCTTTTTGTTTGAATTTTTGAGTTGGCTCTTTTTTGGATTCACATTCTCCAAAAACACATACCCGATGCCAACCATACTTTTATCATGGCTTATGCAAAACTTTATTGTTGGGGGAACTGCTGGCTCTTTCCAAGTATAAAACAAATTTGCTAAAGCCAAAATGTACCTTTGATCTCAAGAAGCACACATTCATATGGTAGCCCCTGCAACTTTGTGTGCAGGCATGCTCCTTGTGAAAAGTCACAATACTATCACCAGGGACACTAGAATTATGCAGCGGGAGAGCACCAAATAATTGACAGTATTGGCAAAATTATGCAGCAAAAAAAGACAAATTATGTGACACAATGCAGCACTTTTTGTGACAGTATTACTTCATTATTTTTTTTAATTGAAAATATAATAATCCTGCCTCGGCAAAGATTTCACCTCAGTAGCAACCAAATACAGAAATTAGCAACTGAAAGATGAGCAGTCAGCCTCTCTGCAGAACTTTCCACTGCTTACAATCAAGTCGCCGCATTTTCAGTCAATTTTGATCCGTTTGAGCTACAGACATTTTTTTAAATATAAATCTGCCTAATATGCAGGGATTATAGATTATGCACATTTTTAAAATAAATATATCTTCTCCCCTGGGGGCACAGCGGCCTTCACAGCGGAATCCCACTTTTATATTAAAAAAGCCACCTAATCTATAATTCCTGCTTAAGCTACACATTTATATAAAAAATGTAGCTTAAAGCAGTCTAATTTTACTAAAGTGAGTCGACCCATATCCTGAGGGCCGACCTCCCCCCGCCAACATTTATTTTATTTTTTTGGATAAGTGTGATTTATCCTGGGGTTTACGATTGCCCCCCCATCAAACAAAAAATGAGGACCACATGTCAGGCATTTTTTTTTAATTTCAACTTCTCTGGGAGCACGATCACGCCCCCAGAGGAGAAAACACTTAAAAAAAATATGTGCTCCCCCCCCCGGGTGCTCAGCCCTTTCTCCACGAGGGCAGATCCCCCTCAAACCCAGATCCTTGGTAGCTTATTGGTTTTCTTGGCTGTGGATCATGGTGTGACCGCAATCCACAGCCAGGAAACCATTTCAGGAAGGCGTCATTGGAAAGGGAAGACTTTCCCCTTTCCAACAATGCCTTCCTATAACATGGGGAGGCATCGTGGCCCCACAAAACTCCACCGCACAGCTGAGGAAGAACTTGCCTCTTGTCTCCTTTGCCACCAGTGGGGAATCTGAGACATCAGTACACCTCGTGGTGCACTGATGCCACAGATGGGTGGGGGGGTCGGTGGCTGATGCTAAAGCAATCCTGCATCGCCCCCACCTTTTGTCCCAAAAAAAGAATCCTCTGGCGCTTTCACCAGAGGATCTTTTTAAGCACTCCCCAGTGTCGGCCGATGGCTGAGAGATGCACTTGGGTGGGGGTGTGGGTGTCGGCTGTTAAGCAACACCAGCACCAAAGAGGTTAATGTTAGTCCATTAGAACGGGGATGCTCCATCTGCACTTGAGAAGTGATCTCTGCCATTTTCTGCACTGATGGTGTCCCACATGACATGGAGACGCTCAGTGGCTAGTTGTTAAAGTAGTCTAGTCCACATTAAACAAGGAAGTAGCCAGAAAAATAAAATACCCTGCACTTGAACCATGCCTCACACCTATCACAGAAGCTAACAAAACCTATCCTCCTTAGAAATCTTCCTTTTAGCCATTGATATCCCTCCCATCCATCTGTACATCCATCTTTTTACACTTCAATCTATTCACCCATCCATCTATCCATCCCTTCCTCTTTCCATCCACCCATCTATCCACCAAACCATCTATCTATTCTCCCATTCATACATAAATCCATCCTTTCACCCATACACCCCTCAATATATGCAAGCTTACATCCATCCTTTCACTCTACCCAACTTGTCCATTCTTCTATCCTTCCATTCATTCACCTTATCACCTAGTGATCCTTTCAGTCCTCAATTCACTGATACAGTTTTCCATCCATTATTATAGCCTTCCCGCCTACAAATCATCTTTTCTTCTATCTTTCCTTACATATATCCTTCATGACTTCCCCATCATGCCTCCTCTCGTTCTTTATATTCCCTTATTATCTACCCATCTTTCTTCTCATTCTTACTTTTTATTCCTTACCTTTTTCTCCCATGCTCTCTTCTTTTAGTTGTCCCTTTCGCAGTCTTTTTCTTCTATTATCATCATTCCTTTTTCTCAGTCCATTGCTCACAGCCCTCTTTCATAGTATTCTCTAACATTGTCATTTATGAACATTTTTTCTGAAGTCCTGTAGCGAGATGAGGCCCATAAATAACTAATTCATGGGGTTGTGTGGCAGACTCCCTAATCTGCTAGAGTGAGGGGTTCACTACACCCCTGATATTAAAATATGTGCTTGTTTCACTTGAAAAAACAAGAGTAATCTATGCTTCCCTATTTTGTGAGCTATTGCATAGTGAAATGTTTTATACTAAGCTTCACTAACAACAACACACATAGAAAATGGGCACTCAGGTCCATGCCTAACTAGCTGCTCAGCGCAGTTTATTTTCTGGGGCTTGTAGTCTTGTTTATTCTATTGTAAAACCCAGACTAGATGTCCAAGAAAAAAAAAACAGGACTGGAGAAGTTAGTCATGCAAGGCCATGAGATAATTGCCAGCTATGCAGCAGCAGTGATACCTTCCTTAGCACAATGAAGAGGTAACGCTAGGTGACAGCAGCAGGAGGAGTGGCACAAGATGCTGACATATACACACAGAATCCGTTGGAACTGCACACACAAAGAAAATTACTTTGAAGAATCAGAGGGGCTCCTCAATCGGCTCATCAAGAGGGGGTACCCAAGGAGACTAGCTAAATGAGCACGAAAAAGGGCATGGTTCAACCCAAGAGAGAATCTTCTAACACTGAAGTCACGCACCAATGATCACACAAACAGAATGATGTGTGTCACCACCTACTGTACGCGCAGTAATGAAATCAGACGGATTGTGAACAACCACTGGAAACTGTTCTCGGACGATCTAGAACTGGCTGATCCCCCTATGCGTTCATTCACAAATGGCAGGAGCGTACGTGACCATGTGGTCCGCTCACTTCTTGAGACTCCACCACAACCTTCCTTTCGAACTCTGTGGCACCTACCTGAGATTGTGGGCCATTACAAATGTGGCCAGTGCAAAGCGTGCAGTCTAACCATCGAAACAAGACAACTAAGTTACAAACAACATACAGTTGATTTAAAAACACACACTAACTGCAAAACTACTGACGTTATTTACGCTATCATTTGCCCATGCAACCAGATGTATATAGGACAAACACATCAGAAAGTAAAGGTCTGCATCTTTCAGCATTGTAGTAGGGTCAGATGCAGCACCGTTGGGGCACCGTTAGTGGAACATTTTCAAACACTGAGTCATTCACCTGCGAGTATTAAGTGGGTGGTCCTCGAAAAGGTCTCATTGGGCACCAGGGGTGGGGACATTAACTTAGTCCTCGATGTCAGGGAGTGCAAATGGATGCATTCGCTAGACACGGTCCGTGATGGGCATAACGAACTGGATGCCACCAGTGCACAACTGTCATGTCTTACCAGTGAATGAACCATTTATGTTACATACAACTAGAATGTCTTGTTTCCACATGTTGCATTCAACTAGAATGTCTTGTATCAACGTGACATTTATGTACAGATATCGACGTAATGTGAAGCTGGCTTCCGCTATGCATCATCATAGCCCGACTCTGGCGTTTCGACTTAGCATTTTTGCTCTGTGATGGCTGTACAGATACCACCTTTAATAATACTGCCATATCCTTTTTGTGTCTATGCATTTCAATGCTCTTTGTCTGACTCAGGCGATCCCTTGTTTCACAGTCGTTTTTGACCACTACTATATAATTGATGGTTTGACACCACACACCAATCTTATAGATTAAAAAACCTCCTTTTGTGACATCGATCAAGTTTTGAATATTCTCTCCCTTCCGGTGGCCATGCCGTGGGTATTGTTTGATTCGTTCACTTCTCACAAGTAACACGTCATCGCTCACGCCGAAATCCGCCATGCCGGGCCGGCATAGTCAGCATTCAGCGGCAAATCGGGCTACGTGCTGCCCGGGCGTGTGCACGCTGAACCACTTTACAGTCTGTATTTAATCAGACAGCGAACAGCTCCGCTCACCAAAGAGCCGGTGATTCTGACCAAGCGAAGAGGTATGTTCGTTTACACAGTCCCTGTCTTTGATCTAGTTTTGTGGCTATACTTTAAGGAACCACCTGAGGCTTATTACCTTTACTGGTGTCTCCCCACTAGGTCGTTTGAGGATTTGTTCCTTTCTGGAGTTCTCGATTAATTCTGCCTCTTGTCCATCGTTCGAAATGATGACTAAACATCGAGTAAGTTTAACAATCACATTTCAAGTCACTTGGGATGTTAATTTAATAAATTTTTTACGCCTAATGTTATATAGTTGTTGATACATCTCCATATTTATTTACAGCATGTATAAAGCCACAACTCCACTACAAGCGCTTGCTCCATGACACAGGAGCCTACAGGCCCATATTCTTGAGCTTACCCACCAGATTTCTCTAGGTGGCACTAAGGGTAACATACGCTGAATTCTTTGACTAATTAATTACAACTATGTTCTCCACCACCTGTATTAATAAGGCCAATATTTTTAAACCGTCCCTAGGTGTCTCCACATGTCCTGATGAAGACCCTACTCCAAGGATCTAAATTCCCTGCACACACTATTGAGGTCGAAAAGTCGACGGTCTCATTTGTTTTCACATACAGACAACAGCAATTAATTTACTGTGTCATCAGAATACTATGTTTTTTCATGCATATTTAGCCTTAAAGGTGGCTGGATAGGTCACTATCAGTCGTTGATGTAAATACTTCACATTGCCTTTCCTTTTTCTGACATCCTTCACTAGCGCACATCTTTGAGCACTTCCTTCCTCTCTGGAGCACCTTATCATAAAGTTCGTAGATATTTATGCTAAAACTGAATATGAATGAAATCATGTTGTAATGAAAATAAATTTGACAAATTGAATTTCTTCAGGTGATGTTGAGTTTAGTGTTAAATACTTTTCCACTGTGACCACCTATCTTTTGTACTGCATATGACCCGGGTCCAGTGGATTTTCGGGTTCCCCCATTGTTCTGTAACCCCCCGACATATACGCACACACAGAACAGGTACAACACAGGTATTTTATATTTTTTACTGCAACTCCTATGTAGCACTTCATACTTGTTCGAAAGGATGTTCCAGTCATGGTATGGCATGCATAACGGTGCTTAAGCATGAATCGATAAGGAGAGGGTCAGAACAGGCAGAGTCATGCATGCAAATATTTGCCATCTTTAGGGAGCTCTGTGTCATAGGTGGAAGCCACCATTAACAAGGTCCAGTGTGTCAAGAAAGGAAAAGTTACCAATCATGTAGGCAAGGTAAAACAACCAGAGACTACAGTATGGAGCTCACACAGGAGCGACAAATGCCCAGTTCATGGACTTACATGGAGGCACGGTTAAGTAACCAGAGAATAATGCAGGACTCCACTGAGGAGCAGCACAAGAACAACCCCTGGAGACACAGTTAAGCACCCAGAGAGCACTATAAGGTATCAAACCACAAGGGACCGAAGGCCAGCACTTGGAGGCACATTTAAGTTATCAGAGAATTGTTGTGCTTTTTAACCCAGATAAGGTGCTGAACCGCTTTTGTGGGCAGGCAGCATGCTACTTGGTATGAGTGAAGTGGATGGAAGAGTGTCTCTCATGGAGCCTAGGTCAGCAGTGTGGATGCCGTGCATGAGAACCAGAGGTATGGTCTTATTGTGTTTGGTTTCTGCACCTACATAAGAATTTAAAGTGAAATGTAGTCATCTATAGTGTGAGGTCTAATGGCTACCCAGAAGCAGCAGAGGAGCAACCCACATATTTGGTTGTATACAGACATCTGTAGTATGTGCTCTGAGAAATCCACCCAGGAGCAGTGGGTCTCAGCCAATCAGCTGTGGCTCTGAAGGAGTCTGAGGAGTCCATCCAAGAGCAGCAAGGAGCAGCTCATGTAACCAGCTGTAGTATATTCTTTGGGGAGCCTCCTTGGTAGTAGCGGGGTGCCACCGTTAGATATGAGTGTTATACAGCTAGCCATGGCATATGGTCTGAGGGGTCTAGCAAAGATAGGCAATGGAACATCCCACAAGAATGGTCGGGGTTCACCCAGATGTGTTTTGTCGGCAGAGAGTCCACCTCGGTGTGGCATGGAGTCACCTCGGTGGAATGACCAATACAGACAGCCAAAGAATGTGCTACAAACCAGTGTTATGGTTGCAAGAGATGGGCACTCCTCTTTGAAAGTCATTGAGTTTAAAATATGAGGACCCCTTAGAGGGTAGCCTTAATGAGTATGCGGTGAGCCCTGGAGTGAAGTTGGGAAATAGCGGGAAACTGCTGTAGAGGGAAATAGTTTGGCTTGAATTATGATAAGGAGAAGGGAGCTAAGGCTGAAGAGATGTTGAAGCATATACTCTATTTATAGGTCAATACTTGAGCATGTTGGTGTTGAGGGGATGATGGTGACTGATTCTGAGGAATAATAAGTTTAGGCAGAAGAGCAGGGCTGATGTGTGAGGGAGGTCGCGGAAAGGGATAAGGGACTAGGGAAGGAGGTTAGCACTGGGGTCTAAAAGGCCCAACGTTGCGTTTGGCATTTAAAAAAATGTTCATGAGTCTCACCCGGCAGAGGTTTATCGGGAGTGTCAAGATTTGATTTCTTAGTGGGTTATAATGAGAACAGTGACGCAGCGCTTTCCTGAATGCTCTGTCACGATGGGGAATGTAAACGGAAGCAGGGTATATAGAGTTTCCAATTAAGAAGTGGCAATTACTGAAAGCCCTCTCCCCTCCTGTTACTGCTTTTTCATGTTTCCACCTTCTCTCCTCACCCTCAGAGATGCACAAATGCAAGGATGGCTTGTTGTTAGACTCCCTATCACCGGTGCAAATGATGAATGGTCATTTTTCACATTTAGGCTGATGAAAACAAAACTGCGTGGCCCTGCAGACGCAGATACAGGGGAACATACAATGCCTGATTATAGACTTCAATCAATACAGTGATGACATCAAGATGACATGTGTATACTTACTAGTTAAAAAGAATCAAAACAAGGGTTTGTGGCCATTTACAGACTGCTGGGCTTTGTGTTGATTCTTTGATTTTCTGTGTATTAAGAATTAGCTAACCCAACGGGATAAAGTTATTAAAAACAGCATAGGCATCTATCTCCTAAGGAAGTATGCTCAAGTCAGGCTAGCATTTGCCAACCTCTTCGAAGAGATTTTGAATGTGCGTGCACCTGACACAGAGCGATCAGGACATCAGTGTAACATTTGTTCAAAAGGTTGAGGGCCAGCACTGGTCTGGCATGTTCATCGTTTATATTGCACACACCAAAAGGGGCATTAATAAATCTGTTTATTTCTTATTTTACTGACTACAGAAAATGAAATGCTGAGTTAGCCCTGCCTAGATTCAAACCTTTGTTTGGCATGCAAGTTAAATGCAAATTTCACATCAACACGGTTAGACTATCGGAGTGGGTTCTGAACTTCCTGCTTCTTCGTGCAACATACAACTCTCTGCAACAGTCAACCCAGGAGCCAATATCATATGTTACCACGAATGCCCAAACCACGCCTGGCTTAACAATACAGACAATACCACGAATGTGCCATTACCATGAGTTCCATTACAACGCAAGTCATTACAACGACTTGCTTTAGGGAAGTGCTGGACTTTGGAATAGTTTACATTTCTATTCCAACTCGGGTCAGTGTATCAGTAGGGAAGGTGCTGGACTTAAAATTCAACACCAGTCCAACACCACATTCCCTAAAGCAAGTCGTTGTAATGACTTGCGGTGTAATGACCTGCGTTGTAATGGAACTCGTGGTAACTTCGTTGTAAAGGCACTACGTTGTAATGACTGCATTGTAACAGATGTTTCGCCCCAGGAGCAGGCCTACTAACACTAAAATCTGTAATTTACAAATAAGGCGCATATTTCTGCAGCTTACATCTGAATCAACTAAGTAATCATAAATTGGTGTGTTGAACCTGTGACCTACATGTTACATACAGATCACCTCTGAAGGTAACGTGATATCCTGCACCTCACTACTCTGATTGAAGCCTGCCCCGCAAGAGTGCAGGTGAGCCCCTAAACTGGCTTGCTGGGACTGAAATGTGTGACCTGCAGATTACACACCGATCTCTGCAACCACCAGAGCTATCAAGCTGTGTTACATTTTTTTGACCCTGACTGCCTATCAGGAGCTCCAGTCTGTGGAGAGCCTGACAACCTGAGATTGGCGCTGTGCAAGGCCACTGCAAATTGTGCAGAGGCAGTCCCATGGCTGACGTCATTATTCTGACCTCACAGGTGCTGAAGGACTTGGGGTCCAATTCCAATGAGGTTGCAGCAATACCTGCATGGGATATACTGCCCCGCCTGATTCACACTCAGACTCGCACAGATTAGAGAGCTCTGTGCCAGCAGAAGGACTCTGCCAACAACAAAAGCCAGAATTGGGACTAAACATGTGGTGCAGGGCCCCGCATCTCCGGCTCCTGAGCGTTTTTCCCCATTCCGACTATCCGGAAACTGTAATTCCATCCTGGGTATTCCCATGTCGTCCATGCTATGCAACTCGGAATCAGAGCCTACGTCAGACATGCATTATGCGACTGGCCCTGCCTTAGAACTATCTCCTTTTCGTCAGACGAATGTGAAGGAGTTTCCTTGTGTTCATTTTCTCTCCTTCGAGGTGCTCATTTACTGAGGTCAGGATGTTGAAAAGCTCAGTCAGGCATGCTCAATCTGTGAATGACAGCCCAGGCCCACGTACCTTTCAGAGGGTCTGCCCTTTGGTGAAGCCTCACCATTTTAATATAATCCATCTAAAATGTGCACATTTCATCAACCTCAGGATGAAAAGCTGAGGTTCGCATGCTTCAAATGTGACAGACTTGTCCCTTTCTCTTTCTGTATTTAGTGACACCCCCCCCCTCGTACTTCAAGTCAGTGGTATCTATGCTACCTTCAGAAAGATGAGATTTGTCTACATGGCTTCCAACCTGTGACTTGCATGGTACACAAAGATCTATAGAGCGTGAGCATTAACCAACTGTGCAATCTAACTAGATTTGCTTTTTTCTGGGCCTCAAACATTTTCTTACTTTCTCCTCCAGGCCCATCTGCCTGTCCTCTCAACCCTATTGCCTTTATTCACATCGAACTTTAAGTTTTCATTATTTTTTATAATTCGTGTCACTTCTGAATCAAAACAAAATCTGTATTGAGCACTCGGTCATTTTGTTATATCGTCTATGAATCTCACATTAAGGTTTTGTAATTTGCAGTCAGAAAAACCAAAATACAAAAAAAAACGCAAGAATTTGAAATGGAGATGTGTGTGTCTAACATAAGCCACTGGCCAAATGCTTTACAGTACACTGCTCTTGAATAGACCAGTGTGGAATTTTTATTACGCTATGAAATGTGCAAAATTTCGCAAATATTGCTTCGTGCAATTTTCCATCATTTTTTGCTCACTGAGAGATATTTTTTGCTCGAACTAGTCCCCTGTCAATATCTTGTTTGACTTTTTTACACAATGTATGTCAATATGCGCACACTTCATGCGAAATACCGACAAACCATATTTCGAGCTTTCTCTTAATTTGGTGTAATTTTTTCGTGAAATTTCTACGAACAAATGACATAAATTCACACAATCCTACTCTTGAGCAAATACCTGATTTGCAGGTGCAACGATTTGGGACCCTTGGAAGCAAATGTCTGTATATGTCAATTGTGTGCAATGGTGAAACACAAAAGGTGAATAAAACCTATTGTGGGCGCATTCATCAGAATGGTGTGTTGTTAATTATCAAGACCAGGCATCAAGAAATGGCTTCTACATTCAGAGCAGAGAGCAATACATTATTGCTACAACTGCACTTTTCAACAAACTGAGATGTGTCAGAACTCCATGTTCCCATTACTTCTCATTAAGTCACTTCTAACATGGCATGAATACTAAACAGACTAAACCTAGGGGCATATTTACGAGAGCCCTCCGGCACTTTTGCACCATGTAAAGTGGTACATGCATGGCGCAGGGCTCTCATAAAAATGTATGAAGCCACAGAAAGCCACCCTGCGTGGTTTTGAGTGGCCTCGTAAATCATGAGTAAGACGAGGCAGCGCAAATCGCTGTGCCACCTTACTCTGCTCCCGGGAGGGCATTATGGTGGCTTTCCCACGCATCACCCATAGAATTTGACGGTCCCCCACATTTACAAAGTGATGTAAGCCTGGGAAAGTGTCAAATCCGTAAGCCTCCCGAAATGAGGCATAACGAGGAGAGACGTATTTGTTTTTTCCTCTTTTAATGTGTGCAGAAAGAGGAAAACGCTTCCTAGAACTGGTTTTGTGCAGGAGGGTGACCCTTCCTGCACAAAAACAATCCTGCATGCAAAGAGGCACCCTTGCACCATGGTGCAAGGGTGTCTATGACAGAGCTAGGCAGCCAAAACAGCACCCAAGCCATAAAAAAGGCCCTCACGTGTTGAGTTTCCAATGAAAAAGCTAGCATCTGGCACTGAAGATGGAATGTGTCATTTTCCTATATAATAAATCAATCTGCAGTAATAATAACTTTATTCTGCTCATAAAAGCAAGCCATAAAAGCACATACACATTAAATACAATAAAAAGGATTACTAAAAATATTGGAAAAAACAAGTATGAAGGAAAGCTTATGTGAAACCCAAAATATCCACACTTTTTAAACATTCTCAGCCACTAACTAGATGGTTAACACAGAAGTTAAAAATAGATTTATTCTACGAATGTGTTGAGTGCAAAGTTAATAACAGCCACGCAGCAATGTGCAAAAACCTACTTCTTAACGTTAAATCCCTGTAAAGCTACCGCTGAAGAAGCACAGCAGCAGCCCAACGCAACAGAGTACAGTACAATAAAGAAAAAAAAACTAAATACAACATGCAAGCAAAAGGACTAACTCAATAAATAATGACAATGGGAGCTTCGGGCTAGTCCGCAGGGCTCACAATAATATTCAGGGCAGCTGCAACGAAACACCAGGGAGAATATTTAAGAAAAAGTAACCACACCTACACATACCTTGGCTGTGGAAAGCATCTGCAAATATAAAAGTGCAGGGATATGTCTAAAAACAGAAGCACCTTTAAGAAGCGGGATTAAAAACCTTCTGGTATAACTACAATAAAACCTGCAGAAAAAAACAAAATGCGCCAATGTTTGCAGAGAGTGCTCATCACAAGGGCAGACTAGAATGGATTTAGGATCGAACTGGCCCAGTGGAAACGAGAGCTGGCTGGCTGTTACAACTCCATTTTTCAACAAACTGAGATGCGTCAGAACACCATGTTCCCGTTGCTTGTCATTAGGTCACCTCTAAGCATGGCACGAATACTTAACAGACCAAACCAAGTCTTGAGTTTCGAATGAAAAAACAAACATCTGGCACTGAAGACTGAATGTGGAATTTTCCTATTTCGTTATATTGTTAATCAATCATATTTTACTGGATGTTCTTTCCAGGACCAAAACGAGATAACGTCTGGGTGCTCGCAGCATTCCTCTCTATTAAATCAATTTTCCCAAGCTACATATAAGCCAGGACTTTCTGTTGGTGCAAATGTGCTTGAGTAACCGAGTTAATCATGCTCAGGCTACTGAGCAGTGAGATCACAACCTTAGAAGTTTCAATCAGTTTTCTATTTTAAATAACAATGTATTTCCTTTTTAACAGTAAACATTGCTGATGGAAAAACAAGAAGAATACGTTCAATATTTAAAATTGTAAACATTTGTTTTGAATAAAGGTGGTTTATATTACCAGTCAGTGCTTTCAGCAGTGGAAATAAAGGTAAAATAAAATGCTAATAACTCGTTGTTATTATCATTGTATTTGTTCCTGCTGCGGCGTCTTTGTGGGGCGCGAGTGGGGCGGGGCTGCTCTACTCTTAGAGCAGGGGGAGGAGTGGTGGGCACTCTGTAAGTGTGCAATGACTATTTGGCCTGCTCTCTCGGGCCGGCCAGCCACGTGCACTTTGCATGTTCTTCACCCAGGCTGCATTACAGCCTAGGTGGAGAACATGCCCAGGCTCCCATTCCCTGGCGGAGCGCCGAACCATGGCACTCAGACCAATCACAACGCTGCATCAGTGGCATAACAATAGCCCCCATAGCTCTGCGGTGAGGGGGCCCGAGCTCCAGGGGGCCTCCTCCCAGTACCGTGCATGGTCAGGGCCGAGAGCGCCTGACTGGGTCCGGAGTGTGGGGGCTCCCCTCCATGCACTTTACAAGGGGGCCCCCTCAAGTTAGTTTCGTTACGCCACTGCACTGCATTGCAGCGTTGTGATCGGTCAGGGGAGCCTGGGTGCTTCCTGTTCCGGCCTAGTGGAGGGACGACGCGGAGAGACAACGGAGGAGAGAGAAGACTTGGCAAGGAGGTAAGTTTTCTTTTTTTTTCTTTATCCCCTCCTCCCGCCCTCCGCCTGCCACCCCAATCCATGCCAGCCACCACTGTTACCAGTAACAGTTTACATGTTACCTTCCTTAAAGCATTCCTCCCCCAGCCTCTACAAAAAAGATACAAACATATATAAATATATACATACATACAACTTAGAAACAGAGATTGTAGAAGCAGAAATTGCAGACCTTTGATAATTGAATATCCCTGCATTTGTCCTTTTTTTCTTTCCTCTTGCATCTATTTTCTTCCATTCCTTTGCACCAGTGCAGTAAGGGAGCAGGCTTCTTGCTGCAGATTGCTGCAAAAGGAGACTATACGACAGAGATGGATCAAAGGCATTAAAAGGCTGTGAGGCTTTCAGTGGGTTTTGAAGCAAGAGGGTGCAACCAAAATGGGGAGCAAATAATCTGATACAAATACTCTTCTTTTACTAATTTCATATGATATGGAGTGCAGAGCTGATTTTCTTTTCTCTAGTACAGTCCTTAAACTGGATCAAGAAAGGCTGACAATTCTCCTGTGTGTCTATTGATTAATTAATGTATATTTACTCTTGCATTGGTATTGATATAATAAAGGTGGAAATACATTTAGGAAGTAAGGTAGCAATAAAAACAAATCATTTTGGGCTCCTTCAGCCTTTGCTGCTCTACAGCGGACAAAAGCCCATGGCACTTAGACATATTATTACCCCCTATTCACATGTATGTATACAATGAAATGGTGTCCTCAGTGCCCTCATGTGTATATATATCAATATAGAAAAAGCCCGCTGGCATCCATTGGCCTTTTTATTTTTTACATTTTCTCCCCTGATGGGAGACAGCCTCCTTCAGTGCCTGAATGTAGGGGAAGGAGCTTGCCAGTGCTCAATCCTTTCTGCGCACTGGCAAACCTATTAATAAGGCAGCCCTGTGCTCACCTCATTCATTTGCATGTGATGTAATGAGGGATATCCCACATATTTTGGATAGACTTCGGAGGAACTTACTAGCCCCCCTCCCCAGGTTAATCCAATAAACTAATGAGCAGGGATATAGGAGGGGCTAAAGCCTGCTTTTCTTGCTCCCAGCTCCTTCAACCTACACCCACCAACTCAAGGCATTTGTGCTTGTTGGTGGGAGAGAGGTAGGTGTTAGAAAGGGTGGGAGGAGAAGCAGAGGTTCTCCCACCTTCCTTCCTACGTCCTCTCCCATCCCATCAACAGGCAAAACATACCTGGAAGTGGGTATTAGAAGGGGCTGGACTAGGATTTGAGATTTCCAGACAGCAAGACTGCAGGAAATTACAGCTTAACTGGAGAGTTTTACAAAACCTACTTTCATCCATGTCGACTAAATGTATTCCTCTTTTTTTTGGCAGTTTCCAGTTATTTCTTGTCAGGAGTCTAGACTTACTACTTATGGCTCAGCAGGTGGGGGTCCGAAATAGTCCAAATCCTCTTGCGCCAAGTTAATTTCAGAGAAGGATATCATGATGAGAAACTACATTTCTCAGAAGTTCTTGCACTGTGACATTGTTTGTGTACACCGGCAGGCCGCACACGACTGTGGCGGCTCCGCGCTGATCTGAGCGCCCCCCCCCAAGCCATCGGATTCATTCCTTCCTGGAACTGCACCTTAACCACGGACATACTCCAAGGACCCCATCCTTCTTCCCGCCGTATACTTGACAGTGGATCGGGGACCCGACCCTGTCTCCGAGTTTCCCCGCAGCAGAGTTATCTACACAGCTGCGACTCGCCCCAGTTCGGATCGCCCAAACCGGATCCGGTCCCTACGAGCACCCTCCACCACCTGAACATGCTGACTGGTCCCCCGACTTCATAGTGCCGCACTTCCCAACCGCGCATCCAACTCGGACCCACCCTGAGGTATCCATTGCCTCCACACCCGGGCTAGCTACGCTGCCCCCTGACGCCCGCCTCTTGCTTCCTTCAGCACCCCTTACTTGGCAATCCGGTCCTGAAGATGATCCTGAATAACTAGGATCGAAACGTTGTCGACATCCCAGCGCAAATTCGCGGCGCAAATTCAATTATGGTTCACACAAAATGTCTATGAAACTAGGACCAACTACTGTAAATAATCCATTGTGAACCATATTTTCTTGTACATATCAGTCACTTTCTCACATTGCGCCTTCCGCTGTTCTCTCACACTTGTCACTTGCGCCGTCACCTTCGTGTGTCACGAGCACATTAGTGCACAAAGGTTTTTGTGGTTGCCTTCGCATTCTTTGCCCACAGTGCTGATACAACTGTTATGTATTATTTCTCCTTACTTTAATTATATGATGCCATGGGCACATTCTACAATGAACCACGAGTCTCCCTCCTTCCTTTCCTTGTAATGTCTTGCACATACATGTATAATTGCCCTCCTCAATAATACCGGTTGAGACATTGTTGTTTGTTATTGTTTGGGTAGAGCAGTGTCTATCTTGGATCATTGAGTATAACTTTCCTCATGTTTCATGGTGTCCTTTCTAGGCAAACATGCAATAATATTGCTGCAGACAGGAACTCGCACCTTGGATTCAGGATTTCACTTGTAAAGAGCAGTTGGTTCTATTGGGGTTTGCTGGAGAACAGTTTGTGAATACAGAGTAATATTCTGAAAAACAAGTTGTGTTGGAAGAAAAACCTTGGGAGCTGTAGTATCCAACCAAGGGTCCACTGCTCCGGCATTCAAAATGCTCAGATTCTTTTGTTGATGATAGTGATGGAGCTGAAATAATTTCATTTGTAGGGGTGCATCATAATCACGTGTAGAGTGCCCCCACATATAATCTTGCGATTATATTAACGCGAGGTGTTAGAATTGGAAATGTATTAACGTAACTACGTGACATATATTAGGTTATTGACAAGTAGTATGGAGAATTAATGTAAGAAATGAATGGAACTAGCAGAAAAATGTTAACATGAAGAACTTGTGTTGTGAAGTTGACACTAATATTCTGAATGTGTTTAACAATGATAATTCTATAATTTGGTAAATGTGATAGTTAGACCGCAATAGAGTTATGCCAATCTGTAATGTTTAAAGTAATACGTTCATACGTTAGTTTAAATGGTAGGCCTAAAATGCAAGTCCCTGACAACACTCGCTTTAGAAATAATAGTTTGAATTTCATGTGCACTGTGGAATCTGTTCTTTCTCATGTTTGCATTGCAGGTGGAGAAACTTTCATTAGGGAAAAGTAAAGGCTTTGTTTTAGTAGCTAGGCAAGGAGAGAAGAAGTTACTGTTACATGGTTTGGAGGTGATAAAGACGGAGACAAATTCACATGGGAGAAGGCATGGGAACCAAGGACAAATAGTTGCAAAGGAGCTACATGGAGAACACAGTGGAAAAGTACTCGCATGACTGTACTCATTGTGGACTATGCGCACGCTGTGCATTATGAGAAAGCTACCTGTGGATAACTGATTGTTGGAATTAGGGAAAAAACCCTCTTCTTTTTTTACCTTTGGAGGTAGAGCATCTTAGAGCGAGCTCTTTCTTTCGCGATAGTGGCTTTCGTCTACTTAATCCATTTCAATGGTGGAGAGGCTTTTTAAGAAGACTCCATGCACTGACACCTTTCCTTTTCACTGAAGATATTTATGTAGGGATGTCACTTTAGCGATAAAGTAGGGATAGATTTAATGCTTTTCATTCATCAACCCATGATGCAGGGGAATTTAGACTCATGCTTCCTGTTTCTCTGTAGCCTACTTCTTGAATTAATAGTTTTATTCATGCTGCACCATTTAAATTAGATGCGCAGATTTGGCTTCATGCTAATTCCTTTGGATTTTTATACCCTCGTGTTGAGGTGTCTCTAAGTCCAGTTATTTTTGGCTTTGCAATAAATTAACTAGCCTTATTAGTTGTCCGTGAATTATTGTGTATCGAGGAGGGTTATTGACAAATGAACTGTGTATTAATGATTTTTCTACCCCCTTTACACTTTCATGCTGCTAAAAAGAACCATCAGATTGTGTTTCTAGAGAAGGTCTTTCAAAAGCTATACTCCAGTAAAGGAAAATGAGATCTGGAATAGTTAAGATTTTAATACAACTAATCGTGAGTAATTACATACGGAGTACAGCCTTTTTGTGCAACCCTCAACAACACCATAAATCCCTCATGTGGTGTTCCTGGGATGAATCTGTCTTTATATGCATGTCCCATACTTATAACAACACTGTTTTGCCATAGGCAGGGCTTCCACAATTTTGATTGTTTGTATACATAGATGCAAATCTACTACTTTGATGACACAACTTTGATGTCCCGCTACATGGAAGCAACAACTTCGCTGACACTGCAGTAAATAATACCACTCTAGAGATTCCAACTACACTGATAAATAAAACCATAGAGTTGTTATTTTAAAGTATCCTTTATTATTCTTTTAATTAATAAAAACAACAACGGTTGCATTCAAAGATGGTGGTAGCAAAAACAACAGTAAGAGGCGATTAAAGGGTGTTAATGGGGAATCTTCTAAAAGTAACTTGTTTTACTCCCTTCCTGATTTACAGATCAGAGGATGGAGTTTTCTCTGACATTGGAGACACTAATAGCTTTACCAGCAATAAATGTCTCTCGTCAGGGCATCCACCAATTATGCATGATGTCAGAAGGATCTCATTACCTGGGGTGTCCTCACTGATGATATTTTACGTTTCTGTGACTGTAATAAACAGATCAAATGCTGAATTGTGTCCCATTTGCTGTGAGAAAACTTATAGCACACCTGTAAAAAAACTTTTCACAGAGATAGATCCCTTTCTTTACATCATACTGCCATGATATGGCGAGCCTGTCATCAATCTCTTTTTTTTCTAAAATGGCTCCCACCATAGAGGTGGTAGCTGCTTCAGGCTGGAGTCTCTAAATGTGGTCGGATAGCCACAGCTGTGTTAAGTTGCCTCTTCCACACCAGCCATTTGCAGCTGGCCCTCCAAACTTTAAATATCTGTCAGATCAGTTTAATAACTGAAACATTATAATATTTATGCATGTAATTCTAACACATAGGGACAGATTACTAGCAATTTGTGTCAAGTTTGCATCTCAAAGTGACACAAACCTGTGCAATCCATTGATTTGAGATTGGCTTTTCAGTGAAAATTTTTATTTGCATTAGAAAGAAGTCCAAAAGTAACACAAGTGGCGAAAGCATTGCTTGGCATTGCTTGGAGCCACAGGGGTGTCCCATGGGTGCTACGTGGGTGTTTCAGTGCAACCATCCATGGAGGTTGCTACAAAGCCTTATCTACTAATAGTTTTAGAAAAGGATTTCAATCAAAAATAATGCCTCTTTGAGTCTAGTGTTAACTTGAGAAATGTTTGTATTTCTCCAAACTTGTCCAACTTGGCATGTGTCCTGCATTGTACAGCACTCTGCAAAGTGGGAAAAGTGTTAAACTATGTCTAACCACAGTATTTGTACTGGTAGGCTTCCAGTACAAAACCTATGCGCGACAACACACACAACCTTACATTATGGTGCAAGGGTATGTGTGTTAGAGCATGGCAGCCTAAAGTGCGCCAGCGTAAGGAGAGGAAAACAGCAGCTTATCTTAGTAGATATGGTACAGGTCTGCTTTTCTTCTCTTTTGACGCAAAGCAGTGCAGCAACTTTGGTTGCAGTGCTGTGCTGCATTGCAGGAAAAGTTGGTAAATCTACCCCTTAGTATGTGTTGTTTTTTTAAAATATATTTGGCCACTGTATGCAGTGCATCGGTTTCTCTAGCCCATTAACATAAATATCTGTAGCTTTTGTTAAATAAAATAATTATAACATGTTGCTTGTGTGATATTGTATTGAAAATACTCTTTATTTAAATCAAATTGGAAGATAAGTTTTTAATTTTTTTAAGAGAGTTGAAAGAAACACATTTGTTTTTTATAAACACCTGTTAGTTTTTGAGGCATAATGAGTAAATAATCAGATGTATAAATGCATTAACATTGTTATAAATCATTTAGTAAGATCTTTGTTGCTGCTTATTTTTACCAAGAGATTAATGTGAAAAAAAGAAAATTCCTGGGAATGGATCCTTCAATTTGTAAATGGACTACCGAGATCCAGCAACAATGTTGATTGCCATGAACAGAAAGCAGTATCATGAGCCAGAAGAATTAGAAATGCTCCTGAAATCAGTAAAGTCATCAGTCATAGACACTTCACAAGCACAAGCATGTAGAAGCACTAGGAGGGCACATGAACTCAGAAAGGAAGTCCTCACTGTCAGAAAGAAAGAGACCGTCTGACACAGACAAACCTGGATAGGGACTGCCTTTGAGAGGCATGGTTTTACAACAGAAGATGGAAGTCACAGAGGAGCGGCCTTGGTCCTGCAGAAATGGGGGCATGGTCATTTTAGGCCACATCATCAGACTGGAAAGCAGAGCGTCTCTCTTGTAAGCTGTCTCTTTCTAAAAGGTCTTAATGCTTGTAGTGCAGAGAGAATTCCTTGCCTGCTTTGCCCAGGGGCCTGAGCCGTCACTGGCATGCTTGTGGAAGAGTCAAAGGTTTCCTGATTGCTTTGGGCTGCTCCATGCGCTGTTCAGGACACTGGGCCATGGAGTCAGTATAAGGAGCATGGCCACATGGAGGATCAAGGGTGGGATGTGAGACATTTGGTTTCCTTCCTTGTGCCTGCCATAGAAAGGCAATGCAATTTTCCTGAGTAGGTGGGAGTGGTTAAGATATTATTCATTACTGACCAAGATGGTTGTCATTCCAATTTGTTCTACCAGAATCAGAATCAGAATACATTTTATTGTTTAGTTAATTAAAACCATAACAATATACCAATAGAGCTAAATACATAACACCATAAAATATACCTATTAAAAAAATTCAGGTTGCAGCGGTGCCACAAACATACAGTTAGGATATAAAATCTAGATAGTTATACAATGCATAGGGTAACGGACAAAGACGTGAGACATTGTCTCTAAAGTGCGGTTATTCTTCGCCCATAACCATATTATGATACTTTCTCACATCTGAAAAGAAAGGATTTTACTAAGTGACAGTTGAACTGTAGGTCATCAATCTGCAGTTTAGGATATACAGAATAGATAAGACATACAATGCGTAGGATAACGAAAAAGGAGACATGAAACATAGGGGCATGTTCTCAAGGACTTATCGCCGATTTATCAGCACTTTAGCACCGCAAAAGTGGCGATAGATTTATCGCCCTATTCTCAAGCTGGTGCAAACTGCCGATATCGCCAGTTTTCCAGCGATAGCTTCCGCAAAAAACATTGCCACGGATGAGAGCGACAACTAACTCTAATGATATGCAGAGTAGGCATTCCCGTACAAAAACACCACTTCGCGATATTCTCAACGACCAGCCAGATCTGCGATGTGATCCAAAAACAGGCGATAAGGCGCGTTAGCAGCAGGGATTTAACACCTGCCTTTTACTGGTGTTAAGCAGGACGACAACCTGCAGTATGAAAGGGGGCCCAGCCCAGAGCCACATCTGAAGACCAACACATGTCATGGAGCTACTGATCATGCAGAGACCCAAGAGGTCCACAACACCCACCGCCACCACCCCCAGGACCCCATCCCCGGACCACCCCCCCCGGACTACCACCTAGGCAGCGCAGAAGAAGACAGCGGACGTTCCTAAAACGCACCAGTCTCAGACACTCAACGCCAGAGGATGCCATTGCCCACTACAGGCTCAAAAGGACAACCATCCTCCGCATCCTGACCCACATTGCCCACAGGCTGACGGTACCAACACAGCGGAGAACCAACATCCCTCCGCAGACAAAGCTGCTGTGCTGCACCTGTTGGCCTCTGGTACCTTCCAACCAACAACTGCCAGAGTCGGAGGAGTCTCACACCCAGCCCTATCAAACTTCCTCACATATGTCTTGGATGCATGTCCACAAAAGCAATGGCGGGCCCCTGTATCCGCACCACACGCTAGTTCCAATTCGTAGTGTTCCTGCGCAACCAACCCCAATGCCAGCCGTTGCTTGACGCCTCTGTGCTCCAAATCCAAGATTATAGTTACTGAAAGGGGGGTGCGCCAGGTCATGAAGTCCAGTAGTCAACAGTAGTGTAAAAACAGTTCTTCATTACAAATACATAAATCAACAATACGAAAAGCTCAGCCAGCGCGTTCCATTCCCAACGGGAACTTCATCAGGGCAACGTGTGGATTCAATTAACTGCATATGCTGCGGGAACTCCCCAATACAATTCCATATTCGAAAGTCAGTATTCAGAAACCTGTTGGAGAAATGGTGACAATGGTCAAGCGTCCGTATAGTCACAAATGTAATCTGGTACAGTGTATTGCACTTGGACAAATCAGAATGCTAACAGGTATGATAAATCCTGCATAAAAAGACCGTAACAGAAGTTCGTGTGGTCGTAACCTTCGTAGGAAAGAAAAGGAAGGTTACGACCACACAAACTTCTGTTACGGTCTTATTATGCAGGATTTATCATACCTGTAAGCATCACGGTTTGTATCAGCTTGATACCCCTGCACCTTCACTTCCCCACACTGCGCAGGAACAGCTAGAGACCAAGCAAGGGAACTACGCCATAGCTGGCTTCCGCACGTGTTGGGGGCAATTCACTGCACACATGTACTACTTGTGCCCCCTGCCGACACTGCACACAATAACCACAACAGAAACCACACGCATTCCATCAATGTGCAGGCAAAAGTGGACCACCGGGGCCTGTTCACGAATGTCGTCGCAAACTTCCCAGGCAGTGTGCATGATTCCTACATCTTCCGCAAGTCCATCACCAACCAGCGCTTTGAGGATGGCACCTATGGTAATGCATTGCTCGTCGGTAAGTACCAACTGAACACACCACACACCTCAACTCCACAATCATACAACTCACAACTGTGGGAATGCACACATTTCAAAATCACATACAACATGCCAATCAACATGCCCAACTACCAGACACAACAACACAAGTAACTGTGGTAACCGTGGCCAGCCATGTAGACAAACCATCCACTGCATGGCACCTCTGCCACACAATTGCAGAATGTGGGGAGAGGTGGGGAACCAAGTATGTGCCTAGGAGGCAAGTGACCCATCAATAAGAATGTACACAATGCCAAGTGTGGCGGTGATGTGCTGGACAGACTTCAGTATGCAGAGCACAGACAAGTCCATGTGGACATATACTGCTGGTGTTTGTAGTGTTGTGGACAGTGGACGCAAACAGGTTACCTCAGGCAGTGTGGAAGACCTTGGACATGTAGCTTTGTCCCCCCCCCTGTAAGCGTGAGCGGAGTGGCCCTGGCCGGCGTATGTCGTGAATAAATAGCCCGGGGCTCTGGGCGTGGTTCAGTTCCGGGATGGCCACCAAAGTAACTACTGTGTGTGTCTCTGTGTCCGTCATATCCTGTCCATAGGCCTACACACACGTGGCCGACCACCTTCAATGGCCAGATTTACACTGGAGACGGGGTGGCTACATCCCAAGCCAACCCGCGCACATCTCATCATCGCATGGAGGGTCGTGTATGCCAGGGCAGTGCCCCCCACCCAGCCACGAGGCCACCGCCATGACCGGTGGTGCCTGCGCGATCCTCTGCGCCTGCTGCACCCCAGCCCTGGTCCCCAGACCGGTCCCCCGCCGAGCGATGACTGGCCGCCCCTGCGCACCCAGGCCTCAATGCTCCCCTGCCGCCACCGGCGTGTCTCCAAGAGGGCCCACCACGTTCCGGTGCAACCTCCTCAGCCGATCGCTGGATTCCGCACCACAGACCCCCAGCGCACCCTGCGGCACCATGGAGTCATGTGTGTGCTGACTGCTGCCTTCGGCGTACACTGCGGTCCAGCAGGGCTCTCAATTCAAATCGAATCTTGATTGGCAGGACGGCGTATCGAGGTCTACGCATCATCGCAGGCTGCACACCCGCTCAGCTCTTCAGGTGCCGCTACCTCAGTGCACCGCAAGTCAACGTCCCATGGCGGTAGGCCCGTGCCGGCCGCAGTGCATCAGGTGCCACCAACTCTGTGCACCGCAAGTCATCGTCCCGTGGCGGTAGGCCCGTGCCGGCCGCAGTGCATCGGGTGCCACCAACTCTGTGCACCACAAGTCATCGTCCCGTGGCGGCAGGCCCGTGCTGGCTGCAGTGCATCAGGTGCCACCAACTCTGTGCACCGCAAGTCATCGTCCCGTGGCGGTAGGCCCGTGCCGGCCGCAGTGCATCGGGTGCCACCAACTCTGTGCACCACAAGTCATCGTCCCGTGGCGGCAGGCCTGTGCCGGCTGCAGTGCATCGGGTGCCACTAACCCAGTGCACCACAAGTCATGGCCCCTTTATGATTGAGTCTCGTGGTGCGGACGCCATCATGTCACCTCCGGCAGTGTGGAATGTGATGTGGTAGGCCCCTTTTATTGGCAGGGTCACATGTCCTGTGATGCCTGTGCTGGATGGGGGTGGTGTGGGTGTAAACCAGCCCTCAGGGAGTGGCTGTGGCATGCTGACAGCTAGACCAGTGATCGGCAGATCACTACAGGGAAGACCTGGGACATGTAGCTTTGTCGTCCCCCCCTGTAAGCGTAAGCGGAGTGGGCTGGGCTGGCGTATGCCAGTCCAGCGTAGGGGTGTGAACAATGAGCCCGGGGCTCTGGGCGTGGTTCAGTTCTGGACAAGAAAGTAACTAATGCGTGTGTCTCTGTTGTGGTGTCGGCGCCATCCGGACCGCAATCGGCAATGTTGCACCCTGTCCCACAACATGAGCAACATGGACGTAAAGGGGAATCACTGACCCTACATTCATCTATACTTTCATACTTGAATGATCATAGACATGACACATCTGTGTGAATTTGAATGTTTTATTCACATTCAGTGGAGTGTTGAAGCTGGAGAAGTACAGGGCCATGCAAACCCCACATTGTTGCCCCATGGAGGGCCAGCCAGAGTCCTTTAGGGAATGACAAGTTAATCGGAAGAGGAAGAGTTCAGTCCGCAGTCTGATTGCTGTGTCATTGGTAACCAAACAGAATATGGCAGTCCATGTCGAGGTCCAAGGTGAGTGTCGCAGAGTGTATCGGGGGACAGTGGAAGGTGATGATGCAGAGGGCAGAACCAAGCAGAAACAGGCCATATGGCGGAGATGAATGCTACCGCCTCCTTCTTACCACCAAGGCAGAATCATCCGCATCTTCGTCCTCTGATGTTTCATGTGCCTCACATGTGGGTGGTGGTGTTTTGTCAGCAGCACTGTGTGGCACTGACACATCAGGGGCTGGAGGAGGAATGTCTGCCGCACTGTGTGGCAGTGACACATCAGGGGCTGGAGGTGGATTGTCTGCCGCACTGTGAGGCACAGACACATCAGGGGGTGGAGATGTGGATGTAGAAGCAGCAGCAGCATTCATCGGCGCCAGGCCTTGTGGCAGCAATGCCATGATGAGGATCTGCAGGGCATGGAAGATCCCAGCTACATCTCGCTGGTGTGCAGCCGTGGCAGCCATTCTTTCCGCCTCCATCCTCTCCCTGTTCTCCATGATCCTCCGCATGTGTCCCAACTCCCGGCTGACATCGCTGGAGCCACTCTGACTAGGCAGTTGTCCTTGTCTCAGAGTCAGGACTCCAGCGATGTCAGCTATGGATCATTGGAGAGCATGGAGCGGTCTGTGGGTGTCCGTTAGGGACTGTAAGTGGTCCCTGATGGGACTTAGACACCCACGTATGACATCTAGTTTGGCTGCCATGAGGTCAAACCCACCCGCACCTGATCAGCCATCTTCTCCTGGCACCCTAACACACGGCGTTGGAAGGCCATGTGTTGTTTGTGGGGGTCCTGGGAGACAGCCGTGGTGGTGGGTGCTTCCTGCTGTGTGGTCTGTGCAGGGGGTGAGGTCTCCTCGATGCAGCTGGGCTGCCCTGCTCCTGGAGGTGAGGTGCCGAAGCTGTCCATGAGCTCTTGGAGGGCGTCGGTGTTGAAGGTGTGGAGGTCCTCTTCGTCATCAGTGAAGAGATGTTCGGTCTGCTCTGCAGGAGGTGTTGATTCTCCCTCTGCAATGTGAAGGGTAGATGCAGTTTAACATTGTGTTCACATGTATGTTGACGCATTGTACAAGTTTACATACAGACTGCATGACAATGTACAATGTGACTGTTTGGGAGGAGCTGCCTATTTGATGCGGGACAGTGGACATTTCGACAACATCACGGATGTGTGTTTGTACTTGTACATTATCATCTCACATTTCCCTGCTATGCCAAATGTGATTGGCCAGTTTCTACACACAAGCGGCACCAGTTGTGTCCTCTGTTCTGTTGTGAATGTGTTGCAGTTTGTACCACATTGTTGTCAATGTTGATGTGCTCTGAATGTTATGTGTGTATGCTGCATTTTGGGAGAGTCGCCCCTGCAGCTCTGATTTTGCTGCCCCTTATCCCTTTCAGGTGGTGTGCCTTTGACTTGTGTGCTTATACAGTGCTGAGATGTTGCATACTTGGGTAAATTGGGCTCTTGGTGGGAGTTGGGACTCTGGGGCATGGTTTGTCCGCAGATGTGTTGTTGATTTCAGGGGTTGTTTGTGCACGTGGATGTGTCAGAGTGTGACCTGCTCCTTTACGGATGTGGTCCACACTCAGCCACCTCAGTGTCGTGGCGTGCAACATGTCATGATATCTTGACTGCAGCCATGCTATTCATCATGCAGTGTCACTTGCATTGTCAGTGTGGCTCACAGACACGCCGCTTTGCTGGGTTTGGCACAGGTGCATGGGTTGGTTGTGAGATTGGTGATGTGTGGGAAGGGCCCCCTCTGGGCACATAGTCGATGGGGGCCTACTTGCTGTTTCTAGGTGTGCTGCAGTGTGCCAAGGGGATCAGGGACATCATCCAGAGTCATTGTGGGTCTGCACTGTGCTATACTTAATCGTGCATGTGTGACATTGTGCCCATCTCCCCCCGTCCCCCAAGTCCCTGGTCATTACTCACCCTGTTGCTGTTGTGTCAGGTCATGTTGAGCAGTGTCCGGTCCCCCAACTCCTGCCACTGTCTCCACACTGATGACTGTGGACACCATTTCCTCCATCTCATCCAGCTCCTCCTGTGGCGCTGGACTCCCACCTCCAGTCTGCATTGCTGCCTTCTGGTTGTTGCCGAGTTTCTGCTTGGTTTTGCGCTTCACATCATTCCAGCGCCTCTTGAGCTCTTCCATTGTCCTCCTCAGCACTCCGACTGCATTCACCTTGTCCGGGATGGACTGCCATATTCCATTTTTTGTTGCCAATGACACAGTGGAGGTGACGAACAGTTGTTGATGGTGTTCTATCACCTCCGTTATCAGGATCCTGTTTTCCTGCGGACTGAACCGCGTCTTCCTCTTCTTCTTCTCCTTGCCCTTCCCTGACCCCGAGGTCCCAGGCTGGTCCTCTGTGGGGCTTGTGGGGTTCTGGTTGTCCTCTGTACTTGCTCCGGCTACCTCCATTGTGCTTCGCAGTTGTTTTGGTTTTGTTGTGGGTTTTTTTTCTGCTTTTATAGTGATTTTTCCCACCTGACGTGTGTGAATTGCAGGCCTGGTGCAGCTTATCGCTGATTTTTTTTATCGCGGTTGGGCCCATCGCCACTTTTTTCACGTTCGGCTTTAGATTTTTATTGCCGTCCCGGTAATTTTATCACGGACATTTGACGTGTTATCGGGAAACTATTGCATGTTACCGCCGTGTTGAGAATACGACGTTAACACGAAGTTATTTTCCCGCGATAGACGGCGATATGAAAAATTGCGTTAACCTATTTTGGCGATGATTATCGCACGTTCTTGAGAATATCCCCCATAGTCTCTAAAGTTCCGTTGTGCTTCACCACTAGCCGTGCGATAATGCTTTCTCGTACTTGATTAAAAGAAATTCCAAATGACAGTTAAGCTGTGGGTCATTCGGGTCGAGAAATTTTAGTATAGTAGTTCTACAGGTACGAATGCCTCTTGCGTTAAGTAAATTCTTCAGCGGTTGTCGACGGTGTAGACTTAGCACTGGGCAGATGCATATTAAGTGAATAAAGCCCTGTATTGGAGATCCACAAAAGCTGCATGACTTTGGGCCCTGATACCTCCAGCTTGGCTGGTCTGCGTTAGACAGCAGCATTCCAAATCATATTGCTAACAACTTGGGGGCATATTTACAAGCCCCTTGCGCCACTTTTGCGCCGCCGTTGCGTCATGCATGTGACGCAGCGGCGACGCAAACCATGCGCCGCGTTGCGCTATATTTACAACGTGACGCATCTAGGGAGATGCGTCACGTAGTAAACCCTGCGCCACATGAAACCTGCGTCAGGTTTCATGTGGGCGCACCGGACGCAGGGGGCGTTCCGGCGCAGGAACACCTCAGAAAAGTGATGTAGTGAAATCTACAAGATTTCATGCAGTCACTTTTCCGACGCTGGTGCGTCAAATCCTTACGCCTGCTTCAAGCAGGCGTAAGGATTGACGCACCATGTTAGTGATAGGGAAGGTTGGAACAGTGCTGGAGTTGCGTCGCGCTTGCGACACAACTTCAGCACTGCGCCAACCTTCCGCCGGCAGATGCGTCATGCATCTGCTTATCCTTGCGCCACGATGCGCCGCATTGTAAATGCGGCGTGACGCATTTTCCCTGGCGCATCCCTGCTGATATGCAGGGATGCGCCAGGGAACGTAAATATGCCCCTATGTCTTTAGATAAGGAGAGAAAGACAGACCAAGATATGATGCTGGTTGCGGTTTTGTATACAATTGCAACACCATCCATGCATGGGCTCGCTTGCTTAGCCTGGCTTTGCCCTCCATTAATGAATGCTGCTTTCCCGCCTTCTTTAGTATTTGTTGAAAAGAAGTAAATGGTAGGTTCCGCTGCTAAAGGTCTACTGTGCTGGTAACCCTTAAAGATGATTGTAGATACTTTGTGTACACAGAATTGGGATTGTCTTGTAGTGCCTTCCAGAGTGCATTGTTAATCTGGTTTCCTCGGTTACACCAGACTTTGTACCAGGTTTTTATTGTCACGTATCTTCTGTGTAGATACTGCTGTTGGAGCCCAAATTCTAACCTAACCTGTGCCGGTTAGGAGTTACAGGGTAAGGAGAATACAGTTTTGTGTACCCTTGTTTGAAGGCTGTCCAGGATCGCAGCGTCTTTTCCGTGCTGAATTTCGCTTCCATAGGCTATAGTCGGTAGAAGTTTTGCTTTAATTACCACCAAAAGTGAAGTGAACGATGGGCCTTTTAGACGCTTTGATATTGAACAGAAAGCAAATATTAGACCATTTCCCTTTCTCAGTAAGGTCTCATTCTGCTTTTGAAAGGTTAATCGATTGTCCAAGTGTATCCCTAGGTATTTGTAACTGCTAACCACTTCCAGTTTTATGTTGCTAATTTTGAATGATGATTTTTTGTGGACGCGACGGCCTACGATCATGGCTTTAGTTTTTGTTGCGTTTATTTCTAACAAGTTCGCCTTGGCGAAGTTCCCCAGTTCATTGATTGCTCTTTGCAGGCCGATTCTTGTGTGACTTAGGAGCACTATATCATCAGCGTAGGATAGGTGTGTAATAGGCAGTGTGCCCAAGCGTGGAGGATGTGAGTTGGTCTCATCTAGCCTTGGCGATATGTCAGTCATGAAAAGGTTGAACAAGTGAGGTGCTAGGACACAGCCTTGCTTTAGGCCCTCACTCGTTTAGATTTTCCTGGTTCTACCAGAACTTCTCTCTCCAAGATGGTGCCCAACCATTTTCCTGTGATGTAATTTCCTGCGTAACATATCTAAAGAGGCTTTGGTCTGAGAAGGATACATTTCAATGCTTTTGAATCGTGTAAATTCATTGCACTCATTCTCCTTCCTGGTATGCCTATTGAACTTGATTTTTACTCTTTTTCTACAGCTTTTTTTCTAGGTGCATGTAATAAAATTGACTTATAAAATGTCGACTATATTGAAGTGGAAACTGGTGTGGTAATAATGTTGTGTCCTTCAATATTATTTATGACAGTAACAAAAATGTTTTATAAGCCGTTTTTGTTACATGTATTCTCTAATTTACCTAACTGTACCCTAATTAGTTCCCTTCAACGCTTCCCATCCCTGAACCTTAAAAAGTCCGAAGTACCCATTAATGCTACCCTTCCCTGAACCTTAACCAACCCTTACTACCCCTATTACTACCTTTTGCTGAACTCTAAAAGCCACTGACTACCCCTAAATGCTAACAATCCACAAACCTTACCAACCCTTACTACCTCTTATCACTACCTTTCCTGGAACCCTAAAACACCTTACTAGCCCTCAACGTTATCCTTTCTTGAACCCTAAATCCCTTTACTATCTCTTGAGGCTACCCTTCCCTTAAACTAAAATTCCCATACTTCCTCTTACTGCTACCCTCACCTGGACCCTAAAAAATCTTTCTACCCTGAAATGTTACCGCTGACAAATCCTCGAAATAAACCCTTACTACCCTGTTATACTACCCATCACAGAACCCTAAAAACTCTGAACTATCCCTTCTTTCCTTAAACCCTAGAAACCCCTTGCTATTCTTTAACATTACCTTTCCCTGAACCTACATAAGTTTTACTTCCCCTTATCGCTACCTTTCTCTTAATCCTAAGAACTCCTTCCTACCCTTTTATGCTACCTATTTTAGAACTCTAAAACCCCTGAGCCATCCTTTAATACTCCCCTTCATGAACCCTAAACATCCTTACTACTACTTAACACTACCTTCCCCTGATCCCTAAAAGCTCCAAACTACTCCTTAATGCTGCCAATCCTGGAACTATACCAACCACTCATTACTCCCCAATCATAAAAAAAACCTCTTACTAGTCCCCCGTCCCCTTCACCACCTCAGTGAAAGTACCCCTCTCTACTTTAGCAGGAGAATGTCCCATTGCCCCTGTTCTCAGTACATTTACCTTTGTTCTATAAGACACAATAACTTTAAAAATCTTTTTGTAGTCCCAACTTTTTTAATTCCATTTTTTCAGTTGACAGCGTTTTGAACACACATTTTTTGTTTGCAGTCTGTTTTCCATGATATTTTTACTGCAAGCCATTTTTCCAAATGGATTCTCCCAACTGGAAGGCTATATGATAGACTCTTTCTCCATTTCGTCTCAGGATACTGACAAGTGGTTCATTAGGCCCAGATAGAAAGGCCATTTTTACATGCTCACATTCTTAAATTGCCTTCTCTCCCTAAACATAATGACATTTGACACACATTAATTTGCGTGCACATACAGGATAATATTCTTCAAACTCAGTTTTGCTTATACTGCCACTTCGTAGGCACCCAATCAAAACACCTTGAACATTCTGTACAAGGGCTACGTTCATCACACAAGATGTTATTTGTTTTGGCAGCTCGTCAACAGAGCTATCACAATAGAATAAACAATAGTGGCCTGACTGGAGCTTCGCCATGGTAAGAGGGATAATGTTATTATATATACAACATCAAGCCTTTGTTTAGACAGAGGAGCATTTTGCTGGCACAGAGAGGTCGACCCATGCTGGAATTCCAGCCCAGCTGATTCCTGTTTACCTCATGCGAGGGACGCTGCCCAGCTCACCACCAAAACGGGCAACTTGATGACACTTACCCACAGGTAACGGGGAGTTAGAGCACCCTACAGGAATTTGGTTGATTAACTTGCCCCAAACATGATAGGTCAGGATGCGCTAGGTATGGGTACAGTATTTTACAGTACTTGTATGCAAGCATATATTCTCTGTAATCAGCAAAACGTTTGAACTGTTTATCGTTTTAATCATTCTCGTAATGCTAATCACATTATTCTGTTTCCTTCTGTTGATTATTGCAGCACAAGTATTTTACACAAGAATCACAATGCTTCCATAAATATTGAAGCACTTTACTGTGTTTTTCTTGTATATCTCTTTGGGTATGCATGTGTAGCTAAGCAAACAGGTTCTTGATCTGTCACCACACAATTTCCTTGGGGAGTCAGGATTGTCATGTTCTGAGTTTGCACATCCATTTGCTACCTTGTGAGATTAGGGGTACAGATGGTGCACTGTGAGCTAGCAGGACTTAGGCCAACATATCCAGATGATGTGCGTGGAATCAGTATCGCACAGTTCTGATGGTTATGTTGTCCAACAAATGCACAATTTTACTTGGGAATGAATACGCTATATGACAATTCGTTTGGGCTTATGCTACCCAATTCCTGTAAAATTCCTTATCTTCAATCAAAAACTAAAAATATTGCCAAGGATATTTTTTCTGCCATTTGTGGCTTTTCTTCATAGCTGGGATGCTCTCAAGGAGACACATTCCTCCTCTCATGTGTAGAATAAGTACTGAGTTGTACCAAGGCTACAGAGAGGAGGCACCATTTCTTTAAGCAATGTTATGTTATGTTAAGTTATGTTATGTTATGTTATGTTATGTTATGCAGATTTGTAAAGCACACTATCACCGGGGAGGGTACCTAGGCGTTAGGCTGGTGTAAGTCAAGCCAAACCTAGAGCCTAGTGGGATTACTCAAAAAGATAAGCCTTTTGCTTCTTGCAGAAATCAAGAAGTGAGGAGAAGGCTCTTATGTGTAGTGGCAGGTTGTTCCACGCCTTTGGAGTGATGTAGGAGAAAGCCTGAACTCTAATCTGGTTTTCTGTATATGAGGGATGTGTGCAAGTAGTGGTCCGGATGAGCGGAGGTGTCTGGAAAATTTGTGAAAGCAGATGCAATTGTTGAGGTATGCTGGAGGAATGAAAAAGGTAACAAGAGATCTTTACTGTGTCCAGAAAAAGAGTAAAACAACTCTCTGAGCTGCTCCATCTAATGCTAGACAATAATCCTTAACACAAGAACTTATACACACAATAGTGTGAGCCTGATCATTTTTCACAAACACACAATACCAGCAGTCAGGCCTAATCTGCTTGGGGTATTGACACAGTTTAAATTACTTTCTAGGGATATGTCATTTCATTTTCTCCGACTAATGTCTAAAAAATAAGGTGTTCTTTGTTTTAATAATAACCTTAATCTTTCTCCCTAAATTCATGCATTATCGATACCATGAGGTGCAACTACCACTATTATTGGCTCTGATGAATCATATATTTTTGTTTTTACGTTCTGCATGGATGGGTTCTTGCCTCATTATAGGTTGAGTAGTGTGGTGGATTTTGGAAGTTGATTATGCGTGTAATGTGGTATATCCCTTTTATAGCATTCGCTGTTAGACCTTATTGTTATTATTATTCTATTTGGCTGGTATTTTCTTTTGGAGTTCAGATTTTCCCCCACCCCATTTTCTTCCCTCCTGGTTTAATCCCAGCTCTTTTGTGTGCCTTAATTCTGGCCCTTTATAACAAGAATCTTTCAACAATAATGTCTATGGTAAGTATACGCAGCAAGCGTAACTAGCCCTTTTGTGTGAGGGGAAGCACTATTATTTTGACCATCCATGACATCATTCAATGCCCATTTCATGAAATCTCTTGGTCACTTCCTCTGACATGTCGACTCAAATGGACCTCTCTCAATGTAAAGGACAAGACATGCCAGATGAATTATAAAAAAAATGTCTTATTTGGCTAACAAAAATCACCTGACATCACACTGATCCATGAGACAATCCTTTTATCAATTGATTTGGAAAATCTAAAGAGAGACTGGATTGGGAAATTATTTACTAGAAGTAGAACTCCTCAACCCATATGATCCACTGACCCTCTACCACACCCCTACTCTATCAAGAGATGTAGAAGTGTGATCCTTACAATGCAGAGACCAGAAAACCTGGGTGGACTGAATGGGTAGTGTCAGAACCCCATTCAGAGGTCCACGTAGCAACCGGTTCAAGTACCCCTTCAGCACATGACTCTCAGTGGTAGCGCATAATGAGCAGTCCAAGGCTTCTTGGGGGGAGCACACAGGCTCACAACTGAAAATATGTTCAGTAGCAGCAATAAATGAATCTCAAGTCCAATACTTTGTTTTATGAAATAAGGAGTACTTATATACAACCACAAAGTGAAATACAGCGCACACAAACAATACACATATCTTCCTGAAGTAAGGGCTCTAGTGTTTTATTGGCAGTCCCCTGAGTCCCACTTCCCTCTTATTAGCAGTAGTGCTTTTTTCCCCATTCACTACAGGCCACATTCAGGTTAGAACTCACTAGCAGTCTGAGTGTCAGGAGTACCACTCCGACTCTGTTAGAAAAATCTAAAGTGTTCCAAAGTGCTTACTGACAGGCAGTGGCGTAGCTAGGCATGTTGCCACCCGTGGCGGTCCTTGCCTTTGTCGCCGCACTGAAAAGCGTGGGAGGGTGCTGGCAAAGATTTTTTCCGTTTGCCGTCCCTGCGGCAAACTCATGTAAGAGCGGGGGGTGGCTGCCGCCCCCAAAACTTGTGCCGCCTGGGGCAGACCGCCCACCCCTTGCTACGCCACCGCTTGCAGGCGATTTCCCTTTTGGCCCTAGAGAAGCCCTACCCACACCAGCAGGGATTATCCAACTGGAGTCTCTGAGAGTGTCTGCAAGAGCGTTGGCTGCAGAGGCTGCCTCTGGTGAGTATCACACATGTGACTTTGTAGGGGCCGCAGCTGGGTGTCCTCAGTGCTCCTCCAATGCAACAGTAAATTTCCTTTGATTTTTCCCACAGGTGGCAGAGGGGGATTGTGGCAGCCTCTGGTTTCAATCCTCAGGCTGGGCTCTGGCCTGCAAGGTCACCACAGTGGTCTGTCCTTGTGAAAATGGCATCAGTTAGGCTATAATTCTTATCTCTATCTGGTGGCCACCTCTGCCATATGGGGTCACCACACCCGCTCCTCACTCGATCGACAGCCTGATCGGCACCTCAGCAGATTCCTCTTCATGTATTGTATAACAAAAATAAACATGCTAATTAACGTTTGTTTACAAAAAAGGCAGTCTAAAGTGTGCAAGTGCAGGGGGAGAGAGCAACCATGCCAAATATTAGTAGTTATTACCTGCTCTTTCCATTTCATGCTATGCAACCTTGGTTTCTCCGCTGCCTTACATGGCATCTAAGTAAATTTGCCCCTTACTATACTTGAAGCATTTTCAATATATAATTCCTTTCTAAAATAACCTTTGAATAGGTCAATGTTGAAGCCATTTCTGAGCAGTTTTTTTTCATTTTCAATATTCTGTTTCTTTTATTTATTTGCTTATTTAATTGCTTAATTTTTGCATTGATTTAATTGTAAAAGTATTGTTACAAAAACATGTTCTGTGAAATATATATTTATATATAGTTATAGTTAGGATTGTGTTTCCACATGAAATGCCTTTTTTGCTTTGCTAATAACTGTGGTGCTTTTTGACAAATCTCAATGAAACTTTCCAAAGAAAAATGCTACTTTTTGACTATTTGTGCACGGAAAGATTCGGGGTGATCCATCAAGCGGGGTTAGAAAAAAAGGGGAAGTCCCAAAAACACATTTTCCCCATTCATTTTTCCGTTGGAATTTTAGACACAGCTACAGCCCAAACCGCTGAAAAGATTTACACAAAATGTGGTAGAAAGCTAGATATTTATCTAGAATGAGTGCTTTTTGTCATTTAGTGTAAATTGGTTCAGTAGTTTTTGAGTAATTAATGTTCAAATAAATTGAATGTCTAGAGACGCAGAGCCTCCAATTATCTGACAGATCTCCAGCTGAGATCTGATCGGCTGCTACCACCTCAACCAGGAAGTGGTGGCAGCCATCTTAGGACTTGGTACTCAGTCTGAGTCCTAAGATAATGTAAAAAAAAGACATCAGGAGGCAGGGTATTGATACCCTGACCCCCTAGGCCTGGTAGTAGGGTCACAGAGGCACCCTAACTGGGGCGAAAGACGGTTTTGTTTTTAATTGTGCCACAAATTCATGGAGGATTAACAAATCTGCAGCAAAAAAATGCACATGCTCCCATGAACTTAAAAATACTCCCGCTCCCCAGGTGGGCAAGGGCGCCGGGGGAAGACGCAGCATTTATTATTATACATTTGTTAGGCTCATGAATCATCCCAGAGGGGATCTCTCGGCATCTGAGCAGCCTGCACAGGTCACAGTTCAATGAGAAAATTAAAGATCAAACAGCCAGGTTTTCGAAGATTTCTTAAAAGAGGGTAAGTCTGAGCCAGAACGTAGCTGTAGTGGGGTAAGTGATTTCAGTGTTTGGGGACCAAAAAAGAAAAAGGGCGGCCCCATGCCTAGCCATACGAATGCACTTGGGGCGTAGCAATAATAGATCATTGGATCTAAGTTGATGTCCCGGGATATATGGCTGCATCTTGTGTTTTGAGATAGCATGGTCCTTTCCTATGCAAGTATTTAAAAAACAAACACAAAAGTTTAAAGAGTGCACTTTTTGTTATGGGAAGCTAATCGAGGGAACGTAATAAAGGTTCAGAAGGAGATGGTGGAGGGAGATTGCAGACAAGGCGAGCTGCTGTGTTCTGTACCACCTGAAGTCTAGAAAAAAAGGCCTTCATTCATTGCGACCATGAGTGGACCCTGTAATCCAGGTGGCTCACTATCAAAGCCTGGACCACGGTTTTCCATGTTTGCACAGGAACTGAGTGAAAGGCTTTCCAAAGCATGTGCATCACACTGAAACATGTCCCAGAAATTGATTTGACATGCTCATTCATGGAAAGGTTGTCATCCATTTTTTCAATTTTTTGGGAGTGGGAGACAGTCCATGTTCAGATGGCCACCAGTCGGTTGACCAGACTTCATGTGCCTTCCCAAAGATCAAAATATCTGTCTTACTGGAATTAAGCTGAAGAAGACTGGCCATCATCCAGGAGGTGATTTTTTACATGCATTAATTTAGGGAGGAGAGGGCACGTTGCCCCACTCCCCAAGCCTCCAGGAGGCTCTAGGGACCCCGTCCCCAGGGGTTTGACATTTTAGTGAACGGGAGGAGGGCCCCCTGCCCAGGGCCAGGAGAGGTCGTGGGGACTCCATTCCCTGGGGCCGGGTCGGGTATGATGTCCCAGGGTCCCCAACCCCCTGGACACCATCTATTTCTTTGTCCGCGAAATGCAGAGTTCTCCCACCGGGCAAAAGCACAAAGCTGCTCCTGCCCAGGTGGAGAACAAAGCACTTCCCTGCTCACGGGCAAGGAAATGCTTTGAATTGAGTGCTCCCACCCCACGGGAGCAAAAGAAAACTGCTTCTGCGGGGTCAGAGCAATGCCGACTCCCATTGGACACGCAATGGGATCAAGCGTCGAGCCGGTGGAACCGCGGGGATGCTGGGTCTCCCGCAGCCCCCAATGTGGGATTAGCCATGGGGTGCCCTCTGTGGGCAACCATTAAAATAAAAAAAATGGGGGAAGTTATGGTGTGCACCTGGTGGACAATGGGGCAACCCAGTAAAAAAAGAAAAGAAAATGCCAATGGGGCCACGGGTGCCCTGGGCCTACACCCATGGCCCCAAAAATTAATTAATGGTTTGTGGTGCCTCGGGTGGGAACCAGGGCACCCCATTTTAAAAAAGGGCTTTAGTTGTGGCTTGCCCTGGTGGGCACCGGGACATGCCACTTTACAGAGCAGGAAGCTAGTGGGGCTGCGGAGGACCAGGGGCTCTCCCCGCAGCCCCTTACAAAAAAAAACAACTGTGGGTGTTCCAGGTGAGACCGAGACACCAAGAAACTATTTTTTTAAGTGAATAATCAATGAGCGGCCACAGCTCCTTATTTATTATTCACTGCTCCTTGGAAGGCTGGGAGGGATATTTAGATATTTTTTGATTTTGGTGATGTCCCAAGAAGGGGTAGGAACATCACCACATTTTTTTTAATGTTGTGGTGGAGTTGTAGAGAGTTCTCCAGCCCCCCAGCAACACTTAAAAAAAAATAGAAAGTCTTCTGGGTCATTGAAACCATGAACCCAGGGGAACTTCCCATATTTTTTTAAATCATTTCCCAGGCTGGAGCTTTTGCTCTACAGCTGGGATTGGAGTGTCACCTAGGGGCTGGTTGTATCATTGCAGTTTATGTGATACAATGTATCCCATAAACTACAAGACCTGTATGTGGTTGTCTTTATAACTGCATTTTTTGGGGTGTAAAATGTTAAAAAGTAGAAGCAAGAGATCTTGTTTGTTTCTTTTTCCCTAAGGTAAATATAATATATCTCTGACTACTTATGTTAACATTTTTCACCCAAAAATGTAATGATAAAAACTATGTAAAAAGAAAGAGTCACACACATGTAGTTTAATAAAACATTATTAAATATTTTTTAAGTAATCAATAATAATAAACATTGTATTGTATGTATTATTGAAAAATACATTTGATTAAAATGATTGCTAATTTTTGGCGAAAGATGATTGATCTGCTTTATATATAGGGTGCTGGGTGGTGGGAAGGGGGGGTTGACTTCAGGGCATGCCCGTAGGCCAGGTCCTGTGGAAAACCCTGTGCTGAGCGCAGGTGTGCGGCGGAGGATTGGCTTTACACATATTAATAAAATATTACTTTACATAAAAAACCTGAAAACTCGCTGAAAAAAAAACAAAGGTTTAAGTAGCGTTATAGTTAGCTGAAATGTTTATTAGCAATGTAATGTTTTAAACTCTAAAAAACACAGAAATTCCCCAGTTATAGTTACAGTTACCTCAAGTAGGTATAACACGTGCCATACAGTAACTGTAACTCGCTCCCACGCATGCACTACTAATTACCCCACATATTACATCACTCATGACAACTTCTATGCCACCATTGATAACATCACTGCATCATTTGGAGTGAAATTATTGATGAGATAACTGTGTATGGAGGGGGAGCAAGTTATAGTTACCTTAGGGAACGAGTTATAGTTACTTGAGATAACTGTAATTGATGCATTCTTGTGATTTTTAGAGTTTAAAATGTTACAGTGTTACTGAACATTTCACCTAACTATAGCATTAGCTTAACCTTTGTTTTTTCTGTGAATTTATATTTTTATACAGACATTCAAGCCAATGATAATTTAATGTACTTGTCTCTTTACCTTGACACCTGTATCTCTTGTCTCAAACATGGTGTCCGCAATTAGTAAGAGATGAACATTGAAAATTCTTTATGTGGGGGACAATTGATTGTATTTGTCCTTGCTTAGAAAGTGAGCAACTTTAGAAATGTCTCATGTAGAAGAAGATTGATTGCAGGTGTCATCTCATAGCTTGCCAATTTGCACCTTCTCTTTTAGATTTAAACGTTGTGTACTTTTTATAAAGGTTCAAAAGGTATAATTATTATTCTCATGAAATGAACATGGGCAGAGCATTTGTAAAATTCACCATGTTTAAAAGAAGGTACAAAGTTCATGCCACTTTGCATTGAGATTTGCACTTTACCTTCCATACACAGGACCTGATTACGATGTCGGGCGGACTGCAACCGACCGACCGTCTGTTGCTGTCCACCCGACATCTACCCCTGCAGTCTGCCCGTCGCATTACGATGCGGTGGGCGGAGGCATCGGGCAGAGGGACCATCCGCTGCTGTTCTGACGGGCTCCTTGAGCCCGTCGGAGCATGGGAAAGTATTACAATCCCATAAATGACGGCAGAGCCAGCCTCGGCTCTGCTGCTGGGATTATGATGTCACTTTCTGACAGCCTTTCCATGTCGTCCTTTCCGACATGAAAAGGCTGTCAGAAAGTGATTTTGGGGGCCTCTAGCAGGGCCCCCTTCTCCCCTGGCCTTCTGCCTTAGGGCCTGCCCTAAACATCCCTGCACAATGTGGCAGACACCATGCGGTGCCAGCCACACAGTGCAGGGATGTTTAAAAACATCCATTTTCCAATGGCAGCTTGTGCTGCGGGCCTTTTCTGCCCGCCGCACAAGCTGGCATTGAAAAATGGATGTTTCTGACCGCCTGGCGGTCGCATCCAAATTGTGCATTCGGACCCGCCAACCTATGATCGGGCGGTTCCAATCCACGTCTGCCTGACATCTAATCAGGCCCATAGTGTTTTTGTACAATAATGGGTAAAATGCAGTTTGTTTCTTGACAAACAATACTGAATGCGGAGGTCACTGTATTTAATAATTCTTGGCAGCTTATCTTTGACTAACAAAATATGGGATGTTTATCCCTGTAGCACCTAGTGCATTTTATCTAGCACCAAGACATTAGGTACTTTACAGGAAATGTTTTGATATGGATACAATTAGTAACATATTTAGTGCACTGTACACATGCACCTTTATATTGCTATTTGTGCTTCTTTGCCATATATGATGACCCTGTTCTGTAGCAGGGAACTCTATGTGCGGTGAAAAACTGAATGCACGTGTCATTTTATTTTGACTCCTGCACTTTATTGTGGTTCATGTACATGAAATGTCCATCCCAGGGGTCAGGAATATTGAACATGCTTAAATGTTAAAGAGTTAAATGCATGAGTCACTTCATGCATTTGGTGCATTTTATTTAGGACAACGACATTTGGTACGTCACAAGAAATGTCCTGACACAGATATATTTTGGTTTACATGTTCGGTGTACTAAACACACATTAGCATCTATATTTTATTTTCCATATATAGTGTCGTATTACAGGGGGAAACGTGTACAGAAAAACACAGAATGCACGTGTCACTTTATTTGTCTTGCCCTTTAGACACCGCGGGATATCTGATGTTTAATCCAATATAAAGTGGTTAATGTACAAGAGGTGTTTTCCACTTGAGTTAGGGAATATTTGAAATGCTTATAAAGTAAAGTGTTAGATGCATTTTTCACTTTATGGGGTATATTCACAAGAACGTGCGCTAAACATCACCAAAAAAAGTTAACGCAACTTCACACATCGCAGTCTATCGTGGGAAAATAACCCCGTCTTAACGTGGAATTCACAACACGGTGGTACCATGCGATAGGTTCCCGAAAACGCGGACAATGTCCGCGATACAACCACCGCGACGGCGATAAAAACACAAACCCCAACGCGAAAAAACATGCGATGGTCCAAACCGCGATGAGGAAATCAGCGATAAGCAGCGCCAGGCCTGCAATACACATACGGCAGGCGGGAAAATCACTACAAAAGTAGAAAAAACCCACAAACACAAAATAACCAACACCGAAGCACCATGGAGGCAGCCGGAGCAGGCGCAGAGGATGAGCGGAACCCCACAAGCACCCCGGATGACCAGCCTGGGACCTCAGGAAAGGGAAGGGCAAGGACAAGAAGAAGAGGAAGACGCGGTTCGGTCCGCAGGAGAATAGGATCCTGGTCACGGAGGTGATGGAACACCTTCAAGAACTGTTCGTCACCTCCAACGTGTCATTGGGCACCAAAAATGGGATATGGCAGTCCATCGTGGACAAGGTGAATGCCGTCGGAGTGCACAAGAGGTCAATGGATGAGGTCAAAAGGCGATGAATTGACATCAAGCGCAAAACCAAGGAGAAACTCGCAGGCAACCAGAAGGCAGCAATGCAGACCGGAGGTGGGAGTCCAGCGCCACAGCTGGAGCTGGATGACATGGAGGAGCTGGTGTCGACAGTCATCAGTGTGGAGACCGTGGCAGGAGTTGGGGGAGCGGACACTGCTCGACATGACACAACACAACAGCAACAGGGTGAGTAACCACCAGGTACTGGGGGGATGGGGGAGATGGCCACAATGGCACACAGGCACAATCAAGCAGAGCACAGTGCACACCCACAATGACTCTGGATCATGGCCCTGATCTACAGACTGTCACAATGTACATTGCCATGCTGTCTGAATGTGAACATGTACCATGCGGCTACATACATGTGGACACATTGTAATACAGCATCTCCCCTTCACGTTGCAGAGGCACCATCAACACCTCCTGCAGAGCAGTACCAGCCACTCTTCACTGATGATGAGGAGGACACCCCCAGCATCGACACCCAAGCCCTCCAAGACATCATTGACATCATCCGCAACTCACCTCCAGGATCAGGGCAGCCCAGCTGCATCGAGGAGACCCCACCCACTCCACAAACCACCCAGCAGGAGGCACCCACAACCCCGGCTGTCTCCCAGGACCCCCACGAACAACACATGGCCTTCCAATGCCGTGTGTTGGAGGGCCAGAGGGAGATGGCTGAGCAGGTGTGGGTGGGGTTCGACCTCATGGCTACCAAACTTGACGCCATCCATGGGTGTCTAAGTCCCATCAGGGACCACCTCCAGTCCCTAACGGACACCCACAGGCCGCTCCATGGTCTCCAACGAGCCCTGGCTGACATCACTGGAGTCATGACTCAGAGACAAGAACACCTGTCTGCTCAGAGTGGCTCCGGCGATCTCAGCCGTGAGCTGGCACACATGCAGAGGCTCATGGAGGACATGGTGCGGATGGAGGCGAAAGGATGGCAGCCAATGCTGCACATCAGCAAAATGTAGCTGGGATCTACCAGGCCCTGCAGATCCTCATCATGGCATTGCTGCCACAAGGCGTGGCGCAGATGAATGCTGCTGCCCCTACACCATCCACATCTCCGCCCCCTGGTGTGTCAGTGCCTCACAGTGTGGCAGACATTTCCACTCCGGCACCTGATGTGTCACTGCCACACAGTGCGGCCGACAATCCACCTCCGGCCCCTGATGTGTCAGTGGCACACAGTGCTGCAGCCAGAACTGCACCACCCACAGGTGAGGCAGAGCACACATCCGAGGACGTGGATGGGATTGAGATCAGAAGGAGGCACTAGCATTCATTTCCGCCACCTGGCCTGTTGCTGCTTGGTGCCGCACATGGCCCCATGACCTTCCACTGACCCCCGATACACTCTGCTGCACTCACCTTGGACCGCGACATGGACTGCCATATCCTGTTTGGTGACCAATGACACGGCGACCAGACTGCGGACTGTACTCTTCCTCTTCCGCTGTACTTGTCATTCCCCGATGGACTTTGGCTGGCCCTCCATGGGCCCATGTTGTGAAGTGGGGTTGGCAGGGCCCTGTACTGCTCCAGCTGCAAAACTCCACTGGATGTGCATTAAACGTTCAGAAACGCACTGCTGTGCCATGTCTTTCATCATTCAAGTATGAATGTGTGGATGAATGTAGGGACAGTGATTCCCCCTAACGTCAATGATGCTCATCTAGTGGGATTCCAGCCACAGTGTGCTACATTGCCGATTGCGTTCCGGGTGCAGTAGACACTGCAACAGGGACACACGCATCAGTCACTTCCTTGTCCGGACATGGACTGAACCACGCCCAGAGCCCCCAAGTCATTGTTGCAAGCCCTGCGCTTGTCCGGCATACGCCAGGCCAGACCACTCCGCTTCTGCTCGGAGGGGGGCGCCACATAGCCACATGTCGCAGGTTTACACGCTAGTGGTCTGCAGGTCACTGGTCTAGTTGTCAGCATGTCACGGCCACTCCCTGAGGGCAGGTTTGCACACACACCACACCCATTCGGCACAGGCGTCACAGGCCATGTGACCCCGCCAATATAAGGGGCCGACAACGTCACATTCCCCACTGCCGGAGGTGACTGGATGACGGACGTTCCACGATTCTCAATCATAAAGGGCCCATGAGTTGTTGCGCACAGGGTTAGTGGCACCCGAAGCCATACGGCCGTCACGGGCCTACCACCACGTGGCGCTGACTGGGGTTGCACAGGGTTAGTGGCACCCGAAGCCATGCGGCCGTCACGGGCCTACCACCACGTGGCGCTGACTGGGGTTGCACAGGGTTAGGCGCACCGGAATTGCTGAGCGGGTGTGCAGCCTGCGATGATGAAGTGTGCACTGATGTGGTCTCTGCCATTGATGCCTCAGGACTCAGCGTCATGTGTGGGACCTGCTGGGCCACGGTGCGGGTCCGCATGATGTGGAGCATGCCATGGTCGCGGGGCCGGGGCCTGGAGCTTGCACGGGCACATGGTGTGCCCACTGGGGGACACACCGTTGGCGACAGGTGAGCAGTGGGGCCTGGGTGCGCAAGGGCAGACAGCCAGCGCTGGCCTGCGGGAGGGGCTAGGGTGCGGCTGCATGTGTGCGCAGGGGCGGACAGGCGTTGTTGCCGTGTGCAGTGAGATGGACTCTGCCATGATTGAACCCTGGCCTCGATTACAGATTGCAGACCTGGTGGCTTGCAGTGTATGCCGGCACGTGGTTGGAGACACACTGGTGGCAGCAGGTGAGCAGTGGTGCCTGGGTGCGTGGGGGCGGCAGTGTCCCTCCGTCTCTCTCTCTCTGCCTTCCGTTCCTCCTCTCTCTCTCTCTCTGCCTTCCTTTCCTTCTCTCTCTCTCTCTCTCTCTCCCTCTCTTCCTTTCTCTCTCTCCTTCTCCCTCTCCCTTTCTTTCTTTCTCTCTCTTTTTCTCTCTCTGCCTTTCATTCCTTCTCTCTTTCTCTGTGTGTCGCTCCTTTAATGTGCGCATGACACACGTTCTGATTTTGTGCTTTATTTTCCAGGCCCTGACATCATGATTGTCCCGGACGGACACGACAGGAGTCGTCCGCATTGGTGTTTTGTGTTGTGTTTCAATAAAGTTTTTGGTTGTTACTTCAATGATGGGTGACTGTTTCTCGTTCTTCTTACCACACATGTGTGTTTCTTGTTGTCATTGTTCGACATCATGTGCTTTTTGTGGCTCTTGTGTCGTGCACGGTATGTGTTTGTCCGGGGGGGGACCTGGGAGTGGTGGCGGTGAGTGTTGTGGCCCTCTTGGGTCTCCGAGCTGCATGATCATTGTCTACATGGCATCTGTGGGTCTTCAGATGTGGCTCTGGCCTGGGCTCTCTGTCATACTGCAGGTAGTCGTCCTGCTTAACACCAGCAGAAGGCAGGTGTTAAATCCCTGCTGCTACCGCGGCTTATCGCCTGTTTTTGGTTCACATCGCAGATCTGGCAGTTCGTTGTGAAAGTGGTGTAGTGGTGTTTTCGTGTGTTTTTGCACGGGAACGCCTACTCTGCATCTCATTAGGGTTAGTTGGTGGTGTCACCCGTGGGGATAAATTTTGGGGCAGTTATCGCGGGAATACTGGCGATGTCTGCAGTTTGAACCGGCTTGTGAATGGGGCGATAAATCTATCGACACTTTTGCTGCGCTAAAGTGCCGATAACTCAGCGATAAGTCCTTGTGAATATGCCCCTATGTGTATTCCTTTCTCAATCTGGTTGATGTTCTCTGGCTCTTCACTTTGTGAACTCTCGCAGTGCTTTGAGTTTAGATATTTTATTTGCACTATCTTATTCATGTTTGGTATTTGAAATAGATGTTTAAATTAATCTTATAACATCGTTGAAATGGCACTTCACCATTATGGTTGTGCACCTTCAAGTTGCTAAAGGTGTTAAAATCGAGAGTGATACACAAAATGGTGCGGAATACAAAACCATAATTATTCTTGCTGTAAGCAGTCTAGTGTTTTTTTTTAACCTTGAGATGGGGGACGGGCTTAGCACCCTTTGAAATACACTCTGCACTCTAGGAACTCTATGGCCAGTTGAAGACTCCGGTTGCAACGGGTCACAATGTTTTTGTTTGTCACCACTTGCATTTGCACTTTGTAAAAATAAAATAAAAACAATAAGGATTTTTGAATATATAAATATATATATATATATTCACTGAAAAAACCATAGGTTTCAGACACGTTATAGTTAGAAATTAGCATTTAAAAAACCTTTGAAATTCACTGAAAAAACCATAGGTTTCAGGCATGTTATAGTTAGAAATTAGCATTTAAAAAACCTTAGAAATTCACTGAAAAAACCATAAGGTTTTAGGGACAGTTATAGTTAGTTGGACATTGCACTCGTACAAAACCCGTGAAATTCCCCCGTTATAGTTAGTTCAGGTAACTATAACTCGCGCCCCGCAATGCACTGCTGATGACGTCACATATTACATCACTCATGACAGGGTCAGTGACATCACTGATGACATCACTGATGACATCTCAAATGACATCACTGATGACATCACTGATGACATCATCCATGTGAGAATTTAATGTATCTTCTCACACCCTAATATAAGTTTTGATACACCCACTCTACATTACAGACTGCCATTCTCAAAACCATACACACTCCAATACCAATAAGTACATACCCACTCACTGATTCTTAGGTCTACACACACACATCTACTCACTCACCAGTACAGTCACTCATACTCACAGTCACTCAGTACAGGACTATCATATGCACTCATACACCTATATAAACACTCACACAACGCAACTCATCCATAGAGGTACTCACACACCTAGTCAGTCATGCAAATAATTAATCACACTCCAATTTACTCACCTATACAGTTATACACACCAGCTCACTTACTCATAAAAATACTAGCACATTCTTACGCTCCTATGCAATCACTGATGCAAGCACACACTGATCCATATAGCCACTCTCACAATCACACACTCTCACTTATAGCCATTTATATACTCCAACACACATATATACTGCCTTTCACATATGTAGTTACTCACACATGTACCACTGAGATATACATTCAATCACTAACACACCCATACACACACTCACCCACCCATACAGTCCATCACAGACGCACTCTTGAAACCATGCACCCAGTGAATCACCCACTCACACATCTATGCACAGAGTCACACACACCCCACCCACACAAACACTGAGGCACCCATACAGATACTCAGAGAACCAATCCATAACCCATATAGACACTCATTTAGCTAGTCAGAAACCCATGCAGTTGCTTACACAACAACAGACAGACGGATACAGACATTCACACAGTTTAGTCACTCACCCATGCATCCAGTAAGATACGTTTAATCACTCACTTATAGACTCAGTCACGCACCTACTAAATCATCCATTCAGGCGCTTCTACACCCACTCATTCTTCAATACGCCTTTCCCTATATATATTAAACATATTTAAACTTTACAGAAACACACAGTCACTGGATGATGTCATCAGTGATGTCATCAGTGATGTCATTTGAGATGTCATCAGTGATGTCATCAGTGATGTCACTGACCATGTCATGAGTGATGTAATATGTGACGTCATCAGCAGTGCATTGCGGGGCGCGAGTTATAGTTACCTGAACTAACTATAACGGGGGAATTTCACGGGTTTTGTACGAGTGCAATGTCCAACTAACTATAACTGTCCCTAAAACCTTATGGTTTTTTCAGTGAATTTCTAAGGTTTTTTAAATGCTAATTTCTAACTATAACGTGCCTGAAACCTATGTTTTTTTCAGTGAATTTCAAAGGTTTTTTAAATGCTAATTTCTAACTATAACGTGTCTGAAACCTATGGTTTTTTCAGTGAATATATATATATTCACTGAAAAAACCATAGGTTTTAGGGACAGTTATAGTTAGTTGGACATTGCACTCGTACAAAACCCGTGAAATTCCCCTGTTATAGTTAGTTCAGCTAACTATAACTCGCGCCCCGCAATGCACTGCTGATGACGTCACATATTACATCACTCATGACATGGTCAGTGACATCACTGATGACATCACTGATGACATCACTGATGACATCATCCAGTGACTGTGTGTTTCTGTAAAGTTTAAATATGTTTAATATATATAGGGAAAGGCGTATTGAAGAATGAGTGGGTGTATAAGTGTCTGAATGGATGATTTAGTACGTGAGTGACTGACTCTACAAGTGAGTGATTTAACATATCTTACCGAATGCATGGGTTAGTGACTAAACTGTGTGAATGTCTGTATCCGTCTGTTTGTTGGTGTGTAAGTGGATGCATGGATTTGCGAATAGCTACATGAGTGTCTATATGGGTATTGATTGGTTCTCTGAGTATCTGTATGGCTGCCTGAGTGTTTGTGTGGGTGGGGTGTGTGTGACTCTGTACATAGATGTGTGAGTGGGTGATTCACTGGGTGCATGATTTCAAGAGTGCATCTGTGATGGACTGCTTGGGTGGGTGAGTGTGTGTATGGGTGTGTTAGTGAGTGAATGTATATCTCAGTGGTACATGTGCGAGTAACTACATATGTAAAAGGCAGTATATATGTGTGTTAGAGTATTTAAATGGCTATAAGTGAGAGTGTGTGATAGTGGCTGTATGGATGCATGTGTGCTTGTATCAGTTATTGTATAAGAGCGTAAGAATGTGCTAGTATTTGTATGAGTAAGTGAGCTGGTGTGTGTATAACTGTATAGGTGAGTAAATGGGTGTGTGATTAATTTTTGCTTGACTGACTAGGTGTGTGAGTACCTCTATGGATGAGTGGCGGTGTGTGAGTGTTTATATAGGTGTATGAGTGCATATAATAGTCCTGTACTGAGTGACTGTAAGTATGAGTGACTGTACGGGTGAGTGAGTGGATGTGTGTGTAGACCTAAGAATCAGTGAGTGGGTATGTAGTTTTGGTGTTGGAGTGTCTATGGTTTTGAGAATGGCAGTCTGTAATTTAGAGTGGGTGTATCAAAAGTTATATTAGGGTGTGAGAAGATGCATGAAATTATCACATGGATGATGTCATCAGTGATGTCATTTGAGATGTCATCAGTGATGTCATCAGTGATGTCACTGACCATGTCATGAGTGATGTAATATGTGACGTCATCAGCAGTGCATTGCGGGGCGCGAGTTATAGTTAGCTGAACTAACTATAAGGGGGAATTTCTATGGTTTTGTACGAGTGAAATGTCCAACTAACTATAACTGTCCCTAAAACCTATGGTTTTTTCAGTGAATTTCAAAGGTTTTTTAAATGCTAATTTCTAACTATAACGTGTCTGAAACCTATGGTTTTTTCAGTGAATTTCAAAGGTTTTTTAAATGCTAATTTCTAACTATAACGTGCCTGAAACCTATGATTTTTAAGTGAATTTCAAAGGTTTTTTAAATGCTAGTTTCTAACTATGCCTACAGAGGTAGGACATGTGAAGAAAGAAGAAAAAACGCACAGAAAGAAGCAAAAGATGTGCAGAAAGAACCAACAGAGGAGCAGAAAGAGGCATTGTTGCAAAATCATCCTGTACCCACAACGTTTTCAGACGGGTACTGGTGGTAACTGACTCTGACTAACCAGAGCCAGTGCTATGCTAAAAGACACTTATAATACAGTGAAAACACCTACATACACTAGGGAACACTGCGTTGGGGTACCCCTGTGATTAGCATGACCTCCTCTGCAAGTCCCTAGTACATAATAGGGCAGGGGGATTAAAACTAACTCTTAAAACACGCTACAGGGCGCGTTTGCACAGTGGTGAAGGGAGGGGGCCCTGAGGTGACATGTGTGCAAACGCGACCCGTGGCGCGTTTGAAGTTGCGGGATTAAGTCCACTTGAATCCTGAGGGTCCCTGGGGCCCAACTAGCCCCCCAGGTACCTACAGTTAGGACCACAGAGCTGAGTTGCAGAGAGGCATTCCGAGGCCACGCACCTTTTTTCACCTCTCTGCAACGCAACTCTGTTGTGCTTACTGAAGGTACCTGGTGGGCTAGTTGGCCCCCAGGGTCCCTCAGGATTCAAAGGGAATTAATTCCCCAACTTAAAACGCACCACAGGGCTTGTTTGCGCACATGTCACCTGAGGCCCCACCCCCTCCCTTCACCACTGTGCAAACGCGCCCCGTGGAGCGTTTTAAGTTGGGGGATTAGGTCACCTTGAATCCTGAGGGTCCCTGGGGCCCAACTAGCCCACCAGGTACTTCCAGTAACTAACACAAGCCTGCGTTGCAACGCCTGTAACAAATTGTGCAGTTGTGTTTAGGTAGTGAAGAGGGTTGTGCTGGGGTTATTGTTTTAGGGTTTAGGGTAGTGCAGTGGTGCTTGTGTAGTGTAGGGGGTCGTGCTGGGGGTAGTGTTTTAGGGTAGTGCAGTGGTGTTTGTGTAGTGTAGGGGGTCATGTTTTAGGGTAGTGCAGTGGTGTTTGGGTAGTGTAGGGGGTCGTGCTGGGGGTAGTGTTTTAGGATTTAGGTTAGTGCAGTGGTGTTTGGGTAGTGTAGGGGTCGTGCTGGGGGTAGTGTTTTAGGGTTTAGGGTAGTGCAGTGGTGTTTGTGTAGTGTAGGGGTCATGCTGGGGGTAGTGTTTTAGGGTTTAGGGTAGTGCAGTGGTGCTTGTGTAGTGTAGGGGGTCGTGCTGGGGGTAGTGTTTTAGGGTTTAGGGTAGTGCAGTGGTGTTTGTGTAGTGTAGGGGTCATGTTTTAGGGTAGTGCAGTGGTGTTTGGGTAGTGTAGGGGGTCGTGCTGGGGGTAGTGTTTTAGGGTTTAGGGTAGTGCAGGGGTGTTTGTGTAGTGTAGGGGGTCATGCTGGGGGTAGTGTTTTAGGGTTTAGGATAGTGCAGTGGTGCTTGTGTAGTGTAGGGGGTCGTGCTGGGGGTAGTGTTTTAGGTTTTAGGGAAGTGCAGTGGTGTTTTTGTAGTGTAGGGGGTCATGTTTTAAGATGCAACGCTCCAATACCTGACCAGTCTGCACTACATAAAACTGCAAAAAAACTAAAAATAAAAAGTGTTTTGCACACTTTTGTCATTGGGCTATATGTGGGCTACATCTGGGTAATATTTGTGCTACATTTGGGCTCTTTTTCACTGGTGGCCATCTTGGAAGACTTCTTTGTTATGAAGTTTCCTAATTTCCTCATTTACTGCAGTCTCCTCAGTAGGAAATGCTTTCAGTTTTTACTTTGATTCCATCAAGAAGGCATTTATATGTGTCTCACATTTGCCATAAATACAGAATGTTAGCACTCTAGTTGCTCATTAGATCACTGTAGTAAAGCTACTGTTCATCAGGGAGTTAACTGGAAGTCTGCTGCTGGTATTGAAAGTGATTGTTTCAGTCTGCATGTCAGAATTTTCTAATGAAATAGAAGAGGATTTGAGATCTCACTTAAAACATGCCCTAATTTTTCTTTCGGCAGCACTAACCATAATTTCTATTTCAAAAAGAACCCCTCATTTTGTTCCTTTTATATTAAATGTTTTAAGTGTTACCGGTTTATTCCAATTAAGATGGCTTCAGGTGTGCCATACTTTTGTCATAAGTAAGGCTGTTAGCGCTCTAGTTGTTCTTTAGAACACTCTGGGAAGCTGCAGTAGAACACAAAGGCATCAACTGGCAGGCTGCTCCTGTTGAAATATAACAGGAAGATATTTGAGATCACACTTGAAACATGTCCTAATTTTTCTTTCTACAGCACTAACCATAATTTCTATGACAAAATGAACCCCATCATTTTGTTCCTTTTAAATTAAATGTTTTAAGTGTTACCAGTTTATTCCAATCAAGATGGCTTCAGGTGTGCCATACTTTTGTCATAAGTAAGGCTGTTAGCTCTCTAGTTGTTCTTTAAAACACTCTGGGAAGCTGCAGTAGAACACAAAGGAATCAACTGACAGTCTCTGCCCTTGTTGGATGTACATGTTTTACTGAGAATGTCAGACTTCATTCTCACATGACTGAGAAAGATAATGTGAATTTACAGAAAATATGCTCTCATTTTAGCTTCTGGAGCACCTTCCAAACCTCTATGGGACAAGCATGGGAAAATAGTTTTCTCTCAAACATGATTCATGATATCCCAGCAGAAGGTTTTTCACAGGGTAAAATCACCTTAGAACACACCACAATTCCTAAATTTAGTATGGTACCATCAACAAATGAATTCTAATGTAACTAAAGTCTGTTATCACCCTTTATAGTTCTCCTTTTGGTAACCCTCAAAATCTTCGATTCACTACAATGCATTTCAATGGGGTACTATCATTTATATTGGTCCCAAGATGGCTGCCAGCAATTCCAGGATGAAGTGCTGACAGCCAATCAGATCTCACGATGACATGTGTGGTTAGGCTCCGCCCAGATATATATGTGTTTTTACTTTTGATTTTCTCAGCAACTACTGAACGGATTTACACCATTTAACAAAAGGGTTCTTTCTGAACCAATAACTACCTCTTTGCCAAATTTGGTGTAATTCCGTTCAGCAGTTCGGGCTGTAGCCTTGCATAAAGTTTCCTTTGGGAAATTGATTTTTGACTCTTACTTTCTTAATTTCTCCGCAACTACTGAACGGATTTACACCATTTAACAAAAGGGTTCTTTCTGAACCAAGAACCACCTCTTTGCCAAATTTTGTGTAATTCCGTTCAGCAGTTCGGGATGTAGCCGTGGCTAAAGTTTCCTATGGGAAAATGAATGGGGAAAACACGCTTTGGGACCCCCTTTTTCTCGGCCCCCGCTTGACGAATCACCCCGAAACTTTCAGGGTAGGAGCGGATCGGAGCGGGCCATAAAGTTTGAAAATTTCGCGAAGATTCGTCAACCGACGCAAGAGTTATTTCAAATAGAATGTTGCGGATTTCCTATGGAAAATAGGTCTTAACTATAACTATCTACTGGCGACCGCCAGTAGATAATATATACACACACACATATATATATAAATGTATATATATTTCACTAGCAAATGTATATTTATACATTTGCTTGCAAAATTCGTTAGAAAAATGACTTATTAACAAAACTATAATAATTAAGGATCAATAACTGTAAATGTTATTATTACAACCAATACCATCACTATAGTCATCGTAGGCACTGTGATAAATGACTTCATCAGATATTGTTCCAAATGAGTGGTTCAGTGTAAGAGACTGCCAGACCTTGTAGTACTTCCTCAGACTACCTGTAGCATGCAAAATAAAATAATACATTGCTTGTACCTCACAAAGAGGCATATTATCAAGGGCTTTATCTCCGCTTTAGCGGCACTTTTCACCGCTAAAGCGGAGATAATGCCATCGCCCTATTAACAAGGCAGCGCAAACATGCATTAGCGCATGTTTGCTGCCTTTTTAGTAACACCTCGCTTTGCATCGCTAATGAGATGCAAAGTAGGCGTATCTTCAGGAAAGAACAGGGAAATTGATCCCTAACCGCACATCGCGGTATCAACAAGCCGGCCCAGACAACGCGCAGCGATGAAAAAAGCCGCGCTAACCGCTGACATCGCCGAAAACTAACGTCTGGAAATTTTCCGACTTAGCCATGTGCATAATGGGAGGTGGATTGTAATGTTACATCCACTTCTCCGTATTATCAACATTTTACTCTGCGCAATGCTGACTTCGTTGGTTTTCAGGCGATATTGCTTTAAATCGCCGTATATCGAAGGTTTAACATCGCCTGTTAGCAAATCGTTGTAAATACGCCGCTAACACGGCGATGTGAACCGGCGATATACGGCGATAATGCAAATCGCGCTAAGCGCGATTTGCGATGATTACCGCGGCCCCTTGTTGATATACCCCAAAGTGCTTTTCACCATTCCCTGAAAGAAGGTGTGGGGCATATTATCAAGGGCTTTATCTCCGCTTTAGTGGCACTTTTCGCCGCTAAAGCGGAGATAATGCCATCGCCCTATTAACAAGGCAGCGCAAACATGCATTAGCGCATGTTTGCTGCCTTTTTAGTAACGCTTCGCATCGCTAATGAGATGCAAAGTAGGCGTATCTTCAGGAAAGAACAGGGAAATTGATCGCTAACCTCACATCGCGGTATCAACAAGCCGGCCCAGACAACGCGCAGCGATGAAAAAAGCCGCGCTAACCGCTGACATCGTCGAAAACTAACGTCTGGAAATTTTCCGACTTAGCCATGTGCATAATGGGAGGTGGATTGTAAGGTTACATCCACTTCTCCCTATTATCAACATTTTACTCTGCGCAATGCTGACTTCGCTGGTTTTCAGGCGATATTACTTTAAATCGCCGTATATCGAAGGTTTAACATCGCCTGTTAGCAAATTGTTGTAAATACGCCGCTAACACGGCGATGTGAACCGGCGATATACGGCGATAATGCAAATCGCGCTAAGCGCGATTTGCGATGATTACAACGGCCCCTTGTTGATATCCCCCATGTGTCCTTTTTATCCAGACTTTGACTATTAATATAATAACAGCTTTTCATTTCTATCTGGTTAGTGCATGACAATATATTGTTCCAAAATGTCTGCAGCCTTGGGCAAATAGCAAACATGAATTCCATTGGCAGAAAGATCTTGACATCTATGACGCAGACACTGGTCTTCAGTTGTTCATGCTTGTAACAGCGCTTCTGCTCAAAAGTTATTAGAAGTGCCAACCGTTTCATCCATTCCTCTGCTCATCTCCAAAGATAGTCCTGACCTTCCTTCAATAATATAATGAAAATCAGATTTATGGTGGGTGATTTCTTTTTTTTTTTAAAAGACTTACGAAATATAGATTCCTTTAATATTGCTCTCTTTGCCCCTATAGAAGGTTTACTGAAATAATTTCTATTATGAAGTTATTCAAAAATTGAACTTCGATAAAGGTCTTATTCTGCTTTAATTCTATTAAAAAGATGTGAGAAAAAGCTTAGAAAAATGTTCCCCATTGTCAAAAGTTGAGCCCCAACAAGGAAGTGCTAAATTAATCTTGAAATATCTTCAACATGTCTGTAGCCTCAGAAATTGTAAAACCCTGTGGATTTCCGACCAAAACGCGAAAGAATATTCCCATACCCTCAGCGAGCAAAATAATAGAAGATATCGAAAAAAGTGGATTTTTGTCACAATTCGATTTAAATAATATTTCTTGCCTGGTGTCAGCTCAGTAATACAATCACCAGTCAGGTAGTGCCCACCCGCCTGTTTCTGAAGGAAGTAAGAGTAGTGTATAGGATCTTCTTAGCCTTTTGTGCTGCCATATAAATTTAGAAACTATGGGGCACAAGTACAAAGCTATTTTCCTGTTGCAAACAGCCCTATTCGCAGATTTGGGCCATTTGCAAAATGAAAAATACATTTTGGGATGTACAAAGCCCATATTGCGATTTGGGGGCACATGCATCAAAGGTTTTTGCGATCGCAAACGGTGCGATTCGCAAAAATCGGCCGTTTGCGATCGCAAATTGGCCTTTGGAGATGCATGAAAGTAGTTTCTATGCGCAATTTAAGAATTCGCAATTATTTGCGTATTCCTAAATTGCGATTGCATTTAAGGAATCGCAATTTGCGATTCCTTAAATGCAATGCTAGAAGCACTTTCAAATAGCGATTTCGCTATTTGGGACTGCAAATTACAGACAAATCAAACTTGTCTGTAATTTGCAAAAACTTTGAAAAATGCACTTAAATGCATTTTTTTAAGTTTTAGGTTACAGACACACATGCCCTTGGGGCATGTGTGTGCGGAACATGGGTGCACAGTTCAATTTCAGGGGTGCAACAGGGTGTCCTTTTGACACCCTTGCACCCTTGAAATTGCATGCGCAATTTGCGAGTACCTATTGGTACTCGCAAATTGCGCATGCAATCTCCCATTTATTCCTATGGGCCTGTAGGCCCATAGGAATGAATGGGAAGGCATTCCTTAATTGCGACTCGCAATTTGCGAGTCGCAATTAAGGAATGTTTAGGAATCGCTATTTTTATAGCGATTCAAACATGCATAGGCTTTTGCAATTCCTTAATTGCTATTCCTTAATAATCACAATTAAGGAATCGCAAAAGCCTACCTTGATGCATGTGCCAGTTGGTAACTTGTTAAAGAATTGCAATTTGGGTTTTGCGAGTCGGTATTAGGAAGGGGAGTGTTAAGGGCGACCCTCCCTAATATCGAATCACAAGGGTATGTACGAATATTTTCCAACCTGAAAAGGGTTGCAAAACATTAGCTTTTTACCACCAAATTAAATTTCGTGGTAACCCATTCCCAAACGGGAAGGGGTCCCCTGGGGACAGTTGTGAATGCATGCTAAAACGTTTTTTAACAGCTCTTTAAAAATGAAACTGAAATGTTTCATTTTTCTTTTTGAAACAAATGAAAACGGGCTGCATTTATTGAAAAAGAAACACAGACATTATAGTCTGCTGTCCCCAGTAGACCACCATGCCTGTGTTTTTTGCGATTCCCAATGGGTTGCAAATTGTGACCTACCTCATGAATAGCAATGAGGTAGCTCTATTTGTGGCACTCTGGGAATCGCAAATGAATCTCTCATACATTTGAAATTGCGATTTCCTAATTGTGATTCGTATGGAATAACAATGAGGAAATTTTTAATTTCAACCGTTCGTACATGTGGCGTACATCTAGCTGTTGAAAATAAAGTTGAAAAGCATATATCTGTAGTGCCTGAAAAAGAACATCACCTTAGGAAGAATTGGCAATTTGATCATATTTATTTTACCAGCTTGTGAAGCTGGTGAAACGTGTGGTTGCATCCATTTATGAATCCATGCTGTGCATTTGGGAGAGATTTCATCATAGTTTGCTTAGATTGCATCTCAGTGTTGAATAATTAGGACTATACCACGTATATTTAGCCTCTTCTCCTACCTACAAGTCTATAGTTTGCATTCTATCCACTTTGAGTATTTGTGTTTTTGCTTTATTAAGCTTATGGCCAGAGAGGGTGCTATGGTCTAGCACTAATTCCTTTGTTTTTTGAAGTGTAGTTTCTGTATCAGATGTATACAAAACCACATTGTTCATATATCTAATGGGTGACCCTCCTCCTAGAACTGTGAGAATGGAACCCGACAGTCTTGTGACATATGGCTACATATATATATATATATATATATATATATATATATATATATATATATATATATATATATATATATATATATATATATATATATATATATATATATTCACTGAAAAAACCATAGGTTTTAGGGACAGTTATAGTTAGTTGGACATTTCACTCTTACAAAACCATAGAAATTCCCCCGTTATATTTAGTTCAGCTAACTATAACTCGCGCCCCCGCAATGCACTGCTGATGACGTCACATATTACATCACTCATGACATGGTCAGTGACATCACTGATGACATCACTGATGACATCTCAAATGACATCACTGATGACATCATCCAGTGACTGTGTGTTTCTGTAAAGTTTAAATATGTTTAATATATATAGGGAAAGGCGTATTGAAGAATGAGTGGGTGTATAAGTGTCTGAATGGATGATTTAGTACGTGAGTGACTGACTCTACAAGTGAGTGATTAAACGTATCTTACTGAATGCATGGGTTAGTGACTAAACTGTGTGAATGTCTGTATCCATCTGTTTGTTGGTGTGTAAGTGGATGCATGTATTTGCGAATAGCTACATGAGTGTCTATATGGGTTATTGATTGGTTCTCTGAGTATCTGTATGGCTGCCTGAGTGTTTGTGTGGGTGGGGTGTGTGTGACTCTGTACATAGATGTGTGAGTGGGTGATTCACTGGGTGCATGATTTCAAGAGTGCATCTGTGATGGGCTGCTTGGGTGGGTGAGTGTGTGTATGGGTGTGTTAGTGAGTGAATGTATATCTCAGTGGTACATGTGCAAGTAACTACATATGTAAAAGGCAGTATATATGTGTGTTAGAGTATTTAAATGGCTATAAGTGAGAGTATGTGATAGTGAGAGTGGCTGTATGGATGCGTGTGTGCTTGTATCAGTTATTGTATAAGAGCGTAAGAATGTGCTAGTATTTGTATGAGTAAGTGAGCTGGTGTGTGTATAACTGTATAGGTGAGTAAATGGGTGTGTGATTAATTTTTTGCATGACTGACTAGGTGTGTGAGTACCTCTATGGATGAGTGGCGGTGTGTGAGTGTTTATATAGGTGTAGGAGTGCATATGATAGTCCTGTACTGAGTGACTGTAAGTATGAGTGACTGTACGGGTGAGTGAGTGGATGTGTGTGTAGACCTAAGAATCAGTGAGTGGGTATATAGTTTTTGGTGTTGGAGTGTCTATGGTTTTGAGAATGGCAGTCTGTAATTTAGAGTGAGTGTATCAAAAGTTATATTAGGGTGTGAGAAGATGCATGAAATTATCACATGGATGATGTCATCACTGATGTCATTTGAGATGTCATCAGTGATGTCATCAGTGATGTCACTGACCATGTCATGAGTGATGTAATATGTGACGTCATCAGCAGTGCATTGCGGGGGCGCGAGTTATAGTTAGCTGAACTAACTATAACGGGGGAATTTCTAAGGTTTTGTACGAGTGAAATGTCCAACTACCTATAACTGTCCCTAAAACCTATGTTTTTTTCAGTGAATTTCAAAGGTTTTTTAAATGCTAATTTCTAACTATAACGTGTCTGAAACCTATGGTTTTTTCAGTGAATTTCAAAGGTTTTTTAAATGCTAATTTCTAACTATAACGTGCCTGAAACCTATGATTTTTTAAGTGAATTTCAAAGGTTTTTTAAATGCTAGTTTCTAACTATGCCTACAGAGGTAGGACATGTGAAGAAAGAAGAAAAACGCACAGAAAGAAGCAAAAGATGTGCAGAAAGAACCAACAGAGGAGCAGAAAGAGGCCTTGTTGCAAAATCATCCTGTGCCCACAACTTTTTCAGACGGGTACTGGTGGTAACTGACTCTGACTAACCAGAGCCAGTGCTATGCTAAAAGACACTTAGAATACAGTGAAAACACCTACATACACTAGGGTACACTATGCGTTGGGGTACCCCTGTGATTAGCATGACCTCCTCTGCAAGTCCCTAGTACATAATAGGGCAGGGGGATTAAAACTACCTCTTAAAATGCGCTACAGGGCGCGTTTGCACAGTGGTGAAGGGAGGGGGGGCCTGAGGTGACATGTGTGCAAACGCGCCCCGTGGCACGTTTTAAGTTGCGGCATTAAGTCCCCTTGAATCCTGAGAGTCCCTGGGGCCCAACTAGCCCCCCAGGGTACCTACAGTTAGGACCACAGAGCTGAGTTGCAGAGAGGCGTTCCGAGGCCACGCACCTTTTTCACCTCTCTGCAACGCAACTCTGTTGTGCTTACTGAAGGTACCTGGTGGGCTAGTTGGCCCCAGGGTCCCTCAGGATTCAAAGGGAATTAATTCCCCAACTTAAAACGCACCACAGGGCGTGTTTGCGCACATGTCACCTGAGGCCCCGACCCCTCCCTTCACCACTGTGCAAATGCGCCCCGTTGAGCGTTTTAAGTTGGGAGATTAGGTCACCTTGAATCCTGAGGGTCCCTGGGGCCCAACTAGCCCACCAGGTACTTCCAGTAAGCACCACAGGCCTGCGTTGCAACGCCTGTAACAAATTGTGCAGTTGTGTTTAGGTAGTGAAGAGGGTCGTGCTGGGGGTAGTGTTTTAGGGTTTAGGGTAGTGCAGTGGTGTTTGTGTAGTGTAGGGGGTCATTCTGGGGGTCGATTTAGGGTTTAGGGCAGTGGTGTTTGGGTAGTGTAGGGAGTCATGCTGGGGGGAGTGTTTTAGGGTTTAGGGTAGCACAGTGGTGTTCGGGTAGTGTAGGGGGTCGTGCTGGGGGTAGTGTTTTAGGGTTTAGGGTAGTGCAGTGGTGTTTGGGTAGTGTAGGGGGTCGTGATGGGGGTAGTGATGTAGGGTAGTGCAGTGGTGTTTGGGTAGTGTAGGGGGTACTGCTGGGGGTAGTGTTTTAGGGTTTAGGGTAGTGCAGTGGTGTTTGGGTAGTGTAGGGGGTACTGCTGGGGGTAGTGTTTTAGGGTTTAGTGTAGTGCAGTGGTGTTTGGGTAGTGTAGGGGTTCGTGCTGGGGGTTGTTTTTTAGGGTTTAGGGTAGTGCAGTGGTGTTTGTGTAGTGTAGGGGGTAGTGTTTTAGGGTTTAGGGTAGTGCAGTGGTCTTTGGGTAGTGTAGGGAGTCGTGCTGGGGTAGGGTTTTAGGGTTTAGGGTAGTGCAGTGGTCTTTGGGTAGTGTAGGGGGTCATGCGGGGGTAGTGTTTTAGAGATTAGGGTAGTGCATTGGTGTTTGGGTAGTGTAGGGGGTCATGCGGGTGATGGAGCAAGGTTTCGCAAATGAAACTTGCTCGTATGCAATCTTTCTCATTGTATTAATATTAAAACTTGTATTGTCTGTATTAATATTTGCACACACTACATGAATAGTTAGGAAGCTTGCCTATGTTGTTTTTCTAACAAATAACGCTTGTTCCTAGTCTAAAATGGCCGCTTAAGCGCGGGAATTTAACTGCGCATGTCACAACCTGATCACATGGTGTGACATCTTTCTTTGCTTGGTGGGAATTTCTGCTTCTGCGCAGTGTGCAATAAAATGGCTGCTCAATGTTCTCACATGCTTAAGCTTGCTCCTGTGTCATTACTAAATTGTCATTTCTTAACACAATTAATGCGGGATAGGATTTTATATTTAAAGGGGATTAGAAATAAGATAAGTGGGTATACAGTGAAACGTTTTATTTTTGATATTAATATTTCCTTCTTGCACTTTTAGTAATCCGTAATCTTGGGCCTGGGTTGGTGACTTGAAACTAGAGAAGCAGAAGGTTCTGCGCATGTCCCCTGAAAGACTGCCAAAATGAAGCCAACTTGGACGTCTCACAAGGCCATGACCTATCGGCCGAAGAGGATGTTCTAAATGTACAAATTTGAAACAAAGGATACAATTGCTGTAGAAATTGTATATAATTTGTTGTGAGACGGGTGGGAAATAAAGTGAATGTATTAAATTGAAGGGGAGGGAACGTTAATACAATAGGCTTCACAAATTAAAGCCAAATTTGTCATGGTGCAAGAATCCACTTCCTGTCCCTGCCCAATCAGAAGTAGTGGTCCCATATTTTAGCAACATTAAGGGGAGGTACATGGGCGTAGAAGGGTATAATAGAATATAGCATTAGTAGTTAGTTAGCTCAGATTTTTAGAAGAGACAGAAGAGCTCCAGGCTGCCCAGCTGATCGATTGCTGACTGAATCTCTATCCAGAAGAGGTCCTGAGGAGGGGGCGGCGGAGTCCATTAGAGGGAAGAATCGATGAGAAGTCGAGTGCCAGAGAGGGAACGGCGCAGGCGTCGTTGTAGAGAGGTCACCAGTCCGGTCCTGATCCCGAAGAAGGTCCTTGCTCTTCATCCTTCCAGGGTCCTATTCTTTCAAACTCCTTGGCTAAGGGTTTGGTTCTCGCATTTAGGTAAATATATGCAACCTTTAGTTGCGCTGCTGTTCCTATCTCCTCTTTTCCTTAAACACCGTCATTGATTAGAAATAATCATTCTATGGCTTTTCACAAGTGTTCTGATCAAATACTGTGTCTTTTTCTGTATTTACTCTGCTAAAAATTTTAGATAAACATTTTAAAACTTCTTGACTCTGTGGTTATTTCAGGGTTATGTATTATAGTGAATGTCACTCATTTTAAACTTCCCAATTAACAAAGGATCCATTGGTAAGTTATTACTCTTCAATCAGAAGGTAATTGGTAGCAGGGATTTTTGATAAAAGAGTATATCTGACACCCAGCGTAAGTATTAGTGTAGTATGAATGTATGGGCCCAAGTGAGTATATGGTGTATGAATGCTGTTTACTAATATTGCGCTGGATCAGTTTTCTGGTAGCAGAGGATGGTTTTGTGTTACTCTTTGTTAATTGGGTAATGAGAATTTTATTTGTATTTTTATGAACTAATACCCGTTATTTTTGAGTATTGTTTTATGTTGTCCAGAATACCCCGGGGAGAAAGAATAGCGGATGGCAAGTAGAAGCCATACTGCAGTGAGGTTATCTGTCAGGCAGAAATAGTACTGAATAGTTAAGCAGGACTATCAGCACTTGTTAGGGATTCTATGCGTGTAAGTATAGCCAAAGGAGTACGCTAGTGAAAATTTGATGTTATATCACCTAGAAAGGGTAACATTGAAGAAGTAACAGGTATTTCAAAAGCTTGCGTGAAGAGTAAACGGAAGGGTTTTACTCGTAGTGTATGTTCTAGTAAACGGAAAGGTTTTACTAAGTGTGTAAAAGAACCTATCTTTCTGAATTAGAGAAACTGACACGATAGCGAATGTTTTATGTTGTTACTGAATTTTAATTAAGAACTATAGAGAAAATAAAGTTTGCGTAAAATTTTTGTAAAGGGAGGGTCAGTTACCGGAGAGGGAGCTGACGTCACAAAACGCCGCGCTGGGATTGGTTGGATCCGCGGGCGTGGGAAAACCCTTGTAAAGGAGGGGTCAGTAGTCAGGAGTAGTACTGACATCACAGGTGCCGCGCTGGGATTGGTTGCATAAGCGTGAGAACAGAAAAGAGCAGATTATAAAGGAGGGGTTGACAGAGAAACGTCACCAAAAAGGCCGCGCAAGGATTGGCTTAGAATTAAAAAGTTAGCAAAGATTTGATTGGTTGAGAGTTTAGAAGCAAAATTCTAAGTGGATAAGGATTGCATGTTAAAACGCGATCCGACTTTAACAGGGAATCGTCCAGATAGGAGATTTCTAGGGTTTGCAGAATATAATTTTATACATCGGTATTTGCCTAAGATGTACGGAGAAAAGAAGAAGATGTCAGTTTTACAAAAGATTAAGAATTTTTTCAAAAAGGATAAACCAATCAAAACTAGAGAGGGAATTATTATTCCCCCAGCCAAAACGCCCGCATCATATATGATGATGGAGAGAGGTTATCATACTTGTGTATGGATAGAGAATTGGAGAGAATATACTAAAAATGACAGGATACTAGAATTTCCCGAGAATGGCACATTCAATGGGCGAATTCTTCAAAATTTAAGACAAAGGATGAATGATTTAGAACCTAGACCCAGATTGACTCAATATGAAGCTTTAGAGGAATGGGAGACTGAAGCATTTGAGAGGGATAGATCACGAAGTAATGGGAGATATCCAGGATTTTTTCCCAGATACTTACGGGAAAATAGGGAAGGTCAGATGAAGCAATGGAGAAGGACAATGCTTGATGAGGGATTATATCCACTACTCACAGAAGGAGAGAAATCAGGAGGCAAGTGTACAGAAAAGACAAAACACTTAATGAGACATGAAGACTCAGAAGATGAGTTTATGGAAGAAATATTGAGGAATCCTCCACCGTATCAGGAAGGGTCAAGTGGAATTCCTCCTAGTGCCCCACCACAAACACCAATGGTACCTCAGGTACTACATGAATTCACCCCGAATAGAATACTTCATGAAAAAGAAAAGGAAGCATTAGAAAAGACCAGAGCAGAATTAGTACGGAAAATATCTCAGATAAAAACACATCCTGATTCATTGACTATTCCTGTAACAATTGGTCCAGTAGTGCCATTATATGGTATACAAGGAAATTGTCCTCCTCTGATACCCGTATCTTCTCCTATGAATACTCCCGAAAATTTTCAAAAACTTGAAGCTCCAGTTATAATTGAAGATCACTTTAGTGTTTGTGATTCCACAATATCTCTCATGAATTTACCTATCAGAGGTCCAGTAAAGGGTACTCCAAGAAAAGAAACACCTGAGAGTTCAAAAGATGTAAGTTTAATAACTTCATCAGGGGCAAAGAGTGCTACCATAGTAACACCGGAAGATTTAGAAAGGTGGGTACAAGGATCAGAGAAATTGTGCACTCCTCCAAAATTGCTAGACATTCAGAAATTAAAAGCTGAGTTAGAAGAAATGATAGCAGGAAATATAGGAGTAGAACGCTTAAATACTTATGATGAAGAAGAATTGCTGTTCCTATGCAGGAGTATCACTAGAAATGTAAGGTTATTTCATGAAAAATTGTCCAATCTAGCCCTACAAATGGGAATTGAAATAGGGAAATCAAAAGTACTACAGAAACCCTATAGAGCAGAATTTTCAGACAAAGATTTAGAAAATATGAATGCTTCTGGAAGAAGACTGCAAATACGAGAATTAATGTTAGTTTTGCAAAAATGGGGAGACCTAGATAAGTGGAGAACTAGGTGGGCAAAGAAAAAGGAAGAAGCTCGCTCAAGTCGAACAGCTTCTGAATATGTAATGAAGGAAACAGAAAAGGTTGACAAAATGTATCCGATGCGAGAAGTTGCAGGAGGAGGTTATGTACATGTCCCATGGAGTAGACAGGATATTTTATCATTTACGAATGATTTCCCAAAGCTGAGAGAAAAGCCAATTGAATGGTACAAGCAGGTTGAAAGGTTTGTGAAAGTATCAAAAGTATTGTTGAAGGACTTGGATGGTCTGTTTGACATAGTGGTACCTGCAGATTTATGGACAGATTGTAAGATCACAATCGATTGGCCAAATGATGAATATCCCAGAGATCCAAAAACAGGTGCCCCGTCAAATGATGTGATGAAAAAGTACCAGCAGGTGATAACATACCTGAAAGGGAAAATACCACCGAAAGAAACAGACTGGGTAAAAATAGATCGAACTACCCAAGAAGCCAGTGAAACAGTGCATTCGTATTATGAGCGCCTCTTACAGGTGTTCAAACAGTACAGTGGATTTGAGGACATTGGAGACAAAAATATGAGTCAGTTTGTATACCGATTTGTGTATGGTTTGAAGCCCGAGATTTGCCAGATGATTAAGCAACATATGCTCTGTTGGCAAGGAAAACCAATTGACGAAATTTTGAAATATGCAAAGTATTGTGGGGATGACATTGAGGATAGACACAAGAAATTGCAGGAGAAAGTAATGTGGGCACAGGTGAAAATGGCTGAGAAACAGGGAATTAATTTAGACAATCCCAATGAAACGCAAGGAAAAGACTCTGGAACGAATGGTGATTCGGGAAATGGTGGGAGAATGAAAGGACGAATGAGTAGAGAAGAAGCCAAAAAGAAATTTCCTTGTCATGGATGCGGAAAATTGGGGCATTGGAAGGACGAGTGTAAAAAGATTAGAAACAATAATGGCCCAAATCAAAATTTAAATTTACAGACACAGAATGACTCACAGCAAGGGGTAAATCCTCAGAGTCAGTTGCCACCTCCACCTGTTCAGGGTAATGTAAGCAGAGCAAAACACGGTACAGACATCAGTTACTCGGGGGAAGTGGTAAGAATGATTATATGACCTCACAATTTCTTTTGCAGGATGATTTTTGCGGGTTCAACGCATGACGGTGCCTAGGAGAGGGGGAGAAGGAATGCGTACTTGGCGCATCCCTGCAGGTAGATCAATCAGGTCCATATGTTGAAGGAAAAGTGAGAGGTAATGATATTACTTTTCTTTTGGATACTGGTGCTACCAGGTCTACGGTGAGAACAGTAGACGTCCCAAACCTTCCTCTCTCTGGTGAAGATATTCAAGTTGTAGGGGTTGCTAACCAAAGAATTAGAACACCACTTACTGAACCAATGGAGGTTAAAATTGGAAATTTCAAAGAAATGCATCAATTTGTAGTATGCGATTCTAGTCCAGTAAACTTGCTAGGTAGGGATTTGTTGTGCAAAATGAATTGCACAATTTTCTGCACACCGGATGGGGTGGCAGTACAAACACCAGATGAAGATCATGTATATAAAATTATGGTCGCAAAACAAGGAACAGAAGTAGATGAAATGTTTTCATTAATAACAAAAGATGAATTGCCAGAAGAATTAAAAGATACAGTAAATCCCATAGTATGGGATCTCACGGGAAAAGAAGTAGGATTCATGGCTAAAATAGACCCAGTCCAAGTAACTGTAAAAGAAGGTGCGATTTTTCCAAATACTAAGCAGTACAAAATGAGTGCAGAAGTAAAAGCAGGTGTCATTGAAGAAATCAATCGGATGGTCAAACAAAATATACTGAGAGAAGTAATGAGTAGTCCATGTAATTCACCAATCATGGGACTAAAGAAACCTAGTGGTAAATATAGGATCGTTCAAGATCTGAGGAAAATCAACAAAATTGTAGAACCATGTTGTCCTATAGTGCCAAATCCTGCAGTAATTCTGTACCAGATTCCTTGGAATGCTGGATGGTTTACAGTCATAGATCTGTGTCAAGCCTTCTTTTCAATTCCGTTACACCCAGACAGTCAGTATCTTTTCTCATTTAAATTTGAAAACAAAGTCTATGTATGGAATCGTGTTCCTCAGGGGTACACAGAAAGTCCTTCCATCTTCAACCAGATACTGAAAAAGTGCCTTGAAAAACTAGTGATGCCAGGAAGCTCAGTTTTAGTTCAATATATCGACGACTTATTGGTGGCGTCGACCACCAGAGAAGACTGTGTTGTTGATTCCATAGCCTTATTAAATCTTTTGGCTGAGGAAGGGCATAAAGTCTCACCTGAGAAGTTACAATTTTGCAGGACAGCGGTTAAATATCTGGGACATCAAATTGAGAGGGGAAAAAGAAGAGTAACATCTGAAAGAGTAGCATTAATAAAAAGAATGCAAATGCCAGTAACGCAAAGACAAGTAAGGATGTTCTTAGGAATAGTAGGTTACTGTCGACAATGGATACCAGGATTTTCCATGTTGGCTAAGCCCTTGATTAACATGACCAAAAAGAAAGCAAAAGATCCTGTTGAGTGGGAAGATGAAAGTGTAGAAGCTTTTGTAAAATTGAGAAACTCCCTTTGTTCAGCACCTGCCTTAGGCATGCCGGATTATAAAAGAGAATTCGCATTATTCTGTCATGAAAGAGAAAATTGTGCACTTTCAGTTTTAACTCAAAGACATGGTCTGGACAGACGTCCTATAGCATACTTTTCCGCTACACTAGACCCTGTAGCATCTGCGTTGCCAGGATGTTTGAAAGCAGTAGCAGCAACATGTTTAAGCATCGAACAAAGTGAATCAATTGTGATGGGACATCCTGTAAAAGTATATGTTCCACATGCAGTGGTGATTCTGTTGACCAGAACACAAACTCAACATCTCACTCCTAGTCGGCTGACTAAGTATGAGAGGATAATAATGGGTGCAGAAAATGTAACCATGGTGAGGTGTACGATAATAAATCCAGCAAGCTTATTACCAGATCCATATCATGAAACAAATAAAGATGACGAAGAAGATGAACATGATTGTATACAGATTACAGAACTATGCACAAAACCTCGCCCAGATATAGAGGAACAGCCTCTTAAAAATCCAGATAAAGAACTGTTTGTTGATGGCTCTTGCCAGAGACATGAAGATGGCAAGCTAACAGCTGCTTATGCAGTATGTGAACTAACTGGAATAGTCGAAGCATCCTATTTACCAGGGGTAAAATCTGCACAAGTAGCTGAATTGATTGCACTGATAAAAGCGTGCAAAATTGGGAGGAATCAGAAAATAACCATATTCACTGATAGTCAATATGGTTATGGGGTTGTGCACGATTTTGGCCAACTGTGGATGCAGAGGGATTTCATGACTTCTTCAGGATCCCCCATTAAAAATGGACAATTTGTAAAAGAATTGCTAGAAGCAATACAATCACCAAAAGAATTGGCTGTGGTGAAATGTGCCGCACATCAGTCAGGAAATGACTGGGTGGTAGTTGGCAACAGATATGCAGATCTGGTGGCTCAATATTGTGCCAAAACCAGAACATCAGTGAATAAGAGGGTGGAAAGAATGGGAATCAGCTGCCAACTTATGCTATTTATGCCACCTGAAACTTGGAACGAAGTGAAAAGATTACAAGATGAAGTGGATGAGGTTGAAAGAAAATTGTGGATCAAAACGGGTTGTTCTCAAAGAAGAGAGGATGAAGTATGGGTCAGTACAGATGGCAGACCAGTCATGCCAGATTGTTTACTTTCACAAATGGCTAGAATGTATCATGGAGACACACACATAGGGAGAGATGCAATGATTAGACTATTCAGACAAAATTGGTACAATCCCAAATTCAGAGCTGTTACAGAGAGTCTTTGCCAGAGATGTCTAATTTGCCAAATGCACAACACAGGCAGGAAAACGATAATTGGGTTTGGGAAGATCGGAAAAGCAGAAGGTCCATTCATAAGACTACAGTTTGACTTCATACAGTTACCACCATGCAGAGGGCTGAAATACGTATTAGTCATAGTGTGTCTGTTTTCAAAGTGGGTGGAGGCATACCCAACTAGGAGAAATGACAGCATTACAGTTGCCAAGCTGTTATTAAGAGAGCTCATACCTAGGTTTGGTTTCCCAGTATCTTTGGAATCAGATAGAGGAAAACATTTTAACAACGAAGTGATCCTGATAATTTGTGAAGCATTTCAAATCAAACAGAAACTGCATTGTGCATATCGTCCAGAGGCTTCTGGAGTGGTGGAACAATTGAATGGCACCATAAAGTCAAGATTGGGAAAAATGTGTGCATCAACATCATTGGAGTGGCCTGATGCATTGCCACTCGTTCTGATGGGACTCAGAAGTATACCTGATCGCACTACAGGTTTGAGCCCCCATGAAATTATGATGGGAAGAGCGATGAGACAAACACACGTTCCCACAAATAGACTGGTGAATATTTCTGATGATATGGTGTTGGACTACTGTAAAGGATTGGCTGACCTAGTGCGTTCTGTCTCTCACCAGGTTGGAGAAGACGCAGTTTCCAGACAGCCTGAACTAGAACATGATCTGAATCCTGGTGACTGGGTGGTGGTGAAGAATCACACCAGAGAAACGTGTCTATCACCCAGGTGGAGCAGACCTTGTCAAATCATATTGACCACAAACACAGCAGTAAAGTGTGCCGGATTTCCGAATTGGATTCACGTAAGTCACACCAAGAGAGTACCAGACCCAGAAGAAGAAAACACTCAGACGACACCAATCACTGAAGAAGCTGAAGGTTGCCAAGCTGAAGAATCTCAGGCTCGAGGTTCAAGAGAAGCTGACGGAGAACAACCGAGCACAAGTCAGGATTGGATACCAGTGGTCGAAATTCCTGAGGTTTTCCACCGAACAAGAAGCCAAAGAAAATTAAAAGTAATTGTAGAAGATCAGATAGGTGAAGAAGAAGGGGTTCAGGCTCAAGAAGACAAGCTAGTAAACGACCCTGAACCAAATCAGATAGGGAAAGAAAATTGGACTGAAAGCAGTGAAGAATTAATAGAAATTGAACAGGAAGAGACAGGTTTAGAAGAAGCAGGTCAGGTTGCAGAAGTACACAGTGCAATAAGCCCTGATCAGAAGCAGTTAGGACAAGAGGGAAAAACAGAAGAAATAGAGACTGAGAAAAGTGAACATAAAGAAGTAAACCCAGAACAAAGTGAATTGTTGGAAACTGACAGTGGAGCTGCAAATGAGAAACCAATAAGACCAGAAAAAGAACAATTAAATAAGTTAAAGAAAACAAAGAACAGAACAGTACAAACTAGTGAAATTAAAAAGGCACTTAAAGACGAAAATAAAGAAACAGTACAAACAGAAAAGCCAAGAAAAGGAGACCAGTGGCCAAGTTTCATCAAAAGAGTAAAGTGCCACATAAAAACAAGAAGTGAAGATCCAGATCAAGTACCTGAAATAACAAGTCAAACAGACCAAGAGAAAAAGTCTGGGAAAAGAAAAAGTAAAAGATTGAGACTTGTGAACAACAAATTCAGGGGTCCTGATTGGACGTATATTGTTCTTGAAGACTTTGAAAGTTCAGAATCAAGTGACAGTGGTGGTGAAGGAACAAGTGCAGAACTAACTTACGAAGAAGAAACAAGACCACCCTGACTAAACAAAAGAATCCATTGAAGAAAAGGAACAGAGACAAGAAGAGCAATCTTCCTTGTCGAAAAATGTCTGATGATAGGGATACTGGGAGACCAAAGAGAAAATGCTGTAGGAGATGCTGTGCAATTTGCATATGTAGTCTAGTATTGGTGCTTATAGCATGGTTAGTCCTGATTGTAGCTATTCCTTACCTGATGATAATAGATAAAAAGAACAATAATGAAACTATAGGGAGGAAAGCAAACATGAAAGGAAATAGGGTAGGACTAATGGCAGAAGAAGATGAAGGAATTCATCATGTGATAGCTGATAATGACAATAGTTTAAATGTTTTCACGAAGTTATTGTTTCAGTATGTAGACACAATGGAAGTTAGTAATTGTTATGTTTGTATGAAGTTACCTGAATCAGTAGCAGAAGGATTAACATATCATCATTTACCACTGACATATGGTATTTCATGTAGTGTATTAACAAGTTTATTTTATAGTACAGGTAGACTACAATATTACTATTCCAATATAGATGTTGTATTTTCTGAAGTTCCTATTCGCAAGAATATGAACCCAGTGCTTAGTGCCTTAGATGCACAGTTTATGGGAGAATTTTTCTTAACAATGAAATCAATAGACTTAACGCATGCACGTAGACACAATCTAACATGTTCTTTATTAGAAGAAGAGAAAATATTTTTAAATTTAGTAGAAGATAGAAGACAGGATTTTCAAGAGAAAGCTACAGAGCATAAGGCTCATTTACCACCTTGGGCAGAGAAAGAGGGAAGTTACACTCCTGGCAAGGCTCAAGCTGCTATGGCTCTAGATTTCGAAAAGAAGGGAAAAATTTGTCTTCATAGGTTAAAGACTGACTATAACAATGTTTTCATTGGTACCAGTGATTGTGAACACAATTTTTTAATATTGGGAGGTTGGGGACTCAAAGGAGGAACAGATTCAGTTTTTCCTGGAATCTATTATGTCTGCGGGAATAAGGCTTATTTTAGGCTTCCTGCACGGTGGTATGGAAGTTGTTACTTTGGAATAGTCTTTCCAAAGATATACCACGTAAAAAGAAACACTGGAAGCAATGAAAACAATGGCGAATTAACACGTAATAAAAGAGCTAGTTTTTCAGAAATAATAGGTGATATATTTGGTGCATTGATACCTTCAGTGGGAGTAATTCTGAACTCAAGGAAGATATGTAAATTGTCTACAGTAGTTGATCGTTTATCAACGAATACTGCTGGAGGGTTTCTAATGATTAATACGGAAATGGTTGCGATTAGATCCATGGTAATGCAAAATCGACTTGCTCTTGACATAATATTGGCAAAAGAGGGCGGAGTCTGTAAAGTATTGAAAACTAAACACTGTTGTACGTATATTCCTGATAAGAGTGCAGAAATTGGGACATATATTCAAAATATAACTAAACTTGAGCAGGAACTTAAACCACTGGAAGTTGATAATGTATGGGAAAGATTGACAAATAGTATATCGTCAATCGGAACCTGGTTTTCTAATATAGGTAAAGGACTTATAGGTCAAATATTAGTTCCCTTAGCAGGGATAGCAATAATAGTTCTGACAATAATATTTTGGTGTAAATGTTGTAGAAAGAGTGGAATTTGTAAAGTGACTGAAAAAGGAAAGAAGAGAAAGAGAGACGAAATTGAACTGGAAGAATGGAAAAGTGAATTATACAAAAAGATGAAGGGAGATTGTAAAAATAGAAAAGCTAAAAATGAAAATGAGAACGAAGTGATTTGCTAGAAGTTGGCATCTGATTGAGGGTACTTTTTGATGGCTCAGAAACGCCATCAGAGAGGGGATTGATGGAGCAAGGTTTCGCAAATGAAACTTGCTCGTATGCAATCTTTCTCATTGTATTAATATTAAAACTTGTATTGTCTGTATTAATATTTGCACACACTACATGAATAGTTAGGAAGCTTGCCTATGTTGTTTTTCTAACAAATAACGCTTGTTCCTAGTCTAAAATGGCCGCTTAAGCGCGGGAATTTAACTGCGCATGTCACAACCTGATCACATGGTGTGACGTCTTTCTTTGCTTGGTGGGAATTTCTGCTTCTGCGCAGTGTGCAATAAAATGGCTGCTCAATGTTCTCACATGCTTAAGCTTGCTCCTGTGTCATTACTAAATTGTCATTTCTTAACACAATTAATGCGGGATAGGATTTTATAATTAAAGGGGATTAGAAATAAGATAAGTGGGTATACAGTGAAACGTTTTATTTTTGATATTAATATTTCCTTCTTGCACTTTTAGTAATCCGTAATCTTGGGCCTGGGTTGGTGACTTGAAACTAGAGAAGCAGAAGGTTCTGCGCATGTCCCCTGAAAGACTGCCAAAATGAAGCCAACTTGGACGTCTCACAAGGCCATGACCTATCGGCCGAAGAGGATGTTCTAAATGTACAAATTTGAAACAAAGGATACAATTGCTGTAGAAATTGTATATAATTTGTTGTGAGACGGGTGGGAAATAAAGTGAATGTATTAAATTGAAGGGGAGGGAACGTTAATACAATAGGCTTCACAAATTAAAGCCAAATTTGTCATGGTGCGAGAATCCACTTCCTGTCCCTGCCCAATCAGAAGTAGTGGTCCCATATTTTAGCAACATTAAGGGGAGGTACATGGGCGTAGAAGGGTATAATAGAATATAGCATTAGTAGTTAGTTAGCTCAGATTTTTAGAAGAGACAGAAGAGCTCCAGGCTGCCCAGCTGATCGATTGCTGACTGAATCCCTATCCAGAAGAGGTCCTGAGGAGGGGGCGGCGGAGTCCATTAGAGGGAAGAATCGATGAGAAGTCGAGTGCCAGAGAGGGGAACGGCGCAGGCGTCGTTGTAGAGAGGTCACCAGTCCGGTCCTGATCCCGAAGAAGGTCCTTGCTCTTCATCCTTCAGGGTCCTATTCTTTCAAACTCCTTGGCTAAGGGTTTGGTTCTCGCATTTAGGTAAATATATGCAACCTTTAGTTGCGCTGCTGTTCCTATCTCCTCTTTTCCTTAAACACCGTCATTGATTAGAAATAATCATTCTATGGCTTTCCACGAGTGTTCTGATCAAATACCGTGTCTTTTTCTGTATTTACTCTGCTAAAAATTTTAGATAAACATTTTAAAACTTCTTGACTCTGTGGTTATTTCAGGGTTATGTATTATAGTGAATGTCACTCATTTTAAACTTCCCAATTAACAAAGGATCCATTGGTAAGTTATTACTCTTCAATCAGAAGGTAATTGGTAGCAGGGATTTTTGATAAAAGAGTATATCTGACACCCAGCGTAAGTATTAGTGTAGTATGAATGTATGGGCCCAAGTGAGTATATGGTGTATGAATGCTGTTTACTAATATCGCGCTGGATCACGGGGGTAGTGTTTTAGGGTTTAGGGCAGTGCAGTGGTGTTTGGGTAGTGTAGGGGGTCGTGCTGGGGGAGTGTTTTAGGGTTTAGGGCAGTGCAGTGGTGTTCGGGTAGTGTAGGGGGTCGTGCTGGGGGAGTGTTTTAGGGTTTAGGGCAGTGCAGTGGTGTTCGGGTAGTGTAGGGGGTCGTGCTGGGGGAGTGTTTGAGGGTTTAGGGCAGTGCAGTCGTGTTCAGGTAGTGTAGGGGGTCGTGCAGGGGGTGGTGTTTCAGGGTTTAGGGCAGTGCTGTGGTGTTCGGGCAGTGTAGGGGGTCCTGCTGGGGCTGGTGTTTCAGGGTTTAGGGCAGTACAGTGGTGTTCGGGCAGTGTAGGGGGTCGTGCTGGGGCTGGTGTTTCAGGGTTTAGGGCAGTGCAGTCGTGTTCAGGTAGTGTAGGGGGTCGTGCAGGGGGTGGTGTTTCAGGGTTTAGGGCAGTGCTGTGGTGTTCGGGCAGTGTAGGGGTCCTGCTGGGGCTGGTGTTTCAGGGTTTAGGGCAGTACAGTGGTGTTCGGGCAGTGTAGGGGGTCGTGCAGGGGGTGGTGTTTCAGGGTTTAGGGCAGTGCTGTGGTGTTCGGGCAGTGTAGGGGGTCGTGCAGGGGGTGGTGTTTCAGGGTTTGGGGCAGTGCAGTGGTGTTCGAGCAGTAAAGGGGGTCGTGCTGGGGGTGGTGTTTCAGGGTTTAGGGCAGTGCAGTGGTGTTCGGGCAGTGTAGGGGGTCATGCAGGGGGTGGTGTTTCAGGGTTTAGGGCAGTGCAGTGGTGTTCGGGCAGTGTAGGGGGTCCTGCTGGGGCTGGTGTTTCAGGGTTTAGGGCAGTACAGTGGTGTTCGGGCAGTGTAGGGGTCGTGCTGGGGCTGGTGTTTCAGGGTTTAGGGCAGTGCAGTGGTGTTCGGGCAGTATAGGGGTTGTGCTGGGGCTGGTGTTTCAGGGTTTAGGGCAGTGCCGTGGTGTTCGGGCAGTGTAAGTGGTGGTGCTGGGGCTGGTGTTTCAGGGTTTAGGGCAGTGCAGTGGTGTTCGGGCAGTGTAGGGGGTCACGCTGGGGCTGGTGTTTCAGGGTTTGGGCAGTGCAGTGGTGTTCGGGCAGTGTAGGGGGTCTTGCTGGGGCTGGTGTTTCAGAGTCTAGGGCAGTGCAGTGGTGTTCGGGCAGTGTAGGGGTCTTGCTGGGGCTGGTGTTTCAGGGTTTAGGGCAGTGCAGTGGTGTTCGGGCAGTGTAGGGGGTCGTGCTGGGGGTAGTGTTTCAGGGTTTAGGGCAGTGCAGTGGTGTTCGGGCAGTGTAGGGGGTCGTGCTGGGGCTAGTGTTTCAGGGTTTAGGGCAGAGCAATGGTGTTCAGGCAGTGTAGGGGGTTGTGCTGGAGGTGGTGTTTCAGGGTTTAGGGCAGTGCAGTGGTGTTCGGGCAGTGTAGGGAGTGGTGCAGGGGTGGTGTTTCAGGGTTTAGGGCAGTGCAGTGGTGTTTGGGCAGTGTAGGGGGTCATGCAGGGGTGGTGTTTCAGGGTTTAGGGCAGTGCAGTGGTGTTCGGCCAGTGTAGGTGGTCTTGCTGGGGGTGGTGTTTCAGGGTTTAGTGCAGTGGTGTTCGGGCAGTGTAGGGGTTTGTGCAGGGGGTGGTGTTTCAGGGTTTAGGGCAGTGCAGTGGTGTACGGGCAGTGTAGGGGGTCATGCTGGGGGTGGTGTTTCAGGGTTTAGGGCAGTGCAGTGGTATTCGGGCAGTGTAGGGGGTCGTGCAGGGGGTGGTGTTTCAGGGTTTAGGGCAGTGCAGTGGTGTTCGAGCAGTGTAGGGGGTCGTGCTGGGGCTGGTGTTTCAGGGTTTAGGTCAGTGCAGTGGTGTTCAGGCAGTGTAGGTGGTCTTGCTGGGGGTGGTGTTTCTGGGTTTAGGGCAGTGGTGTTTGGGCAGTGTAGGGGGTCTTGCTGGGGGTAGTGTTTCAGGGTTTAGGGCAGTGCAGTGGTGTTCGTGCAGTGTAGGGGGTCATGCTGGGGATGGTGTTTCAGGGTTTAGGGCAGTGCAGTAGTGTTCGGGCAGTGTAGGGGGTCGTGCAGGGGGTGGTGTTTCAGGGTTTAGGGCAGTGCAGTGGTGTTCGGGCAGTGTAGGGGGTCGTGCTGGGGGTGGTGTTTCAGGGTTTAGGGCAGTGCAGTGGTGTTCGGGCAGTGTAGGGGGTCGTGCTGGGGTGGTGTTTCAGGGTTTAGGGCAGTGCAGTGGTGTTCAGGCAGTGTAGGGGTCGTGCTGAGGCTGGTGTTTCACCGTTTAGGGCAGTGCAGTGGTGTTCTGGCAGTGTAGGCGGTCATGCTGGGGCTGGTGTTTCAGGGTTTAGGGCAGGGTAGTGGTGTTCGGGCAGTGTAGGGGGTCGTGCTGGGGCTGGTGTTTCAGGGTTTAGGGCAGTGCAGTGGTGCTCGGGCAGTGTAGGGGGTCGTGCTGGGGCTGGTGTTTCAGGGTTTAGGGTAGTGCAGTGGTGTTCGGGCAGTGTAGGGGGTCGTGCTGGGGCTTGTGTTTCAAGGTTTAGGGCAGTGCAGTGGTGTTCGGGCAGTGTAGGGGGTCGTGCTGGGGCTGGTGTTTCAGGGTTTTGGACAGAGCAGTGGTGTTCGGGCAGTGTAGGGGGTCGTGCTGGGGGTGGTGTTTCAGGGTTTAGGGCAGTGCAGTGGTGTTCAGGCAGTGTAGGGGGTCGTGCTGGGGGTGGTGTTTCAGGGTTTAGGGCAGTGGTGTTCGGGCAGTGTAGGGGGTCTTGCTGGGGGTGATGTTTCAGGGTTTAGGGCAGTACAGTAGTGTTCGGGCAGTGCAGGGGGTTTTGCTGGGGGTAGTGTTTCAGGGTTTAGGGCAGTGCAGTGGTGTTCGGGCAGTGTAGGGGGTCGTGCTGGGGTGGTGTTTCAGGGTTTAGGGCAGTGCAGTGGTCTTCGGGCAGTGTATTGGGTCATGAAGGGGGTGGTGTTTCAGGGTTTAGAGCAGTGCAGTGGTGTTCGTGCAGTGTAGGGGGTTGTGCTAGGGGTGGTGTTTCAGGGTTTAGGGCAGTGCAGTGGTGTTTGTGTAGTGTAGGGGGTCATGTTTTAGGGTAGTGCAGTGGTGTTTGGGTAGTGTAGGGGGTCGTGCTGGGGTAGTGTTTTAGGATTTAGGTTAGTGCAGTGGTGTTTGGGTAGTGTAGGGGTCGTGCTGTGGGTAGTGTTTTAGGGTTTAGGGTAGTGCAGTGGTGTTTGTGTAGTGTAGGGGGTCGTGCTGGGGGTAGTGTTTTAGGGTTTAGGGTAGTGCAGTGGTGCTTGTGTAGTGTAGGGGGTCGTGCTGGGGGTAGTGTTTTAGGGTTTAGGGTAGTGCAGTGGTGTTTGTGTAGTGTAGGGGTCATGTTTTAGGGTAGTGCAGTGGTGTTTGGGTAGTTTAGGGGTTGTGCTGGGGGTAGCGTTTTAGGATTTAGGTTAGTGCAGTGGTGTTTGGGTAGTGTAGGGGTCATGCTGGGGGTAGTGTTTTAGGGTTTAGGATAGTGCAGTGGTGCTTGTGTAGTGTAGGGGGTCTTGCTGGGGATAGTGTTTTAGGGTTTAGGGTAGTGCAGTGGTGTTTTTGTAGTGTAGGGGGGTCATGTTTTAAGATGCAACGCTCCAATACCTGACCAGTCTGCACTACATAAAACTGCAAAAAACTAAAAATAAAAAGTGTTTTGCACACTTTTGTCATTGGGCTATATGTGGGCTACATCTGGGTAATATTTGTGCTACATTTGGGCTCTTTTTTACTGGTGGCCATCTTGGAAGACTTCTTTGTTATGAAGTTTCCTAATTTCCTCATTTACTGCAGTCTCCTCTGTAGGAAATGCTTTCAGTTTTTACTTTGATTCCATCAAGAAGGCATTCAGATGTGTCTCACATTTGCCATAAATTCAGAATGTTAGCACTCTAGTTGCTCATTAGATCACTGTAGTAAAGCTACTGCTCACCAGGGAGTTAACTGGAAGTCTGCTGCTGGTATTGAAAGTGATTGTTTCAGTCTGCATGTCAGAATTTTCTAATGAAATAGAAGAGGATTTGAGATCTCACTTAAAACATGCCCTAATTTTTCTTTCTGCAGCACTAACCATAATTTCTATTTCAAAAAGAACCCCCTCATTTTGTTCCTTTTTAAATTAAATGTTTTAAGTCTTACCTGTTTATTCCAATCAAGGTGGTTTCAGGTGTGCAATACTTTTGTCATAAGTAAGGCTGTTAGCACTCTAGTTGTTCTTTAGAACACTCTGGGAAGCTGCAGTAGAACACAAAGGAATCAACTGACAGTCTCTGCCCTTGTTGGATGTACATGTTTTACTGAGAATGTCAGACTTCATTCTCACATGACTGAGAAAGATAATGTGAATTTACAGAAAATATGCTCTCATTTTAGCTTCTGGAGCACCTTCCAAAACTGTATGGGACAAGCATGTGAAAATAGTTTTCTCTCAAACATGATTCATGATATCCCAGCAGAAGGTTTTTCACAGGGTAAAATCACCTTAGAACACACCACAATTCCTGAAATTAGTATGGTACCATCAACAAATGAATTCTAATGTAACTAAAGTCTGTTATCACCCTTTATAGTTCTCCTTTTGGTAACCCTCAAAATCTTTGATTCACTACAATGCATTTCAATGGGGTACTATCATTTATATTGGTCCCAAGATGGCTGCCAGCAATTCCAGGATGAAGTGCTGGCAGCCAATCAGATCTCACGATGACATGTGTCGTTAGGCTCAGCCCAGATATATATGTGATTTTACTTTTGATTTTCTCAGGAACTACTGAACGGATTTACACCATTTAAGCAAAAGGCACGACACTGAACCAAGGGCTACCTCTTTGCCAAATTTGGTGTAATTCCGTTCAGCAGTTCGGGCTTTAGCTGCGACTAAAGGTTCCTTTGGAAAAATGAATGGGGAAAACACGTTTTGGGACCCCCCTTTTTTCTTGGCCCCCGCTTGACGAATCACCCCGAGACTTTCAGGATAGGAGCGGACCGGAGCGCCCCAACAAATTGGAAACTTTCGCGAAGATTCGTCAACCGGCGCCAACGTTATTTCAAATAGAATGTTGCGGATTTCCTATGGAAAATAGGTCCTAACTATAACTATCTACTGGCGACTGCCAGTAGATAATATATATCAAACAAAACTATCCTGCTCCAGCAAGGAAGAAGGCACGTACTCGAGGTAAGTTGGAATAGGGCTTCTTTATTTCCTTAGGTCTCCCACGACCCCGCAAACAAGGAGATACGCGTTTCGGCTGCGCAGCAGCCTTTGTCAATCATATATATATATATATATATATATATATATATATAATTCCCTTGGAAGTGGTGTTTCTGGATCTCTCTCTCTCTCTCTCTCTCTCTCTCTCTATCTCTCTCTCTCTCTCTCTCTCTCTCTATATGTATATATATATATATATTATCTACTGGCGGTCGCCAGTAGATAGTTATAGTTAGGACCTATTTTCCATAGGAAATCTGCAACATTCTATTTGAAATAACTCATGCGTCGGTTGACGAATCTTCGCGAAATTTTCAAACTTTATGGTCCGCTCCTACCCTGAAAGTTTCGGGGTGATTCGTCAAGCGGGGGCCGAGAAAAAAGGGGGGTCCCAAAACGTGTTTTCCCCATTCATTTTCCCGTAGGAAACTTTAGCCACGGCTACAGCCCGAACTGCTGAACGGAATTACACAAAATTTGGCAAAGAGGTAGTTCTTGGTTCAGAAAGAACCCTTTTTGTTAAATGGTGTAAATCCGTTCAGTAGTTGCGGAGAAATTAAAAAAATAAGAGTCAAAAAATCAATATCCCATAGGAAACTTTATGCAAGGCTACAGCCCGAACTGCTGAACGGAATTACACCAAATTTGGCAAAGAGGTAGTTCTTGGTTCAGAAAGAACCCTTTTTGTTAAATGGTGTAAATCCGTTCAGTAGTTGCTGAGAAAATCAAAAGTAAAAACACATATATATCTGGGCGGAGCCTAACCACACATGTCATCGTGAGATCTGATTGGCTGACAGCACTTCATCCTGGAATTGCAGGCAGCCATCTTGGGACCAATATAAATGATAGTACCCCATTGAAATGCATTGTAGTGAATCGAAGATTTTGAGGGTTACCAAACGGAGAACTATAAAGGGTGATAACAGACTTTAGTTACATTAGAATTCATTTGTTGATGGTACCATACTAATTTCAGGAATTGTGGTGTGTTCTAAGGTGATTTTACCCTGTGATAAACCTTCTGCTGGGATATCATGAATCATGTTTGAGAGAAAACTATTTTCACATGCTTGTCCCATACAGTTTTGGAAGGTGCTCCAGAAGCTAAAATGAGAGCATATTTTCTGTAAATTCACATTATCTTTCTCAGTCATGTGAGAATGAAGTCTGACAGTCTCAGTAAAACATGTACATCCAACAAGGGCAGAGCCTGTCAGTTGATGGCTTTGTGTTCTACTGCAGCTTCCCAGAGTGTTCTAAAGAACAACTAGAGAGCTAACAGTCTTACTTATGACAAAAGTATGGCACACCTGAAGCCATCTTGATTGGAATAAACTGGTAACACTTAAAACATTTAATTTAAAAAGGAACAAAATGATGGGGTTCATTTTGTCATAGAAATTATGGTTAGTGCTGTAGAAAGAAAAATTAGGACATGTTTCAAGTGTGATCTCAAATATCTTCCTGTTATATTTCAACAGGAGCAGCCTGTCAGTTGATGCCTTTGTGTTCTACTGCAGCTTCCCAGAGTGTTCTAAAGAACAACTAGAGTGCTAACAGCCTTACTTATGACAAAAGTATGGCACACCTGAAGCCATCTTGATTGGAATAAACTGGTAACACTTAAAACATTTAATTTAAAAAGGAACAAAATGAGGGGGTTCATTTTGCAATGAAATAGAAATTATGGTTAGTGCTGCAGAAAGAAAAATTAGGGCATGTTTTAAGTGAGATCTCAAATCCTCTTCTATTTCATTCTGACATGCAGACTGAAACAATCACTTTCAATACCAGCAGTAGACTTCCAGTTAACTCCTTGGTGAGCAGTAGCTTTACTACAGTGATCTAATGAACAACTAGAGTGCTAACATTCTGAATTTATGGCAAATGTGTGACACATCTGAATGCCTTCTTGATGGAATCAAAGTAAAAAACTGAAAGCATTTCCTACTGAGGAGACTGCAGTAAATGAGGAAATTAGGAAACTTCATAACAAAGAAGTCTTCCAAGATGGCCACCAGTGAAAAAGAGCCCAAATGTAGCACACATATTATCCAGATGTAGCCCACATATAGCCCAATGACAAAAGTGTGCAAAACACTTTTTATTTTTAGTTTTTTTGCAGTTTTATGTAGTGCAGACTGGTCAGGTATTGGAGCGTTGCATCTTAAAACATGACCCCCTACACTACAAAAACACCACTGCACTACCCTAAACCCTAAAACACTACCCCAGCACGACCCCCTACACTACACAAGCACCACTGCACTATCCTAAACCCTAAAATACTACCCCCAGCATGACCCCCTACACTACACAAACACCACTGCACTACCCTAAACCCTAAAACACTACCCCAACACCACTGCACTAACCTAAATCCTAAAACGCTACCCCCAGCACAACCCCCTACACTACCCAAACAACACTGCACTACCCTAAAACATGACCCCCTATACTACACAAACACCACTGCACTACCCTAAACCCTAAAACACTACCCCCAGCACGACCCCCTACACTACACAAGCACCACTGCACTACCCTAAACACTAAAACAATACCCCCAGCATGACCCCCTACACTACCCAAACACCACTGCACTACCTTAAACCCTAAAACACTACCCCCAGCACGACCCCCTACACTACCCAAACACCACTGCACTAACCTAAATCCTAAAACACTACCCCCAGCACGACCCCCTACACTACCCAAACACCACTGCACTACCCTAAAACATGACCCCCTACACTACACAAACACCACTGCACTACCCTAAACCCTAAAACACTACCCCCAGCACGACCCCCTACACTACACAAGCACACTGCACTACCCTAAACCCTAAAACACTACCCCCAGCACGACCCCCTACACTGCCCGAACACCACTGCACTGCCTAAACCCTGAAACACCAGCCCTTGCACGACCCCCTACACTGCCCGAACACCACTACACTGCCCTAAACCCTGAAACACAAACCCTAGCACGACCCCCTACACTGCTCGAACACCACTGCACTGCCCCAAACCCTGAAACACCACCCCCAGCACGACCCCCTACACTGCCCGAACACCACTGCCCTAAACCCTGAAACTCCACCACCTGCACGACCCCCTACACTGCCCAAAAACCACTGCACTGCCCTAAACCCTGAAACACCACCCCTACACTGCCCGAACACCACTGCACTGCCCTAAACCCTGAAACACCACCCCCAGCACGACCCCTACACTGCCCGAACACCACTGCACTGCCCTAAACCCTAAAACACCACCCCCAGCATTACCCCCTACACTGCCCAAACACCACTGCACTGCCCTAAACCCTAGAACACTCCCCCAGCACAACCCCCTACACTACCCGAACACCACTGCACTACCCTAAACCCTAAAATACTACCCCCAGCATGACCCCCTACACTACCCGAACACCACTGCACTGCCCTAAACCCTAAAACACTCCCCCAGCACGACCCCCTACACTACCCAAACACAACTGCACTGCCCTAAACCCTAAAACACTACCCCCGCATGACCCCCTACACTACCCAAACACCAATGCACTACCCTAATCCCTAAAACACTACCCCCGCATGACCCCCTACACTACCCTAAACCCTAAAACACTACCCCCGCACGACTTCCTACACTACCCAGAGACCACTGCACTACCCTAAACCCTAAAACACGACCTCCTACACTACACAAACACCACTGCACTACCCTAAACCCTAAAACACTACCCCCTACACTACACAAACACCACTGCACTACCCTAAACCCTAAAAACTACCCCCAGCACGAACCACTACACTACCCAAACACCACTGCACTACCCTAAACCCTAACAAACTACCCCCAGCAGTACCCCTACACTACCCAAACACCACTGCACTACCCTAAACCCTAAAACACTACCCCCAGCAGTACCCCTTCACTACCCAAACACCACTGCACTACCCTAAATCACTACCCCCAGTCGACCCCCTACACTACCCAAACACCACTGCACTACCCTAAACCCTAAAACACTACCCCCAGCACGATCCCCTACACTACCCAAACACCACTGCACTACCCTAAACCCTAAAACACTCCCCCAGCACGACTCCCTACACTACCCAAACACCACTGCACTACCCTAAACCCTAAATCTTCCCCCAGCATGTCCCCCTACACTACACAAACACCACTGCACTACCCTAAACCCTAAAACACTACCCCCAGCACGACCCTCTTCACTACCTAAACACAACTGCACAATTTGTTACAGGCGTTGCAACGCAGGCCTGTGGTGCTTACTGGAAGTACCTAGTGGGCTAGTTGGGCCCCAGGGACCCTCAGGATTCAAGGTGACCTAATCCCCAACTTAAAAACGCACTACGGGGCGCGTTTGCACAGTGGTGAAGGGAGGGGGCGGGGCCTCAGGTGACATGTGCGCAAACACGCCCTGTGGTGCGTTTTAAGTTGGGGAATTAATTCCCTTTGAATCCTGAGGGACCCTGGGGCCAACTAGCCCACCAGGTACCTTCAGTAAGCACAACAGAGTTGCGTTGCAGAGAGGTGAAAAAAGGTGCGTGGCCTCGGAACGCCTCTCTGCAACTCAGCTCTGTGGTCCTAACTGTAGGTACCTGGGGGCTAGTTGGGCCCCAGGGACCCTCAGAATTCAAGGGGACTTAATCCCGCAACTTAAAACGCGCCACGAGGTGCGTTTGCACACTTGTCACCTCAGGCCCCCTCCCTTCACCACTGTGCAAACGCGCCCTGTAGCGCGTTTTAAGAGGTAGTTTTAATCCCCCTGCCCTATTATGTACTAGGGACTTGCAGAGGAGGTCATGCTAATCACAGGGGTACCCCAACGCATAGTGTTCCCTAGTGTATGTAGGTGTTTTCACTGTATTCTAAGTGTCTTTTAGCATAGCACTGGCTCTGGTTAGTCAGAGTCAGTTACCACCAGTACCCGTCTGAAAAAGTTGTGGGCACAGGATGATTTTGCAACAAGGCCTCTTTCTGCTCCTCTGTTGGTTCTTTCTGCACATCTTTTGCTTCTTTCTGTTCGTTTTTCTTCTTTCTTCACATGTCCTACCTCTGTAGGCATAGTTAGAAACTAGCATTTAAAAACCTTTGAAATTCACTTAAAAATCATAGGTTTCAGGCACGTTATAGTTAGAAATTAGCATTTAAAAAACCTTTGAAATTCACTGAAAAAACCATATGTTTCAGACACGTTATAGTTAGAAATTAGCATTTAAAAAACCTTTGAAATTCACTGAAAAAACCATAGGTTTTAGGGACAGTTATAGTTAGTTGGACATTTCACTCGTACAAAACCATAGAAATTCCCCGTTATAGTTAGTTCAGCTAACTATAACTCGCGCCCGCAATGCACTGCTGATGACGTCACATATTACATCACTCATGACATGGTCAGTGACATCACTGATGACATCACTGATGACATCTCAAATGACATCACTGATGACATCATCCAGTGACTGTGTGTTTCTGTAAAGTTTAAATATGTTTAATATATATAGGGAAAGGCGTATTGAAGAATGAGTGGGTGTATAAGTGTCTGAATGTTTGATTTAGTACGTGAGTGACTGACTCTACAAGTGTGTGATTAAATGTATCTTACTGAATGCATGGGTTAGTGACTAAACTGTGTGAATGTCTGTATCCGTCTGTCTGTTGGTTTGTAAGCGGCTGCATGGCTTTCTGAATAGCTACATGAGTGTCTACATGGGTTATTGATTGGTTGTCTGAGTATCTGTATTGGTGCCTGAGTGTTTGTGTGGGTGAGGTGTGTGTGACTCTGTGCATAGATGTATGAGTTGGTGATTCACTGGGTGCATGGTTTCAAGAGTGCATCTGTGATGGACTGTATGGGTGGGTGAGTGTGTGTATGGGTGTGTTAGTGATTGAATGTATATCTCAGTGGTACATGTGTGAGTAACTACATATGTGAAAGGCAGTATATATGTGTGTTGGAGTATATAAATGGCTATAAGTGAAAGTGTGTGATTGTGAGAGTGGCTGTATGGATGAGTGTGTACTTGTATCAGTGATTGTATAAGAGCGTAAGAATGTGCTGGTATTTGTATGAGTAAGGGAGCTGGTGTGTGTATAACTGTATAGGTGAGTAAATGGGTGTGTGATTAAGTTTTTTGCATGACTGACTAGGTGTGTGAGTACCTCTATGGATGAGTGGCGGTGTGTGAGTGTTTATATAGGTGTATGAGTGCATATGATAGTCCTGTACTGAGTGACTAAGTATGAGAGACTGTACGGGTGAGTGAGTGGATGTGTGTGTAGACCTAAGAATCAGTGAGTGGGTATGTAGTTTTTGGTGTTGGAGTGTCTATGGTTTTGAGAATGGCAGTCTGTAATTTAGAGTGGGTGTATCAAAAGTTATATTAGGGTGTGAGAAGATGCATGAAATTATCACATGGATGATGTCATCAGTGATGTCATTTGAGATGTCATCAGTGATGTCATCAGTGATGTCACTGACCATGTCATGAGTGATGTAATATGTGACGTCATCAGCAGTGCATTGCGGGCGTGAGTTATAGTTAGCTGAACTAACTATAACGGGGAATTTCTATGGTTTTGTACGAGTGAAATGTCCAACTAACTATAACTGTCCCTAAAACCTATGGTTTTTCAGTGAATTTCAAAGGTTTTTAAATGCTAATTTCTAACTATAACGTGTCTGAAACATATGGTTTTTTCAGTGAATATATAAATATATATATATATATTACCAACTGGCGGTTGCCAATTGGATATTATAGTTGGAACCTAGTTTCCATAGGAAAAGCATTTTTTGTATTGCTAATAACTTTTGCACCGTTTGACGAATCTTCGCGAAATGTTCAAAACATGTGTGCCAGTCTAGTCAGCGGCTGTCTGGAAAGTGTCGGGTAATTCGTCAAGCGGAGGCCAAGGAAAAGGGGGGTCCCAAAACACTTTTTCCCCATGCAATTTCCCATAGTGATTTTAGACATGACTACAGCCCGAAAAGCTGAACGGAATTACACCAAATTTCGCGAAAAGACAGATCTTGCTCCAGAAAGAGTGTCTTTTGTAATTTCGTGTAAATTTGTTCAGTAGTTTTGAAGGTAATAAAGAAAATAGATTTATGTATATCTGGAGACGATGTGGATCCACGAATCCACGCGTCAACAGCAATGGCGTGATTCGCTGTCTGCAACCTGAGAGAAAATTTGCTCCCTCCATTTTGTCAATCGGGACATGGTTCCTGACTGAGGGGGGAAAATAAAGTGTAAGTAGGATATAAGTGATCTGGATAGAGTTATCCTGACACCATGGTACTGACGGAGGGTCTATGAGCCTTTTTGGGCAAGAAATTAGCCAAAAACATATTTTTGGGGCACAAGAGCATCTGCGGATCCACTGCTGCACTCAGCGTAGCCTCCCCATGTGAATCCATGACGGATCCAAAGATCCAGATCCCAATTTAAAAAAAATACACCCATTCACAGATCCACTCACACACTCACTCACACAACCACTCACACACCCAGGTTGCAGGGATGTTATAGTTAAGAAATAGCATTCAAAAACCGTCTAAATTCACTGAAAAAACTAAAGGTTACAGAGACATTATAACCAGCTTAAACCTCTCACATACCCATACAGTCACTCACACACCCACTCAGAGACCCAGAAAACCAGTCACACACCCACTTACACACTCATACAGCTACTCACACACTCACTCAGAGGCCCAGAAACCACTCACACACCCACTTACAGACCCACAGAGGTACTCACACACCCACTCACACACCCATACTGCCACTCGCACACCCACTCACAGACCCAAAAAGACACTCACATACCCATTCACTCACTCAAACACCCACGTACACACCCATACAGCCACTCACACACCCATTCACAGACCCACACAGCTACTCACACACCCACTCACAGTCCCACACAGCCAGTCCCACATGCACTGGCACGCCCACCACACACTCATACACCCATTTACACACACATACAACCACTCACACACTAAGGTTAGAGGGATGTTATAGTTAGGAAATAGCATTAAAAATGGTAGAAATTCACTGAAAGAAAACAATGATTACAGAGGTGATATAGTTAGGAAATAGCATTAAAAAACATAGAAATTCACAGAAAAAAACAAGGGTTACAGGGATGTTATAGTTAGGAGATAGAATTTGAAAAACCTTAAAAATTCCCTAAAAAAACAAAGGTTACAGGGACGTTATAGTAACGTTCAGAATTTACACACAAAAAGCCATAGATCTTCAGCAGTTATAGTTATCTCAAGTAGCTATAACTTGTGCCCTAAGGTAACTTTACCCTCACCATGCACTGTTAGTTACCCCACATATTACATCACTCATGACATCTTCTACGACATCGTTGATAATATTACTACAACATTTGCAATGAAATTATTGATGAGAAAACTGTGCTAGGCAGGGGCCAGTGAATTTTTTGGGAACATTTTGTGAAGATTCGTCAAATGACGCCAAAGATATAGGCAAGTAAAAAAACACTTTTGTTATAGAAACAGAGTTCTAACTATACTGTACTGGCAACCCCAAGTAGAAAATAAATATATATTATTTCCTACTGGCAAGTTAAAAAAAAGTGTTTTTTGACTTGCCTATATCTTTGGTGTCGTTTGACGAATCTTCACAAAATTTCCCACAAAAAGTGACATAGTGAGTTATGTTGTGCATGAAAAGTTTCAGGGTGATTCATCAAGCAGGGGCAGCGGAAAAGTGGGCCAAAAAAGTATGATTTCCCATGTTAATTCCCATAGGAGATTTGAACACAACTACAGACCAAACTTCTGGATGGAATTACACCAAATTTGGAGGAAAGAAGGTTGATTTTTGTTCACAGATCACGCTTTCAATTACCCCGTGTAAATTCATTCAGTAGTTGTTGAGAAATTTACGCGAATTCAAATTTGTTTATCTGCGCTCACGACAACTTCACGAGTAATAACGAGTTTGTGCAGGGAAATGCAGAGTTCTAATTGGCTTCCAACACTTCAACCAGGAAGTGTTGGCAGCCGTCTTGGGTGGGCTAGGAGCATGTGCCTTTACATTGAAATTAAAGGAAGGGGCGCATTGTGCCCCCTCCTTAACCCTGAGGACCACCACCTCCCGGGGCTTATGACTGTATTACGGGGGTCCACACGGATCCCCGGGCCCTGGGGACCACCACCTCCCCGGTGTTAACTTAATAGAAATCAGGGGCCTCATGGACTCTCTTGTGCCCCGGGGACCCTCACTTTCCCGGGGCTAACTTATTCCTAATAGGGGGGCCTAGCAGACCCCCCCATGGTCCCGGGGCCCACCACCTCCCTGGGGCCAAATTATTATTTTAAAACTGGGAGGGGGCTGCGTGGTCCCTCCTGGGCCACATATTGCCCCAGGAAACACCTCCTCCCTGGGCTGGCCCATCAACTACAAAGGAGGGGGGCCAGTTGATCCTCCTCCTGGAGCCATACACGGCCCTGGGGACTACCAGCCCCCAAGTCCAGCTCTTGCTATGTCCTGGCGTGCCCACCCCCGGGATACAGCTGTTTGCTGTGTTGGCAGGAGCTTTGACAGCTCCCACTAAGTCACAGTAAACACTCCGCTTCCAGCAACCGAGAGCCGACAAAATGCTCTTGTTTGCTGGAAGTGAACATTTGAGCTGTTTCCCTGCCCGCAGGGAAACTGACGAAAGGATTGGTCCTGCACGGAGGGGCTCCCTCTCAGCAGCTCTCTCTGTGCAGTGGCAATTCTGGCTCCCTCAGGAGGTGGGGAACCGGCAGGGGCCACGGGGCCTTGATGCTTTCCGCGTGTCCCCTTTTCCCTTTTTTAAATAATTAAATTAAAAGGCTGGGCCTGGGGGAATGGGGCCCCTGGATCTGAAATAGGCCCGGAAGGGGCCGCCTTGCCCCCCTCCCCATAGGATAATGGATGGGCCTTGGGAATGTGCCCCCAGGCCGAAATTGGCCCCTCCCATATTTTAAATATTTTAATTAAAAGGCCAGGCCCCAATGGGATGGGGTGCCCAGAGCCAAAATCAGAGAGGGGGCCACTCAGCCCCCTCCCCGATTTAAAATAATTAAATTAAAAGGCCAGGTCCCAGGGGATTGGGTCACTGGGTCTGAAATCGGCCTGGGTAGGGGGGCCAGATGCCCCCCTTCCCCCATAGGATAATGGCCAGGTCCCATGGGATGGAGTCCCCGGGGCCAAAATTGGCCCAGAGAAGGGGGCCACATACCCCCTCCCCTTTTATAAATATATTTGCTAAAAAGGCCGGGCCCCAGGGGATGGATTCCACGCGGCCAAAATCGGCCCTAGGAGGGAGGACTTATGAACCTTCTCCCCTTTAAATTATAAAAACATTGAAGCTGGGCCCTGGGAGATGCCTTTGGTGAAGGAGCCTGTGTTACGCCCCTTTAAAAACCACACACTTCACAGCTTAGCTGGTAACCCACTCAGGCACTCATGCACCCACTCACAGACCCACTCACAGACTTATGCCCCCACTCAGAGACTCACGCACCCGTCACAAACACACTCAGAGACTGACAGTCCCACTCACAGACCCATTCAAAGACTCATGCATGCACTCACATACCCTCTGAGAGAGTCATGCACCCACTCACAGTGCCACTCAGACACTCATGCACCTACTCACAGACTCACTCAGAGACTCATGCACTAACTCATGGACCCACTGAGACACTCACACACACTCAAAGGCCCACATAGACACTCAAGTACTCACTCACAGACCCACTCAGAGACTCAGGCACCCACTCACAGACCCACTCAGAGATGCATGCACACACTACACTGACCGACTCAGAGACTTATGTTCTCAGTCACAGACCCACTCACACACACACACACAGTGAGACACTTATGCAGCCACTCCCAGACCATTCAGATACTCACTCACCCAATGACAGACCTATTGAGACAATTGCACACTCACTCACACATCCACTGAGATACCCATGCACTCACCCACACAGTCACTCTCAATGGTTACAGGCTACAATTAGGAAATAAAATGTAAAAAACCTTAGAAATTCAATTAAAAATCAAAGGTTACAGGGACATTGTAGTTAGGAAATACAATTTAAAAACTGTAGAATTGCCCTTAAAAGCACCAAAGGTTACAGGGACAAAATAAAATGTAATAAACCTTAAAAATACACTGAAAAAAACAAAGGTTAAAGGGACATCTTAGTCTTACTTATACAAAACCAGTGAAACTCAGCAGTTATAGTTACCTGAGCTAACTATAACTTATGCCCCAGCAATTTACTGCTTATGATCTCACATATTACATCACTCATGGCAAGTTAGTGACATCACTGATGACACTAACTGATGACATCTCAAATGACTCACTGATGACATCATCCACAGAACTACTCATACACCCACAACCCTATACAACCTCACATACACCCTCTCTCACTCCCACACTTCTACTCACAAACCCATTCACAGCCCCATACAAGAACTCACACAGCAGCCAAGGGGACTTCATCCATTAACCAATAGTGCACCAGGAGGCACGTTTGCAGAGTGGTGGAGGAAGGGACGGTGCCTCCGTTGACCTCTCAGCAATCTTGCTGGGTTGGACTTACTGGAGGTAACAGGAGTGGTAGTTGGCCCCCAAGGACCTTCAGGAGTCAAAAATAAAGGAGCAGTTCATGTCTTTAAAAATCATTGATCAGGTGACTACTGCGACCCAATCCAACATGGCGATGAGGTAAAGCATAGAGTTTGTGGCATGACCGGTCTAGGGTTGAGAGCGTTCAAGTGAGCACTGAATGTATTAAGTGATCCCTGAATGGGCTGTTACTTAAGGGGCATGGCTAAACACCGACACCCATCGATGAAGGGTGTGTGAGCAGCCAAGATGGGCAGTGCCGGTCCCTTGAAGAAGTAAGTGCTGGGGGGCTGATATGTTAACCAGGACAGCTTAGTTTTGCCAGAATGGCTTTGAACTATCCATTTGAGTACAGGTGCCCCATAACATGGAAGTGCCGGTGGGCTAAGATATTTAAGAAGAGGGTCTGAGATCGGCATAGAGGATGTCATATACCCATAATAAACTATGGGGTATATTCACAAGAACGTGTGATAACTACCGCAAGAGTAGCGTAACGCAACTTTCAATATCGCAGCCTATTGCGGGAAAATGACCCCGTGTCAACATGGAATTCACAACAAGGCGGTACCATGCGATAGTCACCAGATAACGCGTCAAATGTCAGCGTGAAAATCAACGCCACACCGAAAAAATGCGAAACGCGAACGCGAGAATTTATGCGATGAGGCCAATCGCAGTAAAAAAAGCAGCGAAAAGCAGCCACAGGCCTGCAAATCCCACGCGTCTGGTGGGAAATTGCACCATAAAAACCACAGAAACAACACACCAGAAACAAGCCAAAGCGCGTAGCAACATGGATGCACCCTGACCCAGCGCAGAGGTCAACGCGAACCCCACAACCCCCACAGACCACCAGCAAGGAACAACTGGGTCGGGGAAGGCCAAGGAGAAAAGGGAGAGGAAGACGGGGTGCAGACCGCAGGAAAACAAGACCAGCGCTATGGAGTCACAGAACACTACCAGCAACTGACCCACAAGCAGACCACCTGGAATGCAGTCGGAGTGCAGAGGAGGCCAATCCAGGAGGCCAAGAGGCTCCGCCAGGACGTGACAACCTAAACCAGGCACAAACCCGCTGCCAACAGGAAGGCAGCAACGGCGACAGGAGGTGGCAGTCCAGCGCCACAGGAGGAGCTGGAGGAAACCCAGGCCACAGTCATCAGTGTGGAGACGGTGCAAGGAGTCGGGAGTACAGACACAGCTCGACAGGACCTGACACAACAACAACAGGGTGAGGATCCAACAGGGACTGGGGGGACAGGGGGTGATGGGCACAATGGCACACATGCACAATGAGGTGTAGCACACTGCACACCCACAATTACCCAGGGACATGTCCCCCATCCCCGTGGCACACTGCAGCACACACACATAGCAATCACAGCACATACCATGACAATGTGGCACAAAGTGCAACACCCACACTGCAGAACAGGGGACACAACTGGGTCAGCCCAGGCACAGAAACAGAACAATCACATTGGACAGAGCAGGGAACTGTGAGATGCATATCTACGGCTACAACCCCACATCAGCCATGTAGGCCAAATGTACACTGTCCCAACTCAAATAGCCACCACCGCCCAAACAGTCACAATGTACATTGTCACACAGTCTGCATGTCGACAAGAACAAGGCGCCAACACAATGCCAACATGCACCTCCCCTTCACAATGCAGAGGGACAAACAACACCTCCAGCAGGTCAGAACAGACAACCCATCAGTGATGCCGGAGACGAACACCACACCTTCGACACCGACGCCCTACAACAGCCCATGGACATCCCACACAACCCACCACCAGGACCATGGCAGACAAACTACTCAGAGGAGAACCCAGCCCCTGCAAAAGACCACACAGCATGAAGCACCCACAATCACGGCTTGCTCACAACACTTCACCCACCCACACATGGCACCCCAATGCCAGGTGTCAGAACGTCAAAAGGAGGTGGCCCAACAGGTGCGGGTGTTGCCGAACCCATGGAATGCGAACTAGAACACATACGTGGGTGTCCAATACCCTTCAGGGACCACCTACACCCCACAAAGGAGACCCACACTGCCATAGAGACACATGCAGATGCACATACCCAGTACAGAACCACGCCCAGGGGCACGCACATATCAGTCACACACCCACGTTGGCTCTGCGTACGATGGCACAGTCCACTCCCCTTACGAATTGAGTGGGTGACGACAAAGCTACATGTCCAGGTTCTAGCCCGCTGCCTGCGGTGACATGTTTGCGTCCGCTGTACACAGTACAATGTAATGTCGTAGGGCCCAGGGCCCCCATGCATACAACAAGACCACAGGGACACATGCACATATCATGTTGAACTGGCTACGGGCACGTGCGCCCTGCCCCTTTATTGGCAGGGCCACATGTACAGTGACGCCTGTGCTGGATGTGTGTGGGGTGAGTATAAGCCAGCCCGCACGGAGTGCTTGGTGCTGGCAACAACCTGAACAGTGGACACCAGTGTGAGAAGTTGGCCTGGCATATGCTGTCCACTAATTATAGTGGGCACCTTGCACCAGTCCAAATCGACTCTTATGGTAGGTAGGTTAAAGACAACCTTATTGAAAGCTATCCTAGTGGTAGCTGTGGAGAGCAGCCTTCAGGCTAAGTCTTGAAGGAATGTAAAGCAGCTTGTTTTACCAGTCTATAATCTCTTGAGTGACCAAATGAAAGAGCACCACACCAGGTATATATTCAAAATATATGTATTTATTACTAAACACACCCCTCTAGTCTCTTTATGAGGCTAGAGTTCAAGTACATAGGTTATAAGATCTTAAATTACAGTAATAGCACAAATACACGTTTGGGCCCTAGGGGCGTACTCAAACCATATACCAATAAAGTGGTATGCGAACCACGACTGAACTAGACACTAGGCCTAGAGCCTCTAGAAGTGCTTGAACCACAAGGAACCACCCAAGGTAGTGACACAGGGGACCCACGGGAGACGCGTGCAGTGTAAATACACAACCGCGATACGCCGTTAACTTCTATGGAGAAAGTCGGGATCGGGAAAATAGAGGAAAGGGACACTTAAAAGAGGACTAGGACAAAACCCTTGGAGATCTAGGACTTTGAAGAGTCTCTACCCACGGGAGCACCGGAGTACTCGTGTTACCTCACCCAGGGAAGCCGGGTGCATAGGTGCCTTTCGGGGTCGGGTTTCGTCGTCGGTTCTTATGGCGATCTGCTGCAAAGTGCTGCTGGCGACCAGGAGAAAAGTGTCCGGGTGGATCCAAGAGTGGATCGGAGTTCTGAAGAACCTGAAAGCAGAGGGGACAGAGTCTGGGTCACTAGCCAGTGACCGGGGCGGTGATGGACAGATGCCCACCGATGTCGAGTGCTTCAGGTTCGATGACGGTCGTCTTGACTCTTCAGCCACGAGGTCCGGGAGGTGTTGTCGGCGACCAGGAGCAGGATTCGGGCTATTTCTTGATGTCTGTCGAGTGCAGAGGTGTCGGCGACCAGATTGGACCCAACAAGCCTTGGCAACGGCAAGTCTCGAGTAAGATGTAGATCGTCGATGATGCAGACCAGCAAGGTCTGGGGAACTCACCCAGCGAGGGTAAGTGAGGGCAGGCCTGGAGCAACCAGACTGCCAAGTAAAGAAAAGATTGGCCTTCGTTAAGGGCTACTAGCCAACGGGCTAGCGACCGCGAAGGAGCCTCGTGACGCCGCACGTGGAGCTGGCTTACAGGACACTCGTGGAGTGGGGGCCAGTGATCTTCGGTGCAGGTGGTGATGGAGGCTAGGGCTACTCGGAGCCCAAAGCACGACTTCTTGGGAGACCCAGAAGATGGTGCACTTGCAAATGTGCTCGGTGTCCAGGGGTCACGGTCTCAAGTCACCCACGATAGCCACGGGCCTCAGCTTTGCTGGGGACTCAGGGTAGCCTCGGGAAGTCTGAGATTCCACCTCTGGTGATGCGATGACTTCGGCGTCCGACGGGAGCTTCAGTGATGCGAACCGGACAGATGCTTCTTTGGTGCCTGCCAAGCAGGGGAGTCACTCCTTGACCCCAAGGGAGATTCTTCAGTCCTCTAATCGTGAGTAGAGCGTCGAAGGTCCAGGATTCTGTTTCAGAGTTTCATCCAGGTATAATCTAAAGTCCTAGGGACTGGGTTCCTACCTTTATTCTAAAAATAGGGGATGGACTATCTATGGGTGGGTCAGGGCAGAGGGGTGGCTACACCCCTTTCCCTTTGTCCAGTTCGCGCCAAAGCAGGGGTTGCAAGCCCCTGATCCAGTTTGAACTGGGGTATGCACAGGGACACCAAATGTGCCCCCAGTGCAGGACTTCAAAGCACTCTAAGAGTGCACCCACCCAGCCCCAATACACATTATCCTGTCTGGGGAGGTGGTCACACCTCCCTGCAACAGGAAACCTATTGTCCAGGCCTCCCCTGCCGGAGTTTCGTCCAGCAGCAGGAGGCCAGACTTGTGTCTGTGGCAGCAGCATCCATTTTGTGATGCCAGGGCTTCAGAAAGAAGTTACCGGGTAAGCCAGAGTTAACATGTCTTTCCCTCTAGAAGGGTGGAATGCTACCCCCGCCGCCAGGATTGGCGGGGGGGTAGTATTCCAAGATGTTTGACACCAAACACGACATGTTTAGGTGCAGCCATTCCAAAGTTAGCATTTTACCGCGAGGATATAATGCGCTTAAGAGTATATGGTCAGGCTGCACTACAAACAGCATCAGAGATGGTCTCCGAACGCTGCAGAGGGGCCCTGCTCATGCAGGGGCACCCTCTCACATAGGAACCATGCACTCTGCCTTTAGGATTGATAAGGCCTGCCTTAGGAGTGACTTATAGGTTTCTAGGTGTGTATGTATTTCGTGATATAGGTAACCTATATCACAGTAAGGGGTGCATGCACCACCTTACCCAGGCTGCAGTAGCAGACCTGTGGTGTCAGTTTGGATGGCCTTCCAGGGGTGGCATAATACATGCTGCAGCCCCTGGCAGGCCTCTGAGGTACCTATGCCCTTGGTACATAGTATACCATATACTAGGGACTTATAAGGGCACTCCAGATCCCAATCAGAGATGTGCCTAAGGCACATGGAATCCATTTTACAGAGAAAGCAGATAGACTGGGGCCCTGAATAGCAGGATCCCAGTCCAACTAAGTCATAAACCAGCAAAACACCATAAAAAAGTGGGGGCAACCATATAGTCAGATTCCACCTTCCTACATAACCCCCCAAACGAAAGGAGATAAGGCTAACCTTGGCCAGTTGAGCCTATATTGACTAAGTGGCCATATAAGGAAGCACCTGCACTAGCATGGTTGCCCCCTATGTTATGGTCCACTAAGCAATCCCTCACCCTAAGGGTATGAGAGGGTCTCCACCATGGGGAATCACTACCTCTGGTGTGCTTAGGTAAAGTACAAGGCTGATGAGGTGTCTGAGTAGGGAAGTGAGGCCCTAGGAATGTTGGCCTCAGTTTCCTCAGATCACTGGTCACCATGTATGCCTGTCTTTCCATGACTGAGTTGCACTTTGCTCTAAGGGTCAACCTTTGGCTGCCTACAGCTGGGGGTTGGGTCCCTTTGGATGGAACACTGGATGGACATGGCAGGTTTGGAACCTTCTGGTCCCAGGTTTGCCCTTGCCTACCAGAGTCCTTCTGGGGGAGGTCCCTACATAAAGGTATGGGGGATCCCTCAGTGTGTAGAGGAATTTTCACCTGGCTAGGGCTACTAGACTGGCTGCCCCTAATCTGCTGATGGGGGCTTCCTCTGGACAGGGGGCCCGGGGGTCCACTGACCTCCCTGACCTCTGCAGCCCTGGGCTGACTGAGGCAGGGTAGAGAGGGGCAGGTTACCTGCTCCAGACTGGGTACCACCGTGGAAGGGTCCTCTGCCATCAGGGGTGTGGCCAGGCCAGGCCTGACTACCTCTGTGGCAGTTCCTTCACTAGGGGTAGGGTCAGTTCCCTGAGGAGGCTGACCCTTACCTACTGTCTGGGGGAAGAAGACTTTTCTTCAACCCTTTTGCTCTCTTTTGGGGGAGAGTGGGCCATTCTTTCAGGCTCCATCTCTCCAAAGTCTTGGGCTGGGGCTGTGGCCATCACAGCCCCACTAACCTTTGCAGGGACGCCCAACATCCTAAGATGGGTTTGGTGTTCAACTTCAGCCCAGGCTGAAATTTCCAAATCATTGCCCATCAGGCAATCTACAGGTAGGGTTGGGGACACTGCCACTCTTTTGGGCCTGTGACCCCCTCCCAGCTGAGATTGACTATGGCCATGGGGTGATCTGTTCTGACACCATCAATGTTGGTCACCTGGTATTTAAACTCAGGTAAAAGCTGGTGAGGGGGACTAGTTTCTCTGCCACCATGGTGACACTAGCCCCTGTGTCCCTAAATGCCACAGCTTTCTGACCATTAATCATTGGCTCCAGTCTGTACCTGCCCAATGCTATGGGACCCATGGTAAAGGTGGCAAATCCTATACCACCATCAGAGTCAGAGGAGTCTGTTGAGGGGTCCCTGTCTAAACTAGGGCCCACCTCTGTTCCTTCTTGCAAAAGCACCCAACTTTTTGGGTGCACTACTCCCAACTGGAGGATTACTACTGGTAGTACCAGGAGGGGTGGTAGTAGTTGTGGGAGGAACATTTTCTTTATTGCCAATCCTGGGGCAACTGGGATCAGTTTTCCAGTGCCCAGGCTTTTTACAGACATGGCAATATGGTTTCTTTTCAGGAGAGGAAGGAGTTTGGGACCCACCCCCAGAAGAGGAATTTTGGGGCCCTGTAGGGGACTTATCCTTAGATTTATCCCCACCTTTCTCTTGGGACTTAGTAGAATCTTTCTTCTGGTCACCACCCTGATTTCTAGTTTTTACTCTGGTTCTGACCCATTTGTCTGCCTTCTTTCCCAATTCTTGGGGAGAGGTCAGATCAGAGTCCACCAGATACTGGTGCAAAAGCTGGTTTTGACAATTATTAAGGATCTGCTCCCTCATAATCAAATTGTATAATCCTAAAAAGTCATGCACTTTGTTGCCATGTATCCAACCTTCCAGAGCCTTTGTAGCACAATCTACAAAATCAACCCAGTCTTGAGTCTGAGCTTTTTGGGTGTCTCTGAACTTCAACCTATACTGTTCAGTGGTTAGGCCAAACCCATCTATCAGAGCACTCTTCAAGACTGTGTAATTGTCAGCATCCTCTTCTCTTACAGTGAGGAGCTTGTCTCTACCTTTGTCTGCAAAGGAGAGCCACAAGATTGCTGCCCACTGCCTCTGGGGGACCTTCTGAACTTTACAGGCCCTCTCCAGTGCAGTTATCCATTTGTGGATGTCATCCCCACTCTGGTAGGGAGGGACAATCTTGTTTAGGTTTCTATGGTCATAAGACCTGTCCCTATCTCTAGGGATATTGTTGCCACCATGGGACTCTAGTCCCAACTTTCTTCTCTCTCTAAGGAGATCTAGGGATTCTCTATCTAAAGCCAATTGCTTCTTCCTGATCTCTAGTTGAGTTTCCTCATACTGGACCAGTCTCTTTCTTCTCTCATGAGAGGATTCCCTCCTGTGAGAAGAAACAGAGCTCCCTATTGAGGTGCCAGAGTGGTTAGACTCCTGAGAAGGAGACCTAGACTTTCTGAGCACACTCATAATCCTTCCTGGGGGACAAAGGTGTGGTTCTCTAGATCCTCATCTTCATCTTCCCCAGAAGGGATTGGGTTTTCCAGGTCAGGGTCATTGTCACCCTCCTGGTCAGTTTCAGAGGGGGCTGGGGGTAGTAGTACCCCTGGCCCCTTCCTCATCTGCTGGCCCACCCTCTGCTCCTACCCCTTCAGTCTCTGAGGACTTACTAAGATCATAAGCCACCAACAACTCCTGGAGGTGTTGGGTGGTGGGACTTTGGCCTGTCCTTAATTTCCTCACGTTACACAAAGCTCTCAGTTCCAAGAATGGGAGTGTGTCATACTTGGAGGGGGAAGCTCAATGGCTTCCTGCAGGGCATCTTTGGATCCTGCTTTTAAAGACATTACTAGTGTGGTGTGGTGTATGCACTACCTACTCTAGTGTGGCCTACTAAACTCTCTTGAGTTGTAGAAAGGGTTGTGCTATCCCTTAACACACAACTCTAAGTTCAGTAGAACTTACTGATATTCTAAGCTTAAATTATATGTACCTTAGGTACCTTTAGTGGTTTTCAGTTGATCAATTCAATTGAGATTATCTGGTAAAACAATAGCAAGCTGGAATCCCACACGCTGCACACCAATGTGAGAAGTTGGCCTGGCATATGCTGTCCACTAATTATAGTGGGCACCTTGCACCAGTCCAAATCGACTCTTATGGTAGGTAGGTTAAAGACAACCTTATTGAAAGCTATCCTAGTGGTAGCTGTGGAGAGCAGCCTTCAGGCTAAGTCTTGAAGGAATGTAAAGCAGCTTGTTTTACCAGTCTATAATCTCTTGAGTAACCAAATGAAAGAGCACCACACCAGGTATATATTCAAAATATATGTATTTATTACTAAACACACCCCTCTAGTCTCTTTATGAGGCTAGAGTTCGAAGTACATAGGTTATAAGATCTTAAATTACAGTAATAGCACAAATACACGTTTGGGCCCTAGGGGCGTACCAAACCATATACCAATAAAGTGGTATGCGAACCACGACTGAACTAGACACTAGGCCTAGAGCCTCTAGAAGTGCTTGGACCACAAGGAACCACCCAAGGTAGTGACACAGGGGACCCACGGGAGACGCGTGCAGTGTAAATACACAACCGCGATACGCCGTTAACTTCTATGGAGAAAGTCGGGATCGGGAAAATAGAGGAAAGGGACACTTAAAAGAGGACTAGGACAAAACCCTTGGAGATCTAGGACTTTGAAGAGTCTCTACCCACGGGAGCACCGGAGTACTCGTGTTACCTCACCCAGGGAAGCCGGGTGCATAGGTGCCTTTCGGGGTCGGGTTTCGTCGTCGGTTCTTATGGCGATCTGCTGCAAAGTGCTGCTGGCGACCAGGAGAAAAGTGTCCGGGTGGATCCAAGAGTGGATCGGAGTTCTGAAGAACCTGAAAGCAGAGGGGACAGAGTCTGGGTCACTAGCCAGTGACCGGGGCGGTGATGGACAGATGCCCACCGATGTCGAGTGCTTCAGGTTCGATGACGGTCGTCTTGACTCTTCAGCCACGAGGTCCGGGAGGCGTTGTCGGCGACCAGGAGCAGGATTCGGGCTGTTGCTCGATGTCTGTCGAGTGCAGAGGTGTCGGCGACCAGATTGGACCCAACAAGCCTTGGCAACGGCAAGTCTCGAGTAAGATGTAGATCGTCGATGATGCAGACCAGCAAGGTCTGGGGAACTCACCCAGCGAGGGTAAGTGAGGGAAGGCCTGGAGCAACCAGACTGCCAAGTAAAGAAAAGATTGGCCTTCGTTAAGGGCTACTAGCCAACGGGCTAGCGACCGCGAAGGAGCCTCGTGACGCCGCACGTGGAGCTGGCTTACAGGACACTCGTGGAGTGGGGGCCAGTGATCTTCGGTGCAGGTGGTGCTGGAGACTAGGGCTACTCGGTGCCCAAAGCACGACTTCTTGGGAGACCCAGAAGATGGTGCACTTGCAAATGTGCTCGGTGTCCAGGGGTCACGGTCTCAAGTCACCCACGATAGCCACGGGCCTCAGCTTTGCTGGGGACTCAGGGTAGCCTCGGGAAGTCTGAGAATCCACCTCTGGTGATGCGATGACTTCGGCGTCCGACGGGAGCTTCAGTGATGCGAACTGGACAGATGCTTCTTTGGTGCCTGCCAAGCAGGGGGGTCACTCCTTGACCCCAAGGGAGATTCTTCAGTCCTCTAATCGTGAGTAGAGCGTTGAAGGTCCAGGATTCTGTTTCAGAGTTTCGTCCAGGTATAATCTAAAGTCCTAGGGACTGGGTTCCTACCTTTATTCTAAAAATAGGGGATGGACTACTCTGTGGCCCCACCTATGGGTGGGTCAGGGCAGAGGGGTGGCTACACCCCTTTCCCTTTGTCCAGTTCGCGCCAAAGCAGGGGCTGCAAGCCCCTGATCCGGTTTGAACTGGGGTATGCACAGGGACACCAAATGTGCCCCCAGTGCAGGACTTCAAAGCACTCGAAGAGTGCACCCACCCAGCCCCAATACACATTATCCTGTCTGGGGAGGTGGTCACACCTCCCTGCAACAGGAAACCTATTGTCCAGGCCTCCCCTGCCGGAGTTTCGTCCAGCAGCAGGAGGCCAGACTTGTGTCTGTGGCAGCAGCATCCATTTTGTGATGCCAGGGCTTCAGAAAGAAGTTACCGGGTAAGCCAGAGTTAACATGTCTTTCCTCTAGAAGGGTGGAATGCTACCCCCGCCACCAGGATTGGCGGGGGGTAGTATTCCAAGATGTTTGACACCAAACACGACATGTTTAGGTGCAGCCATTCCAAAGTTAGCATTTTACCGCGAGGATATAATGCGCTTAAGAGTATATGGTCAGGCTGCACTACAAACAGCATCAGAGATGGTCTCCGAACGCTGCAGAGGGGCCCTGCTCATGCAGGGGCACCCTCTCACATAGGAACCATGCACTCTGCCTTTAGGATTGATAAGGCCTGCCTTAGGAGTGACTTATAGGTTTCTAGGTGTGTATGTATTTCGTGATATAGGTAACCTATATCACAGTAAGGGGTGCATGCACCACCTTACCCAGGCTGCAGTAGCAGACCTGTGGTGTCAGTTTGGATGGCCTTCCAGGGGTGGCATAATACATGCTGCAGCCCCTGGCAGGCCTCTGAGGTACCTATGCCCTTGGTACATAGTATACCATATACTAGGGACTTATAAGGGCACTCCAGATCCCAATCAGAGATGTGCCTAAGGCACATGGAATCCATTTTACAGAGAAAGCAGATAGACTGGGGCCCTGAATAGCAGGATCCCAGTCCAACTAAGTCATAAACCAGCAAAACACCATAAAAAAAGTGGGGGCAACCATATAGTCAGATTCCACCTTCCTACAACCAGTGTAATGGAAACAGAAAACACCAGCATAACAGAGTCAACTGCAGAGCAACATGGAGGGATCCGGAGGAAGGACAGAGGTCACCCAATATTCAGTCAGGAGGTTCCGTGAGTTGCAGTGCACTGAGGTAGGGGCACTAGAGAAGAGCGCGCTCATGTGAAGAAATTGCTAGGATTGTGTCCCTTCCGGTTAGTCCTGATGCACATGCAGTGGGGTGTGTTACACCTGCATCAACTTCCTCATCAATGTCCCAGGTCCCCCACACTGCCTGAGGTGACAGTTGCGCCCGCAGTCCACAGCGCAATACCCAGTAATAGATCCGGATGTGTAGCTTGACTACCACCACCAGTCTGCATTCCTGCCTAGGGGCTGTTGCCTCCTGCCCTCCCATTGTCTGTGCCTTCTCCCGTAGCACACTTGACACATCTTCCTCATGATAGTCCCAGGTCTTTCCCACTGCATGGGGAGACATTGCTGCGCAACCTCACAACAGCACAAAACTCAATCAGTAACGGACAATGACTTGCGGTGCACTGAGTCACTGGCACCTGGAGTGCTGAGCAGGGTAGCAGGCCGATGATGGCATCCACGACAGGTCTGAGCATTTCCGTAGGTCTGTCAGGACCACCCTTTCGACTCTGGCAGATGGCGGTTGGAGGTGGTCCTTGCGGTGGTGGCGTGTGCCTCCTGCGGTGATGCGACGTCCGGGCCGGTCAAGACTCGATGCCATGTGTGGGCCTTGGTGGCCCGCAGTTGGGGCCGGAGGAGGCGGACAGCGCAGGGCCACAGACACATGGCGTTGATGACCCCAAGACCATCGCTACAGAGGCCATCCAATGTCTCAGAAGAAGGGGTCCCAGGCCTGAGCAGCACAGAGTTAGTGGCCCCGGATGCACAACGGCCGGCACAGGCACCCAGCCACGGGACGGTGACTTGCGGTGCAGTCAGATGGGCCATGCGACCTGAGCGGGTCCCCATCAATGTCCGAGGTGTATGTTGCGGAGGGTTGCGGAGGACAGTGGAAGGTGTCCTCCAGGGCATGATGCGGAAGGTCTGATGTTATCTGGAAGCAGCAAATGGAGGAGTGGAAAGCGCAACCCTCGTTTGCACCAACAATTCGGGATCAGCTACATGAGGATGAAAACTAGCCCGTAGTCCATAGACTCAAACGCCACCAATGTATGACCAGTGAGTGTCCATGAATGTCGGGGAACAAACTTAGTGGCACAGGTGCTGTGAGGGGATGCAGTCTGCGATGATGCCGGTACACATATGTGAACTCCAAGAATGCCAAATCAAGGCTCTGTGACCTACTGGACTGCAGTGTAGGCCGGAGGCAGTGGTCAGCAGTGGCCCACAGCCACAGGTCGTTGGCTCGCGAGGCACAGAGTTAGTGACACAGTGGCAGTTGTCGGTAGTGTTCAATCACCTCCGTGATGCTGATCCTGTTCCCTCCGGACTGCAACGTGTCATCCTCTTACGCCACTCCGTGCGTGCGAAGAAATGTATTCTGCCTTTTGAATTACTGATGTTCAGTTCCAAATCTGTGATCCCACTCGTGCGCAGCGTAGGCCGAGGGCAGTGGTCCGCGTAGGCCCACAGACACGTGTGGTTGTGATGCCATGCACAGACTTGTTGCCACCACATCGGAGGGTGTATAGTGAATTGTTCTCTGCCTTAAATAATGTTCACTGCCATGGTGTAATCAAGACTCAGTTCCAAATGTGTGACCTACCTGACCGTGGTGTAGGCCTGAGGCAGCGGTCAGCACGGCCCATTCAACCGAGTGTCGCCGGCATAGTTTGGATGGCCCCACCGGCCTGCGTAGTTCAGGTTCAGTGGCACCACGTGTTAAGGTCACCTCCGTGTATGTGACCCGGCATTCGTCCGGACTGAGCCGCATCTTCCTCTTACACCTCTCCGTGCGACCACTGGTGTGGACTCCGCCATTCGTGCTTTGCGACTAGGTGCTGGGTGTGTGACCTACTGGTCAGCAGGGTAGTCCTGGTCCCTCATCCACGTGTAGCCGGCTGGCGTTGAACAGGGTTAGTGGCACCACGTGTAGCCAGCTGGCGTTGAACAGGGTTAGTGGCACCACGTGTAGCAGGCTGGCGTTGAACAGGGTTAGTGGCACCACGTGTAGCCGGCTGACGTTGAACAGGGTTAGTGGCACCACGTGTTGCAAGATGCCCATATGGAACTATGCCTCACTGATCGGGGGGGGTCTGGTGCTGTGGCTGCTGGCCCGGATTTGGGGTCACTGCCATTCATGACTCAGGACACAGTTTCACATATGGGACCTACTGGTCCGAAGAGTAGGCCGGGGGCGGCAGTAGAGTACGTCAACGAAAAAGGAATAAAGCGGGCCTGTGTCGTGGAGGCCATGATGGTCTGAGGTGGCTGCCAAGGTCGCGGGCCTCGGGCTTGGGGCTTGCGCCGGCACGTGGTGGGCCCTCCTTGACACACGCCAGTGTCGGAAGGTGATCAGTGTGGCCTGGGTGCGCAGGGGCTGGCCTGACGGGTTCGTGGTCCAGCGTGCCGGGGTCCGGCAGGTGCACAGCATCGCAGGCAACTCCGCTCACGAGGATGGCGTCGGCCTCGTGGCGGGGTGGTAGGCACCGCCCTGGCAGAGACGTGGGTCTTTACGGAAGAGGACCATGCCCAGGCCTATGTGCTTTTATTCACACCCCTACGCTGGCGTGGCGTACGCCGGGCCATCCCACTCCGCTGACGCTTAGGGGGGGCGTAACAGGCAACATTTCCGCGAGGTCCCCCACTGGCTGGGGTGACATGGTGGTGTCCACTGTCCACTACACTCCATACACAAGCGGTGTATGTCGCCATGGATATGGGTGTGTTCTGCATACCGCGAGGTTTCCAGCACATCTCCGGCACTCTTGGCATTGTGTACTTTCCCAATCATGGTTCTACTGCATCCTTCACACATGCCTGGTTGCCACCTCTCCCCACATTCAGCTATTATGTGGCTGAGGTTCCATGCCGTTGCTGGCTCATGTTCAGGGCTTGCCCATGTGGACATTGTAAGTTGTTCTGTCGTGTCTGGTGGGTGGGCATGTTGTTGTGCCTGTTGTATGTGATTTTGTGACGTGTGCATTGCCAGCATTGTGAGTTGCATGGTTGTGGAGTTGAGGTGTGTGGGTTGTTCCTTTGGATATTGCCATGGGGCTGTGCATTTCCCTTGTTGCCATCCTTGGAACGCTGGTTGATGATGGACTGTTGGAGGATGAAGGTATCATGCACACTGGCTGTGTATTTGAAGGCGACATTGTTGGGTGTTCCACGGTGTTCTGTTGTTGCCTGCACATTGATGTGAGACGTGTGCTTCCTGTTGCGGTGATTGTGTGATGTGTCACCAGGGGGCACAGGTAGTACATGTGTGCTGTGTATTGCCCCCAACACGTGCGTGCATCCTGCTTGGGCGTATGGTCCTTGCTTGGTCTCCAGCGGATCCTGCGCATTGTGTTGTACGTATGGGGACTGGGGTACCAGGGTGATGGTGATGTCCAGGACAGGTGTTGGGGACTTGGATGTGGCTGGCTGTGAGACTCCTCCGACTCTGGCGGGTGATGGTTGGGGGGTCCCAGGGGCCAACAGGTGCAGCCACGCCATCAGCTTTGTGTGGGGTGGGATGTTGGTTGTCTGCTGAGTTGGTGCCGTAGGCCTGTTAGGCGATGATGGTCAGGATGCGTAGGTTGGTTGTCCCTTTCAGCCTGTAGTGGACGGTGACATTGTCAGATGTTGGGTCTGTGCGGCTGGTACGTTTCCTGGGGTTCCGCTGTCTTTGTCTGCACTGCGTCTGTGGTGGTCCGGGGGGGGGGGTGTTCCACGTGTGGGTTGGGGACCTGGGGTGGTGGAGGTGGGTGTTGTGGCCCTCTTGGGTGTCCGGGCCGCATGATGGGCGGCTCCATGGCATCTGTTGCCCTTCGGATGTGGCCCTGAGCTGTGCTCCCTTTTGTGGTGCTGGCTGCCGTCTGACTTTACACCAGGTCAGAGCAGGTGTAAATTTCCTGGTGCTAACGTGCCTTATCGCCTGGTTTGTGTTTTTATCGCCGATGTGGCTGGTCGTTGTGAATGTTGAGGTGTGATGTTGTCTCGGCTTTTGGCACTGGAACGCCTACTCTGCATCTCATTAGCGATATTTGCGAGGGTCCTCTGTGGCGCTGTTTTTTGTGGCTGCTATCACGGGTAAACTGGTGCTGTGGGCTGTTAACACCGGCTTGTGAATGGGGAGGTAAATTTATCACGACTTTGGCTGCGATAAAGTGCCGTTAATTCGGCGATAGCTCCTTGTGAATATGCCCCTATGTTCAGTAAGAATCAGGGCCTGTTTGAAAACAATGTACCATTCGCAGCACAATCAACTGCAGAGATTTATTTTCTTTTTATGTTGTTTGAATGGCCGTACAATGGGTTACCGGCAGCCGCGGTCCATGCAGGTAAAAGCAGTGGGGTGGTAGGGACGGGTGGAGGGGGATTTCGACAGACGACGACGAGGGAAAGTTAATTATTTATTCAATTTTTCCTTGTGGTCATCCCTCGAATCCCCCCTCAACCCAGCCCCACCTCCCCAACGCTCTTACCTGCACGGGTCACAGCTGGGTACCAGACAGAATGGCTCATATGGTGGTAATTCGGGCTTATTTATTATACGTGGCAGAGCGACCAAAACATACAAAGAGATGCAATTTATGCTAAACTACCCACTGATTTAGACCATCTGGCTCATAACAAACACACATTATATGACACCAGCAGTCTTGCATTTGGTGAGAGAAATGTAGATGGCATGACTGAAGTTTTATGTTCCCACCCATTGTGTGACTAGAGGGCGACGCTCCAGTACCTAACCCAGTTTTAGAGAGATGTGATAAATACCAGGGCAAGAAACAAGGGGCCTCATTTACAAGAAGTGACACATCGCTGTGCTGTGGCAACGATGCATCAAAATCACTTATGAAATGCAACATCATTTTTTTATGACATGGATTCGTTGTATTTATGGTATGGCACACCATGTCGTAAGCTGCGAGCTACGTGGAAAAAAAACTTACGCTGGTGCCGGCGTTATGGCACAGGAAAAACTACGCAACTGCCTTAAAAATGCCGTAAGGCAGATTAGCATCACGTAACGTGACCCAAACTACCTTAGTGTCACTTTTTACTGAGTGTAATGTGAAAAAGGCTAAAAAACAACACAAATAAAAAAAAAATATCACACTTCACAGAAGGCAGCCATGGAGCAGGGAGAAGAGATCAGCAGCCAGGGCAACACATCCAACAACCCCAGCACCAGCCACCAGGAAGTCCAGGCAGACTCCCAGGGGAAGAGGAAGAGGGAGTGCAACTTCAGTGAGGAGTCGAATGAGATCCTGATCACTGAGGTGACAGACCACCAACATCAGCTGTTTGTCGCCTCAAAACTGTCATTATCAAAGAAAGAAGTCATTTGGCAGTTCATATTGGCCATGGCCAACAGTTTGGGATAAGCGAAGAGGACAGTGACCGACTTGAAGAAACACTGGCATGAAATCAAGCGCAGGACAAAGGAGAAAATGGCAAACAACCTGAAGGCAGCAATGCAGACCGGAGGAGGTAGCCCAACGCCCCTGGAGGAGCTGGATGCCCTGGAGGAGTGGGTGGCAGCTGTCATCCCAGAGGAGTTGGTGGCAGGACAGTGCAGCCCATGTGGAACATCAAGACCTACAGGGTAAGTCACAACAAGGAGCCTTGTGGGCAAAAAGGTCATGTCATGCAATGCAGCTAGCTAAGTTCCAGCGCTCTACTGCACCATGCGCAGGGCAGGTATGTGGCTCATGTACTGTTAATCGTCATATAAATGTAAGTCACACTGCCCAGTTCCATGTTGCACAGCTCGCTCCAGCTCCATCATGTTTCTCACTTCCATGTGTGAAGTGCAGCACCAGTCCACAGTCACCCATGTAAATTGCCACTTGTAGTCCTATATACAACATGAGTCACCAGAACAACAAGTCCCACTATACCCTGCAAAAAATATGGGAACTCAGTTACAAGAGGCCTGTGCTGCCGGAGCCTCACTTTTAATTACACTCTGGAGGTGCAGGCATCTGAATCATATTTGTGATACGATGCTAAGCCACCCTGCATGGCTTTGAATGGCCTCATAAGTATGGATTAGGCACTGTGAAGCGCTGCCTTGCCTTGCCTTACTCTACATCCATGTGGCTAAGCCTGGCCTTCCAGGGATGGGTCTGCACTGTGTCAACAAAAGGACGTTATGGGGGCACATTGGGCTTATAATAAGCACCTGGGTGTGGGGGTGAATGCAAGTGCTGCACACCAGAGAACCATGTGTGTTGAAACTAAAGATGGTGTGTGGCCCTGGGGGACCTCTGGTAGTGCAGTACATTGTAGGCACTGGCTGAGTATGTACAACTGCCAGTGTGTGTGGATGCGGAGACATTACATAGGAAGGAGGTGAGAAGGCATATGTGTACAGCAAGGTAGCCTGACAAATACACCTGCACTGCTGTGTCTTGCAGTGTCACACTTGTGTCATAGTTGGGAAGGCATGACAGACAGGAACCCATTGGGGCACTACATCCTGCATGTGATGTCACCCGGGTTGAAGGTGGAGCACGTGGCAGGAGGGAGTATGGAGGCAAAGTACCTCACCATGCCACATATGTCAAAGTCGGAGGATGTAAAACAGGGATCAGTCAAGGTATAGGAAGAACTCGTTTGCCGCCACAAAGCCCTTGAGTCAGGGATGATAGGAGGCTGAGGTGAATAGGCCCAGTTGTGTGGCAAACCTGGGTAGGTACATGTCACCATTTCCAGCACTACTACCATGTGGTGTTCCGGTCGACCCAGAGTCGTCTAAAACAGGCTGCCAAGTCAATCTATCAGCTATGGTCACTCATATTGTTGGTGTTGTAGGCAAATGAGACTCAATGTAGGATCAGTGTTACATCAGTGTGTGGCAATAAGTTGTGTCTTTATTCCAAAATAAGAAGTGCCAGAGGAGACACATACACGTACATGTGAGGGGGCCTGAGTCAAACAATGTGTGATACTCTGAAGATAAATTACTCTTTCAATAATGAAATGGGGTGAGCGTCCGTGCTAGCAATCTACATAGTTTTACTGGGCCCATCATCTCTGAGTTGCTACGCTGTGCCCATTGCCCACTTATATGGAGTCAACTGTGTGTGTATCCTAAGAACATGCACTCACACATTCCTGCAGTGTATCAAGGCTATAAGCTGTGCAGAGGATATGTGTGAAATACAGACCCCCTAGCCACACTAATGCATAATGTGCATGCAAAACACCACAACAAGGCAGAATGCTGTGGTGTACTGTGTGAAAGGCAGACTGCAGGTACCTAACTAATTAATTTCTCAAGCTACATCACTTCCACAGAAGCAAAGGGCGGAGACGGTCACAGGGAAAGCAGGCTCCCTGGGGATTATGGTGCAATGTGCATAGTAGTGGTGTTAATTAGTCCAAATATATGGGGGCATATTTACAAGCCCAGTGCGCCGCTGGTACTACACTTATAAAAACATTGCAGCTGTGCACTGGGCTTACCCATATCTACAAGGCCACATAAAGCCTTCCCGCATGACTCTTCATTGCCTTGCAGATATGGAGAGAGGCAATGCAGCGCAAGTTGTTGATTGCCTCACACTACGATGGGGAGGCATGCCATGGACCTCACCGTGAGTGTTCTCAGGTAACAGCCATGGCATTTCAGACATTCTCAGATTTACAATACTTTTGAAACCTGGGAATGCGTCATCTCCACGATTTTGCCTCTTTCTATGTATGCTGCATTCAGCAGCACAAACAGAAAGAGGAAATTGCATCCATATTTTGGTTTTGGATAGGGAGGTGTCCCTTCCTGCACAAAAAACAAACATCCCTACAATGCAGGCACCCTTGCACCATAGTTCCAGGTTGCCTGCATTGGTGTATGGCAGCCATTTGTGCCCCAGGGCTGTGGAAGAGGACAGAAATGCGCAGTATCTCATAGATGCAGGATATTCATGCCATTTTCTGTTAGAAGTAGGGCAATGCAGCAGGAAGTTTACAATGCTGAGCTATGCCATAAACTTGTAAATGAGGCCATGATTGTCAACCTTTTGACTCATGTGATCAACTGACATGGATCACCATCAACATACATCTTTTCCATTCCAGAGGATGAAACACCTACTCCCAACCAGCTGCATGTCCTGGAAGTGGGTCCTGCCGAGGATGAGAGAATGCCAAGCATTGATCAAGACACCATCGAGGAAATCCTGGACTCCATCCAAACACCATCTCCGGTTACTGGAAGGGTCGACAGCATTGCAGGGTCTCCACATTATTTGCCTCTCACACACCAAACACCACCTGCCAGATCACCCCCAGCACAGGACTCTGAGGCCCCTCAATCAGTTTTACATCATCATGTGGTAGGGGTGCCACAGGAGCAGGTAGGGGAGGTGTGGGTGGAAATGGAGACTATGGTGGGTACCCTAGAGAGCATCCATAGGTGCCTCAGCCCCAATAAGGACACCTCAGAGGCTGTAAGAACGCACCTACTCTCCACTCCATGGCTTGGACCAGTCCCTGGCTGACATCGCTGGTGTCATGAGGCAGAGGCATGAGCAAATGCCCTGCCAAAGTGGCACCAGTGACGTTGCCAACCAGCTGGGGGAAATACGTAACATCCTGGAGTCCATGGAGCGGAAGCAGGACTCCTAAATCCCAACAAAGGGCGCCTTCCACTGCAATGTTGCTGCTGTGTTGGCAAACCAACAGGTCCTTCTCAGTGCTTTGATGCCGTATGTCTTGGTGAAGGGAAATGCTGTTGGGAACCGGGGCTCCACATCTTCAGCCCCTGATGTGTTTGTGCCTCCATCAGCTCCAGGTCCTTCAACACCACCCTCACATGAGGCACTACATACATCAGAGCACAAAGATGTGGACAGTAGTTCTTTGCAAAGGAAATCTCCCCTGTAGCATATCTCTGTGCCACATGGCCAGTTTCTCCAATGCCCTGTGCTTATGCCCACGCTAGTATACCTCTCAACAGGTGCTGTCCTCCATTTGCTTGCCCCCTGTTGATCTCATCGATGTTTGGACTGTCTTTGTGGACTTTCTTTCCTAATGGCAATTTGATCTTCCTCCTCACTGGAACACTCCCCTCCTCAACATGTCCCATGACATGTATCCCCCATGGACTCTGTCTGGACATCCAATAGCTCACAAACTATGTTGTGGTTGTTGTCCCCAGGACTGCCACTTGTTCCTTGGTTGATGTGTAGATAAAACTTCTTTCCCAAATCAGCATGTTGGATTTCTGGTCATGACTGTAGTAAGTAGACCATGGTGGATGTGGTGACTACCTTACATTTAAAGGATAATGTGGTTCTGCAAGCCAGGGGTAAATATGCACAGTACATTCTAAATTGTTGATGTGATCCCTATCTACTTCTAAACTAGCAAGTCGTAATCCAGGGTCACATGCATAAAGTGCAACAATAGTTGATCATTCAATGGTAAGACTAAATGTTGGCTCTGCCCAGGTGGGTTATACAACCATGCACACCAGCTAGCAAACAACAGTGATGCTACTACAAAATGGTGCTAGGGAGAGTGTGTAAGTGACTGTCATCAGTATGGCAACAAATACATCCTAGATTAGTCACAATGGTTTGACTTCATCATCCACACAAAACATGTAGGATGTACACACACGTACACACACAGCGCTACAGTAGGTTAATACCTGTTTTGGGCTGTGTGTCCATTCACAGTAAGAGTACCACTTACGTTGACCAATGACGTTTGAATATCCCTTAAGTGACTCCTTTGCTAACTTCAAATGATTGACTCCTTAGGTGCTCTACCTAGTAATACACGTATACAAACACTGGCAGGAACTCCTACAGCATGTGCTTAACCCAACCTAAGCAGATGTCACAACTGGCAAGCATGAAATAAGCAAGCATTTGTGAAAGTACAAAACAGGATTTATTCAACACATTACTGATTTTTCAATCAAAAAACTAAAACCTACACTAATTATACCTATCTAAACTATGCCTAAACTATCCTAATCTAACTGACCTACACTATCCTAACTTAACACTAACCTAATCAACCTTACCTTACCGTATCCTACTCTACACATACACCACAACAGACAGGTTAAACATCAACCCCCCCCCTTATTACACATTTGCACATGAGACTAACATCAGCTACAGCTATACACAAACTATCTAAACATTAAAAGATAAACAAATATATATATTTTGATATTTTTTAACAAAATTGTATATATTTTTTTATAAACACATACAAAATCTCATAACTCTGGGAATGTGTCACATGCCATGGGTGTTACATGGGAACACCCACCGTAACACCCATGGCACGTCACCCTAACGCAGGGTGAGGGCACGCAGCGACTTGCGCTCCATTGTCTCAACCCATGTGCACAACGCAATAAAAAGCCCCCTATTTAGACAGTACACTACACAAAACACAAAATACAATTACAAGACAAAAGTGACAATTTAGGGACACAAAACAGAAAGCACAGACATCTACAAAACCAGGAAACATCACCAAACTCTCCAGCAAAAACCAAACACCTCCACCAGCCAGCACAAACAAAAAGATAGTTACTGAAAGTGAAAGGAACTTCACACTTCCTAGTTTGCAGCATGGCTGAGCCATTACCTCATTTCCTGTGTGGATGAGGCACGCTTTTGACGTATGCATCATTTTTCCTACTAAAGCAGCTTTTTTTCTGACGCATCGCTAGACAAATATCCAAGTTGCTAGTTACTCTATAGGCAAGGCATTGTTTTTGAAGGTTTGCCTTTGATGTGTGGCTTCCGGCCGATGCTCTTTCCACTCAGGCATCACGTTTAGTAGTAAAGCATCAATTTACCTACAAAAGGGTTACATTTACTACATAAAACTCACCATTCATACCCATGAGTCATTTTTTCTAGTTCAATACCATTGAGTCATTTATCCTAGTCCAATACCATTGAGTCACTTTTTCTAGTCCAATGTCACTTTTAGTGGTAATGCATGCCTTTCCATGCCAAAGAATTACATTTAATAGAGTCACCTTTCATACCATTGAGTCACTTTTCCTAGTCCAATAACATTGAGTCCATTTTTCTAGTCCAATACCATTGAGTCACTTTTCCTAGTCCAATGTCACTTTTAGTGGTAATGAATGCCTTTCCATGCCAAAGAGCCACATTTACTAGAGTCACCTTTCATACCATTGAGTCACTTTTCCTAGTCCAATACCATTGAGTCATTTTTCCTAGTCCAATACCATTGACTCACTTAGTGCAGTCCAGTGCCACTTTTAGTCGTAATGCATGACTTTCCATGCAAAAGACTCACATTTACTAGAGTCACCTTTCTTACTATTGGGTCACTTTTCCTAGTCCAATACCCTTGAATCACTTTTCTTAGTCCAATACCATTGTCACTTTTTCTAGACAAATACCATTGAATCACTTTTCTTAGTCAAATGTCACTTTTAGTGGGAATGCATGACTTTCTACGCCAAAGTGTCACATTTACTACAGAAAAGTCACCTTTCATAACATAGTGCCACCTTTACTGACATGTTGCTATGGAAATGTGCAAGGCGCAATTGACACACAACACTTGACAATGTGTGGTGCATTGTTTTTGGGGCTTTGACATTGATGCCTGGCTTGCAACCTGATTGCAAACATTAGAGGGCTACTTCTAGTAGATGAAATGTGTGTATGTGAAGTTTTCCTAGAACTGTGACATAAACACAAGGACAAGTAATAGTTTCAAACATTTATTGTCACGTTGAAACTTTCATACATGTTGTTTAATGGTCCATTCACTAGCATCTGGTTCTCAAAAAGAAATGTTGTACAATGTATGTGCAGCTGCGATTGCCTGCAGCTGTATTTTAGATGTCTCCACCCTCTGAATCTTTCTCTTCCTCCTCCTCTTCCATCAGGTCCTGCAGTTATAGGTCCCCATCCCAGAAGGCATTGGTCCACGCACAGATATTGTGCCATATGGCACACACCAAGATGATTTTGCAGACCACTGGGGGGGAATAGAGCAATCTACCCCCAAAATGTCCAGGCAGCAGAACCTGGCCTTCAGCAGTCCAAAGGTTCTTTCAACAATGTTCCTCGTCTTGCTGAGAGCCTGGTAGTAGGCCCTCTCTGGCTAAGTCTGGGGGTGTGCATAGGCTGTCATGACCCATGGCTGGATTCCATATACCTGGTCAGCTGAAAGTGACAAGAAATGACAACTGTCAATACTTTTGCCAACTGTTACTGACACGTGGCAGGCCATATGCGTTATGTGCAGTTACATTGCCATACTGATTTCTAAAATTGTTTTCACAATATGTGCTAGTCATACAGTTGTTGATAGGCTGACACTTTTCTCTTCCATTACTCAGTGTTATAGCAAATAATGAGCATGGGCTGATACATCGTTCACTTTTACATCCTTACTGTCATGTTGATCCTGTATTTTTCTGTGATGTCTATTTGGAGTTGCTCATGACCCCTCTATGTTATGTGCTCCATCAACATGTGTGAACTTGCCAATTGTGGATCTAATAGTTAGGCAGTTGGTCCTCCCAAGGTAGATAATGACATAGGAGACATGCCTTACACTGACACATGCATATGTCCATGGTAAACCACAGATGTGGGTGTTGGGATGCATGACATGCCTAATAAACCATTGAAGTGGCATGTAGACACCCCCACAATCCCCATGGAACACCTCCCTTGCACACGGATGCTACACAGCATTTTGCCCAGCAATGCATTGCTCTGTACTAACCCTGGGTGGTGAACTCTGCTCTGTTCGCAGAGTTTTCTGAACTCCGTGGAGCACATGGAGTTCCCAAAATCTCCGCTCCGGGGAGCAGAGCAGAGTTTTTTTCCTCGTTCGCGCTCTTCAATGTCAAGTTGGCGAGCGAGGAAAATCCACCTCACGGCGAGATTTTTCCTCGCTCGTGCTCGCAAATGTCTAGTAGGTGAGCGTGAGTGAGGAAAATCAACCTCCGGGTGATATTTCTGAACACGGACAGTCGGATTTTTCAATGCGAGTGGTCGCAGCAGCTCGTGACCACTCGCTTTGAGAAACCTTCCGTTAGCGTTGAGAAAGCTGCCGTTCGAGTAGAAAATCTACTCCAACAGAAAGGACTCTACACTCTCTTGCGCTGCACATGGTGCTGTTCGCGATGATTACAGTAGCGGTCGGTGGTGGGAGTGCCGCGGGCACTGACGTGGGGCGGGGGAGGGGTGGGGTAGAACTACGGATTACGACGGATTACAGGTAAGTAAACATATAAATAAATAAAACAAATTTCGTTTCTCGCGCTGCTTCGCATTTGGCGATGCAGCGCGAGAAACGAAATTCGTTTTATTTATTTATATGTTTACTTACCTGTAATCCGTCGTAATCCGTAGTTTACTACCCCCCACCCTGCCCCTCCCCCGCCCCACGTCAGCGCCCGGCGGCACTCCCACCACCGACCGCTACTGGATGATTATACAGCGCGGGACAAACTCCTGGTGCTCAAAATCACTGCAAACGGCATGACCCAACCCATTCTGCCGTTGTGGAACTCCGCATAGTGCAGCAGAGTTTTTTTGTAACTTTGCGGAGTTCCACCCAGTGCAAATCCACCTAGAACTACTCTGTACCCATCCACCATTAATAAGAAGGCATAGTGGCTGTGTTTGTCTTGACATTGGTAACTTGTGGGTTTGCCTGACACATGTACCATGATACATGGTGCATGTATGAGCCGCACCCCTCTTACTTTTGTTCCTATCTGCGTCAACAGACACAGTGATATGTATTATGTCATCCATTTCTAACTGTTAGTGGGTGTGTCAGGTGTTTGAGTTTTGCTTACCTATAAGTAGGCCATTCCCATATTGCCCATTCTTGAAGCGGTCATTGATGATGCAGTGCCTGAATATGTAGGCATCATCCACACTGCCAGGGTATTTGGCCAGCACAAAGGTGAAGAGGCCCTGATGGCCCACGATGGCCTGGACATTTACGGAGTTGGTGTGTTTCCTGTTGTGGAAGAGATGGGATGAGGCTGCAGAGGGTACAAGTTGCACATGTGTGCAGGTCATGGCACCCAGCACGTGTGGAAACCCAGCGATGGCATAAAACCCTTGTTTGGTCTTCAGTTGCAGTTCGTGGGTGTTGGGGAAGAGGAGGTATCAGGGTGTCAGCTGGATGATGAAGCAAAAGACACACAATTGATGGACGGAATGCAGAACAAATCAAAATATTCACCACCAGTCAAGAGATCTGGGTCAAATCCATCATTCTTTTGCTCACCATGCCACCCCAGTTTAGACCTGGCCATATGCAAATCAGTCTTGACCCTGTGCCTCATGGCAACAGTCCAGCCCCAACTGCCAAGCAAGGTCCTCCCTGGACCAGAAACAAGCATCCTAGGACCGGTTTCGAGGTTTCACCCCTCATCAGCCAGGATAGCTTGAATCCAGTGTCACAGTGAGCCCGGGACCCACGTCTGGGCATACCAGGCACACTTAGGGCAAGGAACCAAAAGACACACAATTGATGGACGGAAAGAAGAACAAAACCAAAACATTCACCCCCAGTCAAGAGATCTGGGCTAAATCCATCATTCTTTTGCTCACCATGCCACCCCAGTTTAGACCTGGCCATATGCAAATCAGTCTTGACCCTGTGCCTCATAGGAACAGTCCAGCCCGAACTGCAAAGCCAGGTCCTCCCTGGACCGGAAACAAGCATCCTAGGACCGGTTTTGGGGTTTCACCCCTCATCAGCCAGGATAGCTTGAATCCAGTGGCACAGTGAGCCCGGGACCCACGTCTGGGCATACCCGCCGCACTTAGGGCGAGGAAGCAAAAGGCACACAATTGATGGACGGAATCCAGAAAAAATCAAAACATTCACCCCCAGTCAAGAAATATGGGTTAAATCCATCATTCTTTTGCTCACCATGCCACCCCAGTTTAGACCTGGCCATATGCAAATCAGTCTTGACCCTGTGCCTCACGGGAACAGTCCAGCCCGAACTGCCAAGCCAGGTCCTCCCTGGACCGGAAACAAGCATCCTAGGACCGGTTTCGGGGTTTCACCCCTCATCAGCCAGGATAGCTTGAAACCAATGGCACAGTAAGCCCGGGACCCACGTCTGGGCATACCTGGTGCACTTAGGGCGAGGAAGCAAAAGACACACAATTGATGGATGGAATGCAGAACAAATCAAAACATTCACCCCCAGTCAAGAGCTCTGGGCTAAATCCATCATTCTTTTGCTCACCATGCCACCCCAGTTTAGACCTGGCCATATGCAAATCAGTCTTGACCCTGTGCCTCATGGGAACAGTCCAGCCCGAACTGCCAAGCCTTGTCCTCCCTGGACCGGAAACAAGCATCCTAGGACTGATTTCGGGGTTTCACCCCTCATCAGCCACGATCGCTTGAATCCAGTGGCACAGTGAGCCCGGGACCCACGCCTGGGCATACCCGGCGCACTTAGGGCGAGGAAGCAAAAGACACACAATTGATGGACGGAATGCAGAACAAATCAAAACATTCACCCCAGTCAAGAGATCTGGGTTAAATCCATCATTCTTTTGCTCACCATGCCACCCCAGTTTAGACCTGGCCACATGCAAATCAGTCTTGACCCTGTGCCTCATGGGAAGACTCCAGCCCGAACTGCCAAGCCAGGTCTGGCCATATGCAAATCAGTCTTGAAAAAACGATGGATTTAGGTCCAGATCTCTGTACTGGGGTGAATGTATGACATTGTTCTGCATTCTGTCCATCAATTGTTCTTTTTGCATTTGTCTCCCCTAGTTGAACGGGCATGCCCAGACGTGGGTCCTGTGCTCTCCATGCCACTGGAGTCAAGCTATCCTGGCTGATGAGGGGTGAAACCCCGAAACCGGTTCTAGGATGCTTGTTTGCAGTTCAGGAAAGACCTGGCCTGGTAGTTCGGCCTGGACTGTTCCCATTGGGCACAGGGTCAAGACTGATTTGTATATGGCTGGGTCCAAACTGGAATGGCATGGTGAGCAAAAAAGCGATGGATTTAGGCCCAGATCTCTGTACTGGGGTGAATGTATGACATTGTTCTGCATTCTGTCCATCAATTGTTCTTTTTGAATTTGTCACCCCGAGTGGGACGGGTATGCCCAGACGTGGGTCCCGTGCTCTCCATGCCACTGGAGTCAAGCTATCCTGGCTGATGAGGGGTGAAACCCCAAAACCGGTTCTAGGATGCTTGTTTCCAGTCCAGGGAGGACCTGGCCTGGCAGTTCGGGCTGGACTGTTCCCATTGAGCACAGGGTCAAGACTGATTTGCATATGGCTGGGTCCAAACTGGAATGGCATGGTGAGCAAAAAAAGATGGATTTAGGCCTAGATCTCTGTACTGGGGTGAATGTATGACATTGTTCTGCATTCTGTCCATCAATTGTTCTTTTTGCATTTGTCACCCCGAGTGGGACGGGTATGCCCAGACGTGGGTCCAGTGCTCTCCATGTCACTGGATTTAAGCTATCCTGGCCGATGAGGGGTGTAACCCCGAAACCGGTCCTAGGATGCTTGTTTCCAGTCCAGGGAGGACCTGGCCTGGCAGTTCGGGCTGGACTGTTCCCATTGGGCACAGGGTCAAGACTGATTTGCATTTGGCTGGGTCCAAACTGGAATGGCATGGTGAGCAAAAAAACGATGGATTTAGGCCCAGGTCTCTGTACTGGGGTGAATGTATGACATTGTTCTGCATTCTGTCCATCAATTGTTCTTTTTGCATTTGTCACCGTAGCGTAGCGGTAAGCGATAGCGCGTCAGCCCAGAAAGCCTGCTTTTAATTTTCTTACTGCCAATATTTTAACTGTTTATATCTTCACTTTGCACTATCAGTGCTACGCCCCTCAGAGCACCTAATTTCTTGTAACTTACCAACAGCACTCGCACTTTACCATACGCCGGATCCCGGTCTGCCGCGGCTTTTCCAGCCGATTGTTGTGGAGGGACGTGGCTCCTCCCATCAGCTCCCTCATTTCCGGGGGTGGAATTCTTACTTAAGTGCCATGTGGGAGCGGACGCGCAGTGGAGGCGCGCAGCGGGCGTGCCGCCGGCGTGCCAAAGGCAAGCCCGTCTGCGCCCGTCCGCGTCCGTACGGGGCCAGGGGCCAGAACCCCTGCATCTCTCTCCCCAAAACAATATCAATATAGGGGGGAAGAGTTGCTTCAACTAAAGGGACCCACTATGGAAAATTGCCAACACTCTATTTCTCCAGACAGCAGTCCTACAGAGTGCAGGCACTGCTCCTTTAAACTGTTAATGCCCCCACATACAAAGCCCACTAACCCCAAATCGTATAAAATGTTCTTGCTCAACTGCAGGTCGCTGCCTAAGCACGCAGCAGAAATCTCGATTCTTTTGGAAGAAGAAGGGCCAGAGGTTCTGTTTTTGACAGAAACCTGGCTTAACCCAGGTTCTGTCCCAGACCTTGTCCAGGCTCTTCCTCAGGGCTACAATATCCAGAGGTTAGATTGGACCTCAGGTAAAGGTGGCGGGATCGCCATCACATACAAAAACTACCTTACCTGCCGTACATCTGGAAGTCCAATACCTGATTGTGAGAACCTTGTATTTTCCATTGGTTTTACACCTACACTCACCCTGTCAGGTATTTTAATTTATCGCCCCCCGGGTCCTTGGGTCAATTCTGCAAATCTCTGCCCGACATGGCTGCCAATTTAGCCAGTACCCCCGCAAATTTCACTTTACTGGGAGATTTTATTCTCCATTCGAAAATCTCTCACAGGTGGCTGCTGTTGAGATAACAAATGATCTCGCAGCCTACCAGTTTGTCCAAAAAGTTGCCAATTCCACTCACATGAAAGGACATCTACTAGACCCCATCTTTTCCAATTTGGAAGACCTAGCTGGAGGGAAACCTATCCCAATTCCGTGGTCTGACCATTTTCTTATACCTTTTTCTGGACCCCCAAGTCGGCCACGCCCCCTACCAAGCCGCTCAGAACAAGGTCACGTCCCTGGTCTAAACTCCCAACAGAACATTGGATCACAGAATTAGAAAAAAAAAAGCCTGTCCCCAACCCAGATGTTGTAATTGCCAATGAGAACTTTAACAAATGGATAGAACACTCCCTAGATCAGGTTCTCCCCATAAAAACAACCCAGATGAAAATAGGAACTAACAGAAAGGCATGGTACTCGCCAAAGCTTTGGGCGTTAAAACAAATCTGTAAGCATCTTGAAAGATCTTGGAGGAGGGACTCCTCCCCTAACAAAAAACTAAAATACAGGGAGGCTATCAAACTGTATAAAGGAGAAATCAAATTAGCCCAGGCTGCCTATAATGAAGAAAAAATTATCTCAGCAGCTAACTCCACGAGTGAGATTTTTCGCATTGCGAAATCATTGCTCAGAGTCCCTCAACCCCCAGTGATCCCCGATACCTCAGGCACACGTTGTAATAAACTAGCAGACTTTTTTCTCAATAAAATTCAAACCATCTACACAGCATTTTCCTTGGTAGACGACCGAACACTGGACATCAGTCCCCACTGCGCGGAATCCCATCTGGAGGCATTCCCCCTGATGGACCCTGAGGTGCTTGATAGCATCTTAGCACAGGTGAAAAGTGGGTCGCCTAAAGATCCAGCACCTCTTAATATTCTGAAACAAGATGCTGGTACCATCTCCCTTATTATACTGGAGCTGATCAATGCCTCACTTGCTTCCGGGGTGGTCCCCCCTCCATGGAAGAAAGCGATGGTGAAGGCACTCCTAAAAAAAACCAGCCTCGACCCTGATTCCTTGGGAAACTATCGTCCCATCTCACTTCTCCCAGGGATCAGCAAAATAGCTGAAAAATATGTCAACTCAGTGCTGTCTGCCTTCTTAGAGACTCACAATCTCCTTCACCCGTCACAGACTGGCTTCCGACCACTACAAGGAACAGAAACAGCCTTGCTCTCTGTAGTCGAAGAATCTAGAAAAATCCTGGACGCTGGTGGTATGGCCGTGGTTATCCTTCTGGACCTCAGCGCAGCCTTTGACACAGTCAACCACCAAATCTTGGTCCACAGACTTATAAGGCTGGGGGTGACCGGTGTCGCTTTGAAATGGCTGCAATCCTTCCTAGATGACAGATCTTTCCAGGTCTTTAACGCCAATGTGGTCTCAAAACAGCTGCCTCTCGGGTGCGGAGTTCCTCAGGGATCATCCCTGAGTCCCACCTTATTTAACATTTACATGAGCCCATTAGCGGAGATTGTGCTGCCCTTTGGGTTACACATAGTAACCTATGCAGGCAACACGCAACTTGTAGTGGGACTTAACCAACTGGACAATTCTTCATCCAGCCTCCGTCCTTGCTTGGTAGAGGTAGCTAAATGGATGAATAACTCCTTATTAAAATTAAATGGAGAAAAAACCGAGATGATGATCTTGGGGAATTCATCCCTCTTCAACCCCAACATAATGTGGCCGGCCGTAGTCCCGTTCTGGTTCCCAAGACCCAGATAAAAAGCCTGGGTATCTGGCTGGATCAAGATATGACTTTCAAGGTCCAGGCACGTAATGTGGCGGCCACCTGCTATGGCATCTAAAAGATGCTTCGCAAAGTTCTTCCTCTCCTCCCCTTCCAGGCAAGGAAGCTCATGGTCCAGGCCCTCATTCTATCGCATCTGGACTACAAGAATGCCCTTTATTTAGGGTCCCCTTGCGCAACCCTCTCAAAACTCCAGACGTTACAGAACTGGACTGCCAGAATTCTTCTGGATATTCCACAACACCAATCGGCTAAACCTGCTTTGAAATCCCTCCACTGGCTCCCTATTATGGAGAGTGTCACTTTCAAGGCTATGTGCATTGCTCATAAGACGTTAGCCGGAATTGGCCCCTCCATCAATCACTCTATTGTTCGACCCTACCGTCCCAACAGACGCCTTCGTTCTGACGCCCTACACCTCGCTGCAGTTCCTAGGATTAGCAAAGCTAGAAGCGGGGGCCGTCTGTTCTCTTAAAATGCCGCAAAGCTCTGGAATTCCCTCCCTCTCCATCTGCGCAAGGAACCCAACCATCTTGCCTTTCGCAAACTGTCAAAAACCTGGCTTTTCCCTTAGCCCGGTTGGTTCTCTACTGCTTGCCGTTCTTAGCGCTGGGATGCCCTCGGGTAGCCATGCGCTTAACAAGTGCTTATTCATTCATTTCATTCATTCATTCACCCCGAGTGGGAAGGGTATGCCCAGACGTGGGTCCCGTGCTCTCCATGCCACTGGAGTTAAGCTATCCTGGCTGATGAGGGGTGACACCCCGAAACCGGTCCTAGGATGCTTGTTTCCAGTCCAGGGAGGACCTGGCCTGGCAGTTCGGGCTGGACTGTTCCTATTGGGCACAGGGTCAAGACTGATTTGCATATGGCTGGGTCCAAATTGGAATGGCATGGTGAGCAAAAAAACGATGGATTTTGGCCCAGATCTGTGTACTGGGGTGAATGTATGACATTGTTCTGCATTCTGTCCATCAATTGTTCATTTTGCAGCTGGATGATGGCATCCAGGACGGAGGGAAGGAATGATGAGAAAGATGGCTGGGAGATCCCAGCCACTCTGGTTGCTGTCTGGAAGGACCCTGATGCTAGCATATGTAGTACTGTCAGGAGCTTCACCAGTGGAGGGATGTTGGTAATCCTGTCAGCTGTTGGCTGCAGCCTTGGGGCAATCAGGCATCGCAGGTCTACAATGTACTGCCTCCTGCGACGGTAAAGGGTGATCACCTCATTCTTGCTGAGCTCTATTAGAGTGGTCCTCTGGTGATAAATGTGCTCCCTTTGCCTGCTTTGCCTTTGTGGTGGTGAGGGGGGGGTGGGGTGGATGGTGGTGGTAGTCTCCTTGCGACTCCCAGCTGCAAAATTACTACCTCCATGGTGTGATTCTGCTTGCAACGCTTTCCTGGCCCGCTTCTCTTTATATAGCAAAGTGGATGCGTCATTTCTTACACGTGGGTTTCACAGGTGCAGTATTTTTTATGTGACTGGACCTCTGCACCACTTAAACCACCACTGCATAATTTTTCTAAAATGTAATAAATAATATCTAATCTAAACAACAAAAGAGTGTATCCCCTAAATAAGAGAGCAGGGAAAAAGAATCAGAATTTGATTCTATAAAAAGCCCTCACTCACCAACCTGGTTGATGACATGCTTCATCATAGGGCCCCACCCGGAAGATCGAATACCTCCCAGGTGTGCTTCAACGCCAGAGTTACTGCGGAGCTGGTAAAAAAAAATTTGTGACGTGATAGTGAAAGTGAATGTTAAAAAATGCCTTGGTTGTAACCAATAACTTTATTCGCCGGTCAACCAGGCACGGATAAAAACAAAGTAAGTGGTGAAAAAGCTGAAATAGTATGCTCAGCTGAATCACACTACTAGTGAATGGTCAACATGTTTCTGCCACTATCAAGCAAGTAGCTGGGCATTCGTCAGGACCAGGGTGCGTGGACCCCGGTGGGATGAGCGCGCTAAGGCTCACCCAACCGTGAGTCAAATGTGAAAAAGGAGGAGCAGGGTGTGTAATTCGACCTGCTGTCAAATGGGGATCCAACCTTGTTTTCAGAGGACCCCGCCTATATCTGCAAAGAGAAAAAGAAAAAGAGGGAGAAAGACACAAACAAACACATAAATAATTGACTCGTGTCCGTTTTGTAGTCTGTAATCCCATACAACCATCATGCTCTCATAATAGTGCACTATCACACTACTCCTATCAGTTACCGTGCTGATACCAGAAAATAAAATAAATAAATGCACTCCTTTGATTCACATTACTCAGGTGACACAATCCACCGGTAATGTGATGGTACCTTGGTTTATGAAAGAAGTATAGTGCACTATTTCACCTGCACGCCCTCTATGGCGTCTAGCAATATCCGTGAGTCAATCTGACATAAAAAATATGTGTACAAAATGCAAAGGTGTCGTGATAGCACACAATCGTGCGGTCCCACACACACGATCGCAAAGAACCATAGCTCTTACACACTGGGTGGAAAATCATCACACCATGGGTCTCGGGAGGGGGGTGGTGGCTGGTAGGCACACCCTGAAAGAAACGAAAAGAACATCTATTTAGATAAGAAACCCTAACAGACGAAAAGGCTACTTATCTGCATAGGTTACTGCCTACTACTTGAAGATCACTCACGCCAGCAAAGCCAAGCACCCGCTTGGTACCTGCACAACCCTCTTATCACCGGACCCCGTCGATGAAAGGTTCGGTGACTCTGCCGGTTAAAAAACAAACCCCGGCAGCCTAGATTGGACCCACCCCTTTGCGTCGCAACGTGTGACGTGTCACAGGGGTCCAATCAGGGCGTCAGCAGCACATGTGACTGCGGAAATAGAGCGCTACAACTAGAACGCTTGCCGCAGTCCCCGCAATTTGTTTCAACAAAACTTTATTGAATCACTATAATCTCCAATAATGTGGCAGAAAAAACAAACATACACGTGCTATTTATGCACATGAACCGAACAGTAGTACAAACTGCTCAGAACAGATAATCTCTCAATCGGGAGAATCAGAAAGTTTTGACAGAAGTGAAGATCATAAATGCTATTTTTATAAAAATACAAAATAAGGCTAAATGTTCCAAGATTTCGGAAGAAATAAAGAATAAAAATCACAAATTAGTGATAAGGAATGGCAGGGCAATTGGAATTGTAGGGATACAAGAGAGCTCGTAATCAACCTAGAGAGTCCCTTTTGGAGGAAATAATTAGGGGATACACTCTTTTGTTGTTTAGATTACTGACTTCGGGGGCTAAGAGTGTTTTATACCCGCTCCATTCCCTCTCTCTCTTGTTGTTTAATTGGCATAAATAATATCTATGCATCAGTTTTACGCTGGAAATTACGACGGAACGTCTACCTTACATATATTAATACTTACGTGATGCAGGCAATTCCGACGCATGTTCCTTTTGGTGCAGGAGTCCAAAAAGTGACACATTCTCAAAGATACATCATCTTGTAAATATGGAGTAGTGATTGTACTGACAATGATATATACACATTGGCGGCACAAGCTCCTTGTAAATAAGCCCCTAGAGTTTTTAAATCCATTGGCATGTATTCCTTTTTGACCCCACCTTTGTTAATGCACATGTGGTGATTGTTGCTTGACATCAAATTGGTATTTGGGCACAGAAAGTCTGAGGGGCATATTCTCAAGGACACATCGCCGAGTTATCGGCACTTTATCGCAGCCAAATATGCAATAAATCTAACGCCCCATTCCTAAGCAGGTGCTAACAGCCCATAACACCAGTTTATCTGCGAAGGCAGTCGCAGAGAACATCGCCACAGATGACCCCGGCAACTAACGCTAATGAGATGCAGAGTAGGCGTTCCCGTGCAAAAATCCACGACAACACCACTCCACAACATTCTCAACAACCAGCCCGATCGGCGATAAGACCACAAAACATGCGATAAGGCGCGTTAGCAGCAGGAAATTAACACCTGCTCCTACCTGGTGCAAAGTCGGACGACAACCGGCACCAGACAAGGAAGCACAGCCCATAGCCACACCTGAAGAACAACAGATGCCCTGGAGCAAACGACCATGCAGCCCGGAGCCCCAATAGGTCAACAACACCCACCGCCACCACCCCCAGGACCCCACCACCCCCAAAACCCCCCCCCGGGGCCCTAGCCCGGGCACCCCCCACATCCCCCCCCTAGGACAAACATATTGCACATCAACTCCACGAAACCATGAACCAAACAAATCGCCTAAAGTCGCACAATCACAACACTCAACATACATGTGAGGTCGGAAAAGAGGGAAATCATACATCCATATCATAACATCCAAATAACACGTTTATTACAGAACAAAACAAAAACAGAAAATCAGAAGAGGCATGGCGGGTCGTCCCACGACATCCTGCAAGTCACAGCCTGCAAAACAGAAATCTGTATAAGAAGGAGTGCCATGCGCACATCAAATCACAGAGAGAGAGAGCGAAAGAGAGAGGGAGAGAGAGGGAGAGAGAGGGAGGGAGGGAGGGAAAGAGAGCGGGAGAGAGAGGGAGGGAGAGAGAGGGAGAGAGAGGGAGAGAGAGGGAGAGAGAGAGGGAGAGAGAAAGAGAGGGAGAGAGAGTGCCGACACTGCGGACCTATGCCCCACTGCTCACCTGCTGCCACCGGTGTGTCTCCAACCACGTGCCCGGATTCACAGCAGTTCCCCAGGTCCCTCATCTGAAACAGTTTCCAGAGACATGAATGTCAGAGCCCATACAGTTGCACACGCCACCATCGCTTGCCCGCCCCTGCGCACACAGGCTGCTGCACCTCAGCCCCTCCCGCCGCCCAGCGGTGAATGCTCGCCCCTGCGCAACCAGGCCTCACTGCTCACCTTCCGCCATCGGCGTGTCTCCAAGAGGGCCCACCACGTTCCGGAGGGATCTCCAAACCCAGGGCCTGCGACCATGGCGCCCTCCACATCTTGCAGCCCCGCGCCGCGGGCCACCAGGTCACACACATGTTGCTGGGTCCTGATATCGCAATGGCAGAGACCACATCTGTGGACACGGCATCATCGCAGGCTGCACACCCGCTCAGCGCTTGAGGTGCCACTAACTCTGTGAAACGCAATGCCACGCGCGGGAGGCCCGCCCTGCCCTTGCCCAGGCCCACACTGCGGCCCAGCAGGTCTCACCCAAACCCATGCCAGTCCGGAGCGCCAGGACAGCACATCATCGTAGGCTGCACACCCACTCAGCATTCCAGGTGCCCCTATCTCACTGCACCGCAAGACACCGTCCCGTGGCGGGGTGCCTGTGCCTGCCGCAGTGTATCCGGTGCCACCAAGTCTGTGCCCCGCTAGCCATGGACCTTTAATGATTGAGTCCCGTTGTGCGGACGTCATCATGTCACCCCGGCACTGGGCAATGTGAGGTGGCAGGGCCCTGGGCCCACATGCGTAGATGGGAACTACACGGAGACACCCAGTTGTAGAGTTGAAATGGCGTCCAGCACGTGCGCCAGGCCCTTTTTATTGGCAGGGTCACATGTCCTGTGACGCCTGTGCTGGATGGGTGTGGTGTGGGTGTACACCAGCCGTGAGGGAGTGGCTGTGGCATGCTGACAACTAGACCTGTGAGCTGCAGATCCCTGCAGTGCAGAGCTGGGACATGTAGTGTTGTCGTCCCCCCCTGTGTGCGTAAGTGGAGTGGGCTGACCTGGCGTATGCCAGTCCAGCGTAAGGGTGTGAACAATGACCCCGGGGCTCTGGGCATGGTTCCATCCTGGGCTGGACAAGGAAGTGACTAATTGATGTGTCTCTGTTGAAGTGTCGGCAACCCCCGGTCCGCAACGGAAATGTGCCACCCAGTGACAAAAGTCCCACAACATGGGCAACATGGACGTAATGGGGAATCACTGACCCTACATTCATCCATTCCACACTTGAAAGATCATAGACATGACACATCTGTGTGAATATGAATGTTTATTGCACATTCAAGGGAGTGTTGCAGCTGGAGCAGTACAGGGCCATGTCAACACCACTTCACATTGTCGGCCCGTGTAGGGCCAGCCAGAGTCCTTCAGGGAGTGACCGGTACATCAGGAGAGGAGGAGTTCAGTCCGCAGACTGAAAGCTGTGTCATTGGTGAGCAAACAGAATATGGCAGTCCATGTCGGGGTCCGAGGTGCGTGTCGCAGAGTGCATCGGGGGACAGTGGAAGGTGATGATGCAGAGGGCAGAACCAAGCAGAAACAGGCCACATGGCGGAGATGTATGTTACTGACCACGAAGGCAGATTTATCCGCATCTTCATCCGCTGCTGTTGCCTGTCCCTCACATGTGGGTGGTGGTGTTATGTCTCCAGCACTGTGTGGCACTGACACATCAGGGGCCGGAGATGTGGATGGGGTGGTAGCAGCAGCATGCATCAGCGCAAGGCCTTGTGGCAGCAAAGCCATGAGGAGGGTCTTAATGGCATGGAGGGACCCAGCTAGATCTCACTGGTGTGCAGTGGTGGCAGCCGCTCTTTCCGCCTGCGTCCGCTCCATGTTCTCCATGATCCTCCGCATGTGTCCTAACTCTCGGGCGAGCTCGCTGGAGGCACTCTGACTTGACAGTCGTTCCTGTCGCAGAGTCAGGACTCGTGATGTCAGCCATGGTTCAGTGGAGAGCATGGAGCGGACAGTGGGGGTCCGTTAGGGACTGTGAGTGGTCCCTGATGGGACTGAGACACCCACGTATGGCGTCTAGTTTGGCTGCCATGCGGTTGAAGCCCACCTGCATCTGTTCAGCCAGCTTCTCCTGGCACCCCAACACACGGCGTTGGAAGGCCATGTGTTCGTTGTGGGGTTCCTGGGAGGCGGCCAGTGGTGGTGGGTGCTGCCTGCTGTGTGTACTGTGCAGGGGGTGGGTTCTCCTTGTGGCAGCTGGGCTGCCCTGCTCCTGGAAGTGGGCTGCGTAGGCTCTCCATGAGCTGTTGGAGGGTGTCGGAGTCGAAGGTGTGGTGGTCCTCTTTGTCATCAGAGAAGCGAGGTTCGGACTGTACTGCAGGAGGTGTTGGATTTCCCCCTGCAATGTGGAGGGGAGATGCAGTTTAACATCATGTTCACATGTATGTTGACGCATTGTACAAGTTCACATTCAGACTGCATGACAGTGTACATTGTGACTGTTTGGGGGGGCTGCCTATTTGATGTGGGACAGTGGACATTCGGACTACATCATGGATGTGTGTTTGTACTTGTACATTGTCAACTCACATTTCCATGCAGTGCCAAATGTAATTGGCCAGTTTCTACGCACATGTGGCAGCAGTTGTGTCCTCTGTTCTGTTGTGGACGTGTTGCGGTTTGTACCACATTGTTGTCAATGTTGATGTGTTCTGCATGTAATGTATGTGTGCCGCATTTTGGGGGAGTCGCCCCTGCTGGTCTGTTTCGCTGCCCCTTATCCCTTACATGCTGTGTGCCTCTGGCTTCTGTGCTTATGAGGTGCTGAGATGTTGCATACATGTGTGCATTGGTCTCTTGGTGGGAGTTGGGGGTCTGGGGCATGGTTTGTACACAGATGTGCTGTGCTTACTTGTACATGTGTGCCATTGTGCCCATCTCCCCCCGTCCCCCGAGTCCCTGGTGGTTACTCACCCTGTTGCCGTTGTGTCCGGTCATGTTGAGCAGTGTCCAGTCCCCCCACTCCTGCCACCGCCTCCCCACTGATGACTGTGGAGACCATTTCCTCCATCTCGTCCAGCTCCTCCTGTGTCGATGGACTCCCACCTCCAGTCTGCATTGCTGCCTTCAGGTTGTTTGCGAGTTTCAGCTTGGTTTTGCGCTTCATATCATTCCAGCGCCTCTTGACCTCGTCCATTGTCCTCTTCAGCACTCCGACTGCATTCACCTTGTCCATGATGGTCTGCCATATTCCATTTTTAGTTGCCAGTGACACGGTGGAGGTGACGAACAGTAGTTGATGGTGTTCTATCACCTCCGTTATCAGAATCCTGTTTTCCTGCGGACTGAACCGCTTCTTCCGACTCTTCTTGTCCTTGCCCTTCCCTGACCCTGAGGTCCCAGGCTGGTCCTCCATGGGGCTTGTGGGGTTCTGGTTGTCCTCTGTGCTTGCTCCGGGTGCCTCCATTGTGCTTCGCTGTTGTTTGTCTTTCTATTTTTATAGTGCATTTTCCCGCATGACGGGTGGGAATTGCAGGCCTGTGGCTGCTTTTCGCAGATTTTTGTATCGCTATTGGCGTCCTCGCTACTATTTTCGTGTTGGGGTTTCGCATTTTTGCGGTGTCGTGTTGCTTCTAACGCGTTCGTTTGTCGCATTCTCGTGTGTCTATCGCATGGTGCCGCCGTGTTGGGAATAGCACGTTAACACGGCGTTGTTTTCCCGCGATGGACTGCGATGTGCAGAGTTGCGTTAAGCTAAACTTGCGGTGGTTATCACACGTTCTTGAGAATATGCCCCTGAGTGTACTATTCATATTCCACTGTGTGGGCACTTGACAGTTATTCAAACATTTCAGATATATGTAGCGTCCCTCCCAGCCCTGGAGCATGTAAATGATTACGCCACAGAAGGAGCTTGAAATTACATGTCTTTATTCCTCAGAGTGTAACCGTTGACTGAAACATTCTGCGTCATGAGTTTTATTACCCACACCCACTCATTTACATCACTCTTCTATGGAGTCCGTCAGGGACCAAAGAGGTCCCGTCATCTTTAACTCATAGACACTACATCTCCCCTTTGTTAAGTAAAATGTACAAATAATACATATATGCATCAATAAGTTGTCGTGGTGCTCGAACCAATCATCCAGATTTTGTCATGTGAGGTTGCAGAGATACAAGAGAGGCATCCATGGCTGGCACTGGTGACATAGACACAGGGATAATCTCAAGTGGAGAAGTCTCACTTCTGACGTCTGGAGTTGGCGAATATCGAAGCAGTTGCTTGAAATGCAAAGAATCTCATCTAATGGACTTTCCAGTATGGTGAGCAGTAACCATGTGTCCTTTGCTAGTCACAACCTTCAGTGCGTTAGCATCAAAAAGAGCATCAGACTTGCATTTCCGTTTCTGTCTACCAAAGACTAGGTCTCCCTTTTTTAAAGACAGTGTTCCTAGCACATTGATGTTTGTCTGCATAGGTCTCCATTTTGTATTTGTGACAGGGATCGACTCAGCGAAGTTCATCATCATCAATCGCTCTTTTGGTGGTCCATTGTGGCAATTTGTTTTTCATGGCTCTCTTAAACATCAGGGTGGCAGGACTTTTTACCTGTAGTGGAATGCGGAGTTGACCTGTACGCACAAAGAGCAGAATGAAGAGCTGATTTGAGTTCAAGGTTTTCCAGCACAGCACACTGAACGGTCTTTTTGAGGGTGCTCTAAATCACTCAACAACGCCATTTGTCTGTGGCCAGAGGTGAGCTTTTCTTATGCTTGACATTTAAATGGATGAGAAAGTCTTTAAACTCTCAACTGTTGAAAGGTGGGCCCTTGTCGGACTTCAGAATCGAAGGAACACCCCATGTTGCAAAAATGCCATCTAGCCTCTCAACTAGGTCTGGGCGGTAAACCCCGCTCCGCTCGCAGAGTTTGTGGAGTTTTCCGCACTCCGCGTTACGCGAAGCTCGCGGAGTTCCGAAAAACTCCGCTTCACGCAGTGGAGCGTAGTATTTTTCCTCGCTCGCGTTAGTCAACGTCAAGTTGGCGAGCGCGAGCGAGGAAAATCCACCTCCCGGCAAGATTTTTCCTCGTTCTCGATCGTCAACATCAAGTTGGCGAGCGCGAGTGTGGAAAATCAACCTCCTGGCGAGATTTCTCAACGCGGGCAGTCAGATTTCTCATTGCGAGTGGTTGCGTATGCTCACGACCGCTCACGCTGAGAAACTGTCCATTCGTGTTGAGAAAGCTGCCGCTCGAGTAAAAATCTACTCGAGCGGCAGAAAAGGAAGCAGCGCCCGCTTGCGCTTTGCATGGTGCCGTTCGCGATGATTGCACAGTGCGGACAAGCATCTAGCACTGAAAATCATCGCGAACAGCATTTATCTAACTCACTCCGCCGCTCGCGGAGCTTCGTGTAGCGCGGCAGAGTTTTTTTTGCATTCCTCGGAGTTTCACATAGCGGAACTCCGCGAACTCTGCCCAGGCTTACTCTCAACTTCTCTTTTCTGAGTGATTAACAAGAGGTCTTCTACCAGTGGAAAATGGGAATACTCATCAATGACTACCATTAGATGATGTCCATTGTCAAGGGGTCCAAAGAAGTCAACAGCGATTCTCTCCCACACATGACAGACATATTCAATGGATGCTGTACTGTTTTGGGAGATAGGCAGTTGCACCAATGACAGGCCTTTAATTTCCTTTCAATGTTTTCATCAAGGTGAGGGAACCAGACTCGGTTCCGGAGAGCTTGCTTAGTGGCGACAATTGCATGATGTCCCTTATTAGCCACTTCAATAACTTGCTGTCTCAGACTCTCCACTATGACAAATCTTGAACCTTGTAAAACAATACCTTCTTGGGTTACGGAAAGTTCATCCCACACATTTTTGAATTTCTGATACTCACAGTCATCGGTAAGAGGATGAATGTGCTGTCTTCAAGATTTATGTCCAATAATGTCTTTAAGTATTAGCATATCTTTATCTGTGTTCGTGGCAGCAATGATTTCTTCCATTGATATAGCGGCAGGTGTACTTGACTTTACAATGAAATAAATATAGGCTTCAGTCACTTTGGAAATGGTACCATGACATTTTACTGGCACGCGGGTAAAGTAGTCAGGGGGGTTTTAATCGTTCCCGGCCAGTGCACAATAATGTAGTCATATTCCTGCAGTCACAACTCCCACCTCTCAATGTGAGGGGGCTTCCTGGCTTTAGGATTGCTGAACAATGCTTGGTGGTCAGTGGCAAGAGTGAAATGTTTTCCATACAAAAACACATGGAAGTGTTCACAAGCCCATACCACAGCAAGGCTTTCCTTTTCAGTTTGTGAATAGGCACTGTGACAAATTTCAGCTAGCGTAAGCCACAATATGCCTTTGAGATTTGCTGAGCAAGTATTTCGACCAACCACATCAGGCTTGCATTAACAACAATTTCTGTATGCAGCTTTGGATCAAAGTAGGCTATTTCAGTGGTGTTCTCAACTGCATGTTTGATTTTGTTGAACTTTGTTCATATTCATGTGACCATTGAAATGAAGCATTTGTTTCATCAAGTCTCTCAATGGGGCACTTACTGTGGCAAAATCACAAATGTACCTGGAGCTGGCCATGCCAAGAAAAGAGTGCAGCATTGTTACATTTTGCGAGGGAGAGGAGGCTGACAAAGCATGTACTTTACCCGGATCTGGAGTCATTCTCCCATCAGAGATAACATGGGCAAAGAATTTGAGGTTTTTTTGTGTAACTTACACTTTTCTGAGTTCAACGTGAGACCTGCATCAGCAAGTAAACAGCACACTTGTGTAAGAGCTTTATCATGTTCCTTTCAGGTGGCCCCAAAAACAGTATGTTATCACTGTAAATGAAAGCGTGCGTGACAGGCTGTAATATGTGGTGAATTACATCTTGTAAAAGTTCTACAGCTGATGACATTTTGAAACTTAATCTTTTATATCTGAACAAATCAATATGTGTAGAAAAGGTAGTAATGTGCCTGCAATTTTCTTCCTGTTCCAGTTGATGATATCCTTTGTTCAGATTTAGACAAGAAAAGACTTTGGCTCCATTCAGCTGTGTGAGCATATCAGCAATGTATGGACCTGCATGTCGTTATCTTTCAATTGCCTTGTTAGCTTGACGCATAGCAACACAGATGCACACGGCTCCTTTACTGTCCATTTTAGGCACTACCACTATGGGTGAAACCCATGGTGTCAGACCAGCAGAGCGCTCAATGATATCATGCTTTAGGAGCAAGACCACTGACCTCTTGGTCAGAATATTGTCCCCTCCTCGCGCAGCTCCACCAAAGAGTGTCTGCCCCCAGTGCTGCCCAGGTAGGTGTGAGACCGCTGCCTCCTGCTCAGGCCCTGGCCCCCTCCCTGCTCTCGTGATATTCCTCGCTGTGCCCATGTTTTGCCGTTTCTTTGCTGTTGCTGCCCTTTCTTTACCTGTTCCTCTTTCTTTTTCTTATTTTCCTTATTTCCTTTTCTAATTACTCTTTTCTTTTTTATTCTCATTCCCGCTCTTTGCCCGTTTTGCCGCTGCTGCCCCCACGGCCCCTCCCCCTCCCCCTCCCGCGTGTCCCTGCTCCTGCCTCCCAGCTGTTTCACTCTCCCCCGACCCCTATTTAAAGGCGGCCGCTGTGCCAAAGGCAAGCCCTTCTGTGCCCGTCCGTGACCCAACCGTGACCAGCACCAGGGACCCTGGTCTTCCTACTCGCCAGCGCTATAGCTCCTCAGCCCTCTACGCACTCAACTCCGGACAGGACAACAACTGCAAGCGTTCTTCACTGACTGACACCCACAGACTTTTCACGCAACTGTCGCCACTCCTTCGCCTTCACCGAGTACCAGGACCCACCTCAACCCACCCGCCACTACTCCACCTCCCCCAAACCCTGCAGTGCATCCTCCTCAACATCTGCTCCCTCCACAGACACGCCACAGAAATCTGGGACCTCCTCGACAGCACCTCCCCCGACGTCACCTTCCTCACAGAAACCTGGACAAACTCTGCCTTGGGACCTGACATCGGGATCGCCATCCCCGAAGGCTACAAGATCACCTGGCAGGACCGCCCCAACCACCCCGGAGGAGGCATTGCCATCACTCACAAATCCAACCTCCGACTAAGCACCCACACTGACAGGCCCACAGACCTGATGGAACACCTTCATTTCAAGATACAGACCAACCCGACCACCATCCTCCGAGGCACCCTCATATACAGAGCCCCCGGACCCGGCACACCTTTCTCAAACTCCATCACCGACATCATCACCCCGCAAGCCATCACCTCCACCAACTACACCTTGCTGGGACACCTCAACTTCCACCTCGACAGCCCCCAAGACCCCAACTCCTCCTCCCTCCTGGACAACCTCCTCAACATCGGACTCAAACAGATCGTGACAGACCCCGCTCACTCAGCCGGACATACCCTCATCCCCATCTTCACAGCAGGAAACTCCATCTCCTTCAGCCACACCTACGAACTCCCATGGACAGACCACTGATGCATCCACTTCAACTTCAAAACGAACATCACCCTCAAATGGCAACACCAGCTCCAGCGCACGAATTGGAACAAGATCTCCGATGACCAGCTCACTGTCTCCCTCAGAAGGTCTGCTCCCACCGCAACGGACGATGACCCAACCACCACCACCCGAACCCTGCACAACTGGATCACCGACTGCGTAAACACCATCGCCCCCCTCAAAAAAACTACCAACCCACACGCCAAGAGAGCCAGCTGGTTCTCCACCGAATTCCGAGAATCGAGGCGAACCTGCCGATGCCTCGAAAAGATATGGAGGAACTCCAAAACCACAACAGACCTTGACAACTTCAAAGCATCCACTGCCGCCCACCACAAGCTCATCAGATACACAAGGAAGAAAGCACTCCAGGACAGAATCTCCAACCACGCACACAACAGCAAGGAACTCTTCGGCATCATCAAAGAGTTCGCCCAACCCAACAGCGAGACAACCAACATCCTCCCCTCCCAGGACCTCTGCGACAGATTTAGCGCCTTCTTCCACCACAAGATCAAGACCATCTATGGCAACTTCGATGACAACCTACATGAGGAACCTACTCCCATCATTCCCCACACGATGCAGCATACACTTGACAGCTGGACCACCCTCACCATAGAAGACACCCTAAAGACTATGAAGTTAACCCACTCAGGGGCACTCAAGGACCCCTTCCCCCACCACATGTACCACAGAGCCGCTGCCATCATCGCCCCCGAGCATCAACAAATCATCAACCGCTCCTTTGAGACCACCTCCTTCCTGGACGACTGGAAACACGCTGAGATCAACCCCTCCTGAAAAAACCCTAGGCGGACCCCATCGACCTCAAAAACTTCAGACCAATGTCCTTACTCCCATATCCGGCAAAAGGCATCAAAAAAGCCGTCAACAGCCAGCTCACCACCTTCATAGAAGAAAACAACATCCTTGACTCCTCGAGAGACTGTGGCCCTCATCCTCCTGGACCTCTCCGCAGCCTTCGGCACAGTCTCTCACTGCACCCTAGACCGCAGTCTACACGAAGCAGGAATCCGGAACAAGGCCCTCGACTGGATCCGCTCATTCCTATCCGGCAGAACGCAGCAGGTCAGACTCCCACCCTTCCTCTCAGATCCCACACCAACCACCTGCGGAGTCCCCCAAGGATCCTCCATCAGCCCCACCCTGTTCAACGACTACATGGCCCCGCTCGCACACATTGTCAAATCCCACGGACTCAACATTGTATCAAATGCTGACGACACTCAACTCATCCTCTCCCTATCCAACGAACCCCACAACTCCAAACATAACTTTCAAGAAGGAATGGAAGCTGTTGCAAGGTGGATGAAGAACAGCTGCCTACAACTCAACATGGACAAAACTGAAGTACTCATGGGCCCACACCCCGATGCCTGGAACCACACCTGGTGGCCCCCCACCCTCGGGAACCCACCCCCCCACTGACCATGCACACAACCTCAGAATCATTCTGGACTCCGAACTCATAATGGACTGCCAAATCAACGCCGTCTCCTCCTCCTGTTTCCACACCCTCCGTCTCCTATGAAAGACATTCAATTGAATCCCCTCGAGCACAGGAAAACCCATGCCCTCGTCAGCAGCAGACTGGACTACGGCAACACACTCTACGCCGGGGTTAACATGAACCTCACCCGCAACCTCCAGAACGTCCAGAACACCTCTGCCAGACTAGTCCTCACCCTACCGTGCCACTGCCACATCACCCAATACCTGCGGACACTACATTAGCTCCCCGTCGAGAAGAGAATCACCTTCAAATCTCTCACCCACACCCACAAAGCCCTCCACAACACTGGACCTGCCTACCTAAACCACCGCCTCTCGTTCCACGCACCCCAAAGATCCCTCCGCTCAGCCCAGCTCTCCATTGCTATGGTGCCGCACATCAAGAAGACCAGGTTCTTTCTCCCTCCTCATGGCCAAGGCATGGAACGCCCTCCCTCTCCACCTCCGACAGATACCAACGCTCTCCAAGTTCATGAAGGACCTCAAGACCTGGCTCTTCGACGAATCACTGGGAACTTCCTGGAGCTGTGCCCCCTACAGCACCTTGAGACCCTTTCTGGTGAGTAGTGCGCTCAACTAACCCCTGATTGATTGATTGTTTAGTAGTGTCTCAACTTCTTTTTCAACAGCTTCCTGTAAATGAAATGCAATTCAACAATGTCACTGAGCAACAGGACGAATGTTCTCATTCATATGCAGTTGCACTTTCATTGTCTTAATTTTTCCTAGTACATGAAACAACAAAGAGGTTCTAGGTCAGTACTGTGGGCCGTATGGGCTGCACCAGTAAATATGTCCTCAAAATCTGATGTTGCACAAAATGCTCAAACTTGACTTGACCCCACTACTAAGAAGTCAAATTTAAGAGAAAACAATTTTCTCTTCCAATCACAATGATAATATCAAGGAGCACAAAAATATTTTTAAACAATTCAAATGTCAAGTACGATTATAATCTTTCAATTCATATTCAAGAAACATGTGCAGACGGTAGTCTTGAAAGTTCTTGTATTCAGTTATGTCGTTTTTATTTTCACAATGAGATGAAAGAATACATGGATCAGCCCAGCCAACGCATTTTGTCCGTAAAAGGACTTCATCAGGGTTGGGATATAAAGTGGTTTCGATACCAATGTCGCAAGCCTCCTAATGGAGTGTATCAACCTTGCGCGCTGAGAGTCCCCCGTGGCGTGCTATCGATCTCAGAGAATAAATGCCTTGATTCTTCGGTTCAGATAGGAATTTCCAAAATTGGAGTAATCCTTCTTGATTGATCGATACAATCTTATGTTATTGGAGTAATCCTTCTTGATTACTATATAATCGCTGGGAATCCCCGTAGCGTAAAGAAGGTAAAGTCTCCTGAGTGAATTGGCTCAGTTCTCTTGCCGGTCGTCTATCTGTGAATACCGGCAAGAGAACTGAGTCAATTATATAGTAGGCTCGCGACATTGGTATCAAAACCACTTTATATCCCAACCCTGATGAAGTCCTTTTACGGACGAAACGCGTTGGCTGAGCTGATGCATGTATTCTTTCATCTGATTGTGAAAATAAAAATGACATAAATGTATACAAGAACTTTCAAGACTCCTGTCTGCACATGTTTCTTGAATGATATGAATTGAAAGATTATATTCGTACTTGACATTTGAATTGTTTAAGAATATTTTTGTGCTCCTTGATATTATCATTGTGCATGAAACAACAAAGGGAACTGACTCACTATCTTGTGATATGCATTTATGTTGTAGTTTACAGATATCAGTATCATGTCAGCAGTAGTACTAAAACTGAGTAAACAGGCATTTGAGGAAGTACCTTGAAGTACATGAATTGGTGCTTGTAATTTTGTCTTCCTGTGCTTTATGGTTCCTACAAATGAATCTTGACTTTGTAATGGCATTGATGAAGCCAATTTATAGATCTTAGTCTTCAATGGTGTGAGACAAGGCACTGGAGACTGTTCATTATACTTCTTCTCTGGCATGATGTTTATTGACATACCACTGTCTATGATAATAGGTGCAGAGCAATCGTTTACCTTTAGTGTGATTTTTAGACAGTGTCCAAATGAATTTTGTGATTTCATTTGTTAATATTTCTTCGATTGGCATTCTTCCTTGCATGTGGCCAACCTGACTGCGCTCGTTTCTCTATGGTTGGCATCGCACAACTGTCACTTGAAAATGACATTGAAGAACGTTTGGAAGAAGATTTAGATGACAATCAACTTCGTTTAATTTCCACCTGCCTCAACTGATGTTGCCTTTTGGCCTTGTAGGTGTCAGTAGAACGTTGTTTCTGGAACGCTCTGGCATCCATTTTGTTTTCTTGACATGACACACTTAGTTGTTCCTTTGCTTTGCAAACCATTACAAAATGTTTTTCTTTCCCTCAACCCTTGCATATTTGCCCAATGGTGGGACATTTACCTTAATGTGGAAAGGAAAATCCACATCTGAAGCACAGTTTCTTTTCTCTTCAGGGCATCACCTTGTGGCGCTCATCCTTGTGTTTCTGCTTAGTTTTCATACTCAGCGCTGATTCACTCTGGGTTCCCCCGGCCTCCATGTCAGCAGTTTGTCAGTCTGCACATTCCTTTTCTCTTGCAGTCATGAGTACTTGCTTCAAACTGAGCGTTTCTCTCAGTATTCGTCGTCTGAAGGAATTGGAAAGGCAACTATCTATAAGACGTATGGCTTCTTCATCACTGAATTTGTTGAACTTGCAGTGCTTGATGAGCGAATAAAGTCTTTCGACAAACTCATCCATCATTTCACCAGCTTTCTGTCTTTCCTGGTTGAAGATGTATCATTTGTAATTGACATTCAGCATTGGATTGAGCTTGATATTTAGCGTCTGTTTCATCTGATGGTACGATACTTCATTAACTTGTGGTATTTTCTTTATCACTACCTTCACTGCTTTATCTGTGAGATTCTTGAGATATTTGATGATCTTTTTGTCATCTGCTTCTTCCAGTGCATCAATGAAATCATCACATTTTTCAATCCAAGCAGTCCATCTGGCACCCAAATTCTGTTTTTTGTGGCATCGAATGGAAGTGGTGGTTTTAGGAAGGCAGCGGACTCATACCCTGTGGAACTTCCTGCTGTCAAGAGCAGAGCCAACTCTAATGACGGTGGCTGCCCACTGGGATTGGCAACTTTGTTAAGCACTAACAGAGTGCTTACATCTGGGTCTTCGTGCCCAATCCTGGTTTGTGAGGCAACATCTTATTCTCTGGCGTTTCTCTGTAGCTGACTATTTTCTCTTCTAGCAATTTCTTGCACCTGGCTGTCGCTGCTTTTAGCGCTTCTATGTACTTGGTTGTCACTGCCTTTAGTTTTTCTTGTACCGTATGGATGATGGCGCTGTGTTACGTTGTGGCCCATTACCTCTTTCCCGGCTTTACCAGCAGGTTTCTGACCAACTATGAACAACTTTCTCTGTAGGGCTTTCATCTTCTTCGAAGGCCTTGCACTGGCTGGAGTAGCATTTTGACTCCACATACACCAACCTTCGATTTTTTTTTTGAGGCACACCTGACACGCACGAGTAGTTTGCTAGACCTCGGCAAGCTTTCTGGGAGAGCACTCTCAGTTCTTCAGGTTACGAATCCCCTATCTTGTTGGCAGTTGTAGCGTCCTCCCCAGCCCTGTAGCATGTAAATGATTATGCCACAGGCAGAGCTTGATGTTACACGTCTTTATTTCTTAGAGTGTAACTGTTGATTTAAACATTCTGTATCATGAATTTTATTAACCAAACCCACTCACTTATGTCACTATTCTACAGAGTCCATCAGGGACCAAAGGGGTCCCATCATCTCTAACTCACAAGACACTACAATGTACATTCACCCTCTTGTGAAAGTTGATTTATGTTGTTATCATCATTTGTGTTATAGGTTACCCCTTATTGTTTAAACACGAGTTTTAAGTAAGGTCACCGCATGATACTCTACCACCACTTATCTCACAGACTATTGGCAAGGAGGTGTGGTGATTGTGAGTTTAGGGACATCAGTCCTGATGAAGGCCCACGACCCTGAGTGTTGGTAGACAGGCTGAAACATGTTGACAGCAGAAGAGATGACAGGGCAATAATTACCCAAGTTCATCACGGGAAACACTTTTAACCCTACATCAAAGCAAAGGGGAGATAAGAGGAGTATCCCAGAGAGGCTTGTTCACCTAGTAGCATATACCTCAAGAAAAAAGAGCCCATCTTTGTAGTGTGTGCTAAACTCCTGCAGGGGGAAAAGGTGCAAGACATTTTTATATAACCCTCACTTACCAGGGTTGCCCCTTGGTGGCATACTTCATTATAGGGTTCCTCCAGTTCCACTACGGAACGGGGCATGATAATACCTGTGAATTACATGGAAGCACTGAATGATTTGTAGATGGTGATAGAATAGGAGTAGGGGGATTTTTTGGGTGAAAAATTAAAACTCTCTGCCTGGTAGGAGAGCAATGCTTTAATCTGTCCTCCAGATGTTATAGTTAAAAAACAGGGAGATAAATAGAAAGTATGGATGTAATGACCCTTCCTTTCTACAGGTCTACATGTTTCAAGCCATTCCCCATGGCTTTTCTTCAGGACCAAGGATCTAACTTCTGAACCAATAATATAATTGATGCAAAGCAACTTCACACACTCTGCATGCTTATAAATATACTTATTACCTACTTGGTGTTAATGTCTGTCAACCTGCAATATATAGGGAGGAGAATTAGCCTGCCATAGTTCATGGCAGATACAAAGGTAACAGGACACTTCAACCATCCATATAGGTAAAGCGTGCTGTGTAAAACAGCTTTAAAAACACCTCAAAGTGAATAAAAGTCCATGTAGGCATAGAAAGGGATGCATAATGAGGTGTTTAGGTGAGCACATCTATGAGGAATAGTGCTAACCCTATGGTTTGAACATAAATTGCAAACAACACACTTAAAAAAAAACATAACACAAAGACACAACATTGATTCCCACCTCCTCCTGGGTCTTGACATTGAAATTCTTTACACAAGACTCACCCAACTAGAGACACTAGATATAATTTAGGATGTCCTCTTCGAAGTGGACTGGGATTACCACACATGCAGGAATGTAGTTATGAAATGCTGGAAATGGGCACTGACTATACATTTTTTCGAGTTTGAGGGGGGCCCTCTTTCTACATAAGTATGGGACCAGCATGGGAAGCACATTTGCACCCAGTATCACTTGCCTCTATGTGCACCACCTAGAAACCCATAAAATCTTGTCCCCTTCTTGAACCAAATAACACTCTAGAAGAGTTACATTGATGATGTCCTGGTCATATGGGAAGGCAATAAGGAGACAGCTAGGAATTTCATGAGCTGGCTGAAACACAAAACGAATTCCTCAAGTTCACACACACACCATAAGCAACAATATACTGGCGCTCCTTTACCTCAATATAATAGCAGACCAGGGTACCCTAAAAACAGCCACACATGAGAAACCGATGGCCAAGAACTGCCTGCTACTCCATGACAGTTTCCATCCACAACACCTAAGGAGAACCTTCCCTTCTGCCAATGTTTGAGGTTGAGAAGAAACTGCTCAGATATACGAGATTATAAGGCACAAGCACATAATTTAGCAATTAAGCTAATAGCCAGAAAGTACCCACCCAGAATAGAGCAAAAGGCAATAAAATGGGCTCACAACAATAACAGGGATGCCTTGTTGGACCATGTCCCACAGAAGAAAAAGGAGGACAGGCCATATTGTATTACAACATTCAATACAGCATTCAAATGAGTCAATAAGATCATTATTAAGCATTTGCAGATCCTGAATAGTGGCCCCCTTAACCTACCAAACCCTATGTTTTTTCATAGGCAAGGCAAAAGTCTGAGGGACTCCCTAGTTCACACACACACACACACACAAAACAACCACAGACACCAGACAAACCCAGGGGATACTGCTACAAGTAGTTGGTCACTATCCTTGTGGGGGAGTTATGTCTGCCACCTAATGAAGATTACCAAATCAGTTACTTTCAACAACACCACATGGGATCTGAGAAACTTGACTAACTACAACTCACAAAGGGTAGTGTACATGATTACCTGCCCTCGTAACCTACATTACATCGGGATGAATACCCGGAAAGTGAAAACCAGAATAGGAGAGCATTGTAGCAACCTGAGGTGCGGCCGAGCAACAACTAAGATGTCCACCTATTACAATGAGAAGAAACATATGGTTACAGACTACCAGTGGGTGGTTCTGGAACACATACACAAGACAATCAACTGTGAAACAAGACACTTTGAGATAGAGCAAAGATACGTATTCAGACTCAATACCCACAATGTGGGCCATTACGATAGCACCCTGTGGGGCCAATTCACGATATAATATACCCTTATAATACCTAAGCCCCATGTACCTTTTTACATCCTCCTATTAGAGGCTTAATGTGGGTTGTTTTGTGACATTGTGTAGTGTTGCCATGACTCTTGGTTCAAACTATAGAGGCTCCCACCCTGCCCTCCACAACCTTTGCTAATCTTTATTTAGCCCTATTGGGATAAATAAAAGGTTAGCAAAGGTTGTGGAGGGCGCCAACGCGTGCCTGTGCTTGCCACACACTGTCATATGGAAATCAGGAGAGAGGGTGGACGGCGTTTCACAGCAGGGATGTTCTTTTCTCTTTCCCTAACTTCTGCTTAAAGTCCCTGGAAGTTGAACTGCTTGCTGTTTACTGTTGCTGTACATGGAAGTGGGGGCCACAATACTGCAAAACTTTGCTTGCAGTGCTGCTGTTTACGCTCCCGCAACTATGCCCAGCCAGGTCGTAGCCACGGATAGGGATGGGTGTATGACAGAGCGGGTTGGTGGGGAGCAATGGCAGTAGCAGGGTGCGGTGCGGGCATTGCCCAAGCATGTGTGTCCTATGTTCTTGGGCTCACTGAGATCTCTCTTGAAGTCTCCCTGTGGCTTTCTGTCAGTCATTCCAGAGGGGGTACCCTGTCTGTGGGGCAGCAGGGGAGTATCCATTGTGAGCTGAGTAGAGCTAAGCAGTCAGCCCCTAGCCCTCACTCAGAATCACTCCCATAGACCAACACCCAACCACCAATCTCTAATTCAAAAAGTCCAAATCCTTCAATCTGAAACACCTGGATTCAGAACTCAAGTGGAGGGGAGCAGGCAGTTTGTCAGTCTCGACTACTCACAGATCAGAGTGTGTGGTCGAGGAGGCAGCCTACAGACCTAGGGTTAGGAGGTAAGTGGATTGATCTCTGCCATTTGTGTTCACTGCACCACACTGACTGTATGGCTCAAATCCTTCACCCACCCTAGTGGTTGTTGTTAGTACTGGTGCCGCTGCTGCCATTTTGTGAATACCTGGACGCTTTTGTTGATCTGGGGCCAGGTTCTTTTGCTTATCCCTTTTGTTTATCCTTTTTGTGACAATCTCTGCAAAATTTGTCAGAGATTGATTTAGTTGTTTTTTATTTTTTATTTTCATTTTCGGTCTTATTTTTCCCTTTTCATTTCCTTTTATTAATTTTATTAGTTTATTCCCCCTTTTTCAGCCATTCAAATATGCTAATGACAGCAGGCACACACCCTGGATGAGGAGACGCTACTGATGAGCTTCCTCAACTGTAGCCCATGACGGCCCACCAGAAAGTGGTTCCATTGGGAGCCGCCATTTTGATTCAGAGCGCACGTGTTGCACCTGGCCTTTTTTGCAGGGTTATCCCCAAACTTTTTGACATCTCCCTCCTATTTTTCTGACCCTCTTTTTGTTGGTTTTAGTACTCTGGGCACTTTACCACTGCTAACCATTGCTAAAGTTCATGTGCTCTCTCTTCTAAAATGGTATGATTGGTTTACACACCTGTGTGGCATATTTGATTTATATGTAATTCACTTGTATAGTGATATCCCACATACCCAGGGACTGTAAATTAAATGCTGCTAGTGGACCTGCAGCACTGCTTGTGCCACCCACTGATGTTGCCTTTCAAACCTGTGTCAGGCCTGCCACTGCAGCGCCTGAGTGTGCAGTTTACTGTCACATTGACTTGGCATTTAAAACTACTTGTAAAGCCTTAAACTCCCCTTTTACTACATATAGGTCACCCCTAAGGTAGGCCCTATGTGGCCCTATGGGCAGAGGGATGTGTAAGTAAAAGGTAGGACAAATGCTTTCAATGTGTGGCATGTCCTGATAGTGATAAACAGCCTATTTTGTTTCTCACTGCTTTGAGGCCTACTCCTCTCGAAGGCTAGCATTGGGAATCCCTTATATATGTGTATGTGTTAGTAGTAAATCCTGATCTGAAAGGAGTAGCATTGCCATGTTTGGTATGTTTAGAATGGTAGTGATAAATCCTGCTTACTGGTATAGGTGGATTTTACATTACTATGGTTAGAAATGCCACTTTTAGAAAGTGGGCATTTCTCTGTGCTTATGACGCTTTGTGCTTTGCAGTCTGACTCCAATCTAAGTCTGGGCCTCAGTGACAGCTACACTTTGTGCATACTTTCCAGATAGCCATCACACAGGAAAGGTTGGGTGTGACTGGGTTACATCTGCATTCATCTGCATACTGTAGGTCTTCCTGGGCTGGGAGAGAGAGGGGCGTTCATACTTTACATTTGTATAGACTGTGTCCTGCTTTCACACAAAGGGCTGATTTGTCCCCTAGTGATGTCTGGAGACAGGACTGCATTTGAAAGGGAGCGTTGTGCAATTATAAGGCTTCTTTTGAAGTGCCCCTTAACCGGTTAACTGCTTCGAACGTTCCGCGCCAGTGCGGAACGTTCTATTAAGCGGGCGGGGCCGCGTCGGCCAACGGACGTGCGCAGCACTACCGAGGTAGTGCTCGCGACGGCCGTTGGCCGACAGAAGCACTTAACGGGTTAAACAAAGACTATTTTGAGTATAAATACAGGGGCTCCGACCCCATGTTTTTAGACACTGCGTGGGACTTGTAACCAGACGCTGATGGCTCTAGAGACTGCACCAGAGAGGACTGCTGGGCTGCCAGGAGGAAACCGCCATTTGGACTACCTGCTTTGTTGTGCTGATCTGCTGCCTACTGATTACTGAGCTTCAAGAAGGACTGCCACTTTGCAAACTGCCTTATGTGCTGATCTGCTGCCTGTTTCTCTGCTTTGATGCCCTCCAGTTGTTCTCCACGGACTAGTTGTCATGCTTCCTCTCTGTTTCTGTCATAATTTTATTTCCAGCGTCTATTTCGAACTTTCTATCCAGCGTGGGGTGAGCGCTTTATGCTTTACTTATCCAGCGTGTGTTGGACGTTTGTGGTTTGGCTTAACTCTGAACTGTTTGAGGGAGGCACTTTATTTGATTGGGGATCTAGTGCTGTGCTCCATTTTCAGCCTCTTGCACCATTTGTCTGGCGGCAGCATTCTGCATTCTTAGGTGGACACGGCTGGGAAGTAAGGGTGGTGTTTGGTCCCTACGCTTGTGGCCGTTTTTGAAAGCCTCCATCTTTGCCCCTGAGGAGCCTACATGTGCAGAGGGAAGTCCCGGCTTTGGGTGCATTGCCAAGCAATGAAGGGTGGGAATGAAGGGCGGGCCAAGCACTCGAGGCTTGTTCCACTCAGCCCCACTCCTAGAGTAATGTGGAGCATTAGCAGCCAAGGGAAGGCTGTCTCCTGCGGATGCAGCCCCTGTTTCCGAGGCCCGCCTGCCAGCATTCTCTCTTGGTGCCACATGTGATGGACCCCCCCACCCCCCAGATCTGGATCCCAGAGGCCCCGTCCTTCCTACGAGAACAGAGGGTAAGTCGGGCCCCAGGGGAGTTTGATATTTGGCCCGCGCTCCCTTTGCAGGTGGGCCCGTATTCCCAGAGGGGGTTTGTGCTTTAGTCCTGCATTACCCTGAAGTTGTGTCCTCCCTCGGTAGCGGCATTGTGTTTTCAGCGGGCAGCCAGGGTAGACCATGGGAGGTCTCCCACACCCACATTTTTCAACTGTAATCCCTGTAGCTTCGACAGCTGCCTGCGCAGTCGAGGGCGACTGCACTTGCCAATATTGCACACAGGTATTCACAGTGAGTGTGCCCCCCACTGTGTTTTGGCCATATCTTGGGGCACTGGAACTGCTGTGGTTCTCTTGGGGGGGGGCCTCGATGGAGGCCCCCATTTGGCTGATCTAAGAACTTGACTGAATTACCCTAATGAACGTAGTAGACGCACAGGTATTACTGGGCTCTACATGTAATCCCTGAATACCCAATAAGATTTATTAGGCGCGCAGGTGCACTGCACCCTATGGGCTTATGATGATTTCCTGTGATTCATGTACTTACGGTGACATGTTGTAATTCATGTCAACAACAAATAAGCTTTATTCGATAAATATATCATCAAAGCATAGTACAAGAGATAGTTCTTAAAACTCATGTCGAAACACATTTTAGAAACCCCACCCACGTTTATAAAATAAATTAAACCTATCCTCAAAGATGATAAAAATACAATAAAACACTTTAAAACTTCCAAAGATATTCATACTTTAAAATCCTAGGTACTATACAATTCATCATTTTGCCTAATACAGGGTCACCAATCGTTACATCGCTAAAGTGCCCGATCATGCCGGAACTATACCACTACGTCCAGCATGAGAGTGGCCAAAGCCATAAATTCATATAGAAAAGAATAGTACAGATACAAGCCTTTAACCTACGGGAAGTGCCTGTGATCTAATAGCCCATGTCCAGCCCAAAAATGTTGCCAATGCAATGACGATAGGAGTTGAAGTTTCTGAGCGCACCAATCTTAGCGCAACGTCATTCCTTCTGGTGCCCAATGTTCTGCAAATTGGTGACAGCCACACTCGGCGGGGGGCAGCATAAGCTGGACAAACAAACAATAGGTGGGCCAGTGACTCCAATTGGGAGTGACATATGGGACAAGATTCATCATCTGGAATACCCCATCTTGCAGTAAACGATCTTACTGGTAGTGAGCCTACCCTGAATTGGAAGTATAACTTTCGATCATGCGGTTTGGTTATGGTATCCTAGTATTGTTCCAACCTAGGGGATGATTTAACTTCTAGGAAACTTCCCTGAAGTGAAGAGGTGTCACTATTCCTATAAGTGTTTTGGAACACCTAGTCCCAGTACTTTTTTTTTAGCATCGTCTTAGAGGGGAACGGTGTACTTGTTGGATTCTCCCAAAGTGCTACCATACCAATACTTGTTAGGGAGACTCTGACCTCATGCAGCCATTTTATTTTGTTAAAGCGGTCTACCCTAAATAAGTCCTTGAGGCCTGCCGCGTAGGATGCCAGTTCTGGTGTAGACCAGATTCTCCGCCAATACAGTAGGGGACGCAGTCTTGCTACATCGGCCAGTGCCTTCCTGCCTAGGTCGTAAAGCAGTGGGTGTACTGGGGTGCTTTGCGGGAGGCTAGTGATCTTACGCAAGAACCTATTTTCTGCTGCAGTTAACTTGGAGAGGTTCTCGTACCCCCAAAGCTCGGCCCCATATAAGGTGGAATTGACAACTTTCATATTATATATTTGAAGCACCGGACTAACTGGTTTAGTGAGAGAGGTGTTAAACTCAATTTTGAGGGTTCCAGCCAGTTGCCGGTGCTTCAATGAAGCCATAGCAAGCTGCCGGTTCCACCTCATATCCCTCTGCATAATGACCCCTAGATATGTAAAATCGGTGACTTGTTCTAAGGGCCGCTTGTTTAGGACTATGCCTCCTCTAAATGCACTATGGGGGTTAAAAGACATGAATTTCGTTTTTGACACGTTAATTTCCAAGCCCCGTAGGTGACAGAACTCCTCAAAAAGTAGCAGAGCTCGATGGAGACCGCTCTGCGTTTTTGAGATAATTACTGTGTCATCCGCGAACATTAAAATAGGGATTTTAACACCGGCTAGGGCTGGGGCATCAGTTGGAGTAGACTCCAGGAATTTTGCAATCCCGTTAATAAACAAGGAAAATAGTGTAGGTGCCATTACGCAACCTTGGCGCACACCTTTCTCTATAGGGAAAGGATTCGTAACATTACCCTGTGCGCCCCATCGAATTTGGGCATAATTGCCCTCATGGAGTCTAGCAATAAGAGATAACAATTCGGAAGACATTGCCAACTCTTGCAGTACTACCCAGGGCCTGAATGTTACCTTCCTTGCCCTGTGGTGCTGTTTTATATAGTCGGGGCCAAAAAGTGAGCACATGGACTGTGTGTACTTGCTTCTGTGTTATGGTGCGGCGGACAATCAGTCCGCGCTGTTAAAATGGGGTTTCTGGTTTGCTAGGGTATGCACCTAAGCCAGGCAGAACGCACCACTCTAGTCAGGGAAGGTAAGTTATACACCAAAGATAACCTGTGCTCACCCTCTGGTTGCCTGGTGCAGAGGAGTCAGGCTTATCATCATAGGCAATGTGTAAAGCGTTTGCGCAACACTCACACAGAAACACAATGAACACACCAGAAAAGAGACTCTAGATAGGTTTATATAAAATATATATATTATATTCTACATAAAACGTAGACCAACACAACATGAATCATAAATACTGTGCATACTATGCAAATCCTAAGTCACTACTCATTATCCTGACAATGCAAAAATCAAAACGACAAACATTACAACATGAGGTCATGAAATTCAGCAGTTTGGTTAGGAACAAAATGACATGAACGGGGAGCCCGTTTCAGCCATCAGCCGCCACCACAGGGGAGCCGGCAGAGCCCGTGTGCTCATCTCCCTCGTCACTGCCACCGCATTGCCTTCACCATCGCTGCTGGGAGGTAGGAGACCACACCTCCCAGCACGCCTAGCAGCAGGAGCACCACACCTGCAGGCGGGACGTGCCAGGAGGCGCTTAAAAATCGCTCAGGGCTCCCGCAGCGCGGACGCGCCGGGGCCAAGGGCGGGCCCGTCCTTCGCCCGTCATCGCCAGGAAGAGGCAGGGCAGGGCCACCCCCCTTTTTTCTGGCGCCTGGACATTGGAGTGCAGTACGACTTAGTTTGGAGACACACTGCCTATTGTGACATTGACCAGGTACTGTTTAAATCTGTCTAAATCTGCAGTTTTTTCTGTCAAGTCGGGATTTTAAAATATTGATTTTATAGTCTGATTTCGCCTAACGTTTTTGCATGAGGATATTTAGATTCATTTAGATTGTTTCTGATCAGTCCTAGTGCTGAGCACCTGCAAATATTGCCAAGGCTGGATTTTTGCCAGCTGTTAATATCTCGTAGCTCATAAGAATGGAAAAAAGGAAAACCATGGAGGGAATTGGATGCGGCGGTGGAGGGGGAGGAACTGGGAGGGACAATAAGGGGAAGAAGGCCAGCAAGACGCAGAAACATCCAGGCAGTAATTGTGTTTTAGACCGGATAGACACCCTCATTAGTGAATGCGAGGGTATCTTAGGAGGTGAATCTTCCAGGCAGCCTGATAGTGTCAAACCTCCCCAATGTCCCACACAACCCTCCGACTCTAGCCCGAGCCGTCAGCCAGCTATTCCAGCCATGTTCCACAAGCCAACTAGAAAAGGGGGCTCTGTACCCCAAAGGGAGGAAAAATCAGATACAGGGAGGGAATGTCTGGTCTTCAACAAGTCTCTAGGCAGTAATCTCCAACAGTTGGGTCTTGATATCCCTTGTTCTAACAGATTTTCACCTCTGGCGGAGCCGCTTGAGGGTGATAGGGAGGATAGACTGCAGTACCCGCCTCCCACTCTGGCCCCTTGCCTCCCTCAGACTTCTAGTACGCAGCCAGGTGGAAGTTCCAACGCTGAATCTCAGGAAACACACCGCCTTATTAACACTCTTAGATCAGAAGTAGAGACTATGTGAGCATGATTGAGGGTCTTACCTCCAAGGTAAATCTCTTACTACAAAGGGATTCTTCCCATCCTGGGAATACTAATTCTATGACAAGACAGCCACCCCAATCCGGTCAGGCAAACTATTGTGAATATGAGTCTGGTACTAGAGACAAGGGCTTCTGTCTCAGGGCTTCTGCCCAGCTCCTCCCTGCTGCCACACCTCAAAAGCTAGCGTCAGTTCCCACATGGACAAAGCGTCCTGATGATTTTAGTATAAACTTAGCACCAGTGCAGGCTTATCGCTCCTGTAGCAGACATTCTCCTTTACCTTTGGCAGATAGTTCTTCTCAAAATCAACAGCGTCCGGCCGCCTTGCCTAGTCCTAACTCGTCCCAAGCTCTTAAAATCTACATGGTTAATGTACCCAAATATGATATTAGAAGGGGCAATGAAAGTGCAGATTCCCTGACTAATAAAGTTATCCATTGGATTCGTCATGTTAGGGGTTGCCGCTCAGTCATACGGGAAGACATTACTAGGGCATTCAGACTTACCTCCCGAGCCCGACCATTACATTGTATTGAGCTTACGTTAAAGGGGCCTGACCTCGCTGAAAATCTTCTGGCCCTGGAATTCCACTCTTGCCCTCCTGAAAGTTCTTCCATCCAGTTCAGGCGGTTTCCGCTTAGTAGGTCCCATTGGCAACCACCCGGGCAACCATCTCTTTGTCTAGTGCGACGTTCTTCCCTGGAGGTTAATGATTGACTGCTGAACAAGGCCCAAAACCATCTACGATCTTATGTTGTTCCGCCAACTTGCAGGGAAACTTCTTCTCACTTCTTTTCTATTGTACAGTCCCCGTGCATTATCCCCGATCTGGTGCCTAGGAACATAGTGACACCACCTCTTTCACATGTAGGGACGCGGGTTTCCAGTGGTGAATCATTTGACACTTTCTATGAGCAAGGGCTGGGTTCCCATATCTCTTCTGGGATATCTGTGATGTCTTGGAACATAGCTGGGCTGAGGACAAAGGTCTCATCACCCGACTGGTATACCTTTATCGAGTGCTTTGACATTTGTCTTTTCCAGGAAACTTGGCAGGTGGATCCCCTTTACCGTATAGGCTACTTAAATTATCATGTTCCAGGGATTAGTGGGGGAAAGGGGTCGACCCTCTGGGGGCCTATCAATCTGGGTCCGCCAGGCGATTGGTTTTGATATTCAGATACTCCAGACTCAGAGCAAGGATATTCTCATAAACAGGTTGAAGTGGGGCCAGCAAGATGTAGTTGACATCTATAACGTCTACGCGAGAGGATCCAATGGGAAAAAGTCGGAAGTTTTAGCGGCTCTCGACGACTTATTGGACCGGTACTCTGGGGGCTCCAATGTCCTAATCACTGGCGACTTTAATGTGTCTTTTGAGCCTCTTACAAATGAGAAATGTGATCCCATTGCTGAGGAAGATGCTCTGTGGGGTATTCCAAAACTAGAACTAATACCTATAAAAAAATGGTCGGATGTGGTTATTCAAATAAATTCCATCTGCTTGGAGAAAGGCTTGCGGGCGGCTAATGGTAGATCTCCATCTGATAGACATGGGGCTAGCACATTTAATAATGGCCACAGTGCTAGCCACATAGACTATCTATTGATTAACTTGCAACTATGGCACGCTCTTAGGGACATGGTTGTAAGAGAGTGGCTAGAGAGGGACCACAACCCGCTGTGTGCGACCTTCGATCTACTGCCACAGAGAGAATTCTCTCAGCCAGGTAGCGAATTGCTTACCCGAGATGTGGTTCCCTCAAACGACCTGAGGCGACTTAAATGGGTTAACATACTTGCTAAACCTGATGTTTTAGCCAACAACTCTTTAGACATTGATGGTGCGATAGCAGAGTTGGAGGTGTGTACGGCTAATCCTGTGATTTCGGAGTCCATAATTGGCATCCACAATAAATGTTTTGCTTTGCCCAGTTACGCACTCACTTCATTAAGCAAAGTAAAGCTAGGGGCACTTAACCAAAGAAAGCTTGTCAGTGGTTTAATAATGACTGTAAAGTGGCTCGACGATCCCTAGGGGATGCGATTAGAGAAGGGGACCCTGGCAAAGTACGGTCCTTGAGGCAAACCAATAGGAGAGCCCAGGAAAAGGCCCAGAAAGCTTGGGACGAAAATAGATGGCAGGATCTCAAACGGGCATGTGCAAGCAAGAGTTCTGAACTGTTTTGGAACATAGTAAAGTGGGATAGGGGTGGTCAGCCATCGCAGCCACAAAATCATGTAAGTCAGGACCAATGGGTTACCCATTTTAAACCCCAATATGCCTGTAGTTTAGATGAAACTTAGGTGGAGGAGCCCCCATATTCGTACTATCACGGCTCAGTTTTTGATGAGGCTGATGTCAGCCTCGCCTTGGAAGCAGTAATGGGGGGAAAGCACCGGGCCCAGATGGTATCCCAGCCGACATATTCCTTTATGATAAGACCAAATGGTGTCGGTACATAGTGTTACTGGCTAATGCAATTGCCAAGGGTGCGCCGGTCCCAGATTCCTGGAAAGGGGCTGAGATTATCCCCGTTTTTAAAAAAGGTGATAAATCTCACCCTGGAAACTATAGGCCTATTAGCCTAATAGATTCCCTGCAAAAGATAATGGGACGGTTAGTTTTAAACAAGGTGCAGAATTGGATTGATGAGCAGGGCATTTTATCCCCATTGCAGGCTGGCTTTCGGGCTCGTACCAGTACTATCGATCAGGTATTTCGATTCATTTTGCTATATTGGAAGACGGTGGTCTTGGACAAGGGCAGCTTGTATGCTGCATTTGTGGACCTTAAGTCAGCTTTTGACCTCGTCTCCCGTAGAGTCTCTTTTCTGGTGTGTTCGTTGTGTTTCTGTGTGAGTGTTGCGCAAACGCTTTACACATTGCCTATGATGATAAGCCTGACTCCTCTGCACCAGGCAACCAGAGGGTGAGCACAGGTTATCTTTGGTGTATAACTTACCTTCCCTGACTAGAGTGGTGCGTTATGCCTGGCTTAGATGCATACCCTAGCAAACCAGAAACCCCATTTTAACAGCGCGGACTGATTGTCCACCGCACCATAACACAGAAGCAAGTACACACAGTCCATGTGCTCACTTTTTGGCCCCGACTATATAAAACAGCACCACAGGGCAAGGAAGGTAACATCCGGGCCCTGGTGTAGTTCCTTTAGATCATTCAGCCGAGGGGACGCCTTGATTCAGTGAGTTCGGCATGGCTGTTTTTTTTCCACAGGGCAGGACGATTTCTTTACGTGCTCAATTTTGATTGCTCTGATATGCTTGCCTTTCCACTAGAGGACCAATGGAGCAAAACATTTGCTTTATCTATATATGTAGTGTCTTCCTTGTATGTTTTTTGCATTGTTAAATGTGTTGTTTGCAATGTGTGTTCAAATCACAGGGATTATCACTATTCCTAATAGATGTGCTCACCTAGACACCTCAATAAGCATCCCTTTCTAAACCTACACTGAATTTTATTCACTTTGAGGTGTTTTAAAGCTATTTTGCACAGAGCACTTTCCTATGTAGCTGGTTGAAGCTTCCTGTTACCTTTGTATCTGCCATATCCTATGGCAGGATAATTCTTTCCCTATATATTTCAGGTTGACAGACATTAACACCAAGTAGGTGATAAGTATATTTATAAGCATGCAGAGTGTGTGAAGTCACTTTGCACCAATTATATTATTGGATCAGGAGTGAAATCAGGGAGTTAGTTCCTTGGTCCTGAGAAAAAGATGGGGAATGGCTTGAAACATGTGGACCTGTACAAAGGAAGGGTCATTACATCCATACTTTCTATATTTCTCCCCGTTTTTTCACCATACGCTCTGCAGGACGGATTAAAGCATTGCTCTTCTACCAGGCTGATGTTTAAAATTTTCATATAAAAAAACGTCCTACTCCTACTCCTATTCTATCACCATCTAGAGCATACCATTCAGTGCTCCCGTATAATTTGCAGGTAGTAGCACGCCCGTTCCATAGCGGAACGGGAGGATCCTATGATGAAGCATGCTACCAAAGGGCACGCATGGTGGGTCAGGGTTATATAAAAAAGCCTTGCGCTTTTTTCCACCCTGCAGGGGGTTAGCACACACTGCCTAGGGGGCCCAGAATAAAATAGAGAGGTACACTCCTATGGTAGTTTGATTGACATAGTGCATGGTGGATCCCTTTGAGTGCTTGATTTCAGCTACAAAAAAACCTCATTACTCAACCCCTACCGTTGATATGGGCAGGGTTGTCGTAGCACGCCAAATGTTGAGGCATGCCACTATTATCGGCAGTGGGCAATTTTAAGACCATTTGGTGTTTCCCATAGTGGGTGATAACATTTTAACCTTGCCTCCTCATCCCCTTTTTTGGTGTATGCTAGGTTACTGGTTAGGGAGGACAGTTGAGGAGTAGTACCTCTCGCCCCTTTTTCTTGTGTGTATAGCCAAAGGCATCACCACACTCCCCTGGACTAGTGGCACTTGTCCCCTGCACACTGCACGAGTCACGCCAGGCGCGAAGGGAGCACAGTCATCTCTTTTTAAAACTAGAATCTGCTTTTAAAATACTTGTTTTTTTACTGCTGTTGTTGAATGAGCTGAGTTAAAGCTCAGGGGGCAAGCTGGTATTTTTTAATTCCTTTTTGCACACGCACTTTCAGCAGCCATCTTGGGTCAGCGTTCTAGTTGCTGGACCTTGCTCGGGCTTCATAAGAGCCTGTTGACGCGACCGCGCAGCGGTAATTGAAGCTGTTTACGAGTCACGCCAGGCGCCAAGGGAGCACAGTCATCTCTTTTTAAAACTAGAATCTGCTTTTAAAATACTTGTTTTTTTACTGCTGTTGTTGAATGAGCTGAGTTAAAGCTCAGGGAGGCAAGCTGGTATTTTTTAATTCCTTTTTGCACACGCACACGCACTTTCAGCAGCCATCTTGGGTCAGCGTTCTAGTTGCTGGACCCTGCTCGGGCTTCATAAGAGCCTGATGACGCGACCGCGCAGCGGTAATTGAAGCTGTTTACGAGTCACGCCAGGCGCGAAGGGAGCACAGTCATCTCTTTTCAAAACTAGAATCTGCTTTTAAAATACTTGTTTTTTTACTGCTGTTGTTGAATGAGCTGAGTTAAAGCTCAGGGGGGCAAGCTGGTATTTTTTAATTCCTTTTTGCACATTACACGCACTTTCAGCAGCCATCTTGGGTCAGCGTTCTAGTTGCTGGACCCTGCTCGGGCTTCATAAGAGCCTGATGACGCGAGCGCGCCACTGGCGCGCCAAAGGCGTGCCAGAGGCAAGCCCGTCTGCGCGCGTCCGGACGGGGCCAGGGGCCTCAACCCCTGCCCCCTTTTCCACAGATAAATATTGCTATAGCGCGGAGCAGCTCAGACAGTTAAATACAGCCCCAGGATCGAACTGTACCCATTCCATTATTCCTAGTAGTTTAGATCCTGGTTGTGCGCATTGCCTATTCAGGCTATGGTCGCCTCCCCTCATCTCCCGGCCTTCTCAAAAACACTACAAAATGTTTTTGTTAAACTGCAGATCACTGCCTAAACATGCAGCAGAAATGTTCATCTTGTTAATGGATGAAAGTCCAGATGTTTTATTTCTCACAGAAACCTGGCTGAATTTGGGTTCAGAGCCCGGCATTGTTCAATCCCTTCCCCCTGATTATGTAATACAGAGGTTGGATAGGACGACAGGCAAAGGGGGCGGTATCGCCATTATCTATAAAAGCCACCTCAGCTGTCGGACTTTTGGGAGTCCTCTACCAGACTGCGAGAGCCTCCATTTTTCGATAGGATTCACGCCCACGCTCTCCCTTTTAGGTATCCTAATCTATCGACCCCCTGGATCTATGGGCCAATTTTGTAAATCATTGTCTGAGACAGTCGCTAAACTCGCTAGTACCGCCTCGAATTTTACTCTTCTGGGTGATTTTAATGTACATTTCGACGATTCTGCATCAACGGTCACAACTGAGCTATCCCAGGATCTTGCGGCCTACCAGCTTATACAGAAGGTGCTATATGCAACACATTCGAAAGGACACCTCCTAGAACCTATATTCTCCAACCTGGAGGAATTAACCGGTCAGGAACCGATTCCAATCCCCTGGTCAGACCATTGTTTGATACCCTTTCTTTGGTCCCCTACTTGTGTCACCTGCTCAACCCTGCCAACGCGAATAATGTCTCGCTGTTGGACGAAACTCCCCTTAGACAAGTGGGTGTCGGTACTGGAAAATTCTAAGCCGCCCTCTGACAACGATCCGATTGTGGCCAACGAAAGATTTAACAACTGGATCGAGGGTACACTAGACCAGGTCCTTCCGAAGAAAATAACTCAGATGTATAAAGGGCCCAATAGAACGGCCTGGTATTCCCCTAAACTTCGAGAGTTAAAACAGATTTGCAAAAAAACTGAAAGAGTCTGGAGAAAGGACTTCTCCCTTAGTAAGAAAAGGGAATATAGGGACTCCATTAAAGCATACAAGACTGAAATAAAAAAGGCTCAGGCCTCTTATTATGAGGAAAAAATTTCCATTGCAGCTAACTCCCCCGCGAAACATTTCGTATTGCAAAAAAATTACTCAAAGCCCCCTCTCCCCCTGATATACCTGATGTAACGGGCCGACGCTGCAATGAACTTGCAGACTATTTTTATAATAAAATTCAAACGATTTATATGTCTTTCTCCCCGGATGACAGTCATAACAATCTTTATTCAGAGGAGACTAGCCCATGCAGCAGGGAACATTCTTTAGAGGCCTTTTCCCTAATGGACCGTGAGTCAGTCCACGCTATTTCAGCACTCGTCAAGAGCGGGTCGCCTAGAGCCTCTGCCCCTCCCAAGATTCTGAAACAGGCGGTCGAATCGGTTGGTCCAATTATCCTGGATTTGATAAATTCTTCGATCTCCGCTGGTGTGGTCCCTCCTTTGTGGAAAAGAGCTATGGTGAAATCTCTCCTGAAAAAACCTAGCCTGAACCCAGACTGTCTCGGTAACTATCGCCCCATCTCGCTTCTCCCAGGGATTAGCAAAATAGCGGAGAAACATGTTAATTCGGCACTTTCCATGTACTTGGAATCCCATAACCTTCTCCATTCCTCTCAAACCGGCTTCTGCCCGTGCCAAGGAACGGAAACGGCTCTGCTTGCAGTTGTTGAAGATTCCAGAAAGATTCTCGATGAAGGAGGCTCCTCTGCTGTGATTCTTTTAGATCTCAGCGCAGCCTTCGACACGGTCAACCACCATATTCTGGTCCAACGACTCAGAAGTTTGGGGGTGTCCGGAGTAGCCCTAACATGGTTGCAATCCTTTCTGTAGGAAAGATCTTTCCAGGTGTTCGAGGGTGAGGTTATTTCAAAATCTTTGCCTCTCCATTGTGGGGTCCCTCAGGGATCGTCCCTGAGCCCCACCCTTTTTAATGTTTATATGGCTCCTCTTGCGGACATTGTTCTTCCCTTTGGGGTGCACATTGTGACTTACGCTGATGATACCCAACTGGTTGTAGCGCTGAACCATTCAGACAAGGCCTCTACTGGCCTTTGTCCTTGCCTTGAAGAAGTAGCCAAATGGATGAAACACTCGCATTTAAAACAAAATGGCGACAAGACTGAGCTTATACTCCTTGGCAATCCTTCTCTTTTTAAAGCGGACACCATGCGGCCAGCCTGTATGGGCCCTGCACCTGCCCCTAAGTCAGAGATAAAGAGCTTGGGCTTTTGGCTGGACCAAGACCTTAGCTTCAAAGTCCAGGCTAGGAAGGGTGTGGCCTCCTGCTTCGGCATCATAAGGATGCTCCGCAAAGTGCTCCCTCTGCTCCCCTTCCAGGCAAGAAAGCTTATGGTCCAGGCTCTTATTCTTTCACGCCTGGACTACGGGAATGCCCTATATCTTGGTGCGCCGAGTTCGGTCCTCGCTAAACTTCAAACAGTGCAGAACTGCGCCGCAAGGATTCTCGTGGGGATTCCGAACCGGCAGTCTGCAAAACCTGCTATGAAATCCCTTCACTGGCTCCCTGTTCGGGAGAGAGTTCACATCAAGGCTTTGTGCATTACCCACAAGATGTTAGGAGGAAAGGGACCAGCGATTAACTCATCTATGGTCCAGCCTTATCGAGCGAACAGGCGGCTGCGCGCAGATGAGCTATACTTGGCCGTCGTTCCTAGAATTAAGAGGGCCAGAAGCGGCAGCCGGTTATTTTTGTACAATGCCGCTAAACTATGGAACTCCCTCCCTCTTCATCTACGAAAGGAATCCAATCATATGGCCTTTCGTAAGTTGCTGAAAACGTGGCTCTTTCCTAAGTGATTCTTGAGGCTTTCGTTTTACCGTTTCAGCGCTGGGATGCCTCCGGGTAGCTACGCGCTCTATAAGTGCTGTTTCATTCATTCACTGCAGGTAAAAACAACGTACCTGAACCTAAGAATCGCTGTCCATTGGGCCCTCTGAGGGATCGCTCAGAAGTAGATGGCCCAGTGCATTGTGGGAAATGTATTCCTGATCTCCACGAAGTATCAGGCAGCTACTATTTTCCCCTGGACCTCCAGATGCCGAAGTAACTTTCTGCTGTGGTTACCGCTGCCAAGGCGTATTGGTCACAGGTCCAGCAACCACCCCCTGTCCTCGACGCTGCACCTCGAGGGAACTCCGCAAAATTTTCATTGACATCAGCAGTGGCTTCGTTGTCGACTTCTTTCACCCTGCTACCCACCAGCACTGTGTAAGCAATAGAAACAGCTCACCTGCGGCTCCCGCTTCAGAACCAAGGACAGCCAGGACAACTCTGCAGCCGGGCCTCTCAAGCCAGGTAAAATTGAACCGATGTCGTGGCTTGGTCCTGGGACCTGCATCACCTTTACCCTCGTTGGGATCCACATAACCCGACCTGCAAGTGACAGTGACAGATTGTTATTAGTGCTTTTTCCCATCGACTACAATGATAAAGTTGTGCAGTACTGTTTTGCACTGATTTAATATTTCTTCTAAAATCCATAACTCCCATTAAGCTTATCTGACTTACTTCATATTGATGTCTAAAATTATATAAAAATCTGCTTTATTTATATTAATTTGTGTCAGATTTCTTTCAAGTCATGTCAATTACTTGTCTTCCATGTTGGCACTCTGAAATGCTTAACAAATATTCATCTAGTAAAGCCTGACTGTTCATACCCACTCTACCAGGGCAGAGCTAAGGAATTATTATTGTGAATCCAAGGACCATCTTTGGGCTATTGTGAGAGTATTGCATGGTGAAACCCAACCAGCATTACCATATAATACTTCACCTTCCTACATTGGTGTTACAGAGTGGGATCCTGATCTTGTGTTTCGCAGTACCACTTGGTCATACGTGATTTATGCAGGAGAAATTCACTATTGAATTTAGACTCAAAAAGATTTTATTCAGAACTTTTTACATTTTGGTTTTATATTGGAATTCTAGGGCACTGTGTAGACCCCCATTCCAATAGTACATTGAAAAGAGTTAGGAAAAGGTTTAAACGTTAAATGATGCCAAGGTAATATAAGGCGCAATAAGAGGACTAAAAATTAAGAATAATCCGTCTTGGGAGACAAATATCACCAATGGCTAGACGAAACAGTATAAACTCACCCAAATATTTAAACATTCAGCCATAAGAAAGGATACATGGTAAATACGGGTCCTATGTGGACGATCACGTAGGAATGTTGCGGGACATGCGACCAGAGAAATAGGTGTGTCACGTAGGCATCTGAAAATGTACAGGACACAGAATTAAAATCATAAGGGAGCGCAAATAACGCTTGTATATGACACAATGAACGTGTCCGTAGCATTGCCCTCACCTTACGGTACAAGGAGGCTGTGGTATCGAAGAGTCAGCAAGGCTCCACTGAAAACGGCTAGAAACACAAAAATAGAACCACGCATATGAGCCCAATGCAGGAGGTAAAGAGGAGAAGTTTTCAGGACGGGTGTCCAGGGTAAAAGGCATTTGGCATAGGCGTCTAAAGGAATGTTAAAGACACAATGTTAATTTGCAAGACGAGCACGGAACCTGCTTAAGTCTGGCACAGGAAAAAGTGTAAGCGAGGTTATATTCACCGTGCTGAGTATCAGAGTGCCAGTTAGGTTCCGCCGCAGGTGGCTGGAACCGTCAGGGGACTGAGCGGCAGCAGCGTTAGTCCCTGCGGGCTCAAGAAGGCCCCGGTGTGTTCAAACAAGGAGAGCGAGGCCGGAAACGTATACAGACGTTATATGTGGGACGTGGGGAGAGGCTAAGGGGCATATTCACAAGGACTTATCGCCGAGTTATCGACACCTTAGCGCATCAAAAGTGGAGACAGATTTCTCGCCCCATTCACAAGCGGGTGCAAACTGCAGACATCGCCAGTATACCCGCGATAACTGCCGCAAATTTTATCCCCACGGGTGACACCACCAACTAACCCTAATGAGATGCAAAGTAGGCGTTCCCATGCAAAAACACACGAAAACACCACTACACCACTTTCACAACGAACTGCCAGATCTGCGATGCGAGTCAAAACCACGCGATAAGCCGCGGTAGCAGCAGGTATTTAACACCTGCCTCTTGCTGGTGTTAAGCAGGACGACTACCTGCAGTAGGCAACGGAGCCCCTCACACAGCCACACCCGAAGAACAACCAACGCCATGGAGCTACTCATCATGCAGCTTGGAGCCCCAACAGTGCCACAACACCCACCACCATCACCCCCAGGACCGCCACCACCCCCAGGGCCCGGACTGGCACCCCCCCGGACCATCACAGAGGCAGCGCAGAGTAAGACAGCGGACCTACCGAAAACACACTAGTCTCACAGACCTAACGCCCGAGGAAGTCATTGCCCACTACAGGCTCAAAAGGACAACCATCCTCCGCATCATGACCCACATCGGCCACAGGCTGACGGTCCCAACACAGTGGACAACCAACATCCCTCCGCAGACAAAGCTGCTGGCTGTGCTGCACATGTTGGCCTCTGGTACCTTCCAACCAACAACGGCCAGAGTCGGAGGAGTCTCACAGCCAGCCCTATCAAAGTTCCTCACACATGTCCTGGATGCCATCATCAGCTTCATTCCCCAGTACCTTCACTTCCCCCACACTGCGCAGGAACAGCTGGAGACCAAGCAAGGCTTCTACGCCATTGCTAGATTCCCACATGTGTTGGGGGCCATTGACTGCACACATGTCCTACTTGTGCCCCCTGCGGACACTGCACACATCTACCGCAACAGAAAGCACATGCATTCCATCAATGTGCAGGCAATAGTGGACCACCGGGGAATGTTCACCAATGTCGTCGCAAACTACCCAGGCAGTGTGCACGATTCCTACATCTTCCGACAGTCCATCATCAACCAGCGCTTCCAGGATGGCACCTATGGAACTGGACTGCTCGTTGGTAAGTACCAAATCAACACACCACACACCTGAAAGCCACCATCACACAACGCACAACTGTGGGAATGCACACATGACCAAACCACATACAACATGTCAATCAACATGCCCACCTACCAGACACGACAACACAACTCCATTGGGATCCTGGGCTTCCCATGTACACAAGCCAGCTATATCATGGCACCACAGCCACACAACAGCTGAACATGTGGAGAGGCGGAAAGCAGGCATGTGCGAAGGATGCAAGTGACCCATGAATGGGAATGTACACAACGACAAGTGTGGCGTGAATGTGCTGGACAGACCTGGGTATGCAAACCACAGATATGTCCATGCAGACATTAACTGCTGGTGTCTGGAGAGTAGTGAACAGTGAATGCAACCATGTCACCCCAGGCTGTGGGTTAGATGGCGGAAATGTCACTCGCTGCGTCCCCCCCTGTGTGCGTGAGCGTAGTGGGTTGGCCCGCTTATGCCAGGCATGCGCAGGGGTGTGGATAAAAACACCGTTGCGCTGAGCGTGGTGCTCTCCCGGAATGGCCAACGTCACTGCCAGGGCAGCACCTCTCAGCCCGCCACGAGGCCGACACCGTGAGCAAGCGGGCCTGCGAGCCTGTGCGCCTGCTGCACCCCAGGCCGCTGATACCCAGACCCGGCTTGCCCGCCCCAGCGCTCCAAGGCCTCACTGCTCACCTGCCGACACCGTCGTGTGTCAAAGAGGTCCCGCCATGTGCCGGTGCTAGCTCCAACACTCATGCCCGCGACCTTGGCAGCCTCCTCAGACCATCGCTGTCCTCCATGACACAGGCCCCCAGGAGTCCTCATTCGTTGACATACTCCACTGCTGCAGCCGGCCTACACTGCAGTCCAGTATGTCCCACATCTAGAACTGAGTCTTCATTAATCAATGGCAGAGTTCATGCCAGTGAACGCAGGGAGAGGAGTGAGAGAAAGATGCGTTTCAGTCCGGTGGAAACACGGATCACCGTTACGGAGGAGGTCAACCACTAGCAAGGACTGACCTGGTGCCACTAACCCTGTGCGCCGTGAGTCACCATCAGCCTCCGGCAGAACATTGTTGGTGTCTGAGCCTGTGGCCTGGGGGTTGTCATCAGCAACTGGCAGGTACGGACTTGGTGTTTGGCATGAGTCTGTGGCATTCATATCCGCCATGTTGCCGGACACAGCTGGCATGTGCCCTCTGCATCATGCCCTGGGGGTACACCTCCCACTCTCCCCCAAGACACTCCGCCAAAACCACCTTTGATACATACGAGACCCTGCTCTGCCCTCATGGCCCTACCCCAGTGTCCCGCAAGTCAGCGTCCCGTGACGGTAAACCCGTGTCGGCCGCTGTGCATCCGGGGCCACTAACTCTGTGCAACTCAAGTCATGCTCCCTTGCTGTTCGAACATTGCATTCCTGAGTGCCTGATGACTGTTGAAGTTGTTGCCAGCACCAGCTACTTCCTGAGGGCTGGCTTACACTCACCCCACACACAGCCAGCACAGGCGTCACTGGACTAGTGGGCCTGCAAACACATCATGCCGAACCAAGTATTGACTCTTTTCTCTCTGCACTGTCACAGGTGATCAAGGATATGCACTCTGCCCTTGGATGATGACACCCCTCCTAGACCCGAACACACCCACCCAGAGGCAGTACAATGTGGCCCACATACGCACCAGGGGCATCGTGGAACGCACATTTGGCGTGTTGAAGTCACGTTTCAGGTGCCTGGACGTCACAGGTGGAAGGCTCCTGTACAGCCCAGACATCGTGTGCAAGATGATCGTTGCATGTTGTGTGTTGCACAACATCTGTGTACGCACCAATGCACCATGGATCCAAGTTCCAGAAGTACCTGGCGATGATGAGGACGATGGGGCAGGTGGCCCACATCCCACTGCAGCTGCGGCAGGAATAGCCCGTAGGAACACCCTCATTGCCAATTTCTTCACATGAGCACGTCACATTGTGGCCGTCCTTGGCAATCATGGGACAGTACAAAATGTCCACAAGCACAGCGGGTGTGAATAAAAAATATTTTCAGGTTACAGGTTGTACTTGTACATTTTCATGTCACAGTTTCCTGCTGTGCCAGATGTGATTGGCCATGTTGTGCACATATGCGGCACCAGTTGTGTCCTGTGTTCTGTTGTGGAGGTGTTGCTGTTTGTACCAGGATGTTGTCAATGTCGAGGTGCACTTATTCTTATGTGCGTATGCTGCACGGTGGGTGAGTCACTCCTGCGGCTCTGATTTGGCTGCCACTTATCCCTTTCATGCGGTGTGCCTTTCAGTTCTGTGCTTCCACAGTGCTGAGATGTTGCAGACTTGGGTAACTTGTGCTCTTTGTCGAGTTGTGACTCTTGGGCATGGTTTGTCCGCAGATGTGTCGTTGACGTCAGGGGTTGTTTGTGCAGGTGGTTGTGTCCGAGTGTGACCTGCTCCTTTCCGGTTGTGGTCCGCACTCAGCCACCTCAGTGTCGTGCCGTGTACATTGTCATGATGATTGGACTGCAGCCATGCTACTCGTCATGTGGTGTCTCTTGCATTGTCAGTGTGGCTGACGTATATGCATGTTTGCTGTGTTTCGCACGTGTGCATGTGTTGGTTGTGTGATTGTTGATGTGTTGGGTGGGTGCCCCTTTGGGTACATGGTGTACGTGGGACTACTTGGTGTTTGTGTGTGTGCTGAAGTGTTCCCGTGGGATCAGGGAAATGATCCTGAGTCATTGTGGGTGTGCAGTTTGCTCTGCTTAATTGTGCATGTGTGCCATTATGCCCATCTCCCCCCGTCCCCCCACTCCCTGGTCGGTATGCACCCTGTTGATGTAGTGTCGGGTCATGTTGGGCAGTGTCCGGATCCCCAACTCCTGTCACCGTCTCCCGACTGATGACTGTGGCCACCATCTTCTCCATGACATTCAGCTCCTGGTGTTCTGCTGGCCCCCCTCCTCCGAAGTGCGTTGCTGCTTTCGTGTTGGCAGCGAGTTTCTGCTTGGTTTTGCCATAAACATCAATCCAGCGCCTCTTGTCCTCTTCCATTGTCCTCCTCGGCGCTGCGACGGCATTCACATGGTCCGAGATGGTGTGCCATCTTTGCCTCTTTGTTGCCAATGACACGTTGGAGGTGACGTACAGTTGGTGGTGGTGTTCTATCTCATCCGTGACGATAATCGTGTTTTCCTGCAGACTGTACCCCGTCTTCCTCTTCCTCTTCTCATTGCCCTTCCACGACCCCTGGATTCCTGGGTGTTCCTCCGTGGGGATTGTGGGGTTCATGTTGTCCTCTGCAGTCGGTCAGGGTGCATCCGTGGTACTTCGCAGTTCATTTCCTTCTTAGTGGCATTTTCCGTATGCTGTTCTTGTGCTTTTTCCCGCATTACGCATGGGTATTGCTGGCCTCTCGCTGGTTATCACTGTTTTCTTATCGCGTTTGGGCCCATCGCGTCTTTTTATGCGTTGGGGTTTGTGTTTTTATCACCGTCGCGGTGGTTGTATCGCGGACATTGGCCGCGGTTTCGGGAGGCTATCGCATGGTACCGCTGTGTTATGAATTCCACGTTAACACGGGGTTATTTTCCCGCGATAGACTGCGATGTGTGAAGTTGCGTTAACATTTTTTGGAGATGTTTAGCGCACGTTCTTGTGAATATACCCCTAAGAGCGAAGGACAAATTTAAAGGGGACAGGCAGGAAAAGGGCACGTGAATTGAAAAGGAAAGGGAATAAGTGAATAGAAATGGAAGATAGATCCAAGAGACAGTTAAATAAGGCACAACATAAAGTTATAATTACAACTTGTTACAGTCAAGTAAAATATACAATATAAGCTGACATGAATAAATGATTTGGACATGAGAGATGAAATACACAATTGTGAATAAAGAGACATTATCTGAATCTGATGTAAATGATGTCAAAGGAGTACAATGGGGATAAAACACAATCTTTCAAGACTTTTTAGGCAATACAATATACAGATAGACATTATGTAGTCTAGAGAAAAATATGTGCCGAAGTCAGGTATCAATTATGGGGAAATGGACTGAAGGAGAGGACCAAAAGAGGGACAGAGGGAGACAGGGGTATGGGCATCTTAAAAATGCACATAAACCTGTGAGGGTGGCAAAAAGGGATATTTAGATGGAAATGGCATTGTTCCATTCGTCCAAAGTGTTAAGTCCAAGGTTAACTGAGTCACAGTGGATGATCCATCGACATTCACATTTGTTCAAAAGTAGTTGTAAGTTGCCGCCTCTTGGGGGAAGTGTAGGTTGATCAATGATCTGACAGGTAAAATCTGTCTCCCCATGGCCTTTCTCAAGAAAGTGTGTGACCAAAGGGGCATTCTCCACCCTGCAGCGGATGCGGTTCTTATGTTGAATGATGCGATTTTTGACCATTTGTGTGGTTTGGCCAATGTATATTAGATTGCAGGGGCAGTGTATGGCATAGATAACGTTGGTCGAACGGCAATTTGTGAAGGTCTTTAATATGGTCATTCACCTTGAATTCTTTTGTGTTAGTTGTAAGGGGACAGACAACACAGTTGTGACATTTGTAGTGTCCCACTACAGGTGGGAGGCCCCATGCAGATGTTATGGAGTTAGCATTAACAGGGTTTTGTGGCCACGTGATGGCGTGTACAAGATGGCCCGCCAAATTTTGACCTCTTTTATACGAGAATAGAGGCAGTTCTAAAAAAGGCCTCATGTGTCTGTAGGATGTGCCAGTTTCTTCTGATGATTTTGCTTACTTTATTGCTGCAGGGGCTGAAGGTCGAGACAAATGGAATACGATTGTTTTTCCGTTTCTCTTTGGGTGTGAGGAGAATGTCTCTGTGACTATACCATGCACATTTGCGGGCTCTTTTGATCAAGCGGTGGGGGTAGCCCTGTTGGATAAGCTTCTCTGTGAGAATGGCTGCTTCACAGAAATAATCTTTTCTCCATTTGCAATTCCTGCAGATTCGAAGGAATTGACCATAAGGAAGTCCATCACGGAGTCCCCGAGGATGGTAGCTGGAATAGTGCAATATAGTATTATGTTCTGTAGGCTTTCGGAATAAGACCATACCTATTAGTTCATACTCGACATGAAGGTTAAGGGCCAGGAATGGTAAATCGTTCTTCCAAGGATCAGAGGTGAACTTGAGATGGAGTTGGCAATTGTTGAGCCAATTCATAAAGGAAAATACTGTGTTAAGATGTCATCTATGTACCGTCGCCAAAACCCTATATGTTCAAAGAAGGGATTCAAGGGTGTCAAGATCCGGGTCTTCTCCAGGTTGTGTACATAGAGTATAGTGAAGTTTGGGGCAAAATATGCTCCCATAGAGACACCTTTGATTTGTAGGTAAAATCTGTCTTTGTAAAGGAAATAATTGTTGCTGAGAGTGATCCGGAGTAGGTCCATGATAAATTCTGTTGAGATCCGGGTGGGTTTGGGTCTGGTATCCAGGAGATTCTGTATAATCAGGAGTCCTTCCTTGTGAGGAATGTTGGTATATAGTGACTCAATGTCAAGAGCTGTCATTAGGTCGGTCTTAGTGTTGAATGGTCTATCTTGAATTAAATAAATTTATAAGGTCCATACTGTCGCAAACAAAAGTATCGGTACAGGCAACAAATTCTTTTATTACAGCATCAATGTATTTACCCAACGGTTATAGAATGGAACTGCAGCCTGAGACAATAGGTTGACCAGGCGGGTTCCTGGCGTCTTTACGTATTTTGGGGAGCACATAAATGATAGGGGTGCAGGGATGGGGATTATTCAGAAAGGCTAGTTCTTTTTCCGTAATAATATTCTGAGTTCTAGCTGAGTTGGTCAATGTTTGTATTTTAGATCTGATGTCATGCAGAGGATCTGCTGTGAGAACATGATAGTGTGAAGTGTTAGACTACTGTCTCATTATTTCTATATCATATTTCTCAGGGTCCATAATGACAATACTCCCACCTTTGTCAGCTGGTTTCATGATGACATCTTTATTTACTTTTAGATTCAGTAGTGCCTCCTTCTCAGTCAAGGTCAGATTATACGGTACAAATTCAAACTCCTTTTCAATCCTGTGATTTTGTGGAGCACCAGTCTCTCGAATGTCAATATTTCTGGTGGCATAGTGGCAGCCGGTGGGTAGAAAGTGGACGGGGGATGAAAAGGAGAATAATCGACATGGTCATGTGTGATTCTGTCAGCAAAGAATTGTCTCAATCTAATACGTCTAAAGAACTGTAGTAAGTTCTCTTGGAGGACGAAATGATTACTTCGGGCCGTGGGAACAAAGGAGAGGCCTTTGCTCAAAAGGGCAACCTACTGAGAAGACAAGTTATGTTTGGAAAGATTGAAGATAGGTATCGTGGTCATGTCTCGCTCTAGAGTCAATTGTGAAGAATTCATTGTGGTGGACCCAACTGATAAAATTTCCGGCTCGTCTGTCATTCGCCTGCGTATTGGTATTGATAGTTGGATCTGGTTCTGCCTCGTTCACGTCCACGGTTCCCATCTAAAAAATGGGGGGACAGGAATAGCGGGGGTCTGTTCTGAATGATGTCGGAGCCTCGACCCTCGCCGGGGTCAGAATCCTCTACCAAGGTGTTGGATGAATCAGAGAAAATTATCCTTTGGTTGTTTCAATATCTGCCCCAATTCTTTGTTCTTGGAGGTTGGTCCGGGGTATTGTAAAATTCATCTAGTTGGTAGGGATATGTTTTCTCCTTGTCGTAATTCTTAAAGACTTTTTGTATTTTGTTGATCTTCTTATTCTGTTTAAAAGTGTTAAAGGTGGCTATAGTATTATTGATTTTGTCCAGGATATTTTTGGCATCAGTGAGTGTACTATCCTCTAATATGAGTTTTTCTAGCTCTGCGATTCTTCTAGCTCCTTACGGCTGTGTTCAATCGCTTTTTCAATGCCCCAAACCATCCAATGACGTGAACAAGTTGTGGCCAAATGGCTGAAACCTAAATGAAACTTGGGGTCTTGAACAAAGATGGCTGGGACATTCCGGATTTGAAGGCCTAATGGGATTATGTTAGGTTAGTACGGATTCGTTTTTTCTTTACTTTCTCAAGTCTAGCGAGGAGGACCCTAGACGTGCTTGGTGCAGGTGTGATGGGGTAGAAGAGGAGGATAGAAGAGAAGGACCGCTCAATTTTTTCTTGTTGCATGTAATTATCCGAGTAATATGTAGACTCCCTGGTAGTCCTAGTGTGTAGATTAATTACACATTATGGGACCGATTCACAGAACTAATCTGAGATAACATCCTAAACTTACTACTTTTGGTATTCACAGAAGGCATTTAGTAGTAGTAAAGTTAGGACTCCTAACTTTACTACTACTAAACTGAGATAAAATCCTAAACTTACAACTTTACTACTACTAAACTGAGATAAAATCCTAAACTTACTACTTTTGGTATTCACAGAAGGCATTTAGTAGTAGTAAAGTTAGGACTCCTAACTTTACTACTACTAAACTGAGATTAAATCCTAAACTTACTACTTTTGGTATTCACAGAAGGCATTTAGTAGTAGTAAAGTTAGGACTTCTAACTTTACTACTACTAAATGCCTTTTGTGAATACCGAAAGTCGTAAAGTTAGGATTTTGTCTCAGTTTAGTAGTAGTAAAGTTAGGAGTCCTAACTTTACTACTACTAAATGCCTTCTGTGAATACCAAAAGTACTAAGTTTAGGATTTTATCTCAGATTAGTTCTGTGAATCGGCCCCTATGTGTCTATACAATAAATAATACATTTGTAAAGGGTCAGAAGAGACCCCCTCTCGCAACCCAGCGGTTGCTCAGAGAGTCAAGAACAGACTACAGGAGGTAACGGGTAAACCCGGTTGAGACCTGGGTAATAAACATGTGCAACAAATAACAATGTCACAACAGGTAATATTTAGAGGCGAATTTTAAGAACATGCACAATAGTTGCAGAGAAGAACAGGAAAACAACGAGACATCAATGAATTATGCAGTAATTGCTATGAGCGGTTTATATACAAAAAATGAGTTAAAGAAGAAGAACTGTATTACATTAAATGATATGTAACTTGTACCACTTGTGCAAATTTGTGCTCTTGAAAAAATGAACGGCGCAAATTGACAATTGAAACCAGCGAGAGGCGGCGCAAGAGAACAGTGATAACAATATTAGGGGTCTGTCTCCGTTGCACAATGCTGTCTCCACCCCCTGTGGTCATACTGCACCATATTGCATTAACAAATCATGCAATAAAGTAAAGTAAGTATTCACCATACTGCACCAGTGAGGACAGAACTGGTTTGGACTGGGCTCAGAGACCCTTGCCCAAAGAGAACAAAGACATTTTGGGGTGTATGTTTAAGACCTAAAACCCCAGAATTTTAGATCACTTCTGGACTCAAGAGGAACCTTTGTCAAGGAGAAGAGCTGAAGAGCTGTGAGGAGGAGTACTGCCCTTTGCTGTGTGCTGTGTGGGGTTGGCCTTCAGTAGCTGTTTCTGCCAAGGAGAGGACAAAGACTGGAACTTTACTTTGAACCTGCTTGAGGAAGATCTTCAAGGGCCTGTGTGTGCTGGCCTCCTGTTCTGAAGTCTCAGGGGCACAAAGACTTCACCCCCGCTCCCCTGAACTCTGCTGCTGAGAGTTCTGACCTGCCAGGAGGTGCCTGTTCCAGTTCTGGGCCTCTGGAGGTTATGCTTGCTGCTGGGAGCTGGAAGAAACCTAAAGAATTGAAGAAATCGATGCATCGCTCTTCTTGCGGCTGTTTTTTCGATGCAGCACCGCTGAGCGAGAAGAATCTCCACGCATCGCTGCGCTGCTGTCTAAACCGACGCAACACCTGTCGCTGCTGCAAGAATCGACGCATCAAGGGATCACGGCTGAAGAAACCGATGCAGCGCCACTCGACGCCGCCCCATCGATCGCTGACGCATCCCAGATTTCCACGCATCAAACCTGTGCGGCAAGTTTTCCTGAAGCATCACCCGCGGACCAGAACTGACTCGAATCGACCCATCACTTCCCCCTACAGACCGGATTCGATGCATCACTTCTTTTGCGTGCAGCAGAACTCTTGCATCGCCTCCCCATGGTCTCAGAAACTGACGCATCTCTTTGTTTTTCAATGCTTCCCATCTCTGCGGCTGTTTGGCCTTGTGAATTTTGACGCATCTACAGGTACTTTATGAGAAATCACGCATCCATAGTTTTCTATGGACCAAGTTGTTTGAAACCTTTCTAAAGTCATATTCTTATTACATGTATGTTGGATTTTTGTCGTTTTGGTCTTGTTGAGTTTAGATAAAGATACTTCATTTTTCTGAACTGGTGTGGTGTCCATTTGTGGTGTTATCACTGTATTACTGTGTGTTTTGAGTACAAATACTTTACACCTTGCCTTTGGGATAAGTCTGTCTGCTCATGCCAAGCTACCCAGGGGGTGAGCAGGGGTTATCTAAAGTGTGTATCCCCCTTACCCTGACTAGAACCAAGGGTCCCTATTTGGACAAAGGTACCTACCCCTGCCAACTAGAGACCTCCATTTCTAACACACCTCATATCCAGTAATATACACAAGAACAACTCCGAGATGTGGTCCTTTCTGCTGTAATTGTTTTCGTCATTCTCTATTTTTCTTGGAGGTTTTCTGATATAAATTGTCAGAGATTTCTTTGCGATGATCTAAACCTTTTGGCTTTTAAGAGCTTCTAAATAAATGTATATTGAAGGGTGACTTTTCCAACTGTTACACTGAAGGAATTCTACCCTATCTTGATAAGATAATTGGTACCATAATATTCTTGGTAGGTGCTAAATTACCTTGTTGCTGATATTGTATTTTCTCTGGAGAATTTGTCTGATATCTGTAATCTGTTTATACTATTCGGATGAGGTTGTGTCTTTTATCATTCTGAGTTTTTTTCTACGTTTTTTTTTTAGGAAATTTCAAGGAAAATGTAGAAACATTGGTTATTATGAGGTTTTTTTTAGGTGAATGTTATCTACAAATCATTTTTTTATTTATTGTGTTGTATTTTGTTTTTCTCTGTCATTGTTCTCTTGCCATTTCTTCACTTACACTTTTGTGCGGTGTCATGCATAGACCTCACTGCTGGTTCGTCTCCTCTGGACTACGCATTGTCACATGAAAACATTCACTTTTATTGTAATGTTGTGGGTCAATGAGTTTGCACTTATATAAATGGACGAAGCATTTTTTCTTTTCCCAACCTATTTAAAGAAATTAATTCCAAATATTTATATTAAAACAATATTTTTTGATAGACTGAGGAGTTTACAGGTCACTCATATTTTTTCTTTAAACTGAGGGTATTTTAAAAATAATGAACCAATTAGTTATCATTTATTGTTATGTATCGCAAAGGTCATACAAAAAATCATAAATTAAGCAAATTAAGCAAATAGATGTAAAAACAAATCATCATAGTTATTTTGAGGTAGTTGACAATTACACTTGCTTGATTCTCTGTGAAAGTTTGCACATGGCAAGGTAGAAGTCCTACGAGGGACAGCAGATATCCAACACTTCTTCACAAAATGCCATCATTGCAGCTTCTGCTCTTAAAGGGAGAAAGAATGCTATGAAATAAAAAGAATGTGGCTCTACACGAGGCAAAGGGTTATCGGGAAGAGCATGCTGCAGTCCCCTAGGCTGCAATACTGGCAGTCTACATCCACATTATGAGAACTGTCCCTCTCTCAGACAGCTTACACTGTTTAAATGGATGCCAGCCTCTTTTAAATGGTGTATGCAGTCCGAAGCAGTTGTTAACTATCGATACACTTTCCTGCAAGTCATAAAATGTGTGGCATGTATCCCTTCACCACACCATTTCCTTAGAATTGGAAAGGACTACTAGCAATGTGTGTATTATGGAGCATGAAAGATTTAAGGAAGAGTTCATTTTTGGACTTGCATAGGAATGTTCTGGAGTATTCTAGGATTGGATGCCCCTGAAAGAAGGGTATCTTTCACTTCTGTGTGATATAGCTGTGGTTAGTGTCCTGGTGTTTCTGGACTAAAGTGTACCACTTTGGCATTTTTACATTACTTTATGCAGTGGTAGTAAGGCCACGTTCTTCAATGGTTTGGTGCACCACACTAATACATTTTAAGTATATCATTTGCTTCCGAGGAGCAAGTGTAAAGTCTTTGGTGTGTTTCTTACAGCGGTTTCTCTTTGCAATAGTCTCTCTTTGCAATTTTGAGTTTGCTGACCTTTTGAAAGAATTTTCAGAGGCACAGGCTCATGATGACTGAGTTTATTGTCGCCTTGGTGTGAGACCTGTGTCCAGTCAGGTGCATAAAAGGCCTTTTACAGCTTAGCACTAGAGTAAACTCAGGCACAAATGCAATTTGCAACCGTTCTCCTACTGGTACCGTTTAGGAATAAAGCACAAATTGGCCTGTTAGGTTTTTCAAAGTAGTTTGAGAAATGGGTGTAGTGATTTTTACTTTAAGTAACAACAACAAATTTCTTTATTCTTTATTCGGTTTCATAATACATAAAACCATAAAAGCACAATATGAGAACCGGGATAAAAATGATGTGGTACAATATGTACAATCACGAAAGCAGGTCTGTGCAAGTTCATAATTCGAGTTATATGTACAAATTGCAACTAATCCCAGACTCCAATTAAATTTGGATAAAACAGCTAAAAACAGTACATAAAAACCAATAACTAGATCTGCGACCTATTAGCAATACATATACATGATACAAAAGATGGTAATAAAGGACGAGCCAACTAATCACAACTCGCCCTAAGCTTGATAGCGGAGTTTAAAAAACTTAAAACATAAAATACAGTACTGCCCGTCAACATCTGGAGAAAAATAAAGGCAGGTCGAACTTGTTTAAAGTTGGCCTGTTTCAAGATGGGAATTAAATATGTTTTTCAAGGGGTGTCATAAAATGGACAATACATTGTGAAATGTAACATTTCCTGCGGAGATATTCCATCGCAGCCGGAGGGCGGAAAGGATTGCCCTCTATTAGAGCCCCTTGGGTAAGTAAGGAGTAAGTAAAACAGATAAAACCGAAACCTGGTCAGAAGGAATCTATTGTAAGAGTTCATGAAACCAAGTATATACGGCTCAGCCTTCTCGGTGGACCTTAATATGACAAAGTGACGAACACTTGGCTTCATGAGCTCCCTCTCCTCCCTTAATATGGTCTGACGCGTACTGAACGCTGTCTTAAGAAGGGGTGTATCTACCTTTCGAGTTTCCTCAGGATTAGAAAAAAGGTCACCTCTTCCCAGGTTCGTTAGACTCCTTTTGATATATTTCAGCCATGGAATCCTTAATACTTGATCCAGGGCCAGGCAGTCTTTCAGGATTGCCTTATTTAGCAAATCCCCCGCCTTAGCCCATATTTTTAACCAAAGTAACAGCGGGCGAATGGCTATCTGATCTGTAATATAGGGCATTCCTAACTCTTCGTGGGCAATAAAAGAGGGGATACCCTGGGGAACTGACAGCAGATGTCTCATTAATTTGTTTTCCGCTATTTGGACATCCTTTAATTCAGCATATCCCCAGATTTCGCTGCCGTAAAGGACTTTTGACAGACACTTAGCCCTGTAGAGCTCCAAGAGAGCCCCCACAGGTCTTTTACCCAGTCTACCAGCAAAATTAAAAATTGCGGCAGTTTCCCTGTTGAGGTCGTTTCGCTTACGCATGAGTTGTGGGCCCCAGTTCAGTTTATCATCCAGGAGTACCCCCAGGTAGGAGAAAGCGGATGTTTTAGGAATCGGGGGTAGGCCCTACCTTAAAGATATATGATCTGCTAGGCCGCTTCTTTAAGTATATACCCTTGACAAGAGTGCTTGCTGGAGAGTAACGCATTATCTCTATAGTGGCTATGATATGGTATAGCTCATTAACGACCAACTATTTTCCCATCTCTTTCAGGAAGAAGTGGATATACATTGTCGAACCTGTCTTTTGTGCCTGTCAGAAGAGTTTTTTGGCATTTGGAAGAAGGCATTCGGCAAAATAAAACCATGCCATTGCCTCTTAAAACACTTTTTAAAAGCCCTTCTTCAAGCAGAACAATTTATTACATAGGAAAATTAGATAGGCACCACACTTCACATAAGCAAAATCTTGCTTTTCATCGAGGAGCATTGTCCTAAAAAAGGAAGGTAAATGCAAGATACCAGTTCTACCCAGGGGTTGCCCAATTGCCCTTCCAGTGACCCCAGAACTACTTCAACTGGAACTCTTTTGCTTAAGTTTAATGTGCTTCTCGTTTTGCATTATAATTCTTATTAAAAAAAAAAAAAAAGTTGCCTCTTAATGCCCATTAGCACACGGTGTTGTGTGAGTTTTAGAGTTCTCGGTATGTGCTTTTAGAAACATACAATTAAAACGCAATATTCTTCTTATGTATTTCAACTGCTGCCGAATGCAGGAAACGACTTCATTTACACTGCAGGAAGCCCCCTATAAAAGAAGTGCAACAGAACAATAAAAAGCGCCAGTGGCAACATACAGCTCAACTGTGAATCAAGAATTTTAAAAACACGATATTGTAGATACAAATGTAATTGCATTTGTGAAGCAAAAATATATGTCTCTTGGAGAAATTGTTTTTATTTAGAGTTTAATGAAGGAACAACGCAGAAGTACTCAAGAAAACAGCACGCTTTAAATTGGCCACTCAGCGTAGAGGAAGAAAACGGTTCTCTTTACCGAGTACCATACGCTAACAATCATGACAACAGACATTCCAGAATGTTCCTTTTGTTTGGAGGGGTCAGCTCGGGTTTTGAAACCTATTGTGACATCGTTCAAGAAAACCTTCTTTAACAGACTAAGGGCCTGATTTGGGTACTCTGCCACAAGTGAGATGGATATCCCATCCGCCAGATTACAAGTGCATTATATTATAATACATTTGTAATACAGAAGACAGGTATCCATACATATCCATAAACTCGATTCAGACGGGAAACACCTGAGTTTTAAGCCAAAAATGGCTTTATTATAGCTGTCACCGTACCCGTTTGCCTAACTCTAAATCAAGGCCTAAGACACACTGCACCAGAATCTATTTGTGTAGCCCCCCTAATTGTCCACTGAGAAAGAGAGTCATAACGTTTTTATTGTTTAGTTAATTAAAACCTTAACAATATAGGCCTATTAAAATACGGTAAGATAAACAAGGCATCATAAATAAAAGAGTAATACTTAATAACATTTCTTCTAACCTTGGTCTTTTTCTCAGGTATGGTTAAGTAATGATTCAAATGTAAAAGAATTCCTGGATATAGACATGATAAACATTTAGTGCTGCTTCATGCAGCACACATGAAAGTGACAAAATGGCATTCTTTTAAAGGATTGTTTATGTACAGGAAGGAACACCTTCCTGTACATAAACACTGCACGCCCCTTTCACGCTAACCATAGCTTGAAAGGGGGCCTTATGTACAAGGCAGCGTTAAGCCACGTTAAGTGGCTTAACGCTGCCTTGTACATAAGGCGCAGCCCCTATCGCCACCACAATGTCCGTAAAAGTGACGTTGTGGTGGCGATAGGGGCTTGTACATATGCCCCTTTGTCTTTGGGTTTTGACATAATTAATACTGCATCTAAGATAGATTCGATTTGCAAAAACGGGCATGATGAGAGCATAAAGTGCTTTGTGCTAGCTAAGCTGTCCTGCGAGCCTCATTGGTAAAATGAACATAATAAATACTTCGTGAAGATTAAGTTCCTTGTGCAAAATGACTTAGGTGCGCACAGTCTTCAATCGTATAACTGTTGGAGGTTCTTGTGATCTGGGGTTTCCTCATGATGTTGTTTGTTTAATCAGTCATTATGGCAGGTCAGGTATTTTAATTTCTTTAGCTCGAGAATGTACCGTTCAAGGGGCATATTATCAAGGCGGCGCTATGAAATTATCGCCGCTTTTGCGTCCGTTTTCGGGCGAAAAGCGGCGATAATTTCATCGCCTTATCAGCAAAGACACGGTATTGCGTGTTTTGCTGACTTAGCGCTCCGTTTCCAGCACGCCTAACTTTGCATCGCTAATGAGATGCAAAGTAGGCGTGGCTGTGAAACCAACCAGGAAAATATCGCGAAGGCAGCTTCGCGATATTAACAAGGAAGGGTAGCGATTTTTAAATCGCGTTAAGTATGACTTAACGCAGGAATTTAACGTCTGTTAAATTCCTGACTAAGGCATACTTAACATGGGGGGTGGATTCTGTGGCTAAGACCACAGGCCCTATCATCTAGGATATCGCCGTTTTCCACCATGGAAAACGGCGATATCCACACTATCTCTGGAATTTTTATCGCCTCGGCGATCCGCGTTGTTGATAACGCGCTAACCGGGCGATAAATTCCAGAGATAGCCGGCGATAAATATGCAAGCGCTAAGCGCGCTTTGCAATATTTATCGCCGGCCCTTGTTAATATGCCCCTAAGTTTTCTGTTCTGAAATTAAAATCAGTATTCCTTCTGGGCTATTGATCTCAGAGCTAGTTCGTGGAATTTTAGATATTTTACTAGTTTGCAGTTCAATCGAGCATCTGATAGGTCTAGACCTTATATAATTGCTACTCTGCATGTCCTTATTCCTCTTGCTATAAAAGCTTTTCTTAGTAAAGTGACACGTGCTGTGTGTGACTAGGGGCATATACATATGAGATGAATAAAATCCTCTTTTTTGCTACCACAAAGTCTGCATGCTGTGGATCCGTTTTGTTTCCAGGACAGTTGTTTGGCAGTTGATGGTAACTGACCAAAGTGGAGTGACATCAGTTGTTTTTTTTAGGTGTACCAGGAATGTGAGACCTAAGTAAGGAGCTGGTTTTAAGATTTCATAGTTTTTCTTATCACCATCCAACCGTGTGATCTGAGGGTGAAGCTGTTTTTATCAAGCAGCAGATGAATGGAGTTTTGCAGCTTTGTTCGTGATGTGTTTGAAGGTTGTGAAGGATAGATTCTTGTTCCACAACTCAACTGTATTAGTGGTTGTTAAAGCTTTGAAAAGATATTGACTGTATACAGATTTTTAATCTTTTTCGACTTCCATAGAGCCTTGTTGAGTGGGCAGTGTAGCGACTTTTGTTTTATTTTGTACCAACATTTTATTGTGGAGTACATTCTCCCTGCTGTTTCGTTTATTAGCCCAAATTCCAGGCGCACCGGCACTGGCGAGGCAAACTGGGGTAATTGAAAGACTTATTCAGAAGAACAGAGGGGCATATTAGCAAGACCCACGTTAAAATTATCGCCGTTTTAGTGGCAGGAAACTGCTGCTAAAACGGCGATAATGGGCTTGCTAATATGCGTTATAGAATTCCAATAGAAGCCCATGTTAGATGTGCAGGACATCTAACCTGGGCTTCTATTGGAATTCCATAACGCATATTAGCAAGCCCATTATCGCCGTTTTAGCGGCAGTTTCCTGCCGCTAAAATGGCGATAATTTTAACGTGGGTCTTGCTAATATGCCCCAGAGTTTTTTCCGTGTAGGACAATACTGGCGTAAGAAATTGTTGGTAACATTTTTGCTGCTATTACTGAGAGCAGTGGTTTGTAAGGTGGGCTCTCACGTTTTTTGGCAAATGCTCTGAAAGCAAAGGGTAGTGCACTGGATCTTTGTGACATGTAGTTTTTCTGTTCTTAAGTGATTAAGTCTGCTGTCAATGTAAGCTCCCAAGTACTTATAACTGGTTACATCTTCCAGCAGTTTACCATCTAACCAGATGTTCAGTGGGGGGCTTGAGCGGTTACTGATCTGAATGGTTTTGGTTTTTGATGTGTTGATTTCAAGTTTATTAGCAATAACGTATTCATACATTTATTTAAGTGATCTCCTAAGACCAACCTTAGTTAAGCTCATTAATACCACATCGTCTGCACATGAAATATGGGATAAGGTTAGTTTTCCCAAATGTAGTGGTGGGAGTTGATCTGGTTAAGCAGAGGTGTTAGGTCAGACATGAGCAGGTTGAAAAGGTGTGGCGCCAGTACACAACCCTGTTTGAGGCCCTTGTTTATGGTGAACTTTCTTGAAATTCTGGACCCGCCCCCCAACTTCACTCATCCAGTTGTTTAAGTAGAATAACATTATTCCTTTCAGAATTCTATCAGGGATGTTCCAGTCTCTTAGTTTTCTCCACAGGCTGTTACGATCTACACTATTGAAGGCTGCTTTTAGGTCAATAAAGCAGAGATGTCGTTTTTGCGTTTTTTCATTTGCTCTTTTCTGCTATTAGTAAAAGTGCTAGTATGTGTGCAGTCATTCCAATCCCTTTTTTTAAGCCAGTCTGATTGCCCGGGATCAAGCTGTTCTTATCTGACCAAGCGAACTGGGCTGCTAGGATTAGGAGGGTGTAATAATTTGCCTCAACTTCTGATAATGCTATGAGTCTGTAGTTTGCTGGGTTTGCTCTTTCTCCGCCTTTATAGATTGATGTGATTATTGAGCCTTGCCAGCTAGGTGGTATTTGGTTTAATAGCTCTACTTCTTTGAATAGTGTGGATAAGTGGTTGCTCCAGAAAGCCGGGTCATATTTTAAAATGGCCTGGGGAATGCCATTAAGCACCGTCCTTTCTGCCCTTGCGTATTATATTGATTACTTCTTCTGCTGAACATGTCTGCAAGTTGTTTTTTTTTCTGAGGGGGCGCTGTTTCTTTAGTTGCTGATGCTAGGTTTTACTGTTGCTATAATTCCTGGCTCCTGATCTCGATGTTGCTGGGAAGATAATAGTTCCGGAGTTAAGTCCCCCGTGAACCTGCTAGTTGATTCGATTCTAAGCTTTATTCGGCACAAGGCCATAAAAGAATAAATATCATACATACAAATTTTTAAACTAGATAAAAATATTGCAGTATAATCTCCAGCCAAACACAATACCATTTTCAAATTCCATCCACAATACAAGGTGATTAAACATAGCAATAATCAATAAAAGAGGTCACAGACTTCCTTATTTTGAGTGCTTAACGTATATAGCCCAAAACCGCTGCACAACAAAATTCAGATGCTAGAAGTTGGAGACAAATCAAACAGACAGAAAAAGAACTAGAACCAAAAGAGCGCAGTAAATGGACATAAAAAAACACACTGGGTCTGGAATAAAAACAGCAAAAAAACATAAAATAAGCCAGAGATTGCTTAGAAAACCCGTCACAAGGACACCGAGGTAAAAAAGAGAACCACACGCCCTGCTTAGAGTGGGCTACCAGAAAATACAAAGCCCCAATCTAAAACGGGTCAGACAAAATCTGCTTTCCAAATTTGTAATCCAGGTAATGTACCGTTCCTGGCCTTCAGTCGGCTTCAGATCTAAATAACAAGCGAATTAGGTCATGTACTAATGTTTTACAAGCCTGGAATGTGATCTGTGGGAAGTGAAAGAGGATTTTACCACTTCTGTTGAGCTTCCATTGATTTTTTGAGGTTTGTGATAGAACTCAGACAGTCCTATAGTTGTGAAAGTCTTTTGGACATAAGCGAGCCATGGGATTGTGGCTGCATAATCTAATTTAAGACAGTCTGTAAGGATCATTTGACTGAATGCTGAATAGGGCAAGTGCCAGATCTTTAACCATATTACCCGAGAGAATGAGCTGGAACACAAGACCAACAATTTATGCAGAGTTGCAAATATTTACTTTTTCTCTGAATTTAAATCTTTTATCATGCGGCTGTCAACATTTCAGTAAGAAGAAGGTGATAATAAATAAATTGAAGAAAGTGCTCAGGTGACATGGGTGAATGAGTGTCATTTACATATTGGCGAAACAAGGACATATACTCTATATACAAATTATACAATGGAATGATTTTTCAATGCGGCCAGTATGTAGATGAGTCAAGTGTCTCTGGCAGATTGCGTAATTGCTAGGCAGTTTAAACCAAGAGGACCCGGTGGGAATGGACCGATATGGAAAGTAGACGTTTCGACCATTACATATGCGTAACTTAAAAGAGCATAATGGCGGGTCTTCTTCAGGACAAGATGGCAACAGATCAGCCGATTCAATGTTGAATAGATAAATCAAACAAGAGGTAGCAAAACGTTGCCTCAAACGTGTGCCGGAAAACCACTGGGCATCTAATTCTCTCAGTGAATAGGCAGACTCGTTAAGACGAATGATGGCACTCAATGGTGGCTGGGAGGTTGCTGTTAGGATCTGAAACTGATTTAGATTGTTTGGAATAAAGGATCGGCTGATGCAGTGATGAATCTGCAAGAGGGGGCGGAACTCTCTTAATTACTTTGAGGTTTCATCGCCCGGTGGATATTCATGGTCAAAGTCCCTATGATATCGGAGCGCTTCGGCCTAACAGTCAGCAGTCTGCCTTTGTGGTTTTAAAGAAGGACAGAACAATACTAAAACATTTGAATTGTGGTCGCTTAAGAGAGTCAGAACAATATAGGAGTTCTTAATGAATGGGACAATGTGTGAAGTAAACATAATAAAATCAATTTTTGAACCTTTGCCCTTACCTGTAAAAGTGGGCAAGGCAATATCGTGATCGTTAAAAAAAATCTGAGCTAAACAGCAAATTACATTTTATTATACACTCCTTCAGGGCATCCCTGTATGGAGTATGAACAAAATAAGTCAAATCCTCTTCTGTGCAATTAGTAACCCCGCACACTCGCTCTCCACCAAAGGAACAGGTGGGGATATTAAAATCCCCCACCCAAAGGATACCTGCCCTGTTCAGGTAGTGCTCAAGGTGATCAGAAATACATTTATCCAACTCCCTTATCAAATCAATCGGGTGATTGGTGAAATAGTTGAAATAGAAATTAATTAAAACCACGTCCATTACGCCAGGGATTAATAGTCGTAAGATCTGGGCACATGTGGTACAAGAAATCAATTCCACTTTAAGAAAGCTTCTTTTAAGAGAGATCAACACTCCCAAATCCCCCTTTGCTCTACCCAAAGGGACAGAGCGGCAGATAAACAAAAAGACTGAAAATCATCAATGTAAAACTCCTCTAGAGCCCAGGTCTCCTGACAACAGATGACATCATAACCCTTAATCAAAGTCAGCCAGTCCTCATTGACCAATTCATTCCTTATGCCATATGGTATTATGTATGTTTCACGACATAAGTTTAAGGCCAACCAAATTAGATGATCCTGTAGACAGAGGCTGAACATGATGTAAATTGCTCTCAGACGCGGTGGAACTGGTGGAAGAAAAAGACACAGTCATAGGTGACGATGCTACAGGATATTCCAGTCATTCAACATCAAACATCCCCTCTAGCACAGCAAAATGATTTTCATGTAGAAAAGAAGGAGGCGGATGGGTGGGTCCATGGACAGTAGGCTTGGGCAACCAGCAGTGGAGTGGAGATAGCTTATAGAAGAACCACAGTGGTAATGCATGGATAGAACCAGCGGCATGCCGGGAATGGTCCAGTCTACTTAATAGATGGCTAACCGAGGGAAGGATGCCGGAAATTTATCACCACATAGTCACCTTTAGAGGTCTTTGCTGAAGACCCCACCCACTCAACCCTCCTAGCCATAATAATTTCTTCTGCAAAGTCTACCTGTCAACTTATATTTAAATGGCACCAAAGAACCACTTTGTTCTTCAAACCGTGCCAGCCCTCAAGTCCCCCAGCTGACACTAGAGGCACCCCTTCCAGCATGATAACATAAGGAGTGTACTCTGAGGGAAGATGCAAGCAATCAGCATGTTCGGTGGAGAGAACTGGACTGCGTCTGATTTGATTTGAGGAGTTGGAGGAATCCTCAGTAGTTGTATATGGGTTGCTAATGGTTAGCTGTAGACTCTGATCAGAACGCGGCCAAGAAATGGGCTGCACCGATAATGGGAGCTGTATGTTAAGTGGCATTGGGGTTGGGAGAGTTAGGCTGCTGTTTGGCGCATGACATATGTTTGAGGAAGTAGAAGAGGGGACGTTCTGGCTGACTGAAGAGGCTGGCGCTGGCCTGGTGTTGAGGTGAATAATGTGCATTTTCTCTCCCAGTTGCTTTACTTGGCATAAAACATCCAAACTAAAAGTCAACAGGAAACTCTCCAGACTCATGAAGAATGTGTTATATGTCTCCTTAATATCAATGTTTGCGGTGTTTGCAGGGAAGTCGTTAGTAGAAAGAGTTTCAACTGGTTTGGTGGGGGGCTTCGTTGCACTTTTTACAATGTCAGAATCTTTCAAGGATGGAGCACTACACCTTTTTCTCTTGGCCACTTGAGAGATTTGCGGTTGTAAGAAGACATCAGCTGGGCTCACAACAGTATTACTTGCCAAGAATTCCTTGTTGAGGTAAGCAAGATCAGCAGAGGGTTCAGGGCTACTGCTGATTGAGTAGGTGCTGCTGTTGCTGTTTCACAATTTGTTACAACCTGGTCATTAGTTGTCATTAGTTTATTTACTGCATCGATGCAGCCTTCTACTAGCTCAAGTTCAGTGGAAATAGCACCCATCACCGAAGTAAGATAAGAAGTTATGGGTGTAGTGTGACCGGACTCTTTTTCACCGAAATTTCGCAACGCATTGAGAGCCTTTTTGACCATTTTTACTGGTTTTAAAGAACAACAATACTTCTTAATACTTCTCAATACAAATATAAGTGAGAATACAGAGCCCTAAAGAAGACGGGCTCACTTTAGCAGCAGAGTGGAAGATGATGCTTTATAATGCTATTTTGCTGTTCTTACTATCGGTACTATTTTTTAGCCAACTGTGGTGTGGGGGGAATTTTTAAAACTGTAAGACTGTTGTGAATTGGAATTTGTTCGGGGCTTACCTGACTTTTATGCTGGCGAGGTTGTTGCTCGCAAAGCAGGACTTGTGGGCAGCTGATTGGCCATTGGGGAACCAGTCAGCATCCTGGTTGGATGTGGGCCGGGGAGGGAGCTTGTCACGCCTACATAAGGAGATGCATGGCACGACCGTGCCGGTAATGCTATTTTGCTGTTCTTACTATCGGTACTGTTTTTTAGCCAACTGTGGCGTGGGGGGAATTTTTAAAACTGTAAAACTTATGTGAATTGGAATTTGTTTGGGGCTTACCTGACTTTTCTGCTGGTGAAGTTGTTGCTCGCAAAGCAGGACTTGCGGGCAGCTGATTGGCCATTGGGGAACAAATCAGCATTCCGGTTGGATGTGGGCTGGGGAGGGAGCTTGCCACGGCTACTTAAGGAGACGCACGACACGACTTCGCCAGCGGGCACGCCAAAGGCAAGCCTGTCTGCGCCCATCCACGGCCGGCCGCTGTCAGGGGCCAGTTATTATGCCCCTTTCATCATGTACGCCAGGAAAGATCTCCTGTCCCTTTTTGAAGCAATGCAATCCATTTTGAGCCTGCTTACAATGTCACTAAAGGAACTAGGTGTATTGGTATCCCCTATAAAAGGGGACCATGAGTGTGGTAGCCATCTTAGCACTTAACAGACCAATATGGCCACCGGTCTTACCTCTATAAGGAAAGAGGGAGATCAGGCTGAAATTCGGGTGACATACCTGAATACTCGCTCCTTAGTAAAGCACAAAGATGAAATCTTTTACCTCCTGGAGTCTCAGTCTCCAGATATATTGTTATTAACGGAGACTTGGCTCAAGGAGGAATCCACCCCTGATATACTCTCGGCCCTTCCCAATCAGTACTACATCCTGCAAACTAATAGGACAACAGGGAAGGGGGGGGCGTTGCAGCTATATTTAAAAAAGAGCTCCGATTTGCTAAGCTGTCCACGTTGGACCTATCTTTGGTGGAAAGCTTAGTAATCCATCTGGAGTCTTCGACCTCGTTCCTCACTTGTGTTCTGCTATATAGACCCCCGAATTATATACAGGGATTTGCTCAGGCCCTTGCTGATTCTATAGCGCCCCTAATTATAGATCACGCCAACATTCTTCTTTAGGAGATCTAAATTATTGGGCGAATGAGGAAAAAGGGGGACAGCAAGCCATTGACCTCAACGCTGCCCTTAGTGACCTGAACCTGGAACAATTAGTAAACCGTCCGACCCACATTAAAGGTCACATTATGGACCAGATTCGGACCACGAAAACCCCGGTGAGGAAGCTGAGTATAGCTCCTTGTGGGTGGTCAGACCATCACCTGATTTCTTTCTCAGTGCTCCGGCCGTAGGGGATGGGTCATCTTACCGGACCTGCCATTATTTCTAGAAACTGGGCTCGGGTCAACCTCACAGCCTTCTGCGAGGAACTAGGAAAGTCTCCGCCTGTTCCTGAGGAGGACATCGAAAGATATGAATATAAAGTCACAAGCTGGCTGAGAAAGGTCAGTAATCCCCATACACCAATTCACAGCACCATCTCATCAAGAGGCCATGAAGCCAATAAATGGTTCTCGGAGGACCTGAAATTGGCTAAACTTAATCTTCGACAAGCAGAAAGGAAATGGCGGTCTGAGTACTCGCCAGACCTTAAAACAAGGTATCTCCTACAACTTGAAACGTACAATTCTCACTTAAGGCAAACCAAAGTGAGTTATTTTACAAGTAAAATCCTGAACGCCCCCAATAAAACTAAGGAGATATTCAAGATTGTCACAGACCTCTCCAACACAGACAGAGTGACTCTCCCGTTCACACCCTCACAGAGTTTGTGTGCTTTCTTTGTGAGCAAAATTGAGGCTATTAAAAAGAGCATCCCCCCCAGTTCCTCTGACACTAAGTCATCATGCGATATGAGTAGTCATACGATAGCGTGTTTCCCTAACATATCTCAAGAGGACTTAGCTAAGTTACTGATTAAAATCAAGTCAGGTTCATCCAATGATATTTGTCCCCCAAAGGTCCTAAGAGAAGTTGCAACTTCCTTCGTGGACACTGTATTGCCACTTCTTAATCAATCCATTAATACTGGGTTGGTCCGCAGATCCTTTAAAAAAGCGGTTATTGTACCTCTTCTAAAGAAAGTAGGGGCAGACCCCACAGACATGAACATTTTTTGCCCTGTCTCTCTTCTACCATACTTAGCAAAAATTCTGGAGGCACATGTAGCTCACCATCTTTGTGCATTTATAGAGAAGTCAGTTTCTGGACCTCTGTCAGGCGGGAATTCGGCCCACACACTCCACCGAAGCAGTGATCACGTCAGTGGTTGATGACATGCGCAAGGAAGTAGACAAGGGTAACACATAAGCCCTGGTACTACTAGACTTGTCTGCAGCCTTTGATACGGTCGACCACATTATTCTGGCGACCGGGTTAAGGTCGCTGGTCTGCGGGGCGCGGCGCTGAATTGGATCATATAATTTCTGAGCGATAGATCCCAGTTGGTTAGGCTACCCCCTTTCATCTCGGCAGAGGTCTGAGTGAACTGTGGGGTGCCACAGGGTTCCTCCCTTTCTCCCCATCTTTTCAATGTTTATATTTGGCCTTTGATCAAGTCTCTAAAAAATAGGAAAGTTAACATTTTTAACTATGCCGATGGCATGCAATTACTGTTCGTGATCAATGATAGCTCTACGTCCAGACAGCAATTTCAAGACACTATGCTGTTCATCCGGGATTGGATGAACAGCAATTATTTGAAACTAAATTCGGACAAAACAGAGATAGTCGTCACTAAGAATAGGGTGGTCCGCAGGAACCCCACATTTTGGCCCAGCGAGATGGGATCCCCCCCCAGCACCCAAAAAGGCAGTAAAAAGCTTTGGGGTTATCATCGATGAGAAGCTCTCATTCAAGCAGCAGGTCAGCGCAGTGACCTCAGCCTGCTTCTTCCAACTGCAATGCATAAAAAAGACAAGGAATTTTCTTACGAGGGAAGTTCTGATTCAAGTAATCATAGCATTAGTCATGTCCAGAATTTACTATGCTAACTCCCTTTATCTGGGTCTCCCCAAATTTCTGCTGCGCAGGCTCCAGCTAGTTCAAAATCAGGCCGCTCGGCTGATATCCCACTTGCCCAGAGATGGTCACATCTCTCGTGTGACCAAGGACCTTCACTGGTTGCCAGTGGAACAGAGGACTAGGTTCAAGGTTTGCTGTATGGTCTTTAAGGCCTTATATTTGCATTGCCCTGCCTTCATAAAGTGTTAGATCACTAAGTACTACCCCACCAGAGAACTGAGATCCAGTCACCTACACCACCTGGTCATCCCCACTCATAAAAAACACAGGACTGGAGGGTGTAGGTTCTCCGTTATTGCCCCTCGAGTATGGAATACTTTACCCTTGGAGCTTAGGACTACCCCTAACTATACCAGATGATTCAGACAACTTTTGAAGACATGGCTCTTTAAACAGGCTTACCAGTAATGGTGGATTAGGCCGCATCAGCTACCTAGCGCCAAGAGACCTTCCGGTGAACGTGCTCTTTTGAAATTCTCGGTAACATAACATAACATAACATAACATAACATAACATAACAAAGTCAATACTATTTCTCCCAGAAGTAGGGTCCACACAGCTAAGGACAGGAAAAGCAACAGTATAGCAGGTCTCACAGCCAGCGTACACTTACCTCCTCCCCCTGGTCTTGCTGGCCACCGCTTCCACCCTCCAGTTTGCTAGTCAAAAAATCGGCCCAGTCTTGTTCCTGGATGTTCTAAATCAAAATGTTTATGCGCCTATTCAGATTGTTTATTGTTTCCCAGAAGGTACTTGAGCTGGTTTGCCTTGCACTGAATAATAGTTTGGCCCAGAATGTCCCAGAATGTCTCATTGCTGTTTCTTTTTTCTTCCCATGACCTTTTTTTGTATTCTTTCCTCAGGAGATGTACTTTTTCCCATGCTGCTTGGTTGATGTCGGTTGTTCTTAATTTCTTAATTTCTGGACCGATTTTCTCACTTCTAGTTTCAAGGATTGCAATTTATGCAAGATTGTTTTGTGGGATTTTCTTCGTTTTTGACTTTGAGCGCTTGGCATTAGTGATGTCAACTTTGTTGTGAAGTCTATCCAGGCATTTATTGTATTTGATTTCTCATTTCGACTGGCCAACATCAGTACATTTACTGTGTTTTGTAGAGTTTCGAGGGTGTCATTTGTCCACTTTGGTCACTTTAGATTTGATTGTGTTTACCCTGCTAGCCACTTCTGTATTTACACTGTACTTTGGGGGGATTAGACTGAAGAGGATGTGTTGGTCGGAGTGATCGCTCTTAGTGGTAAATTAAATTGAAAATTGTGATAAGAATGGCATTAATGGTAGGATGACTGCTGTGTAGTCTAAAATAGATAGTGTCTGTGCACGGTGATAGGTGTATTTTGGAGGGGTGTCTTCCATCGATCTACCATTTATCACTCTCATTTCTAGGAACTCTAGCGCTGTTACTAAAGACTGGCTTGTGCGGTTTAGATGAGCAGTTGTTAATTGATGCTGGGGTGGACGTTCCAGTGTATATTATCTGTTGTTAGTTTTTCATCCTCATCTGGGGTATTGATTAGGTTGGAATTAAAGTCTCCTGTCAGTACTATGTCCCAAATTGGATAGGTGAATCTTGTGTCTGAGATTGTTGTAGTAAATATGGAGATAAAAGCTTTTTTTGCTTGCATTTGGGTGAACATAAGTATTAATTAGCAACACAGGATTTGATTTGTTGGTACTCCAGAGGGTAAATTTGATTAGTTGTAATGCGGTGTCTGCGGATATTAGCTGTTCATGTTTAATGTGTAACACTGTAGACATGTAGACTGCCAAACCTCGTTTTGGATGCCCATATTGTTTTTTTTTTCAGCGGACACCCTGTAATGGATGAAGCCTTTCAGGGGTAGGTTGTCTAGTGCCCATGTTTCTTGAAGGGTTATTATGTTGCGTAAATTCCAGTCCTGAGGGGCGTGCCTTCTTCCAGCCATTATTTTGCTCCTGCTATGTTCCATGAGAGTTGATGTAAATTGTCTCTTTTGGGTTTGCTTTCTGGGCTCCCCCCTGGTCAGTCTCCCTTGTGCGCATTGAGTGTTGATGGTAGCCAACTCCATTGCCTTTGGCTTGCGTCTGTATTTGTATCGTGGCCATTGTGGCCATTATTCCTCATTGGTGTTTGTAATCTTCCTCCTTGGGCATTCTGCAACACCGAATATGCCACAGACTTCTCTGGAGATTGTTTTGGGTTATGTTATGATTACAAAGTAAAAGGTCGAAGGTAGCGTGGTGTGCTTGGTTTAATTTGTTGTATGCCCCATGCTTCGAATTGTCTCAAAAAGTTCAAGACGAGTAGCACTATTTCTTCTGTTTGCCAAGTTGTGAGAGTTTGTTCCTTGCGTTTTTGGTTTTCCGCTGGAATAAATTCTACTGATAACAGATTTGAGGATTCTATATGTTGTAACACTGAGATTTCTGCTGTCAATTTTAAAATATTCCCCCTGTTTAGTATGGCATGTCGACCCTGCCATTCATATTCTAATATTAAAATTATTTGTTGTGTTGGAAGTTGGCAGAAGGGAAGATTTCCCCATTTTGAGTGTAGTTGCCTAGTGTCTTCCACCCGGTTTGGCTTGTTGTTGTTTGGACGGTAAACCTGAGGTCCTTTATTGCTTTGACTTGTGGCCTAGGATATTCAGGCAAGTCTGCCTGTTGGTGCACTGTGTGGTCATGAGTTGCATTCTGTGCCTGACTGGGAGGCTTGGTGTTCTAAACATTGGTTTTGTGAGTTTTTGTTGGGCGGGCTTGATTGCTGAGTTTGCCATTCTGCGTGTCTTGGGACATGTTGGAAATGGTGTCTTGTCTGTTAGCTGTTGCCGTTTCCTATTAACGGTGGGCGTCGCTGTGTTGCTCCTTTTTCACAATTACCCATTTGTTTCCTGGTTGTGTCGGATTATGGATGTTTTCAATATTCCATTGTTTTTTTTTTTCTCCAGGCATTTTTTCCCTTGTGTCTTTTACTACCGTTTTGATGACTCTTTCCATTTTGTCATTCTTTGTCAGAATGATTGAGGCTTCTGAGGATGTTGAGTCTATTACCGCTGCTTGGGTTAGGCATGATTCTTCCAATGTATCTATCTCCGTGCTGTTACTTTAGAGGTTCTTGGCTGGACCGGTTTGCCCTTGCCGTCCAGTGTTAGTTCAAATATGGGGTATACTTTCGGTGTCTGTTGTATTGCCAATTGTAGTGTTTTGTTTCTTGCTTTACGTTCATGCTTTTATTGTTTTCTCATTTGGTTGACTGCTTTGGGCTGTTCCATGGTAACTCTTTCTGCAGAAGGTTGCTGGACCTGTTCCAGTGTTGCCCTTCTTGTTTTTTGCTTTTTTTGGGGGGTTTCCTAATTTTCCCATTGGCTGACAGGAGTTTGCGAATTTTCCTTGTTGCTTCAGTTAGGTTTAGAAAGTTTGTCTAACTTAATGGTAGTGAAAGAACTATTGGCCCAGTTGCCTTTTTTGGTGCTTATTATCTGTTCTAGTATCTCTGGTAGGGAGCTTAGTTTGTCAATTATAGGGCCACATGCACAGTTTTCTTGTAGTGATGAGTGACTTGATTGGACTTTTGTTATTAAGTCTGTTAGTTTTTCCACTTTGGTGTTGATGCCTGAGATATTGGAAGCAATAATGTTCATTAAGTCAATTTGGATGTCTAATTTGTCGGATTGCATTGTGAGTGCCCCTGTTGAGGCTTTTAGGGTGTCTATTATTGTATTCAAAATGTCACACTGGCCAATTGGTTCACTGGTCTGCTGCCCTTGTGCTGTTTTTATTCCAGTACTTGGTAGCCCTTTTTGGATTGAGTTTTGTGAGATGTTTAGTTCGAGATGAGGAGCATTGAAGGGGGTGTTGAGGAGAGTTGAAACACGCTTTTCGTTGTTTCTAGCGTGACGTTTGTCAGTTGTCTCTGCATCGTTTTCTGTTGGCATATTATGATCATCTTTTCTCTTATGTGCTTTACCGCTACTCTCCTGGTTTATTATATTAGCTTCCATGGTTTGCAAAAGGTCCTCATTGGATGAGAGGGTAATTGATCTTAGCCAGGGAGTTTCCAAGTTGTCCTGGAGTGTCTGTGTGACTGCTTACAACCCCTGGGTTGTTTCTTGTTTTGAAAGGGCTCTGGGTGTAGAGTGTAAGGAGTTTACCTCCTCCGTATATATGTTTGTTTTTAAGAATTTTATACTTGGTTTCGTATCTTCTTTGTTTTCATGGGGTCTGTATTCCTATGGGGGAACTGTCTCACTCCTTTCCTTTACTTCGTTGCTGGCTCTATTGCTTGTGATTGTCACAGAGTTTTTTTTGTTCTGCAGTGTGAATCCGAGCTTTTTTAATTATAATCTTTTGGTTTCAGTTGCCGTTATTTACTTGATTGGATCTTTCCTTATTTGATATGGGGTTTGATTCCTTCAAGCTTTGGTCACAATTGTACGCATGGTCATATGGTATTTCTGTTTGCTTCTTATGTTGAGTTCGGGTCTATGTTATTCTCTGGGGGGCCAGTGGTGGTAATAGACCTGGTACGTCTCCAGGCATTGAGTAGATTTCTGCTCCTGGGTCTTTGAGGAAAAAGAATTTAGAGCTCATGCTCTCTTTGCCTCTTGTGTCTGCTTTGTCGAATAGAGTTTGTATCGGCAATATTAGGGCGCTCCCCTGTATGTTGCATGGTTCTTTTAGTGTAGTTGTTTTATCCGTTGTTGGTTTTTTGGTACCCGCTTCTGGTACTGGTTGGGTTTTTTTTACCCCAGTATCTGCCTTATTTTTCCTGATCTCATTTCTTTTTGGTGCCTTTTAAGGTTGGCCTGAAGTTTGTTTCTGTTCCTGGCAATTCTGTTAGGACTATGTTTCTGCAGTCTTGGAAACATCCCTTACAGGTTAGAGTGATTAGAGAGAACTTTACTGGTACTGTTGCAACTGGGGTTGTGGTCTAGAGGTCTGTAGGGGATTGGTGGCTTTTGGTTTGGATGGAGGGCGGCGCCCGAAGTTGTGGTAGTGGAAAGCAGAGTGAGTTGGACCAAGGCAGGAGCCACGGTCTAAACTGATGCTGGCCCTGCTACTCGGGTCCCCGGACTTTAACCCAGAAGACTTCTACCCCTTTTGCACACCACTCTGGTTCACCTCTTCCTCTTCTCCGACACTCTGCTACTCCCTCTGTTGCACGTACCTGCTGGTTCGCACCTCATCTCACCAGCGTATTACTGGTTGTTGGTGTCAGGTTACTAGTGGCTTGGATAGTTCTAATGGCTCCAGTGCACAAGTGCACAAATGACAAATTGCTGGTAAATCGGGAAGGTCGGATGGTTCAGGTGAGTCAGGTGACTCAGTTTTCCTGTGCCTTAATCTTGTCTTAATTGATGTTGCCTTGACTTGCTTAGACTTGCCTTAATCTTGATCCCCCTAATTGCCTCAGATTGATGCAGGAATGTGTGCAGAGAATTGTATTTTTTTCTCTGCACAGAATGGCCCTTAAAACAAGTGGGCTTTAGTTTTTGCTAGTTTTAGTTGTTTTTGGGCTGGTCATAAAGCAATACTCATTAAAATGCTACAGCTTCCCGTTTTATAAAAATATTATTTATAAACTTATATACTTGGCTAGTCATCGGAGTATAAGGTTGTGTCATTTAGCTTGCTGTGATGTGTACAGAATGCCTAGGAGGCATATAATGTCTGCTCAGTTGCACCTAAGATTTTAATTAGGGGCAGCAGGGAGCTGTGAGGAGGGGGAACGAATGATGTTCTTCTGAGGCTGAAGCTGGGGTGGAGGAGGCCGTTGGGCAGTGGTGGATGCTGAGCGGGAGCTCACCGGGCCAGCCCACAAGCCTTGCTCAGAACTGGCTGGACCGCTTCCACAGGGGCCAGAGCTCACGCTCTTCAGGGGTTCGCTATACCCCCACACTCGGCTGCGCTCAGTTGTACCTCATCTTGGCCTCTGCTGCCTTTGCCGTCCTGCCCAGGTGCCTTTCAGTGCATGGTTCAGCTTGTCTCACACCTGGACACAGCGGCTCCAGAGGCACTTTGCTCAGAGCTCAGCTTGTCCTGCCTCACAGTCTCCTGTCGCACTGTCGCTCTCTGCGTACACGTGTCACATCCACTGATCCCTGTTGAAAATATACCTCAGCAATTGTTCAAGCACAGGATAGGATGAAACTGTCTATTGGTTTCATTGTTTGTGGACTGAAATTGAACTTTAACAAGGCACAGTTTTAAAGGTGCAAAAAGGTAAAACGTTTTTAACTGGAGAAGAAGTATACAAAAATAAAATCCTACGTTTATCGCTGCTTCATAGTTTGCTGGAAAAACCTGCGTATCAAGTGACCTTTTCTGTTTTTTAATGGGCAATGTTTTTTATCACTTGCCTTTTTGTCAGTTATGTGATGTGTTAGACCTGGCATCCTTGGCGTGGTTTCCCCTGACTTTTTGCCTCTACCTCCTGTCTTTTTGGTTGTGTTCTGGACATTTTTGCTGGTTTAAGAGCTCTGGGCGCTTTGCCACTGCTGATCAGTGTCAAAGTGCAAGTGTTAACTGTGTAAATTGTAATTCTGATCAGTTATCCATGATTGGCATATTTGATTTACGGGTAAGTCCATAGTAAAGTGTGTCAGGGCCTGTAAATCAAATGCTACTTGTGGGCTTCCAGCACTGGTTGTGCCACCCACATGAGTAGCCCTGTAAATGTGTCTCAGACCTGTCACTGCAGTGTCTGCACACGCAGATTTTAACTGCTGTGTCACCTGGCAAGTGCACCCACTTGTCAGGCCCTAACCTTGCCTTTTCTTACATGTAAGGTACCCCTCAGGTAGGCCCAATGTAGCACTGAGGGCAGGGTACAGTGTATGTGAAAAGTAGAACATGTACTGGTGTGTGTTACATGTCCTGATAGTGAAATACTGTGTTATTCGTTTTTAACTATTGAAAGGCTGTCTGTTCCATAGGTTATCATGGGAGCTGCCTTGTAACATCTTACAAGTGTAACTTTCGTTTGGGACAAGATGGAGAAATCGAGTTTAGGCTCTCTGAACTAAGAATTTAATAACACACCTTTAGTAAAGGTGGTTTTTAAATTGGGTGTTTGAAAATACCACTTTTAGAAAGGGGGCATTTTCTTGCTTTAACATTCTGTGTGCCTCTGCCTGGTATTGGAGTGAAAGGAGCTGGGGATGTGCATTCCCTCTAGACAGTCACAAGGGGGGTTGAGGTGTGTCCTGCCTATCCTTGGTGACTCCTAGCCTGGCTGAATAGACCTTTCTGCATTTAGAGTGGTGGGAGGAGTTTTCACTAGCACCTGAATAGGCTGTGTCTGCTCTGCACAATGCTGTCTCCACCTCCTGTAGTGAAGCTGGACCAGGGAGGTCAGAACTGGTTTTACTGAGCTTAGAGATTCTTGAAACAAAGACTACAAAGATAAAATGGGGTATAAATATCAGACCAAAAGCCTCAGAACTTTAGATTACTTCTGGAATCAAGAAGAACCTCTGCCAAGGAAGAAGAGCTGAAGAGCTGTGAGGAGGAGCACTGCCCCTTTCCTGTGTGTTGCTTTGTTGGGCTGGCCTGCAGTTGCTGCTTTTGCTAAAGAGAGTACAAAGACTGGACTTTGCTTTGAAACCTGCTTGAGAAGATTCTCCAAGGGCTTGTGTGTGCTTGCCTCCTGTTCTGAAGTCTCATTTGCCCACAGCTTCCTGGAACTCCACTGCTGGGAGTTCTGACCTGCCAGGAGGTGCCTATTCCAGTTCTGGGCCTCTGGAGGCTGTTCCCGCTACAGGAAGCTGCCAAGAACTAATGTTCTGAAGGAAATCTACACTTTGTCCTCCTTGCAGCTGAATTTTTAAACGCAGCACTGCTGTGTGGGAGAAATTCCCGACGCACAGCCCCGTGCAGCCGAAAAATTGATGCAGCGCATTCTAGTGCCCTGAGAAACCGCCGCACACTGAGTCCTGTGCACTGATCTCTGACGCAGAAGATCAACGCACTGACTCCGATGCAGGCCCTGCTAGGCGGCAAGAAGAAATGACTCATTTCCAGTCGGCGGCTGGAGAAATCGACGCAGCACCTGGTTTGCCGGCGCCACATCACCTCCAGTGTGTCCGGATTTTCCACGCATCGCACCTGTGCACCAAATCTACAACAATGCTGGCGCTGCAGTAAGAAACCAACGCATCACCTCCACACGCGGTAAGAAACTGACACCTTACTTCCTCTCCAGTAAGGAAATGACACATCACCTCCCCTGGAGCAAGGAACCAACGCATCACCTTCCCTGTGGCTGTTTTAACTTGTGATTTTGATGCATCCCAGGAACTTCGAGCTGAAAGTGACACATCCATAGGTTCCTATGGACAGAACAGTTTTTACCTTTTAAAAGTCATAGCTTGCTATCTGTGTGTTGGATTTTTGGCGTTTTGGTCGGTTTAGATAAAGATATTTAATTTTTCTAAAGTGGTGTTGTTCATTTGTGGTGTATTCACCATGTTACTGTGGGTTAAATTACAAATTCATTGTACGTTGCCTCTGTAGTTTAGCCTGACTGCTCTGTGCCAAGCTAACAAAGGGTGAGTACAGGCAAATGTAGGTGTGTACTTTACTCATCCTGACTAGAAGGAAGGGTCCCTACTTAGACTGGGTGCAAGCAACTGCCAACTAGAGACCCCCATTTCTAACATGATGTATTGTAAATTATTTTGCTATTCCTTAATAAAGAGCAAGCCAAAGTTAAATAGTGAGATTCTCCTACTGTGGTCTAATTTGGCCAACTAAAGGCTTGACTACTTCATTATCTACAGAATGTGTGCATGCCAAAGAAAACAATAGATGACTAAACATTCCACAAAAGGGCAAGAAATGCATATTATATGTGCATTCCTTTAATCCCAGTCCAGCAGTATCAATAAAAAGTTACACCAAAGTGCTGAAATGGCATGTTGGGAAGGCATATCCTTAGCAACAGCCTCTTCATATTACTTCTTCTTGAGTGCTCAGCACCTAGGCTAGTCCATCTCTGACTCTGCCCCTCACCACATAAAATCCTACATTACCATTGTTGTTGAGAAATAAGAGGGTTGCAGTCCTCTTGAATATAAATAAACCACAGTCAGAAATTGGACAACAGTGCACCCATCATCCTAAAGCACCTGTTTGAGGGATAATTATTCACAACAGCAACATTTTTCATCTACGTTTACAACCATTCCCCCAAACCCAGACATGAAAAAAATATTAAAGGATCAGTCGTGAGAGAGACATGCCCCCTGGACCAACCATGTGCATGCCTCACATAGAAAAACATTTGTAAATACTCATGTTTATTTGCCCCAAATGCAATAAGTATAAAAATGCATGACAATGAAATCCCCCTTAAGAAAATAAAACTTGAGATAACTGCTAACAAGACATTACTTAGAAACCTCCCAAAATTTAGCATAAATATTTCAGTACCGCCAACGGTTTAGGGAGCAAGAAAAAGTGCTCAGCAAAGGTGCTCATAAGAATCTCCCTCAGCCAGGAACTTAACAACCACCTACACTGTGCCTGATCCCCTATGTGGTAGAAGGAATAGTTCCAGCGCACCAGCTGATGGAAAATTTAGCAACATACATGTTGCTCTGTATATGAGTTTTGTGTTTTTAAAATGTATACTAACTTCTACATTCTGAACTTTTATGTAATAGACAGGTCACTGCGGGAATCAGCAGCAATCATCTGCGGCTAAAAACCTTGTTAGAAGGTAGAACTGTTTATCAATTTCTTCATTTGTAGGTGAAGATTAACTACTGGTGGGAAAGCTTGATTGCCCAAGTCAACATACCCTGGAAAAAAGCACATCTGCAACAGAGGTGAAGACTTTTACATTTCTTGGCAGTATGTCATGATCCGCTGGCGTATTGGCAGCTGAGAGATAAAAGAATGTTGTAGTTAATTTCTTGTTTTCATTGATTCAGGGGAGAGCTCTTCGCCCATGCAGGTGGAGGTATTTTGGATGTTCCCACAGGTAGGAACCCTGACTGGTATGAAGGAGATGATTTATTTACAAGTGCTCTATTAATGGTAAAAAGCCTTTTCCACTAAGTCTTTTCACAACTTTCCTTTAAAACAAAGGTTTTACAACAAGGATATATTTTCCATGCATGTCTTTACCACGCTTTATGGTAAGTATAGGTAAAAGTAGGTAACATGTTTTAATTTATATACATATATGTGAATATATATATATATAAATTCACTGAAAAAACCACAGGTTTCAGGAACGTTATAGTTAGTTGGACATTTCGCTCATATAAAACCAGAGAAATTTGGCCGTTATAGTTAGTAGAGCTAACTATAACTCGCGCCCCCGCAATGCACTGCTGATGATGTCACATATTACATCACTCATGACATGGTCAGTGACATCACTGATGACATCACTGATGACATCTCAAATGACATCACTGATGACATCATCCAGTGACTGAGTGTTTCTGAAAAGTTTAAGAATGTTATCTATATATACGCCAAGGTGTATTAAAGAATGAGTGGGTGTATGAGTGTCTGTATGGATGACTTTGTGGGTGCGTGACTGACTGTATAAGTGAGTGATTAAACATGTCTTAGTGAATGCATGGGTGAGTGACTAATCTGTGTGAAGGTCTGTATCAGTCTGTCAGTTGGTGTGTAAGTGGCTGCATAGGTTGGTGAGTAGCTACATAAGTGTCTATGTGGGTTAAGGATTGGTTGTCTGAGTACCTGTATGGGTGCCTGAGTGTCTGTGTGGGTGGGTGGGGGGTGTGTGACTCCCTGCATGGATGTGTGAGTGGGTGATTCACTGGGTGTATTGGTTCATGAGTGCGTCTGTGAGGGGCTGTATGGGTGGGTGAGTGTGTGTATGGCTATGTTGGTGAGTGAATGGATGTCTCAATGGTACATGTATGAGTAACTGCATATGTGAAAGGCAGTATATGTGAGTGTTGGAGTATATAAGTGACTATATGTGAGAGTGAGTGATTGTGAGAATGGCTGTATGGATGAGTGTGTGCCAGTGATTGTATAAGAGACTAAGTATGTGTTAATATCTGTATGAATAAGTGAGGTGATGTGTGTATAACTGTATAATGAGTAAATGGCAGTGTGATTGATTCTTTGGGTGACTGACTATGTGTGTGAGTAACTCTATGTGTGAGTGGCGGTGTGTGAGTATCTGTATAGGTGTATGAGTGCATATATCAGTGGCTGTATTGATCATTGACTGTGTGTATGAGTGAGTGTATGGGTGAGTGGATGTGTGGGTAGACCTATGAATTAGTGAGTGGGTATGTACTAACTGGTATTGGTGTGTCTATGGTTTCAAGAATGTTAGTCTGTATTTTTAAAAAGGTATATGAAACATTATATTAGGGTGTGAGGAGGTGCATCAGATATTAAGTGGATGATGTCATCAGTGATGTCATCAGTGATGTCATTTGAGATGTCATCAGTGATGTCATGAGTGATGTCACTGACCATGTCATGAGTGATGTAATATGTGATGTCATAAGCAGTGCATTGTGGGGGCGCGAGTTATAGTTAGCTCTACTAACTATAAAGGCCGAATTTCTCTGGCTTTATACGAGTGAAATGTCCCACTAACTATAACGTCCCTGAAACCTGTGGTTTTTTCAGTGAATTTCTAAGGTTTTTTAAATGATAATTTCTAACTATAACGTCCCTGAAACCTATGGTTTTTTCAGTGAATTTCTCAGGTTTTTTTAAATGCTAATTTCTAACAATAACGTCCCTGAAACCTATGGTTTTTCAGTGAATTTCAAAGGATTTTTAAATGCTAATTTCTAACTATAACGTCCCTGAAACCTATGGTTTTTTCAGTGAATTTCTAAGGTTTTTTTAAATGCTAATTTCTAACTATAACGTCCCTGAAACCTATGGTTTTTTCAGTGAATTTCTAAGGTTTTTTTAAATGCTAATTGCTAACTACAACATCTGTGAAACTTGTTTTTTTTTGTGAATATATATATACATTTACAAAAAGATTTTTAAATATATTTTAATGTTTTTATATACATGTTTTCTATACTTTATATATATATGCAGTAAATAGTTTATTTTTAAATATAAAAATGGGATGCAAGATGCTACCTTGCCATGATACAGGGGAATGATTGGATGAGTGCATGGGTAGTGCCTGAGTGATTGGATGAGTGCATGGGAAGTGCCTGGGTGACTGGATAAGTGCGTGGGTAGTACCTGAGAAAAATGCAGGAGTGTATGCATATTGCCTGAGTGAATGGTTGAGTGCAAGGATAGTGTGTACTGATTGGATGAGTGCATGGGTAGAACCTAAGTGAATGATTGAGTGCAAGAGTGGTGCCTGAGTGATTGGATGAGTGCATGGGCAGTACATGAGTGAATGCATGAGTGCTAGGATACTACATAAGTGATTGGATGAGCGCATCAGTAATGCCTGGGTGATTGGATGAGTGCAAGGTAGTGCCTGGGTCATTGGATTAGTGCTTGGGTAGTGCCTGGGTGATTGAATGAGTGCATGGGTAGTGCCTGAGTGAATGGAAGAGTGCATGGGTAGTGCCTGGCTCATTGGATGAGTGAAAGGGTCCTGCCTGGGTGATTGGATGAATGCTTAGGTAGTGCCTGAGTGAATGATGAGTGCAAGGCTAGTGCCTGGCTGATTGGATGAGTGCATGGGTAGTGCCTGAGTGAATGGTTGACTGTAATAGTAGTGCCTGGGTGATTGGATAACTGCATGAGTGCATGCGCAGTGACTGTTTGATTGGATGACTGCATGGGTAGTGCCTCAGTGAATGCATGACTGCAAATGTAGTACCTGGGTGTTTGAGTGAGTGCATGGGTAGTGCCTGAGTGAATGGATTAGTGCAAGGGTAGTGCCTGGCTCATTGGATGAGTATATGGGTAGTGTCTGGGTGATTGGATGAATGCATGGGTAGTGCCTGAGTGAATGGAAGAGTGCAAGGCTAGTGCCTGGGTGATTGGATGATTGCATGGATAGTGCCTGAGTGAATGGTTGAGAGTAATAGTAGAGCCTGGGTGATTGGATGAGTGCATGACTTGTGGGGTATGTGATTGCATGAGTGCATTCGTAGTGTCTGGTTGATTGGATGACTGCATGAGTAGTGCCTCAGAGAATGGATGTGTGTATGTGTAGTGTCTGAAAGAATGGATGAGTGCAAGGTTAGCATTTGAATGATTGGATGAGTGCATGGGTTGTGCCTCAATAAATGCATGAGTGCAAAAGTAGTGCCTGGGTGATTGAATGAGTGCATGGGTAGTGCTTGAGTGAACAGATGAGTCCAAGGGTAGTGCCTGGGTCATTGCATAAGTGCATGGGTAGTGCCTGAGAGAATGGATGAGTGCATGGGTAGTACCTCAGTGAATGGTTGAGTGCAAGGGTTGTGCCTGAGTGATTGGATGAGTGCATCGGTAGTGCCTGGGTGGTTTTATGAGTGCATGGGTAGTGCATGAGTGATTGGATGAGTGCATGCGTAGTGCCTGTGTGATTGGATGAGTGCAAGCATAGTGCCTGAAAGAATGCATAAGTTCATGGTTAGTGACTGAGTGAATGCTTGAGTTGAAAAGTAGTGCTTCAGTGATTGGATGAGTGCAAGGGTAGTGTCTGGGTGATTGGATGAATGCATGCGTAGTGCTTGGATGAGTGCATACATAGGGCCTGAGAGAATGCATGAGTTCATGGGTAGTGCCTGAGTAATTAGATGAGTGCATGGATAGTGTTTTAGTGATTGGATGAGTGCATGGCAGTGCCTGGGTGACTGGATGAGTTCATGGGTATTGCCTACAAGAATGGATGAGTGCATGGGTAGTGCCTCAGTGATAGAATGAGACCATGCGTAGTGCCTGAGTGAATGGTTTAGTGCAAGGATAGTGCTTGAATGATTGGATAAATGCATGGGTAGTGCCTGGGGGACTAGATGAGTGCAAGAGTAGTGCCTGCGTCATTAGATAAGTACATGGGTAGTACGTGAGAGAATGCAGGAGTGTATGCATAGCGCCTGAGTGAAAGGATGAGTGCAAGTATAGTGCCTGGGTGATTGGATGAGTGCGTGGGTAGTGCCTGAGTGATTGGATGAGTGCATGGGAAGTGCCCGGATGACTTGACAAGTGCATGGGTAGTACCTGAGAGAATGCAGGAGTGTATGAATAGTGCCTGAGTGAATGATTGAGTGCAAGGATAGTGCGTGAGTGATTGGATGAGTGCATGGGTAGTACCTAAGTGAATAACTGAGTACAAGAGTAGTGCCTGAGTGATTGGATGAGTGTAATAGTAGAGCCTTTTTTTCTGGCAGCTTCACTATTCACCGACTGCTCAGAATGTTGGTCCTAGCCAAATATACAACAGCAGCCCTTCCCATGTCACTGTTGTAAGTATCACCATGTTTCCGAAGGCTTCAATGCGTGTGTCTGTGCCTTTTCCTAGCGACATGATACATAAAAAGAAACCTAGAAATAGTAGAATGCCTGAGTTTCAGACCGCATGCTCTGTAAGTTTCTGTAGAAGAGGGTGTATGTATTCCTTTCTGCTCGTGGATATTCACCAGTCTATTTGAGGGGTTCTGTGACACCTACATAGATAAGACATGTCTCCCTCTGCGAACGAATAATGGAGTGGAACTGAGAAAATTAGTGCACCTGTATGAGAAGCTACCAGTTTTTTAAGCTAGGATCTTCAGTCGCACAGCACGTGTCAAAATACATGTACAAGTAGACACATACCTGAGTCAAGAGATCACGCATACCTTTAAACTTGACAGAGTGCACTTCCCATTGCAAGCAGATACCTAAAGTTATACGGCCTACTTCAAGTGTACCTTTCAAGAGATTCATATGAAGTAGCCTAATCCGTAATCCCTCTGCAAACACCAGCAGTGCTCCAAGAGGCGCGTTTGCAGAGTGATGTAAAAAGGGGCGTGGCCTCCGACCACGTCTCAGCAATCCCACTGTGTGTGGCTTACTGGAGGTACCTGGTGGGCTAGTTGGCCCCTAAGGACCCTTAGCAGTGATGGGGACTTCATTCCCCAACCAAGAGCATGCCAGGAGGCGTGTTTGCAGAGTAGTGGAGAAAGGGGGCAGGCCTCCGGCGAGTTGCCGACTTCCTTTTATTTTTTTATTTTAGGAAGGTGGCCTGTGTGGCCCTCCTTCCCTTGACCCTTTTGGGCCCCATGGCCTGAGACATTTTTTCTAAATAAAAAAAATAAAAAGGAAGGAAGGCGCGCGGCTCCCCCTCCCGATGCCGATTTCGGCCCCGGAGACCCCATCCCCTGGAGCTAGGCATTTGTTCTTTTTTGTTTTAAAGGGGAGGGGGCCCATTCGGCCCCCTCCCCTTGCTGATTTCAGCCCTGGGGACCCCATCCCCTGGGGCCTGGCCATTTTTTTTTAAAAATTCAAGAGAGGGGGCCAAGCGGCTCCCTTCCCAGACCGATTTCAGCCCCGGGGACACCATCCCCTGGGGCCCGGCCCTTCCATTTTTTTTTAAAGGGAGCGTGGCTGAGTGGCCCCCCCTCCCAGGCCATTTTTGGTCCCGGGGACCCCCTCCTCTGGGGCATGGCCACAACGTTGGGGACCGCGGGGGAAGACACAAGTCCCCCGTGGTCCCTGCCAGCTCCCTGCCTCCTGTGAATGAATGAATGAATTGACATTTATAGAGCGCATGGCTACCCGAAGGCATCCCAGCGCTAAGTGGGCAGATGAAGTCCCTATCGGTTATTTGGGGAAGAGCCAGGTTTTCAGAGCCCTACGAAAGGCAAGGAGGTTGGGTTCTTTACGAAGCTGAAGAGGGAGAGAGTTCCAGAGCCTGGAGGCATTGTAGGAGAAGAGTCGCCCCCACTTTTAGCCCTCCTGATTCTAGGAACCACGGCCAGATGAAGCTCATCTGAACGTAGACGTCTGTTGGCTCGATAAGGCTGAACAAGGGGGCTATGATAGCTGGACCCTTTCCTCTAATCAGCTTGTAGGCTATACACAGAGCCTTAAAGGAAACTCTTTCCCGAACAGGAAGCCAGTGGAGCGACTTCAAAGCTGGTTTGGCCGAGTGATGTCGCGGGACTCCCAGGAGAATCCTTGCCGCACAATTTTGCACGGTCTGGAGTTTGGCCAGGACTGAACCTGGGGCGCCCAAATAAAGGGCGTTTCCGTAGTCCAGACGTGATAAAATCAGCGCCTGGACCATGATTTTTCTGGATTGCAAAGGAAGTAACGGAAGCACTTTACGAAGAGTTCGTAACATACCAAAGCAGGAGGCCACCACCTTTCTGGCTTGGGTCCTAAAACTAAGATCTGAGTCCAGCCAGACGCCCAAGCTCTTAATCTCTGGCTTGGGAAGTGGTGGCGGGCCCATACTTACTGGCCACATGGTGTCTGCCTTGAAGAGGGAAGGGTTGCCAAGGAGCATTATTTCGGTCTTTTCCCCATTCAGTTTAAGATGAGAAAGTTTCATCCATTTTATTACCTCTTCAAGGCAGGGGTGGAGACAGATAGACGCCCTATCAGCATGATTCAATGCAACCACCAATTGAGTATCGTCTGCATACGTAATAATATGAACCCCATAGGGGAGACAATATTGGCAAGAGGGGCCATGTAAGCATTGAACAAAGTAGGGCTCAGAGAAGACCCCTGGGGAACCCCACAGGGTAAAGGCCAAAGGTCTGAGCTGGCTCCTCCAACAAAGACTTGAAAATTTCTGTCCTCCAGGAACGACTTTATCCAGGTCAGAGCACTTCCTGCCACACCCAGGTTGCTAAGTCGTTCGACCAGGATCCGGTGATTGACCGTGTCGAAGGCTGCGCTAAGGTCCAGAAGGACCACAGCCAAAGAGCCTCCAGCATCGAGGATTTTCCTAGATTCCTCGATGACTGCTAATAGAGCTGTTTCGGTTCCTTGGCCTGGGCGAAAGCCTGTTTGCGAGGGATGTAGAAGGTTTGAGGCCTCCAGATGTCTAGATAGTACTGAGTTGACATGTTTCTCAGCGATTTTACTTACAGCTGGAAGTAAGGAAATAGGCCGATAATTGGCCAGACAATCCGGATCCAGGCTAGGTTTTTTCAATAAAGGCTTCACCATGGCTTTTTTCCAAGGTGGTGGGACTATACCGGTGGCAAGTGAGGAGTTAATCAGATCTAAAATGGGAGGGCCCACAAATTTAGACACTAATTTCAGAATTTTGAGTGGGGCAGGGTCACTAGGTGACCCGCTTTTCACGATTGCTGAAGTTGTCTGAAAGGTCTCCTCATTCATTGGGGGAAAAACTTCCAGTAATGGTTCCAAGCCCTGATGGCTAATGGCTTTGGATTGGGGGCTTGTATGGGGATCCATTGGGGTGAAAGCACAACATATTGATTGGATCTTATTATGAAAATATTCAGCTAGCTCGTTGCAGCGCTGATCTGTTACTTCAAAAGTATCAGGAGGAGATGGAATTTTCAAAAGTTTCTTCGCAATACAAAATGTTTCACGAGGGGAATTTGCTGCGAGAGAGATTTTCTCCTCGAAGTAAGAGGTCTGTGCCTTTGTAATTTCCCTCTTATAAGCTTTAATAGCCTCCCTGTAGTCCCTTTTCCTACTAGGGGAGAATTCCTTCCTCCAGGTCCTCTCACATTTTTTACATATCTGCTTGAGTTCTCGCAATTTAGGTGTATACCAGGGCAGTCTATTAGGTCCAATATGTATCTGGGTGGTCTTTTTGGGGAGGACTTGGTCTAGTGTTTCATCGATCCACAAATTAAATTGATCGTTAGCTAACGTGGGATCGGGGTGAGGGGATGGCTTGGATTTTTCTAGCGCAGAGGTCCAAGTTTCTATAGAAAGTTTCGGCCAACTACGTGCCGTTATTAGTGTTCGCCGAGAGGGTGCCAAGACTTGAGGAGGGGACCACAGAAAGGGGATCAAAAGTGATCTGACCAGGGGATGGGGATAGGTTCCTGGCAGAATAGCTCCTGTGGGAGCCTGCATTGCTTTTGGACAAAGGGAGCTGCAAACATGCAGCTCCCTTCGCCCAAAAGCAATTCAGCTTCGCTTCATGGAAGCGAGAGCATTTTCAATGCTCTTGCTTCCATGAAGTGAAGCAGAGTTTGCTACAGCATGGCGGGAGCAGTGCTCCTGCCATGCCATAGCAAACTGCAATGTCTCAGGGGTGGGCACCCCGGGACATTGCTGGAGCAATATATATGTATGTAGGGTGATTCTTAGACATTAAACCATGTCCAAGTTTTGAGCCCTATTGGGATACAATTTTGAAGCTTTTGATCGGAAACTTTATTTTCAATTTCGAGTGGGCTCTCTTCCACTAAAATCATTTACTTCTAAATGGACTGCATCTGATGACAATAAATGCCCTTATTGCTTAGACCACATCGAAACCTATCCCCATGTGCTGTTTGTCTGTCCAGCCTATGTAGGCCCGCGTAAGAAATGGCTTTTACCGATTAGCAAGAACTTAGGTACCAGACACTGTAATGTTGCCCAGAGAATATTGTGAAAAAATCTTTCTCCATGTTATGCACTAAGGGGATATTTTCAAGAACGTGTGATAATTAACGCAAAATTAGCTTAACGCAACTTTGCACATCGCAGTCTATCGCGGGAAAATAACACTATGTTAACGTATTCTCAACCCGGCGGCACCATGCGATAGTCTCACGACAACGCGCCAAATGACCGCGTTAAAATCAACGCGACGCCGAAAAAACACGAACGCGAAAAAAGTTGCGATGTGGCCAACCGCGATAAAGAAATTTGCGATAACCAGAGACAGGCTTGCAATTCCCACGCGTCATGCGGGAAAATGCACCATAAAAGCACCGAAAAACACAGACAAAATAATTCAAACTGCGTAGCACCATGGAGGAAGCCGGAGCAAGTACAGAACCCCACAAGCCCCCAGGAGGACCAGCCTGAGACCTCGGGGTCACGGAAGGGCAAGGAGAAGAAGAAGAGGTTCAGTCCGCAGGAAAACAGGATCATCATCACAGAGGTGATAGAACACCACCAACAACTGTTCGTCACCTCCAACGTGTCATTGGTAAATAAAAATGCAATATGGCAGTCCATCCTGGACAAGGTGAATGCAGTCGGAGTGAGGAGGAGGACAATTGGAGAGGTCAAGAGGCGCTGGAATGATGCGAAGCGCAAAACCAAGAAGAAACTCGCTGACAACCACCAGGCAGCAATGCACACTGGAGGTGGCAGTCCAGCGGAACACCAGGAGCTGGATGAGATGGAGGAAATGGTGGCCACAGTCATCAGTGGGGAGACGGTGGCAGGAGTTGGGGGTCCGGACACTGCTCGACATGACCTGACACAACAGCACCAGGGTGAGTACCGAACAGGGACTGGGGGGACGGGGGAGATGGGCAAAATGGCACACATGCACAAGTAAGTAGAGCACACTGCACACCCACAATGACTCTGGATCATGTCCCTGATCCCCTTGGCATACTGCAGCACACATACATTCAGCAAGTAGGCCCCCGTCCACTATGGACACAAAGGGGTCCCTCCCCACACAGCACCAATCTCACAACCAACCCATGCACACGTGTCAAAACCAGCAAAGCTGCGTGTCTGTGAGCCACCATGACAATGCAAGTGACACTGCATGACGAATAGCATGGCTGCAGTCCAATTATCATGACATGGTGCACGGCACGACACTGAGGTGGCTGAGTGTGGAACACATCCGTAAAGGAGAAGGTCACACTCTGACACATCCACGTGCACAAACAACCCCTGACACCAACAACACATCTGCGGATAAACCATGCACAAGAGTCCAAAATCCGAACTAAAGCCAAAATTAGCCAAGTCTGCGACATCTCAGCACTGTAGAAGCACAGAAGTCAAAGGCACACCGCCTCAAAGGGATAAGGGGCAGCAAAATCACAGCTGCAGGGGCGACTCTCCCACAATGCAGCACACACACATAGCAATAACAGCAAGTGCAACACTCCCACTACAGAACAGAGGACACAACTGGTTCCGCTTGTGCGTAGGAACTGGCCAATCACATCTGGCATAGCAGGAAACTGTGAGATGATAATGTACGTGTACAACCTCACATCCGTGATGTAGTGCAAATGTCCACTGTCCCGCATCAAATAGTCAGCTCCTCCCAAACAGTCACAATGTACATTGTCATGCAGTCTGTATGTAAACCTGAACAATGCGTCAACATACATGTCAACACAATGTTAAAATGCATCTCCCCTTCACATTGCAGAGGGACAATCAACACCTCCTGCAGAGCAGACCAGACAACTCATCAGTGATGATGAAGAGGACCTCCACACCTTCGACACCGACGCCCTACAACAGCTCATGGACAGCTACGGCAGCCCACCTCCAGGAGCAGGGCAGCCCAGCTGCATCGAGGAGACCCCACCCCCTGCACAGACCACACAGCAGGAAGCACCCACCACCACAGCTGGCTCCCAGCACCTCACTGAAGAACACATCGCATTCCAAGGCCATGTGTTAGACTGCCAGAAGGAGGTGGCTGAACAGGTGCGGGTGGGGTTCAACCTCATGGCAGCCAAACTAGATGACATACGTGGGTGTCTAAGTCCCACAGGGACCACTTACACTCCCTTACGGACACCCACAGTTCATTCCATGATGTCCAACAATCCATGCCCGACATCGCTGGAGTCATGACTCTGAGAGGAGAACAACTGTCTAGTCAGAGTGGCCTTAGCGATGTCAGCCGAGAGTTGGCACAGATGCTGAGGATAATGGAGAACATGGAGCGGATGCATGCGGAAAGAATGGCTGCCACGGATGCACACCAGCGAAAAGTTGTTGGGATCTTTCATGCCCTGCAGATCCTCATCATCGTATTGCTGCCACTAAGGCAGTCGCTGATGAATGCTGCTGGTACTTCTACACACACATCTCCGGCCCCTGATGTGTCAGTGGCACACAGTGCTGCAGACCAAACATCAGCAGCCACATGTCAGACAGATGACATAGAGGACGAAGATGCGGGTGATACCATCTTTGTAGTAAGAAGGAGCCAGTAGCATTCTTCTCCGCCATATGCCCTGTTTCAGCTTGGTTCTGCCCTCTGCATCATGCCCTGTAACAACACCTCCCACTGTCCCCCGAAACACTCTGCGACACTCACCTTGGACCTCGACATGGACTGCCATATTTTGTTTGCTTACCAATGACACAGCAATCAGACTGCATACTGTACTCTTCCTCTTCCGATGTACTTGTCAATCCCTAAATGACTCTGGCTGGCCCTCCACTGGGCTACAATGTAATGTGGGGTTTGCATGGCCATGTACTGCTTCAGCTCCGACACTCCACCGAATGTGAATAAATCATTCAAATTCACACAGATGTGTCATGTCCATAATCGATCAAGTATGAAAGTATGGATGAATGTAAGGACATTGATTGCCCAAAAAGGTACACCCTGGGAAATGAAAGCAATGCGCATGTTTGACCGTGACACACATCGGAAGTGAGATGACTGGGAATGTGTGCACTAGCTGTGGCCTCATTGCTCTGAAACAACAATCGCGCAATTTCTCAACTATGCCCCACGCAATGTTAGAAATAGGGCTGGGTATGAAATGTCAAAGTCGTTGGCAGACCAAGTAGTGTCCACCATCACATTTGACAACAGAACATCTCTTCGCATACCTACTCACACTCAACTGGGTGGACACAGCCTGTAGTGATGGATCACATTGATCCACATGGCAAGAATATGGACACCATACTCACATTGCTGAAGACACGTAAGAGCACAGGTCTATCAGCAACTATCCCGACCACTATGTCTGGCTCACAGAGGTGGAGCTGGCAATAGGGACTCACCCCTAAGTGAAATGCGTCAGTCAGTCCCTCCCTGTGTACGGACAATGCTCATTGAGGCACACGATTTGTCATTCTAATCAACACTCCTTACAGTTGAACACTAGTGGAGTTACGTAGACTTTATTAGCATGTGCGTGTCAGTACGGGCAAGACAAGGGCCACAACATGCAGACCAATGCATCAGACACTAACAGGCAGCATTTGGTCACGGTACAGTTCCACGTGACAGGCGTTGTGCATGCGCCCGGGATGTTCTGCCATTGCGTTGGTGGCTCTCGTAGAACCGGCACTCTTCTGACCTGCGGCAGTTATGTGGATGATATGCCACAGCTCGGAGCAATGAGTCGTATGTGTGTGCAACGTTTGGACGTATGGGTTGTTGTGTACGTAAGTGTCAAGGGCATTCCATGCAAGAGTACCTCGAGCAAGAACTTCTGTGTGTGGGGTGTGGATACGTTGGTCTTTCATTAGCGCTGTGCGTAGTGTGGGAGTCGTCATCATCTGCTATGGTATCTCTCTCAGGGTGTGCCTGCCGCATGCAAGACCAAGGTCGGAGGTGCAGATGTCCTTCCGCCTTATGTATTGAGACAAAGGAGCTTTCATCCCTAATGTTAGTCTGACTACTGCTTGCATTCTGGGAATGTGATGTGGCTTTCGCGCTGCAATTGAGGCTAGGCCTTAGGCTTATGGTGCACCAATAGCGATGCACACACAACAGTTGGCATGCATGAGCCAAGAGCCCGAGCGGCCTTGCGCTCCTTGTACAATCCCTTCGTGCGCGGCCGCCCTCCGGGTGCATGCAACATTGCAACATTGTCGATTGCGGGCCGTGTGGCGCAGACACTGCAACAGAGACACACGCATCAGTTGGTTTCCTGTCCAGCCCAGAAATGACCCACGCCCAGAGCCCAGGGATAATTATTCACACCTCTACGCTGGCCTGGCGTACGCCGACCCATCCCACTCGGCTTACGTATAAAGGGGGGACGACGACACTACGTGTCCCAGTTCTTCCCCACTGCCGGAGGTGACATGGCTGCGTCCGCCTGGCATTTCACGAGACTCAATCAGAAAGGGTCCATTACTTGCGTTGCACAGAGTTGGTGGCACCGGATACACGGCGGCTGGCATGGGCCTACTGCCACGGGACGGTGACCTTCGGTGCACTGAGGTAGGGGCACCTTAAGTGCTGAGCGGGTGTGCAGCCTGCGATGATGCGCCGTCCTGGTGGTCCGGACTGGTAAGGATTTGTGTGAGCCCTGCTGGACTGCAGTGTAGGCCTGAGCCAGCGGGCAGCGCGGGCCTACCGCCACGTGACGTTGCCTTGCGGTTCACAGAGTTAGTGGCACCTATAGAGCTGAGCGGGTGTGCAGCCTGCGATGATGCTGTGTGCACTGATATGATCTCTGCCATTGCGAAATCAAGACCCAGAATCACGTGTGTGACCTGCTGGCCCGTGGGGTGGGGTGCATGATGTGGAGGCTGCCAAGGTCGCGGGTCCCGGGCTTGGAGCTTGCATTGGCACGTGGTGGGCCCTCGTGGAGACACGCAGGTGGCGGAAGGTGAGCAGTGAGGCCTGGGTGCGCAGGGGCGGGCAAACAGTGCTGGGCGGCGGGAGGGGCTGGGGTGCAGCAGCCTGTGTGCGCAGGGGCGGCCAAGCGATGATGGCGTGTGCAATGATATGAACTCTGCCATTCATACATCTGGACTCTGTTTCAGATAAGTGACCTGGTGGACTGCAGTGTATACCGGCACGTGGTTGGAGACACAACGGTGGCAGCAGGTGAGCAGTGAGGCCTGGGTGCGCAGGGGCAGGCAAACACCACTGGGTGGCGGGAGGGGCTGGGGTGCAGCAGCCTGTGTGCGCAGGGGCGGCCAAGCGATGATGACGTGTGCAATGATATGAACTCTGCCATTCATACATCTGGACTCTGTTTCAGATAAGTGACCTGGTGGACTGCAGTGTATACCGGCACGTGGTTGGAGACACACCGGTGGCAGCAGGTGAGCAGTGAGGCCTGGGTGCGCAGGGGTGGGCAAACACCGCTGGGCAGCGGGAGGGGCTGGGGTGCAGCAGCCTAAGTGCGCAGGGGCGGCCAAGCGATGATGGCATGTGCAATGATGTGAACTCTGCCATTCATACATCTGGACTCTGTTTCAGATAAGGGACCTGGTGGACTGCAGTGTATACCGGCAAGTGGTTGGAGACACACTGGTGGCAGCAGGTGAGCAGTGAGGCCTGGGTGCGCAGGGGCGGGCAAACACCGCTGGGCGGCGGGAGGGGCTGGGGTGCAGCAGCCTGTGTGCGCAGGGGCGGCCAAGTGATGATGGCGTGTGCAATGATGTGAACTCTGCCATTCATACATCTGGACTCTGTTTCAGATAAGGGACCTGGTGGACTGCAGTGTATACCGGCACGTGGTTGGAGACACACCAGTGGCAGCAGGTGAGCAGTGAGGCCTGGGTCCGCAGTGTCGGCACTCTCTCTCTCTCTCCCTCTCCCTCTCTTCCTTTCACTGTCTCTCTCTCATCCTCTGTTACTCTCTCTCTCCTTCTCCCTCTCTTCCTTTCACTGTCTCTCTCTCTCTTCCTCTGTTTCTCTCTCTCTCTCCTTCTCTCTCTCTCCCTTTCTCTCTCTTTCTCTTTCTCTCTCTCCCTCTCTTTCACTCTCTCTCTCTCTCCCTTCCTTTCTCTCTCTCTTTCTCTCTCTCTCTGTCCTTTGATGAGCGCATGACACACCTTCTTATCTTGAATTTTGTCTTGCAGGCTGTGTCTTACAGATTGTCCAGAGAAGACCCGCCATGGCTCTTCCGAACAGTTGTTTTGAGTTAAATTTGAATAAAATAATTTGTTTGGAAATTCAAAGATGAATGAATGATTCTCCGTTTTCTGACCACACATGAATGTTAATTGTTGTACTTGTGCGACATCAGGTGAATTGTTTTGTTCATGATTTTGTAAAGTTGATGTTAAATATCTTTGTCCGGGGTAGGGCCCCGGGGGGATCCTGGGGGGGTGGCAGTGGGTGTTGTGGCCCTCTTAGGGCTCCGAGCTGCATGATCAGTAGCTCCATGGCATCTGTTGTTCTTCAGGTTTGGCTCTGGTCTGGGCTCCCTTTTGTGGTGCAGGTTGTCGTCCGACTTAACACCAGGTAAGAGCAGGTGTTAAATCCCTGCTGCTAACGCGCCTTATCGCCTGTTTTGGGATCGGATCGCCGATCTGGCTGGCCGTAGTGAATATTGCGAAGTGGTATTATCGCGGCTTTTTGCACAGGAACGCCTACTCTGCATCTCATTAGCATTAGTTGCCGGTGTCATCCGTGGCGATGTTTTTTGCGGCTGCTATCGCAGGAAAACTGGCGATATCGGCTGTTAGCACCTGCTTGTGAATAGGGCGATACATCTATCGCCACTTTGGCTGCGATAAAGTTCCGCTAACTCGGCGATAAGTCCTTGAGAATATGCCCCTAAGTTTTTAAGATGCATGGGGATCATAAGATCAAATTGTTGTCTCCCTTATTGAAATAGCAAGGAATTTATACTGGAACCTATTTAAAACCATCATGCTTGTTCATGCCTTATTGAGGACTCTGCCCTGCTCTACATAATGTGGAACCAGTATATTATCCTTATGTATAGATCTGTGTCCGTTATTTTAATCTTTTAAACTTCCTTGTACTTATACAGCACGCTGTTTATATGATATGTATTCTCCTTTCCTGTGCTGTGACGAGCATGTCCCACTCCTATTTGTACATGTATGAATAATATTTATTCTTTTATTCCTATATTTTAAAATTTTATGTAACAGTGCTTTTATGACACGTATTGTCGAAATAAAGCTGATTGATGATATATATATATATATATATATATATATATATTCACTGAAAAAACCATAGGTTTCAGACACGTTATAGTTAGAAATTAGCATTTAAAAAACCTTTGAAATTCACTGAAAAAACCATAGGTTTTAGGGACAGTTATAGTTAGTTGGACATTTCACTCGTACAAAACCATAGAAATTCCCCCGTTATAGTTAGTTCAGCTAACTATAACTCGCGCCCCATAATGCACTGCTGATGACGTCACATATTACATCACTCATGACATGGTCAGTGACATCACTGATGACATCACTGATGACATCTCAAATGACATCACTGATGACATCATCCAGTGACTGTGTTTCTGTAAAGTTTAAATATGTTTAATATATATAGGGAAAGGCGTATTGAAGAATCAGTGGGTGTATAAGTGTCTGAATGGATGATTTAGTACATGAGTGACTGACTCTACAAGTGAGTGATTAAATGTATCTTACTGAATGCATGGGTTAGTGACTAAACTGTGTGAATGTCTATATCCGTCTGTTTGTTGGTGTGTAAGTGGATGCATGGATTTGCAAATAGCTACATGAGTGTCTATATGGGTTATTGATTGGTTCTCTGAGTATCTGTATGGCTGCCTGAATGTTTGTGTGGGTGGGGTGTGTGTGTCTCTGTACATAGATGTGTGAGTGGGTGATTCACTGGGTACATGATTTCAAGAGTGCATCTGTGATGGACTGCTTGGGTGGGTGAGTGTGTGTATGGGTGTGTTAGTGAGTGAATGTATATCTCAGTGGTACATGTGCGAGTAACTACATATGTAAAAGGCAGTATATATGTGTGTAAGAGTATTTAAATGGCTATAAGTGAGAGTGTGTGATTGTGAGAGTGGCTGTATGGATTCGTGTGTGCTTGTATCAGTTATTGTATAAGAGCGTAAGAATGTGCTAGTATTTGTATGAGTAAATGAGCTGGTGTGTGTATAACTGTATAGGTGAGTAAATGGGTGTGTGATTAAGTTTTTGCATGACTGACTAGGTGTGTGAGTACCTCTATGGATAAGTGGCGGTGTGTGAGTGTTTATATAGGTGTATGAGTGCATATGATAGTCCTGTACTGAGTGACTAAGTATGAGTGCCTGTACGGGTGAGTGAGTGGATGTGTGTGTAGACCTAAGAATCAGTGAGTGGGTATGTAGTTTTTGGTGTTGGAGTGTCTATGGTTTTGAGAATGGCAGTCTGTAATTTAGAGTGGGTGTATCAAAAGTTATATTAGGGTGTGAGAAGATGCATGAAATTATCACATGGATGATGTCATCAGTGATGTCATTTGAGATGTCATCAGTGATGTCACTGACCATGTCATGAGTGATGTAATATGTGACGTCATCAGCAGTGCATTGCGGGGCGCGAGTTATAGTTAGCTGAACTAACTATAACGGGGGAATTTATATGGTTTTGTACGAGTGAAATGTCCAACTAACTATAACTGTCCCTAAAACCTATGGTTTTATTCAGTGAATTTCAAAGGTTTTTAAATGCTAATTTCTAACTATAACGTGTCTGAAACCTATGGTTTTTTCAGTGAATTTCAAAGGTTTTTTAAATGCTAATTTCTAACTATAACGTGCCTGAAACCTATGATTTTTAAGTGAATTTCAAAGGTTTTTAAATGCTAGTTTCTAACTATGCCTACAGAGGTAGGACATGTGAAGAAAGAAGAAAAAACGCACAGAAAGAAGCAAAAGATGTGCAGAAAGAACCAACAGAGGAGCAGAAAGAGGCCTTGTTGCAAAATCATCCTGTGCCCACAACTTTTTCAGACGGGTACTGGTGGTAACTGACTGACTAACCAGAGCGAGTGCTATGCTAAAAGACACTTAGAATACAGTGAAAACACCTACATACACTAGGGAACACTATGCGCTGGGGTACCCCTGTGATTAGCATGACCTCCTCTGCAAGTCCCTAGTACATAATAGGGCAGGGGGATTAAAACTACCTCTTAAAACGCGCTACAGGGCGCGTTTGCACAGTGGTGAAGGGAGGGGCGTCTGAGGTGACATGTGTGCAAACGCACCCCGTGGCGCGTTTTAAGTTGTGGGATTAAGTCCCCTTGAATCCTGAGGGTCCCTGGGGCCCAACTAGCCCCCCAGGTACCTACAGTTAGGACCACAGAGCTGAGTTGCAGAGAGGCGTTCCGAGGCCACGCAGCTTTTTTCACCTCTCTGCAACGCAACTCTGTTGTGCTTACTGAAGGTACCTGGTGGGCTAGTTGGCCCCCAGGGTCCCTCAGGATTCAAAGGGAATTAATTCCCCAACTTAAAACGCACCACAGGGCGTGTTTGCGCACATGTCACCTGAGGCCCCACCCCCTCCCTTCACCACTGTGCAAACACGCCCCGTGGTGCGTTTTAAGTTGGGGGATTAGGTCACCTTGAATCCTGTGTGTCCCTGGGGCCCAACTAGCCCACCAGGTACTTCCAGTAAGCACCACAGGCCTGCTCTGCAACGCCTGTAACAAATTGTGCAGTTGTGTTTAGGTAGTGAAGAGGGTCGTGCTGGGGGTAGTGTTTTAGGGTTTAGGGTAGTGCAGTGGTGTTTGGGTAGTGTAGGGGGTCGTGCTGGGGGTAGTGATTTAGGGTAGTGCAGTGGTGTTTGGGTAGTGTAGGGGGAACTGCTGGGGGTAGTGTTTTAGGGTTTAGGGTAGTGCAGTGGTGTTTGGGTAGTGTAGGGGGTACTGCTGGGGGTAGTGTTTTAGGGTTTAGGGTAGTGCAGTGGTGTTTGGGTAGTGTAGGGGGTACTGCTGGGGGTAGTGGTTTAGGGTAGTGCAGTGGTGTTTGGGTAGTGTAGGGGTTCGTGCTGGGGGTAGTTTTTTAGGGGTTAGGGTAGTGCAGTGGTGTTTGTGTAGTGAAGGGGGTAGTGTTTTAGGGTTTAGGATAGTGCAGTGGTCTTTGGGTAGTGTAGGGAGTCGTGCGGGGGGTAGTGTTTTAGGGATTAGGGTAGTGCATTGGTGTTTGGGTAGTGTAGGGGGTCATGTGGGGGGTAGTGTTTTAGGGTTTGGGGCAGTGCAGTGGTGTTTGGGTAGTGTAGGGGGTCGTGCTGGGGGAGTGTTTTAGGGTTTAGGGCAGTGCAGTGGTGTTCGGGTAGTGTAGGGGCTCATGCTGGGGAGAGTGTTTTAGGGTTCAGGGCAGTGCAGTGGTGTTCGGGTAGTGTAGGGGGTCGTGCTGGGGGGAGTATTTTAGGGTTTAGGGTAGTGCAGTGGTGTTCGGTTAGTATAGGGGGTCGTGCCGGGGGTAGTGTTCTAGGGTTTAGGGCAGTGCAGTGGTGTTCGGGCAGTGTAGGGGGTAATGCTGGGGGTGGTGTTTTAGGGTTTAGGGCAGTGCAGTGGTGTTTGGGCAGTGTAGGGGTCGTGCTGGGGGTGGTGTTTCAGGGTTTAGGACAGTGCAGTGGTGTTCGGGCAGTGTAGGGGGTCGTGCAGGGGTTGGTGTTTCAGGGTTTAGGGCAGTGGTGTTCGGGCAGTGTAGGGGTCGTGCTGGGGGTGGTGTTTCAGGGTTTGGGGCAGTGCAGTGGTGTTCGGGCAGTGTAGGGGGTCGTGCTGGGGCTGGTGTTTCAGAGTTTAGGGCAGTACAGTGGTGTTCGGGCAGTGTAGGGGGTCGTGCTGGGGCTGGTGTTTCAGGGTTTAGGGCAGTGCAGTGGTGTTCGGGCAGTGTAGGGGGTCGTGCTGGGGCTGGTGTTTCAGGGTTTAGGGCAGTGCAGTGGGGTTCGGGCAGTGTAGGTGGTCGTGCTTGGGCTGGTGTTTCAGGGTTTAGGGCAGTGCAGTGGTGTTCGGGCAGTGTAGGGGGTCATGCTGGGGCTGGTGTTTCAGGGTTTAGGGCAGTGCAGTGGTGTTCGGGCAGTGTAGGGGGTCTTGCTGGGGCTGGTGTTTCGGAGTCTAGGGCAGTGCAGTGGTGTTCGGGCAGTGTAGGGGGTCTTGCTGGGGCTGGTGTTTCAGGGTTTAGGGCAGTGCAGTAGTGTTCGGGCAGTGTAGGGGGTCGTGCTGGGGGTAGTGTTTCAGGGTTTAGGGCAGTGCAGTGGTGTTCGTGCAGTGTAGGGGGTCATGCTGGGGATGGTGTTTCAGGGTTTAGGGCAGTGCAGTAGTGTTCGGGCAGTGTAGGGGTCGTGCTGGGGGTAGTGTTTCAGGGTTTAGGGCAGTGCAGTGGTGTTCGGGTAGTGTAGGGGGTCGTGCTGGGGGTGGTGTTTCAGGGTTTAGGGCAGTGCAGTGGTGTTCGGCAGTGTAGGGGGTTGTGCACGGGGTGGTGTTTCAGGGTTTAGGGCAGTGCAGTGGTGTTCGGGCAGTGTAGGGGGTCGTGCTTGGGCTGGTGTTTCAGGGTTTTGGGCAGTGCAGTGTTGCTCGGGCAGTGGAGGGGGTCGTGCTGGGGTTGGTGTTTCAGGGTTTAGGGTAGTGCAGTGGTGTTCGGGCAGTGTAGGGGGTCGTGCTGGGGCTGGTGTTTCAAGGTTTAGGGCAGTGCAGTGGTGTTCGGGCAGTGTAGGGGGTCGTGCTAGGGGTGGTGTTTCAGGGTTTAGGGCAGTGCAGTGGTGTTCGGGCAGTGTAGGGGGTCGTGCAGGGGCTGGTGTTTCAGGGTTTAGGGCAGTGCAGTGGTGTTCGGGCAGTGTAGGGGGTCGTGCTAGGGGTGGTGTTTCGGGGTTTAGGGCAGTGCAGTGGTGTTCGGGCAGTGTAGGGGGTCGTGAAGGGGCTGGTGTTTCAGGGTTTAGGGCAGTGCAGTGGTGTTCGGGCAGTGTAGGGGGTCGTGCTGGGGGTGGTGTTTCAGGGTTTAGGGCAGTGCAGTGGTGTTCGGGCAGTGTAGTGGGTTGTGCTGGGGGTGGTGTTTCAGGGTTTAGGGCAGTGGTGTTCGGGCAGTGTAGGGGTCTTGCTGGGGGTGATGTTTCAGGGTTTAGGGCAGTGCAGTGGTGTTCGGGCAGTGTAGGGGTCTTGCTGGGGGTAGTGTTTCAGGGTTTAGGGCAGTGCAGTGGTGTTCGGGCAGTGTAGGTGGTCGTGAAGGGGTGGTGTTTTAGGGTTTAGGGCAGTGAAGTGGTGTTCGGGCAGTGTAGGGGTCGTGCTAGGGGTGGTGTTTCAGGGTTTAGGGCAGTGCAGTGGTGTTCGGACAGTGTATTGGGTCGTGCAGGGCTGGTGTTTCAGTGTTTAGGGCAGTGCAGTGGTGTTCGGGCAGTGTAGGGGGTTGTGCTGGGGATAGTGTTTTAGGGTTTAGGGTAGTGCAGTGGTGCTTGTGTTGTGTAGGGGGTCGTGCTGGGGGTAGTGTTTTAGGGTTTAGGGTAGTGCAGTGGTGTTAGTGTAGTGTAGGGGGTCATGTTTTAGGGTAGTGCAGTGGTGTTTGGGTAGTGAAGCGGGGTCGTGCTGGGGGTAGTGTTTCAGGGTTTAGTGCAGTGGTGTTCGGGCAGTGTAGGGGGTCGTGCTGGGGCTGGTGTTTCAAGGTTTAGGGCAGTGCAGTGGTGTTCGGGCAGTGTAGGGGGTCTTGCTGGGGGTGGTGTTTCAGGGTTTAGGGCAGTGCAGTGGTGTTCGGGCAGTGTAGGGGGTCTTGCTGGGGGTGGTGTTTCAGGGTTTAGGGCAGTGGTGTTCGGGCAGTGTAGGGGGTCTTGCTGGGGGTGATGTTTCAGGGTTTAGGGCAGTGCAGTGGTGTTCGGGCAGTGTAGGGGTTCTTGCTGGGGTAGTGTTTCAGGGTTTAGGGCAGTGCAGTGGTGTTCGTGCAGTGTAGGGAGTCGTGCTGGGGGTGGTGTTTCAGGGTTTAGGGCAGTGCAGGAGTGTTCTGGCAGTGTAGGGGGTCATGCAGGGGGTGGTGTTTCAGAGTTTAGGGCAGTGCAGTGGTGTTCGGGCAGTGTAGGGGGTCGTGCTGGGGATGGTGTTTCAGGGTTTAGGGCAGTGCAGTGGTGTTCGGGCAGTGTAGGGGTTTGTGCAGGGGGTGGTTCAGGGTTTAGGGCAGGGCAGTGGTGTTCGGGCAGTGTAGGGGGTCATGCTGGGGCTGGTGTTTCAGGGTTTAGGGCAGTGCTGTGGTGTTCGGGCAGTGTAGGGGGTCTTGCTGGGGGTGGTGTTTCAGGGTTTAGGGCAGTGGTGTTCGGGCAGTGTAGGGGGTCTTGCTGGGGGTAGTGTTTCAGGGTTTAGGGCAGTGCAGTGGTGTTCGTGCAGTGTAGGGGGTCGTGCTGGGGATGGTGTTTCAGGGTTTAGGGCAGTGCAGTAGTGTTTGGGCAGTGTAGGGGTCGTGCAGGGGGTAGTGTTTCAGGGTTTAGGGTAGTGCAGTGGTGTTCGGGCAGTGTAGGGGGTCGTGCTGGGGCTGGTGTTTCAGGGTTTAGGGTAGTGCAGTGGTGTTCGGGCAGTGTAGGGGGTCGTGCTGGGGCTGGTGTTTCAAGGTTTAGGGCAGTGCAGTGGTGTTCGGGCAGTGTAGGGGGTCATGCTAGGGGTGGTGTTTCAGGGTTTAGGGCAGTGCAGTGGTGTTCGGGCATTGTAGGGGGTCGTGCAGGGGCTGGTGTTTCAGGGTTTAGGGCAGGGCAGTGGTGTTCGGGCAGTGTACGGGGTCGTGCTAGGGGTGGTGTTTCAGAATTTAGGGCAGTGCAGTGGTGTTCGGGCAGTGTAGGGGGTCGTGCAGGGGCTGGTGTTTCAGGGTTTAGGGCAGTGCAGTGGTGTTCGGGCAGTGTAGGGGGTCGTGCTGGGGGTGGTGTTTCAGGGTTTAGGGCAGTGCAGTGGTGTTCGGGCAGTGTAGTGGGTTGTGCTGGGGGTGGTGTTTCAGGGTTTAGGGCAGTGGTGTTTGGGCAGTGTAGGGGGTCTTGCTGGGGGTGATGTTTCAGGGTTTAGGGCAGTGCAGTGGTGTTCGGGCAGTGTAGGGGGTCTTGCTGGGGGTAGTGTTTCAGGGTTTAGGGCAGTGCAGTGGTGTTCGTGCAGTGTAGGGGGTCGTGCTGGGGATGGTGTTTCAGGGTTTAGGGCAGTGCAGTAGTGTTTGGGCAGTGTAGGGGGTCGTGCAGGGGGTAGTGTTTCAGGGTTTAGGGCAGTGCAGTGGTGTTCGGGTAGTGTAGGGGGTCATGCTGGGGCTGGTGTTTCAGGGTTTAGGGCAGTGCAGTGGTGCTTGGGCAGTGTAGGGGGTCATGCTGGGGGTCGTGTTTCAGGGTTTAGGGTAGTGCAGTGGTGTTCGGGCAGTGTAGGGGGTCGTGCTGGGGCTGGTGTTTCAGGGTTTAGGGTAGTGCAGTGGTGTTCGGGCAGTGTAGGGGTCTTGCTGGGGGTAGTGTTTCAGGGTTTAGGGCAGTGCAGTGGTGTTCGTGCAGTGTAGGGGGTCGTGCTGGGGATGGTGTTTCAGGGTTTAGGGCAGTGCAGTAGTGTTTGGGCAGTGTAGGGGGTCGTGCAGGGGTAGTGTTTCAGGGTTTAGGGCAGTGCAGTGGTGTTCGGGCAGTGTAGGGGGTTGTGCACGGGGTGGTGTTTCAGGGTTTAGGGCAGTGCAGTGGTGTTCGGGTAGTGTAGGGGGTCATGCTGGGGCTGGTGTTTCAGGGTTTAGGGCAGTGCAGTGGTGCTTGGGCAGTGTAGGGGGTCATGCTGGGGGTCGTGTTTCAGGGTTTAGGGTAGTGCAGTGGTGTTCGGGCAGTGTAGGGGGTCGTGCTGGGGCTGGTGTTTTAGGGTTTAGGGTAGTGCAGTGGTGTTTGGGCAGTGTAGGGGGTCGTGCTGGGGCTGGTGTTTCAAGGTTTAGGGCAGTGCAGTGGTGTTCGGGCAGTGTAGGGGGTCGTGCTAGGGGTGGTCTTTCAGGGTTTAGGGCAGTGCAGTGGTGTTCGGGCATTGTAGGTGGTCGTGCAGGGGCTGGTGTTTCAGGGTTTAGGGCAGTGCAGTGGTGTTCGGGCAGTGTACGGGGTCGTGCTAGGGGTGGTGTTTCAGGGTTTAGGGCAGTGCAGTGGTGTTCGGGCAGTGTAGGGGGTCGTGCAGGGGCTGGTGTTTCAAGGTTTAGGGCAGTGCAGTGGTGTTCGGGCAGTGTAGGGGGTCGTGCTGGGGGTGGTGTTTCAGGGTTTAGGGCAGTGCAGTGGTGTTCGGGCAGTGTAGGGGGTCATGCTGGGGCTGGTGTTTTAGGGTTTAGGGTAGTGCAGTGGTGTTTGGGCAGTGTAGGGGGTCGTGCTGGGGCTGGTGTTTCATGGTTTAGGGCAGTGCAGTGGTGTTCGGGCAGTGTAGGGGGTCGTGCTAGGGGTGGTCTTTCAGGGTTTAGGGCAGTGCAGTGGTGTTCGGGCATTGTAGGTGGTCGTGCAGGGGCTGGTGTTTCAGGGTTTAGGGCAGTGCAGTGGTGTTCGGGCAGTGTACGGGGTCGTGCTAGGGGTGGTGTTTCAGGGTTTAGGGCAGTGCAGTGGTGTTCGGGCAGTGTAGGGGGTCGTGCAGGGGCTGGTGTTTCAGGGTTTAGGGCAGTGCAGTGGTGTTCGGGCAGTGTAGGGGGTCGTGCTGGGGGTGGTGTTTCAGGGTTTAGGGCAGTGCAGTGGTGTTCGGGCAGTGTAGGGGGTCGTGCAGGGGCTGGTGTTTCAGGGTTTAGGGCAGTGCAGTGGTGTTCGGGCAGTGTAGGGGGTCGTGCTGGGGGTGGTGTTTCAGGGTTTAGGGCAGTGCAGTGGTGTTCGGGCAGTGTAGTGGGTTGTGCTGGGGGTGGTGTTTCAGGGTTTAGGGCAGTGGTGTTTGGGCAGTGTAGGGGGTCTTGCTGGGGGTGATGTTTCAGGGTTTAGGGCAGTGCAGTGGTGTTCGGGCAGTGTAGGGGGTCTTGCTGGGGGTAGTGTTTCAGGGTTTAGGGCAGTGCAGTGGTGTTCGTGCAGTGTAGGGGGTCGTGCTGGGGATGGTGTTTCAGGGTTTAGGGCAGTGCAGTAGTGTTAGGGCAGTGTAGGGGGTCGTGCAGGGGGTAGTGTTTCAGGGTTTAGGGCAGTGCAGTGGTGTTCGGCAGTGTAGGGGGTTGTGCATGGGGTGGTGTTTCAGGGTTTAGGGCAGTGCAGTGGTGTTCGGGTAGTGTAGGGGGTCATGCTGGGGCTGGTGTTTCAGGGTTTAGGGCAGTGCAGTGGTGCTTGGGCAGTGTAGGGGGTCATGCTGGGGGTCGTGTTTCAGGGTTTAGGGTAGTGCAGTGGTGTTCGGGCAGTGTAGGGGGTCGTGCTGGGGCTGGTGTTTCAGGGTTTAGGGTAGTGCAGTGGTGTTCGGGCAGTGTAGGGGTCTTGCTGGGGGTAGTGTTTCAGGGTTTAGGGCAGTGCAGTGGTGTTCGTGCAGTGTAGGGGGTCGTGCTGGGGATGGTGTTTCAGGGTTTAGGGCAGTGCAGTAGTGTTTGGGCAGTGTAGGGGGTCGTGCAGGGGGTAGTGTTTCAGGGTTTAGTGCAGTGGTGTTCGGGCAGTGTAGGGGGTTGTGCACGGGGTGGTGTTTCAGGGTTTAGGGCAGTGCAGTGGTGTTCGGGTAGTGTAGGGGGTCATGCTGGGGCTGGTGTTTCAGGGTTTAGGGCAGTGCAGTGGTGCTTGGGCAGTGTAGGGGGTCATGCTGGGGGTCGTGTTTCAGGGTTTAGGGTAGTGCAGTGGTGTTCGGGCAGTGTAGGGGGTCGTGCTGGGGCTGGTGTTTTAGGGTTTAGGGTAGTGCAGTGGTGTTTGGGCAGTGTAGGGGGTCGTGCTGGGGCTGGTGTTTCAAGGTTTAGGGCAGTGCAGTGGTGTTCGGGCAGTGTAGGGGGTCGTGCTAGGGGTGGTCTTTCAGGGTTTAGGGCAGTGCAGTGGTGTTCGGGCATTGTAGGTGGTCGTGCAGGGGCTGGTGTTTCAGGGTTTAGGGCAGTGCAGTGGTGTTCGGGCAGTGTACGGGGTCGTGCTAGGGGTGGTGTTTCAGGGTTTAGGGCAGTGCAGTGGTGTTCGGGCAGTGTAGGGGGTCGTGCAGGGGCTGGTGTTTCAGGGTTTAGGGCAGTGCAGTGGTGTTCGGGCAGTGTAGGGGGTCGTGCTGGGGGTGGTGTTTCAGGGTTTAGGGCAGTGCAGTGGTGTTCGGGCAGTGTAGTGGGTTGTGCTGGGGGTGGTGTTTGAGGGTTTAGGGCAGTGGTGTTTGGGCAGTGTAGGGGGTCTTGCTGGGGGTGATGTTTCAGGGTTTAGGGCAGTGCAGTGGTGTTCGGGCAGTGTAGGGGGTCTTGCTGGGGATAGTGTTTCAGGGTTTAGGGCAGTGCAGTGGTGTTCGGGCAGTGTAGGGGCGTGCTGGGGGGGTGTTTCAGGGTTTAGGGCAGTGCAGTGGTGTTCGGGCAGTGTGGGGGGTCGTGAAGGGGTGGTGTTTCAGGGTTTAGGGCAGTGAAGTGGTGTTCGGGAAGTGTAGGGGGTCGTGCTAGGGGTGGTGTTTCAGGGTTTAGGGCAGTGCAGTGGTGTTCGGGCAGTGTAGGGGGTCGTACTGGTGTTTCAGGGTTTAGGGCAGTGCAGTGGTGTTCGTGCAGTGTAGGGGGTTGTGCTGGGGGTAGTGTTTTAGGGTTTAGGGTAGTGCAGTGGTGCTTGTGTAGTGTAGGGGGTAGTGTTTTAGGGTTTAGGGTAGTGCAGTGGTGTTTGTGTAGTGTAGGGGGTCATGTTTTAGGGTAGTGCAGTGGTGTTTGGGTAGTGTAGGGGTCGTGCTGGGGGTAGTGTTTTAGGATTTAGGTTAGTGCAGTGGTGTTTGGGTAGTGTAGGGGTCGTGCTGGGGGTAGTGTTTTAGGGTTTAAGGTAGTGCAGTGGTGTTTGTGTAGTGTAGGGGGTCATGCTGGGGGTAGTGTTTTAGGGTTTAGGGTAGTGCAGTGGTGCTTGTGTAGTGTAGGGGGTCGTGCTGGGGGTAGTGTTTTAGGGTTTAGGGTAGTGCAGTGGTGTTTGTGTAGTGTAGGGGGTCATGTTTTAGGGTATTACAGTGGTGTTTGGGTAGTGTAGGGGGTCGTGCGGGGGTAGTGTTTTAGGATTTAGGTTAGTGCAGTGGTGTTTGGGTAGTGTAGGGGTCGTGCTGGGGGTAGTGTTTTAGGGTTTAGGGTAGTGCAGTGGTGTTTGTGTAGTGTAGGGGTCATGCTGGGGTTAGTGTTTTAGGGTTTAGGATAGTGCAGTGGTGCTTGTGTAGTGTAGGGGGTCGAGCTGGGGTAGTGTTTTAGGGTTTAGGGTAGTGCAGTGGTGTTTTTGTAGTGTAGGGGGGTCATGTTTTAAGATACAACGCTCCAATACCTGACCAGTCTGCACTAAATAAAAGTGCAAAACAACAAAAAATAAAAAGTGTTTTGCACACTTTTGTCATTGGGCTATATGTGGGCTACATCTGGGTAATATGTGTGCTACATTTGGGCTCTTTTTCACTGGTGGCCATCTTGGAAGACTTCTTTGTTATGAAGTTTCCTAATTTCCTCATTTACTGCAGTCTCCTCAGTAGGAAATGCTTTCAGTTTTTTACTTTGATTCCATCAAGAAGGCATTCAGATGTGTCTCACATTTGCCATAAATTCAGAATGTTAGCACTCTAGTTGCTCATTAGATCACTGTAGTAAAGCTACGGCTCACCAGGGAGTTAACTGGAAGTCTGCTGCTGGTATTGAAAGTGATTGTTTTCAGAATTTTCTAATGAAATAGAAGAGGATTTGAGATCTCACTTAAAACATGCCCTAATTTTTCTTTCTGCAGCACTAACCATAATTTCTATTTCAAAAAGAACCCCCTCATTTTGTTCCTTTTTAAATTAAATGTTTTAAGTGTTACCAGTTTATTCCAATCAAGATGGCTTCAGGTGTGCCATACTTTTGTCATAAGTAAGGCTGTTAGCACTCTAGTTGTTCTTTAGAACACTCTGGGAAACTGCAGTAGAACACAAAGGCATCAACTGACAGGCTGCTCCTGTTGAAATATAACAGGAAGATATTTGAGATCACACTTGAAACATGTCCTAATTTTTCTTTCTACAGCACTAACCATAATTTCTATGACAAAATGAACCCCATCATTTTGTTCCTTTTTAAATTAAATGTTTTAAGTGTTACCAGTTTATTCCAATCAAGATGGCTTCAGGTGTGCCATACTTTTGTCATAAGTAAGGCTGTTAGCACTCTAGTTGTTCTTTAGAACACTCTGGGAAGCTGCAGTAGAACACAAAGGAATCAACTGACAGTCTCTGCCCTTGTTGGATGTACATGTTTTACTGAGAATGTCAGACTTCATTCTCACATGACTGAGAAAGATAATGTGAATTTACAGAAAATATGCTCTCATTTTAGCTTCTGGAGCACCTTCCAAAACTCTATGGGACAAGCATGTGAAAATAGTTTTCTCTCAAACATGATTCATGATATCCCAGCAGAAGGTTTTCACAGGGTAACATCACCTTAGAACACACCACAATTCCTGAAATTAGTATGGTACCATCAACAAATGAATTCTAATGTAACTAAAATCTGTTATCACCCTTTATAGTTCTCCTTTTGGTAACCCTCAAAATCTTTGATTCACTACAATGCATTTCAATGGGGTACTATCATTTATATTGGTCCCAAGATGGCTGCCAGCAATTCCAGGATGAAGTGCTGACAGCCAATCAGATCTCACGATGACATGTGTGGTTAGGCTCCGCCCAGATATATATGTGTTTTCTTTTTCAAATTTCTCAGGAACTACTGAACGGATTTACACCATTTAAGCAAAAGGCACGACACTGAACCAAGGGCTACCTCTTTGCCAAATTTGGTGTAATTCCGTTCAGCAGTTCGGGCTGTAGCTGCGATGAAAGGTTCCTATGGAAAAATGAATGGGGAAAACAAGTTTTGGGACCCCCTTTTTCTCAGCCCCCGCTTGACGAATCACCCCGAGACTTTCAGGATAGGAGCGGACCGGAGCGCCCCAACAAGTTGGAAAGTTTCGCGAAGATTCGTCAACCGGCGCCAAGGTTATTTCAAATAGAATGTTGCGGATTTCCTATGGAAAATAGGTCCTAACTATAACTATCTACTGGCGACCGCCAGTAGATAATATATATATATATATATATATATATATATATATATATATATATATATATATATATATATTTATTACCTACTGGCGGACGGCAGTAGGTAGTTATAGTTAGGACCTAGTTTCCATAGGAAAAGTGTCATGAATGATGTAATATGTGACGTCATCAGCAGTGCATTGCGGGGGCGCGAGTTATACTTAGCTGAACTAACTATAACGGGGGAATTTCTCTGGTTTTGTACGAGTGAAATGTCCAACTAACTATAACGTCCCTGAAACCTGTGGTTTTTCAGTGAATTTCTAAGGTTTTTAAATGCTAATTTCTAACTATAACGTCCCTCAAACCTATGTTTTTTTCAGTGAATATATATATATATTCACTGAAAAAACCATAGGTTTCAGGCACGTTATAGTTAGAAATTAGCATTTAAAACCTTGAAACTCACTGAAAAACCATAGGTTTCAGGCACGTTATAGTTAGAAATTAGCATTTAAAAACCTTAGAAATTCACTGAAAAACCATAGGTTTTAGGGAAAGTTATAGTTAGTTGGACATTGCACTCGTACAAAAACCGTGAAATTCCCGTTATAGTTAGTTCAGCTAACTATAACTCGCGCCCCGCTAATGCACTGCTGATGACGTCACATATTACATCACTCATGACATGGTCAGTGACATCACTGATGACATCACTGATGACATCTCAAATGACATCACTGATGACATAATCCAGTGACTGTGTGTTTCTGTAAAGTTTAAATATGTTTAATATATATAGGGAAAGGCGTATTGAAGAATGAGTGGGTGTATAAGTGTCTGAATGGATGTTTTACTAGGTGCGTGACTGACTCTATAAGTGAGTGGTTAAACATATGTTAGTGAATGCATGGGTTAGTGACTAAACTGTGTGAATCTCTGTATCCGTCTGTCTGTTGGTGTGTAAGTGACTGCATGGGTTTGTGAATAACTACATAAGTGTCTATATGAGTTATTGATTGGTTGTCTGAGTATCTGTATGGGTGCCTGAGTGTTTGTGTGGGTGGGGTGTGTGTGACTCTGTGCATAGATGTGTGAGTGGGTGATTCACTGGGTGCATAGTTTGAAGTGTGCATCTGTGATGGACTGTATGGGTGGGTGAGTGTGGGTATGGGTGTGTTAGTGAGTGAATGTATATCTTATTTGTACATGTGTAAGTAACTACATATATAAAAGGCAGTATATATGTGTGTTAGAGTATATAAATGTCTATAAGTGAGAGTGTGTGATTGTGAGAGTGGCTGCATGGATGAGTGTTTGCTTGTATCAGTGATTGTATAAGAACGTAAGAATGTGCTAGTATTTGTATGACTAAGTGAGCTGGTGTGTGTATAACTGTATAGGTGAGTAAAGGGTAGTTTGAATAATTATTTCTATGACTGACTAGGTGTGTGAGTACCTCTATGGATGAGTGGCGGTGTGTGAGTGTCTATATAGGTGTATGAGTGCATATGATAGTCCTGTACTGAGTGACCATAAGTATGAGTGACTGTATGGGTGAGTGAGTGGATGTGTGTGTAGACCTAAGAATCAGTGAGTGGGTATGTAGTTATTGGTTTTGGAGTGTCTATGGTTTTGAGAATGGCAGTCTGTAATTTAGAGTGGGTGTATCTAAAGTTATGTTAGGGTGTGAGAAGATGCATGAAATTATCACATGGATGATGTCATCAGTGATGTCATCAGTGATGTCATTTGAGATGTCATCAGTGATGTCATCAGTGATGTCACTGACCATGTCATGAGTGATGTAATATGTGGCGTCATCAGCAGTGCATTGCGAGGCGCGAGTTATAGTTAGCTGAACTAACTCTAACGGGGAAATTTCACGGGTTTTGTATGAGTGCAATGTCCAACTAACTATAACTTTCCCTAAAACCTATGTTTTTTTCAGTGAATTTCTAAGGTTTTTTAAATGCTAATTTCTAACTATAGCGTGCCTGAAACCTATGGTTTTTTTCAGTGAATTTCAAAGGTTTTTTAAATGCTAATTTCTAACTATAACGTGCCTGAAACCTATGGTTTTTCAGTGAATTTCAAAGGTTTTCAAATCCTAGTTTGTAACTATGCCTACAGAAGTAGGACATGTGAAGAAAGAAGAAAAACGCACAGAAAGAAGCAAAAGAAATGTAGAAAGAAACAGAAGTCCACAAAGACGAAGAAAAATGCAGGAAGAAGCAAGACATGTGCAGAAAGAACCAACAGAGGAGCAGAAAGAGGCCTTGTTGCAAAATCATCCTGTGCCCACACCTTTTTCAGACGGGTACTGGTGGTAACTGACTCTGACTAACCAGGCCTAGAGCCAGTGCTATGGTAAAAGACACTTAGAATACAGTTAAAACACCTACATACACTAGGGAACACTATGCGTTGGGGTACCCATGTGATTAGCATGACCTCCTCTGTAACTCCCTAGTACATAATAGGGCAGGGGATTAAAACTACCTCTTAAAACGCGCCATGGGGCGCGTTTGCACAGTGGTGTAGGGAGGGGGCCTGAGGTTACATGTGTGCAAACACGCCCTCTGGCCGTTTTAAGTTGGGGGATAAAGTCCCCTTGAATCCTAAGGGTCCCTGGGGTCCAACTAGCCCACCAGGTACCTCCAGTAAGCGCCACAGAGTTGCGTTGCAGAGAGGTGTAAAAAGGGGTATGGCCTGGACCACCTCTCTGCAACGCAGCGCAGTGGCGCTTAATGGAAGCACCTGGTGGGCTAGTTGGGCCCCAGGGGCCCTCATGATTGAAGGGGAATTAATTCCCCAACTTAAAACGTGCCACAGGGCGTGTTTGCACACGTCACCTCAGGCCCCGTCCCCTCCCTTCACCACTGTGTAAACACGCCCTGTGGCCGTTTTAAGTTGCTAAATTAAGTTGCACAGAGGTGTAAAAAGGGGCGTGGCCTGGACCACCTCTCTGCAACGCTGGCCTGTGGCGCTTCCTGGAGGTACCTAGTGGCCTACTTGGCCCCCAGGGGCCCTCAGGATTAAAGGGGACTTATTTCCCCAACTTAAAACACACCACAGGGCGTGTTTGCACACATGTCACCTCAGGCCCCGCCCCCTCCCTTCACCACTGTGCAAAGGCACCCCGTGGCATGTTTTAAGTTGGGGGATTAAGTCCCCTTGAATCCTGAAAGTCCCTGGGTCCAACTAGACCACCATGTACCTCCAGTAAGCACCACAGTGCTGCGTTGCAGAGAGGTGGTCCGAGGCCATGCCCCATTTTACACCTCTCTGTAATGCAACTCTGTGGCACTTACTGGACATACCTGGTGGGGTAGTTGGCCCCCAAGGACCCTCAGGATTCAAGGGGACTTAATTCCCCAACTTAAAACGCGCCACAGGGAACGTTTCCACACTTGACTCCCTGCACCACTGCGCAAACGCACCCCCTGGTGCATTGTAAATTGGGGATTAAGTCCCCTTGAGTCCTGAGGGTCCCGAGGGCCAACTAGCCCACCACTTACCTCCAGTAAGCGCCACAGAGCTGCGTTGCAGAGTGGTGTAAAAAGGGGCATGGCCTGGGCCACCTCTCTGCAACGCAGCGCAGTGGCACTTACTGGAGGTAAGTGGTGGGCTAGTTGGCCCCCAGGGACCCTCCGGATTGAAGAGGAATTAATTCCCCAACTTAAAACGCGCCACAGGGTGTGTTTGCACACATATCACCTCAGGCCCCGCCCCCTCCCTTCACCACTGTGCAAACGCTCCCCGTGGCATGTTTTGAGTTGGGGGATAAAGTCCCCTTGAATCCTGAGAGTCCCTGGAGTCCAACTATCCCACGAGGTACCTCCAGTAAGCGCCACGGAGCTGCGTTGCAGAAAGGTGTAAAAAGGGCCGTGGCCTCTGAACACCTCTCTGCAACGCAGCTCCCTGGTGCATACTGGAGGTACCTGGTGGGCTAGTTGGCCCCCAGGGACCCTCAGTATTCAGGGCAATTAATTCCCCAACTTACAACTCACCAGGGGGCGCGTTTACACAGTGGTGAAGGAAGGGGGCGGGGCCTGAGTGACACGTGTGCAAACACGCCCTGTGGCGCGTTTTAAGTTGGGGAATTAATTCCTCTACATTCTGAGGGTCCTGGGGCCAACTAGCCCACCCTGTACCTCCAGTATGCGCCAGGGAGATGCCTTGCAGAGAGGTGTTCAGAGGCCACGCCCCTTTTTACACCTCTCTGCAACGCAGCTCTGTGGTGCTTACTGGAGGTACCTGGTGGGCTAGTTGGCCCCCAGGGACCCTCAAGATTAAAGGGGATTTAATTCCCCATCTTAAAACGTGCCATGGGGCCTGTTTGCACACATGTCACCTGAAGCCCCGCCCCCTCCCTTCACCACTGTGCAAACGCGCCCCGTGGCGCGTTTTAAGTAGGGGATTAAGTCCCCTTGAATCCAGAGGGTCCCTGGAGTCCAACTAGCCCACCATGTACCTCCAAAGCGCCACAGAGCTGCGTTGCAGAGAGGTGTAAAAGGGGCGTGGCCTCTGTACACCTCTCTGCAACGCAGCTCCTGGCGCATACTGGAGGTTCCTGGTGGGCTAGTTGGCCCCCAGGGACCCCCAGTATTCAAGGGGAATTGTTCCCCATCTGCAAACGCGCCAGGGGCGCATTTGCAGAGTGCTGCAAGGAGGGGCGTGGCCTCCGGCGTGATGCCGGTCTTTTTTTTTTTAAAGAAGGGGGCTGTGTGGCCCCCTTCTTTTCTAATTTATTGGCCCTGGGACCCCATCCCCAGGGCCTGCCCCTAATATTTTTTTAAAACAATAAAAATTTGGAAGGGGGCCGCGTGGCCCCCCTCCCGAGGCCTTAATCGGCCCCGGGGACCCCATCCCCCGGGGCATGGCCTTCTTTTTTTTTTTAAGCTTTTTTTTTGCGGCCCCCCTCCTGGAGCCAGTGATGGCCCTGGGGACCGCCACCCCCAGGGCCGGCTCCTGCAGTGTCCCGGGGTGCCTACCCCGGGACACTGTAGTTTGCTATGGCAGGGCGGGAGCCTCGCGGCTCCCGTCCTGTCATAGCAAACTGCTTTGTATATTAGAGCGAGAGCAGGAAACCTGCTCTCGCTTCCAATATCCAAAGCAAATTGCTTTCCACATGGGGAGCTGCATGTTAGCAGCTCCCCATGTGGAAAGCAATGCCGGCTCCCGCAGGACGCGGGGAGCCGGCATGGTCCGTGGGGAGTTGGGGTCCCCCACGGACCCCAAAGGATAGGAGCCAGCCCGGGGATGGGGTCCCGGGGCAAGTAGTGGCCTGGGAGGGGCCACGCGGCCCCCTCCCCAAAAATAATTAAAAATTAAAAAAATAAATAAAGGCTGGCCCCGGGGATGGGGTCCCGGGGCCTAAGGAGGCCTTAGGAGGGGGGCCACGCAGCCCCCTCCATGAAAATAAAAAAAAATAAGGTGGCAATGGCCCGGGGATGGGGTCCCCGGGTCGAAATTGGCCACGGGAGGGGGCCCACGCGGTCCCCTTCCCGGTCCTTTTAAAAAATAAATAAAAGGGGTCAGGCCCTGGGGAATGGGGTCCCCAGGGCTCCAAAAATTACAAAAAGGGGGCCACAGCCCCCTTTTAAAAAAAAAAATCAACAAAAAAAATATGGCATCGCGCCGGAGGCCACGCCCTCCTTGTCAGCACTCTGCAAACGCGCCCCTGGCGCGTTTGCAGATGAGAACAATTCCCCTTGAATACTGGGGTCCCTGAGGCCAACTAGCCCACCAGGAACCTCCAGTATGCGCCAGGGGTTGCGTTGCAGAGAGGTGTACAGAGGCCACGCCCCTTTTACACCTCTCTGCAACGCAGCTCTGTGGCGCTTTTTGGAGGTACATGGTGGGCTAGTTGGACTCCAGGGACCCTCAGGATTCAAGGGGACTTAATCCCCCAACTTAAAACGCGCCACGGGCGCGCGTTTGCACAGTGGTGAAGGGAGCGGCCGGGCTTCAGGTGACATGTGTGCAAACAGGCCCCATGGCACGTTTTAAGATGGGGAATTAAATCCCCTTCAATCCTGAGGGTCCCTGGGGCCAACTAGCCCACCAGGTACATCCAGAAAGCGCCACAGAGCTGCGTTGCAGAGAGGTGCAAAAGGGCGTGGCCTCTGAACACCTCTCTGCAACGCAGCTCCTGGCGCATACTGGAGGTACAGGGTGGGCTAGTTGGACCCCAGGGACCCTCATGATTCAAGGGGACTTAATCCCCCAACTTAAAACGCGCCACGGGGCGCGTTTGCACAGATGTCATCTCAGGCCCCGCCCCTCCCTTCACCATTGTGCAAATATTCCTCTAAAATCAGCCGAACTACGAATTCCGATTTACTCACCTGTTATCAGGAGAGAACCCAGTGCTGCATCTTTTAGCCCAGCACTGACCTTGAAAAGTAATTCTAACCGTACTTACCAGTAAATTGAATTTCCTTCCATAGGATATCATTGCCTGCTTTTTGCTGAAAAGTTTCTAAGTGTCGATTTTTGTAACATACAAATATTCCTCTAAAATCAGCCGAACTACGAATTCCGATTTACTCACCTCTTATCAGGAGAGACCTCAGTGCTGCATCTTTGAGCCCAATACTGATCCTGAAAAGTAATTGTAACCGTACTTACCAGTAACTTGAATTTCCTTCCATAGGCTAACATGACTGGTTTCACTTGGAAATTCTTCTAAGTGTGGAGTTTTGGAACTTTATAATATTCCTCTAAAATCAGCCGAACTACGAATTCCGATTTACTCACCTGTTATCAGGAGAGAACCCAGTGCTGCATCTTCTAGCCCAGCACTGAGGCTGAAAAGTAATTCTAACCGTATTTACCAGTAACTTGTATTTCCTTCCATAGGAATCCATTGTCTGGTTTTCAGCAGAAAAGTTTCAAAGTGTCGATTTTCACAAACTACAAATATTCCTTAAAAATCGCCTGTATGACTTAAACGCATTCTTTCAACTGTTTACAAGAGATGCACCAGTGCTGGATCCAAGATCCACCACTGAGTAAGAAAAAGTAACGATAACACTACTTACCTGCTAAGTGAATTTCCTCCCATACGATAGCATTGGTGATTCTATGTGAAAAAGTTTCTCTGTGTCAACTTTTAAAATACAATAATATTCCTTAAAAATCACTACTGTAACCAAAACGCTTTTACTCAACTGTTTACAGGAGATGTCCCAGGACTGAATCTAGGATCCAGTCCTGTGATTAGAAAAGTAATCCATAAAGTAACTAATTGCATTTAACTTGAAATTCACATTGAGCTCAATGTTGCATTGTGTTTGAAATTGTGTTGCCCAATGCAACAACTGTAACTACTGTACTTAAAAGTCTATTGCCTATTTGCAAAGTATTTAAACTAAAGTAATTCATTCTGAGAAAGTATATTTTGTAATGTAATGTATAATGTAATTACAATGTATTTAAAAAAATAAAATATCTAAAAATAAATAGTTTAAAAAAATGTAGTAAATCAGTATCAAAAAAATAAATATAACAGTTAATACATTTAAAAATTGTCATTTACAAAACCTTTGAAATTCACTGAAAAAAACCATAGGCTTCAGACATGTTATAGTTAGGAATTAGCATTTAAAAAACCTTTGAAATGCACTGAAAAAACCATAGGTTTCAGGCACGTTATAGTTAGAAATTAGCATTTAAAAACCTTACAAATTCACTGAAAAAACCATAGGTTTTAGGGACAGTTATAGTTAGTTGGACATTGCACTCGTACAAAACCCGTGAAATTCCCCGTTATAGTTAGTTCAGGTAACTATAACTCGCGCCCCCGCAATGCACTGCTGATGACGTCACATATTACATCACTCATGACATGGTCAGTGACATCACTGATGACATCACTGATGACATCCCAAATGACATCACTGATGACATCACTGATGACATCATCCATGTGATAATTTGATGCATCTTCTCACACCCTAATATAACTTTTGATACACCCACTGTAAATTACAGACTGCCATTGTCAAAACCATAGACACTCCAACACCAATTACTATATACACACTCACTGATTCTTAGGTCTACACACACACATCTACTCACTCACCCGTACAGTCTCTCATACTTATAGTCACTCAGTACAGGACTATTATATGCACTCATACACCTATATAAACACTCACACACCGCCACTCATCCATAGAGGTACTCACACACCTAGTCAGTCATGCAAAAATTAAGCACACACCCATTTACTCACCTATACAGTTATACACACACCAGCTCACTTACTCATACAAATACTAGCACATTCTTACGCTCTTATACAATCTCTGATACAAGCACACACTCATCCATACAGTCACTATCACAATCACACACTCTCGCTTATAGCTATTTATATACTCCAACACACAAAAATACTGCCTTTCACATACGTAGTTACTCACACATGTACCACTGGGACATACATTCACTCACTAACACACTCTTACACACACTTACCCACCCATACAGTCTATCACAGATGCACTCTTGTAACCATCCACCCAGTGAATCACCCACTCACACATCTATGCACAGAGTCGCACACACCCCACCCACACAAACACTCAGGCACCCATACAGATACTCAGACAACCAATCAATAACTCATATAGACACTCATGTAGCTATTCACAAACCCATGCTGCCACTTACACAGCAACAGACAGACGGATACAGACATTCACACAGTTTAGTCACTAACCCATGCATTCAGTAAGATACGTTTAATCACTCACTTATAGAGTTAGTCACGCACCTACTAAATCATCCATTCAGACACTTATACACCCACTCATTCTTCAATACGCCTTTCCCTATATATATTAAACATATTTAAACTTTACAGAAACACACAGTCACTGGATGATGTCATTTGAGATGTCATCAGTGATGTCACTGACCATGTCATGAGTGATGTAATATGTGACGTCATCAGCAGTGCATTGCGGGGCGCGAGTTATAGTTAGCTGAACTAACTATAACGGGGAATTTCACGGGTTTTGTACGAGTGCAATGTCCAACTAACTATAACTGTCCCTAAAACCTATGGTTTTTTCAGTGAATATATATATATATATATATCTACTGGCGGTCGCCAGTAGATAGTTATAGTTAGGACCACGTTTCCATAGGAAAAGCATTTTTTGATGTGCTTATAACTTTGGCGTCGTTTGACGAATCTTTACGAAATTTTCCAAAAGTTCCTCTTTTCAGGTGAGCTCCTATCCTGAAAGTTTGGGGGTGATTCATGAAGGGGGGGCTGAGAAAAAAGGGGGGTCCCAAAACGTGTTTTCTCCATGCAATTTCCATAGGAAACTTTAGACAAGGCTACAGGTCAAACTGCTGAACGGAATTAAGCCAAATTTGGCAGGGAGAAAGGTCTTGGTCCAGAAAGCACGCTTTTGTTTAAATGGGGTTAGTCCATTCAGTAGTTTTAGAGAAATATCAAAATTTTCAGATATTGATATTTGAGAATTCTGACATCTGATTGGCTGAGGCGTTACGAGCACGAGCGTGCGGCTCATTGGTTGTGAACTGTTGAAACTAGGAAGTGTTGGCAGCCATTTTGTGACTGAGTTGAAAGGCGTAGGGCAAAATAAAAGAGAAAAATTGTATAAGAGGGTATAGTAGGAACACTGTGGTCTTACTTTAAGCAGTCTGTACGGTGCAGAGGCAGGGAGTTTGAATGTTGCGTAGGCCGTGGAAATCACGTCCGCAGAACAACGGTGCGCAGTATTGCGGCAATGTTCAGTAGGCTGTGGAAATCATATCGGGAAAATAACAATGCACCGTATTGCAGCCTTCCTTTACCTTCCTTTAATATAATGCGCAGTAATGTTTACTTATAATGCGGTGTTCACTTTTATCACGGACAGTGAACAAAATTAACGTTTAATTGGCTGAGGTGTTCCAACAAGGAGCTCAATGTTCATTGGCTGCGAACCATTAAAAGTAAAAGTGTTGCCAGCCATTCCCTCCCCCTGCACGGAGTAGCAAGGACATCTGATTGGCTCACATGTTCCAAGCAGGACCTTCCAGAGGTTAATGTTGATTGGCTGCGAACCATTGAAAGTAGAAGTGTTGCCAGCCATTTCCTCCCCGTCTGCGGAGTAGCAGGGACATCTGATTGGTTGACGTGTTCCAAGCAGGACCTTCCCAAGCTTAATGTTCATTGGCTGTAAACCATTGAAAGTAGAAGTGTTGCCAGCCATTCCCTCCCCTCCGCGGAGCATCAGGGACATCTGATTGGGTAATGTGTTCCAAGCAGGACCTTCCCAAGCTTAATGTTCATTGGCTGTGAAGCATTAAAAGTAGAAGTGTTGGCAGCGATTCCTCCCCTCTGCGGAACACCATGCACATTTTATTGGCTAAAGTGTTCCGAGTACAAGTTTGCTCATTATTGGTTGGGAAGGTTTCACTGTTGTGAAGCGTTTTGAGATGCACTTCAATGGAGTACGGGAAAACAAAGTAGTAGCGGGGAGGGTAGGAACACTATTAACTCTGTAAAGTGGTCACAAGGTGGTGAACAGGGATTGTGAAGGTAAAAATTGTTTTTTATATATTTTAAGGGCCATTTATATAATTGGCGTGGGGTGTACAAATCACAGCGGGAAAATAACAGAGTGTGTTGCGGTCTTCTTTTTATTAAGTTTGCGGGTGGGATACTTCCCAGTAGCACTATTTACATAGAATGTGGTGTTCACTTTTCTGACGGGAGGTGTGGTTGCGCAGCAAAAATTTCAGTCTAGGTTTGAAACAGTTTTTATTAAGCAATTACAAATAAATTTTCATCGAAAAGTGAAGCTGTATATATCAAAGAGGTGGCAAATAAAAACGCAATTCATAAAATATCCCTTAAGCGTGGCCACACCCTCCTTTTTTTTCTGCTATAGTTTGTAAAAGTGTTGCCCCATATTCTTGATAATATAAGAGGGCATGAGTTACTTTTAGATAAAGTAGAAAAGAAGTGCTACAAGAAACACTCCCGCACTACATCATCTCAGGTCACAAGAACAATAACAAGTAAAAAACTGTTAAACACAAATGACTTTATATTACATAGAAATGTACGCTTCATCATTTTTTACAATTTCTATTCTGTAGAACTCTGGAAAGTTCAGTCATAGTGCTTAGAGGTCGCTCACTGCTCCGCTAACAGATCACGGACTCCTTTAAGAACATATAGGATAGTAGTAATATATACACTACTATTCCTATCAATTCTATAGGGAGAATGAGAATAGGAACCACAACAGAGAAAAAGAGAAATACCAAAAAATCATTCAAAAATGTAGGGTTTATCAAAGGCATTTAGTAAGAAAGTGTCTATGCAAACAATCTTTTTAAACTGCAATTTCGAAAAATATTCTCACTGTAAAAATATCTGATCAAGTAAGTTAAAAAGGTCACTAAGCTGTATTTCAGATGGTTTACTCCTGGCGGCGACAAATCTCCAATTCCTGTTGTGTGAAAATATGACACTCTACTACAATATAGAGAGTGACACTGATGCCACACAAAAAGGAAAAGGAAAATAAAGTCATGAACACAAAACAAGATCAATAACGAAATACTTTGCAGCTGTGAATATGTTCAGAGCTTCTTTTATCCGGGACTTCGAAATCTTTCATCTTTGCGCCGACGGGTCATAAACTCCTCTGAGATCATAATGACTGTGAATATTACAATATACATACTCACACTATATGATCCCAAGGGGGAACCAGAGTAAGAACCAGAAGCTGCTGACGTTACATATAAATCTTTAGTCTTCGCGCCGACGGGTCATAAACTCCTCTGAGATCCCAATGACTGTTAATATTTTAATATACATATTCACAGTATATGATCGCAAGGGGGAAACAGAGTAAGAACCAGAAGCTGCTGACGTTACATATAAATCTTTAGTCTTCGCGCCAACGGGTCATAAACTTCTCTGAGATCATAATGGGTGGTTATTATAATATACATAATCACACTATATGATCCCAAGGGAGAAACAGAGTAAGAACCAGAAGCTGCTGACGTTACATATAAATCTTTAGTCTTCGCACGACGGGTCACCAACACCTCTGAGGTCAAGTACAGTGTCAATATTATAATATACAAAGTCACACTATATGATCTCAAAGGAGCCAGAAAAGGAACAATGTTTGCTGTATTCTGTCTGTTTCTGAAAACAAGCTGCTGACGTTACATATAAATGGCAAAAACAACCAATAACACTTTTTCTAAATACAAATGTTTAAATATTGACAAATAGCTACGTATTATAAATATCTACTATGCCATAATCAAACAACTTACAACTCTGGAATATGTTTTATTGCCGCAAAAAAAGAATCCGACGCTAGAAAAGGGAACGTGCATCGCAGAATGGACACGCGTAAATAAGTCGCATAAACAAAACTAATCAAACAACGGGTGTGGTTTATATACTTTTTGGTTATTGAGTAGTCTATGGAAGGATGATGCGGCTCCGCCCATTTAGATGTCACGTTTTACAGTTGACACGTGCTCACATTTTCACTGTTTAACTTGTGCACGTGTTGGGAAAAGTTACAAAATGTGAAGCGGTAAAGGTTTTGATTTCGATCCTAACACGTATAAGGTCCTTAATATGTACATACATTGGAGAGCTTAAAAACTGTTACCCGGCAAACCGTGTCATTTCCATTCTCATGACTACAAACATCTATTAATTGCCGTAATTCTAAATAGAAGACACAAAAAAAAATATCGTTCAGAATAGAAAAAAAAATACGTGCTAATATTTCTCATCACTATGGTCTTAAAGTAAAAAAATGCCAGCATTTGTAAAGCATACAGCTACCTCCAGAGAGGTGTCCCGGCGCTCGGGGCGTCGGAAGATTAAGCAAGGTATTGCCCACAGTGACATAGTGGTGGGCTAACGTGCCGCCAGAGCCGGGAATCGAACTGTGAACGCTGTTGTTGTAAGTCAGGTATCATAGCTGCTGCGTCACACTTTTTCCACACTTATATGTTAATTAATGCTAATTAAGTTTTAAACATTGTTAAATTATAACTTATAACAGACTACTGTTACAGTTAGTTTTTCACTACAAAAAGTATGCACGTCTTTTTAAAATTTACTTAAAAACAATATAGGTTTCAGGGATATTGTAGTTACAAATTAGCATTTAAAAAACCATTGAAATTCACTGAAACAACCATAGGTTTCAGGCACGTTATAGTTTGAAATTAGCATTTAAAAAACCTTAGAAATTCACTGAAAAAATCATAGGTTTCAGGCACGTTATAGTTAGTTGGACATTTCACTCGTACAAAACCATAGAAATTCACCCGTTATAGTTAGTTCAGCTAACTATAACTCGCGCCCCCGCAATGCACTGCTGATGATGTCACATATTACATCATTCATGACATGGTCAGTGACATCACTGATGACACCACTGATGACATCTCAAATGACATCACTGATGACATCACTGATGACATCATCCAGTGACTGTGTGTTTCTTTAAAGTTTAAATATGTATTATATATATGCCAAGGTGTATTAAAGAATGAGTGGGTGTATAAGTGTCTGGATGGAGGATTTAGTAGGTGCGTGACTGACTGTTTAAGTGAGTGATTACATGTGTCTTACTGAATGCATGGGTTAGTGACTAAACTGTGTGAATGTCTGTATCAGTCTGTCTGTTGTTGTATATGCTGCTGCATGGGTTGGTCAGTAGCTACATGAGTGTCTATATGGGTTATCGATTGGGTGCCTGAGTATTTGTATGGGTGCCTGAGTGTGTGTGGGTGGGTGGGAGGTGTGTGACTCTGTGCATAGATGTCTGAGTGGTTGATTCACTGGGTGTATGGGTTCAAGAGTGCATGTGGAAACAGCTGTATGGGTGGGTGAGTGTGTGTATGGGTGTGTTGGTGAGTGAATGGATGTCTCAGTGGTACATGTCCAAGTAACTACATATGTAAAAGGCAGTGTATGTGAGACTTGGAGTATATAAATGACTATACGTAAGAGTCAGTGATTGTGAGAGTGGCTGTATGGATGAGTGTGTACTTGTATCAGTGATGGTATAAGAGAGTAAGTATGCGTTTGTTTCTGTTTGAATAAGTGATGTGGTGTGTGTATAACTATATAGGTCAGTAAATGGAAGTGTGATTGATTCTTTGCATGACTGACTAGGTGTGTGAGTAACTCTGGATGAGTGGTGGTGTGTGAGTGTCTGTATAGTTGTATGAGTGCATATGATAGTGTTGTATTGATGAGTGACTGCATGTATCACACTGCCATTTACTCACCTATACAGTTATACACACACCAGCTCACTTACTCATACAAATACTAGCACATTCTTACGCTCTTATACAATCACTGATACAAGTACACACTCATCCATACAGCCACTCTCACAATCACACACTCTCACTTATAGCCATTTATATACTCCAACACACATATATACTGCCTTTCACATATGTAGTTACTCACACATGTACCACTGAGATATACATTCACTCACTAACACACCCATACACACACTCACCCACCCATACAGTCCATCACAGATGCACTCTTGAAACCATGCACCCAGTGAATCACCCACTCACACATCTATGCACAGAGTCACACACACCCCACCCACACAAACACTCAGGCACCCATACAGATACTCAGACAACCAATCAATAACCCATGTAGACACTCATGTAGCTATTCGCAAACCCATGCAGCCGCTTACACACCAACAGACAGACGGATACAGACATTCACACCGTTTAGTCACTAGCCCATGCATTCAGTAAGATACGTTTAATCACTCACTTATAGAGTCAGTCACGCACCTACTAAATCATCCATTCAGACACTTATACACCCACTCATTCTTCAATACGCCTTCCCTATATATATTAAACATATTTAAACTTTACAGAAACACACAGTCACTGGATAATGTCATCAGTGATGTCATTTGAGATGTCATCAGTGATGTCATCAGTGATGTCACTGACCATGTCATGAGTGATGTAATATGTGACGTCATCAGCAGTGCATTGCAGGGCGCGAGTTATAGTTAGCTGAACTAACTATAACGGGGAATTTCGATGGTTTTGTACGAGTGAAATGTCCAACTAACTATAACTGTCCCTAAAACCTATGGTTTTTTCAGTGAATATATCTATACATACACACACACACACATACACACCCTACTGGCAGTCACCAGTAGGTAGTTATAGTTAAGACCATGTTTCAATGGGAAAAGCATTTTTGACTCGCCTATAACTTTTGTGCTGTTTGACGAATCTTCACAAAATTTCCCCCCCAAAAAATGGCCCGATGATTCTTGTTGCACATGGAAAGATTTGGGGAGATTTGTGAAGGGGGGTTGAGAAAAATGGGTTAAAAAAAGGATGTGTTTCCCATGTTCCTTCACATAGGATCTGTAAACACAACTAAAGTCCAAACCACTGGATGGAATTGCACCAAATTTGGCAGAAAATTTATTTGGTGTAAATCCGTTCATTAGTTTTTGAGAAAATTAAGAAGAAAAAGTTCTATAAATCTGTGTTCGAGGATATTTATCAGAGAAATATAGAGCTCTAAATGGCTGCCAATACTTCAACCAGGAAGTGTTGGCAGCCATCTTGGGTCTCGGCTTCAACCGAGTCCCAAAACAATTGCAAACGAAAAAAAAAGGGCAAGGTAGGAATACCCTGACCCCATAACGTTGGTCCAGCAGTCCCAGAGGGAACCCAACAGGCCCACAAAAACCCATTCTTTTAAAAAGAAATATTGCTGCAAAATCACGATATTCATGAATTGGTGGCAACATTTTTTTTAAAAGCAAGCGCTTGCTTTTATTTTACCCCTGGGTAGGCCAAGCCCCACCCAGAGGAATTTTAATAAAGGAGGGGGGTGCACAGCCTTATTGATGCCCCGGGGACCACCACCTCCCCTTGGCTTGTTTAGAAAAAATGCAAGGGAGGCACGTCCGGCGTTCCCCGCTGCCCTGGGGACCACCACCTCCACGGGGCATTTTTATCTATAAATGGGGGGACCCTTGGACCCTCCCAGCCCCGGGGACCACCACCTCCCGGGGGCTTTATGTTTAAAGAATGTGGGGGTGTGGATCAACCCTGCAGCTCTGGGGGCCACCACCTACCTGGAGCTTTAATGTTAATTACTACTGGGGGGCCATGTGGACCCCCCCTGCAGCCCCAGGGACCACCCCCTCCCCAGGGCAAAATTGAAGAAAGGAGGGGGACCATGTGGCCCCCTTCCTGGAGCCATAGATGGCCCAAGGTACCACCTCCCCCCAGGGTCGGCTCTTTGTATGTCCTGGGGTGCCTACCACAGGACATAGCTGTTTGCTATGGCTTGGCGGGAGCTTTATCGCCAAGCCATAGCAAACTGTGCTCCGCTTCCAGCAAGCAAGAGCATAAAAAATGCTCTTGATGCTAGAAGCGGAGCAAAATTGCTTTTACACAGAAGGAGCTGCTTGTTTAGCAGCTCCGTATGTGTAAAGACAATGCCGGCTCCCCCAGGAGGCAGGGAGCCTGCAGGAACTGCAGGGACATTCAGACTCCTCTCGCAGTCCCCATTAGCAGAGAGCGGGTGCTCTGGGTGAGACCAGTGCACCCAATATAGAGGCATGGCCCAGGGGGATGGAGTGGGGTTCCCAGGGCCAAAATGGGCCCGGGAGGGGAGCCACACTGCCCCCTGCCCTTATTTATTGAAAAAATATAGAAATAATAAAAGGAGGCCGGGCCCGGGGGATGGGGTCCCCGGGTCCGAAATCAGCCTAGGAGGGGTGCTGCTTGGCCCCCTCCCTTTAAGTCAGAGGTCTTCAAACTTTTTTGCTGTTAGCCCCCTGAGCAAAATGCTTTCAAGTCGGGCCCCCCTTCAAAACTTGATGGCAGTACTTTGGTGGAGCAAAAATATCCGGGCCGAGTGCAAGGGCCGGGATTACCATTTCAGGAGTACTTTTTCTGTAGCTGATAATCCACACTAACTGTGAGCCTTATAATAGAGCAAATATATCAAGCAATAACACAACTCCTTATAATTTGGATGGTGTGAGCCCCGCACACTCCTGAGACCCAATGCAACTGCACCTGTTGCACTAATGATAGTTGCAGCCCTGAGTAGCAGACTGTGTCATCTGCCTCTTTCACCTCTTCCCCACCATGCATGGCCATCACTCCAATCTTGGAACAGTGATGGAGGGAACCACTTTGCAGCAAGGGTGCCCCCACCGCTAATGCTAGGAAGAAAAGTGAGCATCCGATCCTCTTTCATAAATGAAGGCAGTCATAATTATTATGCAGTGGGCCTCTCACTCCTGGGTCCGAGTGCCATTGCACCTGCTTTGCTTCAGTAATGTGATCAACTGTCTTGCAAAGTGGTTGTCTTCTCTGCCCCTTATTGAAAAAATAGGCCTCCATCTTGCCCCTTTCCCCGCTCTGTCATCTCCCTGAAGCCTAAGCGAATGTGTCTCCTCTATTAAATTTTCCCTTCTCTTGGGCCATTGGATCGATGCCCAAATCAACACTGGCACAACAGTGGTGCACTGGGACCCAACATAATCAAGAAATTTTAGTAAAGCAATACTAATTGGGGTTAATTTGATGCCTCACACCCCTGGGCCCCTGTGCCACTGCATCTGCGGCACAAATGATACCTACTACTCTGGCCACTCTCTCCACAGGCCCATCACTCCTAGACATGAGGTCCAAAGCAGGTTGTCTGCCCCTTTGTGGAAAAAAAAGGAGTAAATCCTGTTGCTTTGGACCTGTTACCTGCGAAGCAAGGGTAACTTGGGCAGTAATGCTAGCAAGCAAAAATGAGTTCCCATCCACCATTTTGCTAGTAACACAGACACAATTTGGGTGCACTGCCCTAGTGCCACTGCACCTGCAGCACTATTTGTAGTGATGACCATTTAAATCCACATGTCACATGATCCACCATCTGCTGCACATTCTACAGATTTTAACAAACAAAAATGTGTTTCTAGTTCAAACGGATCAAAAGTTACTAAAAAGGCAACAACAGATGTAGCCACACAGTGGAAGGTCCATCGCAAAGGTTGACAGTCAGCTTTCTGCTGAATTTGGGTGTTAATCTGACACTAATGTGGGGAAACATTTGCCCACACGGTGTTAGCATGTTAGCACGGTGTAAGCATGTGTAAAATTGATAACATAATGAAGTAACACTATCACAAAAAGTATTGCGTTAAGCTGTATATGTTGGCTTTTTTTCACTGCATAATTTAGTCAACTCTGCCACATAATTTCATCCTTCCCACTGCATAATCCCAGCAGTCTTGCTTATAGGGTGTATAATAACATTTCTAAATAATGACTTGCACATTCACAGTGCTTTGTGTTACAGGCTGGGACTTCATAGCATTATAAATACACCAGTCATGATTCCACATGTTGCCAAGCAGGATTCAATTGTATGACTCTCTGGTTTCACAGACCACTGCAGTGATCGCATTAATGAATTGAGGTTTGATAACATAAAAGAAAGCATTGCCAAGGATTAGTTCAAGTGGCCTTTATTTTTCATTTACAGTGTGTGCTTTATTTTATATGCAGCTGGCTAAATGTGAAAAATCAACAAAATACAGACAGAAAATGTTGTTCTTTTCTATTTAGCCACGTCTTTGACCCCTCCACCACGACACCAAGAATAACGGTTGCCATAGTTTTATATGCCCTTTCCCTGCTGGATGTAAATGAAGACAGCCTGGAAACGTGCTAAATAAAGAAAGTCGCACTTCCAGACCATCTTCATTTACAAGTATTTACAAAGGCATTTGCGCTTTCCTAGGAACATAGCCACGGCCGCCCAGGGGAGTGCGCCCCACAATTTGAAGACATCTGCTTTAAGTTTAAAAAAAGTTTTTTTTAAAAAGGCCAGGCCCCGGAGGATGGGGTCCCTGGGGCTGAACACAGCCCAGAGAGGGGGGCCACGCAGCCCCCCTCCCCCAATTAAAATAGGCCTGGCCCCAGGGGATGGGGTCTCCGGGGCCAAAATTGACCCAGGGAATGGGGCAACGTGGCCCCCTCTTCCATAATAAATTAAAATAAAATTTTAAAAAGTGACCAGGAAGTTGCCGCAGGCCCTGCCCCCTTTCATCACCACTCTGCAAACGCACCTCTTTGTGCACTGCTGGTTGGGGGATGAAGTCCCCTTGCCTCCAGAGGGTCCTTGGAGGCCAACAAGCCCTTCTATTACCTCCAGTGTCTCACACAATGGGATTTCTGAGAGGTATTTGGAGGCCATGCCCCCTTTCTCCACCACTCTACAAAAGCACCTCCTGGCGCACTACTGGTTGGGGGAGGAAGACCCCTTGGATGCTGAGGGTCCTTGGGGGACAACAAGCCTCCTGTTACCTCCAGTAAGTCCCACACAGCGTGATTGCTGAAACGACTTTGGAGGCCACGCCCCCTTTCTCCACGACTCTGCAAACATGCCTCCTGGCACACTGCTGGCTGGGCGATGAAGTCCCCTTGGATGCTGAAGGTTCCTGGGGGCCCAGAAGCCCTCCTGTTACCTCCAGTAGTCCAACACAGCAGGATTCCTGAGAGCTGGTCGGATGCCCTGCCCCTTTCTCCACCACCCTGCAAATGTGACTACTAGTTAAAAAAAAACATAGAAATTCACTTTAAAAAAACCAAAGGTTTCAGGGATGTTATATTTAGGAAATAGTTTTTGAATACATCTTAGAAATTCACTTAAAAACAAAGGTTACAGGGTCTTTATAGTTAGGAAATAGAATTTTAAAGAAACATAGAAGTTCACTGAAAAAAACATAAGATGGTCACCTGTAGGCAGTTATAGTTAGGACCTTGTTTCCATAGAAAAAGTGTTCTTTGACTTGCTTATAACTTTGGAGCCATTCGACAAATCACAACATTTTCCAAAAATAAGTGGCATGGTATGCCTAGTTCTGCATGGAAAGGTTTGGAGTGATCCATGAAGTCGGGCCGAGAAAATGGGGGGTTAAAAAAATCTGCATTTCCCATTCAATTTCCCATAGGGATTTTGAACACGCCTACAGCCCAAACTACTGGACAGAATTGCACCAAATTTGGCAGAGAGGCAGCTCTTGTTCCAGAAAGAGCCCTTTTTGCAATCTGGTGTAATTCTATTCAGGAAGTTGTGGAGTTATTAAAGGAAAAACAAAATTCTATATCTAGGGACTTGAACCCACCACGGATTACCCGCGGTGGATCCACGAATTCACTTGCCACCAGCAACACCATGATTGGCTGACCACAACCTGACCGGGAGGTTGCAGTCACCATTTTAAGTATAGGGGAAATGGTCCCAGGGACTTAACATTTTTCTGAGAAGTGATTAAAGGAGTCATGGTTGAGGTACCCTGACCCCATGGGTGTGTCAGATGAGTATGAGAGGGACCTACGTTGGGTGCAAAATTAAATCATTTCAGGCCAGATGTACGACGCATTTAGCGTGCGCAAACGGGTCTTAGACCCGTTTGCACACGCTAAAATGCATGGGCCCATGTACAAACAGTATATTGCGAGTTGCATATAAATTGCGACTCGCAAAATACTGTTTTGCGACTCGCTATTAGGAAGGGGCGTCCCCTTACTAATAGCGACCGCAAAGCTATGTAGAAATGTTTTACGACCGCAATTGCGGTTGCAAAACACTTGCAAATTACCACCTACTTCAAGTAGGTGGTAGTTGTTGGACTTGGCCCTTTTTTGGCTAAAGTTCCTTAAACCTTTTGCCTTCCTCCTAGACCTTTTTCTGACATGATGTTGCCGACTTAGATGCTTTGGGCACTTTGCCACTGCTGACCATTGTCAAAGTGCAAGTGCTCCCTGTATAAAGTGTTATGGTAATTGGTTGTCCATAATTGGTATGTTTGTCTTACTAGTAAAGTCCCTAGTAAAGTGCACTATGCGTGCCAGGGCTGGTAATGCAAATGCTACTAGTGGGCCTACAGCACTAATTGTGCCACCCACATAAGTAGCCCTAAAGAGAGATCTCAGGCCTGCCACTGCAGTGCCTGCGCGCAGTTTGTTAACTGCCTTGTTGTCCTGACAAGTGCACCCACTTGCCAGGCCTTACCTTTCCATTTTTATGCACATCAGACACCCCTATAGTAGGCCCAAGGTACCCCCCTGGGCAGGGTGCAGTGTATGTGAAAGGTAGGACATGTACTGAGGTGTGTACGATGTCCTGACAGTGAAATACTGCCAATTTCGTTTTTCACTGTTGCAAGGCCATCTTGCCCATAGGACAAAATGGGGAATGCTGTGTAACATGTGCAAAAACAACAGTTGATGGACAGAATGCAGAACAATGTCATACATTCACCCCAGTACAGAGATCTGGGCCTAAATCCATCATTTTTTTGCTCACCATGCCATTCCAGTTTGAACCCAGCCATATGCAAATCAGTCTTGACCCTGTGCCTCATGGGAACAGTCCAGCCCGAACTGCCAAGCCAGGTCCTCCCTGGACTGGAAACAAGCATCCTAGGACCGGTTTCGGGTTTCACCCTCTTCAGCCAGGATAGCCTGATTCCAGTGGCATGGAGAGCACGGGACCCACGTCTGGGCATACCCGTCCCACTCGGGGTGACAAATGCAAAAACAACAGTTGATGGACAGAATGCAGAACAATGTCATACATTCACCCCAGTACAGAGATCTGGGCCTAAATCCATCGTTTTTGCTCACCATGCCATTCCAGTTTGAACCCAGCCATATGCAAATCAGTCTTGACCCTGTGCCTCATGGGAACAGTCCAGCCCGAACTGCCAAGCCAGGTCCTCCCTGGACTGGAAACAAGCATCCTAGGACCGGGTGATGCCCTGAAACCGGTCCCAGGATGCTTGTTTCCGGTCCAGGGAGGACCTGGCTTGGCAGTTCGGGCTGGACTGTTCCCACAAGGAACAGGGTCAAGACTGATTTGCATATGGATGGGTCCAAACTGGGGTGGTGTGGTGAGCAAAAGAATGATGGATTTAAACCCAGATCCTTGTGACTGGGGGTGAATATTTGCATTGTCCAGCATTCCGTCCATCAATTGTTTCTTTTGCATTTGTCGCCCTATGTGGGAAGGGTATGCCCAGACGTGGGTCCCGTGCTCACTACACCACTGGATTCAAGCTAGCCTGGCTGAAGAAGGGTGATGCCCTGAAACCGGTACCAGGATGCTTGTTTCCAGTCCAGGGAGGACCTGGCTTGGCAGTTCAGGCTGGACTGTTCCCACAAGGAACAGGGTCAAGACTGATTTGCATATGGCTGGGTCCAAACTGGGGTGGTGTGGTGAGCAAAAGAATGATGGATTTAACCCAGATCCTTGTGACTGGGGGTGAATGTTTGCATTGTCCAGCATTCCGTCCATCAATTGTTTCTTTTGCATTTGTCGCCCTATGTGGGAAGGGTATGCCCAGACGTGGGTCCCGTGCTCACTACACCACTGGATTCAAGCTAGCCTGGCTGAAGAAGGGTGATGCCCTGAAACCGGTCCCAGGATGCTTGTTTCCGGTCCAGGGAGGACCTGGCTTGGCAGTTCGGGCTGGACTGTTCCCACAAGGAACAGGGTCAAGACTGGGGTGGTGTGGTGAGCAAAAGAATGATGGATTTAACCCAGATCCTTGTGACTGGGGGTGAATGTTTTCATTGTCCAGCATTCCGTCCATCAATTGTTTCTTTTGCATTTGTCGCCCTATGTGGGAAGGGTATGCCCAGACGTGGGTCCCGTGCTCACTACACCACTGGATTTAAGCTAGCCTGGCTGAAGAAGGGTGATGCCCTGAAACCGGTCCCAGGATGCTTGTTTCCGGTCCAGGGAGGACCTGGCTTGGCAGTTCGGGCTGGACTGTTCCCACAAGGAACAGGGTCAAGACTGATTTGCATATGGCTGGGTCCAAACTGGGGTGGTGTGGTGAGCAAAAGAATGATGGATTTAACCCAGATCCTTGTGACTGGGGGTGAATGTTTGCATTCTCCAGCATTCCGTCCATCAATTGTTTCTTTTGCATGTGTAACATGTTTCCAGCATATCTTCCCATCGGCATAAGATGGAGAGATGGAGTTTAGCGTGCCTGAACTCAGATTTTAATAACACATCTTTTTATGAAGATGGTTTTTAAATTGTGTGTTTAGAAACCACGCTTTTAGAAGTGGCTGGTTTCTTGTCCTAACCATCCTGCGTGCCTCTGCCTGGTTGTGTATTGACTGTCTGGGTTTGGATGTGACAGGGTCTGGGAAGGTGTCCTGACACCAGGGAGGAGTAGGTGAGACAGCAACAGGCTGGCCTGCATTTGGTGTGGTGGGAGGAGTAGCCCCCTGGATGTGATGAGGGCTGTACTGCTGCCACAAAAGGATGGCTCCACCTCCTGCGGAGCGTCTGAGGCCTAGACCCTCACTATCAAAGGAAGAGGGTGTGCACTGGCATGAAGACACCCAGAACTGGTTTGGACCGGGCTCAGAGCCCCATGAACACAAAGACTTCAAAGGCATTTAGGGGTATAAATGTGAGAGCTGAAATCCCTGAACTCAAACTGAACTCAAGACTGAAAAAGGATTGAAACTACTTCGTGATCAAGAGGAACCTCTGCCAAAGAAGAACAGCTGAAGAGACTTAAGAGAAGGACTGCCCTTGCTGTGTGTTCTGGGGCTGGCCTGCAGTTTGCTGATTTGACTAAGGAGAGGACAAGGGACTTTGCTGTGTGCTGTGTCCCCCTGCTTGAAATGACTTTGCTGTGTGCTGTGTCCTGAAGTAACTTGTCTCTAAGGGCCCGAGGAGAGCTGGTTCCCTGTTGTGGAAACTCAGGAACATCAAAGTTTCCAACCGTGTCTCAGCGACGCTTGGTGCGTGTGCTTTTGCATGCCTGAGACTGCCGTGTGGTCTGTGGTGCTGTTTACGAGGTGCCCCGTGACCGCATTGCCGCCGCAGTGTGATATATCGTCCACGCTGCTGCATTGCTGTTTGTGGCCCGAGCCGTCATCGTAACTGAGGCTGTGAGTAAGGATCGCCGCCGCCGGCCCGAGCCGCAACGTGCTAAAGGATTTCTTGAAGCTAAGGAAGCTGCAAGGTGAAAGGGATCGTGATCGTTGTTCACTAAGAGGAATCTGCCCAAGATCGTCAACGAATGAGAAGGCAGCGCCGTAACCCGTCCGGCTACAGCGTCACCTAGCCACGGAGCTGCAACGTCATCCGGGCCACCCAGCAGGACATCCGACGAGCGGGGAGAGAGAGCGAGAGTGAGGCAGCGCACCCCCCAGGTAAGGCTTGGACTCCGGTCAGGAGCCGCAAGCATGTGTGGCCTGGGGAGGTGTGCAGGAGGAGTACAGGAGTGCTCCGATCTCTCTCCTACTGCACCGCGTTAGACGCGCTGAGTCCCCGAGCAGCCCATACCTGCCCAGCAGTACCGGGGCCGCCCCTTTAAGCTTACGACCGTTGTCTCTGTTGTTGGGGCCTAGTGGTGCCCGAGCTGACCACGCAGATTGGCTTATAGCATTATTCCTTGCATTACGAACTGCCTTATTCTTGCACTAAGAACTGCCTTATTCTTGCATTAAGAACTGCATTATTCTTGCATTATGAACCGAATTATTCTTGCATTACGAACTGCATTATTTCTGCGTTAGGAACTGCATTAGTACTTGCATTAAGGATTGTCTTATTTCTACATTACGAACTGCATTACGAACTGCATAGCATTGCATTAGGACTGCATTAGATCATCGTGAACTGCTCATTAATACCGCAAGAACCTACAAGTGATTGTTGGCCTAATAACCGGCAAAGTGAAATGTTACGAATATGCATATGTTGGATTTCTATCGTTTGGTCTCATCGTATTTCTTTTCATAAAGATACCGCTATTTTTATAAAATCAGTGTGATGTCCATTTGTGGTGTTATCACTGTGTTACTGGGAGTGTGGTTGCAAATACTTTACACATTGCCTTGGAGATAAGCCTGGCTGCTCGTGCCAAGCTACCGGAGGTTGAGCAGGGGTTATCTAAGAGTGTGTCCCTCCTTTCCCTGACTAGAAGCAAGGGTCCCTATTTGGACTAAGGTACCTACCTCAGCCAACTAGAGACCCCCAGTTCTAACAGTAATGCATTCGCAAATGGGAAGGGGTCCCCAGGGGATCCCTTCCCCTTTGCAAATGCATGCAATATTATTATTTAAGGGCAGGCAGTGGTCCCAGGGACCACTGCCTGCCCTTAAAAAATTAAACGAAAACGTTTCATTTTTTTTTTTTTTAATGCATCCCGTTTTCCATTAAGGAAAACGGGCTGCATTTTTAAAAAAAAGCTGCTTTATTTAAAAGCAGTCCCTGACATGGTGGTCTGCTGAGCCCAGCAGGCCACCATTCCTGGGAGGGCCTGTCATCCCCCATGGGCTCGCAAATTGCGAGAGGCTGATTAATTTTCATGAGCCTTGCAATTTGCGACCCCATTGGGAATCGCAAACAGTGTTAAACACACTGTTGTACATTCCAAATTGCAACTCGCAATTTGTGACTCGCAATTGAGCACAAATTGAGAGTCGCAATTTGGAATGGTCATACATCTGGCCCTTCATTTCTTTTCCCACTTTGGGAATTTGTGGATTCCCCCACGAGGCTGAGCGTGGCCCCCCATGCGAATCCGCAACAGATCCACAAATCTTAATGCACTTTGACAAAAACACTTTCAGACCCACTCAGACACCCACATAGGTACTCTCATACCTATTTATAGACCCGCACAGGCAGTCACGAACACACTTACAGACCTATGCAAGCATTCACACACCCACTCACAGAGCCATGCAGGCACTCTCAGACTCACTCATAAACCCACATAGGCACTCACACACCTACTCACAGACCCACACAGACACTCACACAGCCACTCACAGACCCACACAAACACTCACATACCGACTCACAGACCCACACAGACACCCACTCACAGACCCACAGAGGACCTCACACATCTACTCACAGACCCACCCAGACACTCACAGACCCACTGGGTCACTCACACATGCACTCACAGACCCACACAGACACTTATACATCCATTCACACACATCCACACAGACACTCAGATACCCACTCACACACCCACACAGCTACTCACACACCCACTCACAGACCCATGCAGGCAATGACAAACCCATTAACAGACCATTGCAGGCACTCACAGACCCATTTACAGACTCATACAAGCACTCACAGACCCACTCACACACCCACAAAGGCACTCCCACTCCTACTTACAGTCCCACACAACCACTCACATACACTCACGGACTCACACATGCACTCACAGACCCACTGAAAGAGCCATGCAGGCACACACACACCAACTCAGAAATCTATGCAAACACTGACAGACCTACTCACACAGGTACTCACAGACCTACTCACAGGCCTATGCAGGTACTCACACACCTACTCATAGACCCATGCATCCACTTATGCATCTACTTACAGACCCTTAGAGGCACACTCACAGATCCACACAAGCGCTCACATACCCACTCACAGTTCTATGCTGATACTTTCACACCCACTCAGAGTCCAACACTGCACACAGGCAGTCACACACCCACTCAGAGTCCCACACAGCCACTCAGACACCCACTCTCAGACACACGCAGACATTCATAGACCCACTCACACACCCACTCACAGACCTATGCAGGTACTCATATACCCATGCAGGTACTCACACACCTACTCACAGACCCATGCATCCACTTACACACCCACTTACAGGACCACATAGGGACTCACACACCCATTCACAGAGCTATGCAGGCACTAACAGACCCATGCACAGAGGCACACAGACACTCATGTATGCACTCCCACACCCACAAAACCACTCATGCACCCATTCACAGACCCAGACATACACTTACACATCTACTCACAGACCCACTGAAAGACTCGTACACCCACTCAGAGACTCACTCACTCACTCGTACACCCACTTACAGACCCACACAGATACTCACACACCTACTCACAGATCTACTCAGACACTCACACACTCACTCAGAGACTCCCTCATACACCCACTCATAGACACACACAGGCACTCTCACACCCACTCACAGAATCACACAGGCAGTCACAGACCCATTGAGAGAGCCACTCAGGCACTCATACATATACTCACATATCCATGCAGACACTAACAAATCCACTCACAGACCCATACAGGCACTCAGAGACCCACTTATGGATCCATGCAGGTACTAACACACCCAATCAAAAACCTATGCAGGCACTCACATACCCATTCACAGACCAATGCATCCACTTACAAACCCACTTACAGACTTTCACAGGCACTTGCACACCCATTCACAGGTCCACACACACAGACATAAATCCATACACAAACCTGTACAAGTGAATCCTAAATGTGCTGCTTTGTATTGAATGTGGGCTTTTGGTTTGTGGTATGGTGTATAGATGATAACTACACATAAAACAGAATGCAGTCTTTTAAGTTATCGAGGAACACCCTGTTGCCTTTCTCTGTGAAATGAACTCCATCACTTCTATATATACCGTCCATAGCAAAGCATAATTTGTTGTTGTATATTGAGCCCATGTTGTGGTCTCTGAGGAATGCAGAAACAGTTTTATTGACATGTTTCCTGGATTTGTCTATCTGTGGACAAAATTCATTTGACTGCTTCCACTTCTGCCTTTAGCAAATGTTGGAGAACACCAAGGCAGTGTGTGGGAAAAGAGGCATTAATTTACCAAACATATTCTTCATTAGAATATCCAGTCCAACCCCAATAAGTGTGCCTAGGTCATTGCCGCCACAGTGGACAATCATAAGGTCTGGATGTTGGCAATCCACAATGCTTTCATCCAAAGGCAGCAATTGATGCCACTTTAATCCTCTGTGGCCAAGCCAAGTAATGTCTATATTAGGTAAACCCAAGTCCCTGTCAGTGCCACTCTTTCTAGCACTCTCTCTGGCCCAATACACAAAACTATGGGCCACAATCCACACGCTAACCATTTTAGAGGCAAACTGAAGTAGCACACAAGAGAAAGCTGTAGCTGAATGACACCGTTTTCAAAATGAAAGGCAGCTAAAATGGAGGACAGCACCTAAATTAAAATAAGAACATATTTGATTGGATGCTGTTAATATGCAGATAACTAAAAGTAGGTAGTGATTTTGAGACAAAAATAATTGCTTCTGTGATTGGCTCTGAAAAATAAAAAAAAGTTATGCTGTTTGGGATACGTTTAATATTCCAAACAGTCAACCACACCTGCTACAGTTCAATTTGAAGTTAGGATGGTGCTCACAGAAAGGGTTATGAACTTTTGACCTAGTGCTAGCAGTCAGTGTTTCAAATATGGTTACCATGGAAACAGAGCCAAAAGTGCTGGGGGGAAGACAACAAAAAAGAGTAGATTGTAAATATGAGAAGCACAGTGGTATTGAAATATTGCTCATTAGGGAGTGTTTGGGTTGTAATTTGGTTCTTTTTACAAAGTAAAGTATAAATGCAGATCGTTAAGTGGGTTTACGGGCTCCCATGAGGATTCGCGCATTGTAGTGTTACATGGGGGGGGGCACACTGAACGCCGCAGCAGATTCGCAAATCTGCTCAAATCCACTACCTAATTGGGCTTCTTAACAAGAGTCTTACAAAGGGTTAAAAACAGTGCCCATTTAGAAGTGGTATAACAAAAGTAAAATAAGAAAGGAAGGTTGTGATTTGATTACAACATCAGTATCACTGAAAGCAGAGTGGGACGTGTTGCCATTAATGGTTCCTTTGTACAGAGAGTGGTATACCATTCCTGTACTTCTGACTTTAGATTTTCACTGACAAAAGATTCTAACTGATACTGAGATAAAAATTGGAGAACTGCAGAGCATTTCACAGGTATTTCATATTGGGGTGTACTTTTAAAAAGAAGATGCATATAAAAGTTATGAGTGTATATAAGGTGCAATACAATATTTAGGTTATACACAGCAGTAAAAGGGAAAATAAAAGGGAGGGTAGATGATGATATGAAGGAAAACCACAGTGAACAGCAAATGCGGAATACAAATGTCTGAAGAGAAAATATAGTTATTTTATTAAGTTCTAATGAATGAGTGTGTTTGGAAGTAGATGTGGGTGATTTATTACACTATATAATTTGTTAGTATGTAATTTGTACCCACACACACAGTGAGGTAGGCACTCATACACTTAGTTACAGTGCCAAGAAGGTACTTATGCACACATCACTGATATAGATAGAAAGACGCTGACACATTGAGAGGGACATCATTAAAAACATTGACATAAAAATGTATTCACCTACACATCTACTTACATACTCATTCTCACAGGTATACAAGCACTGTCATATCATCTCAGATACATCTAAAGCTCTTCATGTACCCAGTATTCACTCAGTTAGAGAGAGATGTACAGAGCCATAGACCCAGTTATATATGCAGTTGTCCTTCCAAACAGCCACTCATAAACCTATTTACATTGCCATAGAGTTATTCACACCCTTAGTCAGACAGTGACAGAGGAACTTACACATTCAGTCACACAGTTACATACTCCTATACTCACTAACACAGCCAGTAAGCAATCCATATAGCCACTTACATACACATTTACAGACCAATAGAGTTACTAGGAGAGCCAGTCATGTGCTGTCATAGTCACTTACATATCCAATGACACACCCACAGAGGGACTGATACACTCATTCAGATATGTACTGAAGAACTGGCACTACTAAGTCACCCATCCAGGCAAGTAGCGCTTTAAACATGTCTCGGGCCTGGTACTACAGAGCCTGTGTGTGCAGTTTTACTGGCAGACTGATTTCGCATTTAAAACTCTGTGTCAAGCCTTAAACTTCCCATTTTCTACATATAAGTTACCCCTAAGGTAGGCCATAGGGCAGGCTGCTATGTGCTTAAAAGTTAAGACATGTACTTTGGAGTTTCAGTAAGTTAAATGCACACTTAGAGACCCATACGCCCAGTTCTACATCCAGTCTCCCACCCATACTGCAACACACATACCTATGTACAAAAGCATTAAGCCACTAACATGCCATAGGGCAGGGTGCTATCTGCTTAAAAGGTAAGACATGTACTTTGAAGTTTCAGTGAGTTACATGGGCACTTAGAGACCCATACACCGAGTTCTACATCCAGTCTCCCTCCCATACTGCAACTTACATACCTATGTACAAAAGTTTAGAGCCACTAACATACCTAGTCAGACAGCGACAGAAGCACTTACACATTCCCTCACACACCCACATAGCACTTATGTATCCAGCAGTAACTAAGCTAGTTGCACAGAAAGTTACATACCCCAACACTCAATAAAACTGCCAGTAGGAAATTCATACAGCCACTTACATATACGTATAAGGACTAATTGAGTTACTAAGAGAGCTAGTCATATAGCAACATAGTTACTTATATATCCAGTGTTACACCCACAGAGGGACTGATACACTCATTCAGATATGACCTGAAGAACTGACAATACCAAGTCGCCATCCAAACAAGTAGCCCTTTAAACATGTCTCAGGCCTACTAGTGCAGAGCCTGCATGTGCAGTTTTACTGCCAGGCCAGCCTGGCATTCAAATCCTTGCCAAGCCTTAAACTCCCCTTCTACTACATGCAAGTCACGCCTAAGGTAGACTGTAGGTAGGCCATAGGGCAGGGTGCTATGTGCTTAAAAGGTAAGACATGTACTTTGAAGTTTCAGTGAGTTGCATGCGCACTTACAGACCTGTACGCCCAATTATACATCCAATGTCCCCCCATAGTACAAATTTACATACCTATGTACAACAGCATAGAGCTACTAACACACCCAGTCAGACAGCAACACAAGCACTTAAACATTCACTCACACACCCACACAGCTCTTATGTATCCAGCGGTAACTAAGCTAGTTGCACACAGAGTTGCATACCCAACACGCTGACTAAGACAACCAGTAAGTAATCCATACAGCCACTTACATATACATTTACAGACCCATAGAGTTACTAAGAGAGCCAGTCATATGCTGACATAGTTACTTACATATCCAAAGACACATCCACATAGGGACTGATACACCCATTCGGATATGTACTGAAGAACTGGCACTACCAAGTCACCCGTCCAGACAAGTAGATCTTTGAATATGTCTCGGGCCTGCTAGTGCAGAGCATGTTTGTTCAGTTTTACTGCCAGGCTGACCTGGCATTTAAAACCCATTACCAAGCCTTAAACTCTCCTTCTACTACATCAAGTCACCCCTAAGGTAGGACATAGGGCAGGGTGCTATGTGCTTAAACATGCGCACTTAAGAGACCCATATGCCCAGTTTTACATCCAGTCTCCCACCCATACTGCAACTCACATACCTATGTAGGGATGCTGAGAGCCACTGACACAGACAGACAGACAGCGACATAGGCACTTACACATTCACTTACACACACACATACACACACACAGCACTTATGTATCCAGCAGTAATTGAGCCAGTTGCACACACAGTTACATACCCCATCGCCCACTAACACAGCCAGCAAGTCACTCATCCATACTCTAACTCACAAATGCACTTATACATCCAAAGTGGCAGACTTACACTGCCTGTTGTACACTGATATAACTACTAATGTAGCTATTTTTTTGCTTATAGTATGTAATTTAAAAGTATGGGATGTAAAAGAAATTGTACTGTTTATTTGCTTTTCAGACATCTACTTGTATTTACAAGGGAAGATTAACAATGCCGAAAAAGACAGAAACAAGAAAAAAACAGAGGAAACAGTACTATCTGCTTACAATTGACAGTAAAAAGGGACATAATGCAGAAAATGCAGTTGAAGACAAAAGAGCTGCTAGTAAGAGAACAAAGAAGTTTCTAAAAATAGTACGTGGAAAAATGGCAAATGTACAAAAACATGCTAATAAAAAGAGATGTTTAAATCAACTCAGACAGGAGAAGAAGTAAGTGTATTCAAAGTGAGAAATCGTATAATAAAACAACTGGTTTAACAAGAAGACAGGATCAATTTAAGGAAATAAGAGTGAGAATGTTTCGTAGTAGGGTAATACATAATTTGGTACGAAACATGAAGCAGTATAAGAGGAGAAGGGAAACACTGAAGCTAAAACAACTCATTGACAGTGTAGTTGATAAAGCATTTGTTGTGAAGCGGAAAGTATTTATTTTGATACTGAAGAGAATGAGAACACTGGACAAAATAGTGTTGTCTATGAAGAGAAAAAGCCAGAAAAAATGACATATTAATTAAAGCAATTTTTGTAAAATTTTCAGAGGAGAATGGAAGCATACATCTAATATTGAGCTTTTCTTTAATTAAGAAAGCTACTTACAAGAGAACACATTAGTGCATGCAACTGAAAAAACTGGTCGAAGCTATGAGGTAAAAGATGGGGCTCCCATTGCAAAAGAAGAGATGGTTCCTAGAAATGTAGAGGAAGAGATAGCTGAAGAGTTACAAGGAAGGTGTATACATGCCCCTGTGTCTGAAAGGGAGTGTAGCAGTATTTGTAGTGTTCGCCAGAAATCAATAGCTATATTAAGAAAAATTCTAAGTCATTATCCAGGTAAAAGTGTGAAGCAGAAAAATGCAATGTTGCAAGGATTAGATCCCTGCAAAATAAGGAAATATACTATTAACTATGCCTGGGCGGTGTTTGCAAAGTTCTGCTACCGGAAACTCTGTGAAGTGACAAACTCCGCCAAGCTATGCTGTGTTTCGCGGGCGGCGGAGTGTGTTACATCATGCCGTTTGCGCTGATTTATAGTGCCGGGCATTTGTCCCACACTGTAAAATCAGCACACACTGCATCACATGAGGGTGCAGCTTCTTTCTGCCACTGGAGTAGAAGTTCTACTTGAGCACCAGCTTCCTCAATGCGAACAGAAGGTTTCTTAACACAAGCGGTAGCGACCATCCGCACCACCCATGTTGAGAAATCTTGCTGGGAAGCAGTCTAGCATTGGATTCTCCGCACTCGCGCTCGCCAGAGTGCGAGCGGGGAAAAACTCCACACTGCAGAGCAGAGTTTTCGAACTCCGCGAGCTCCGTGGAGTGCGAAAACTCCGCAAATGGAGCGGAGTTTACAGCCCAGGCCTAATATTAACAAGGACATTCACTGGCTTGTCTGTCCAAGAAAGTGTGCACAAGCACCTTTCATCATTTTCAAATGTTGGATGTTCATCATTCAAAAATGCAAAATTTAGTTAGAAGTCTTTTCTTTGTAATAAGTCCAGCAATGTGTTTAGGAGAAATGAACAAAGCACTTTTGTATGATACAGTATCAGAGGTTGAAAAATTTATGATGATATACAATCCTGTTTCTTTGGTCCTGAAGTAGAGTCCGGGGAAATGAGAAGTTGGTATGTCCAGGTGTAGAGGAAGAGAACACAGATGCTAGTACTGATAACTTTGAACGAGAAATAGCAAAGTTTAATGCAGTTTCTACAGAGAATCCAAACTTTGTTTGTATATGTTGTCGACGCACTCACTACAAAAGCCAAATTCGAAATGTAGATTTGTTCTCAAAAACTGAGCAAGAAAACAGAGATAAGTGGCTAGAATTTGCTGTGTATTTATTTGTGGAGGAACAGTTTAATTTGTCAACACTGCAGATCATATGTAGGTATTGCTATGACAAATTAGAGGACAACAAAATGCATGAAAGAGCAATACATAATAAGTTAGAGTTGGTTCGCATTCCAGAGGAACTTCGACATCTAAATATTTATGAAATAATACAGATTTAATCTATGCAGCCATTTCAAGCAATAGTTCGTATGGAACCAAAGATTGGGAAACTACCACCAAATGAGCTACAGAAAGGCATTAAAGGTAGAGTTGTGTACTTCCCTTTAGATTTTAAACGTAATATTGAAACTGTTGGTGTATAAAAAGATATAGACGAACCGCTCATTATTCTAGTGAATGGTGTGTCCACAAAAAAAAGTAAAATCCAGCAAGAACTAGTGAATGTAAATAGGGTGAAGAAAGCTACATTCTACAGCAAACAAAATAATATGTATTACAAAGATGTAGCTTTTCTCACAGATGTAAGTTGCATGAAGGCTTGTCTTCAAGTGGACAGTTTGAAAAAGAAATATATGAGCACTACAGTATCCATCCACTGCATTCAACAGACGTTATGGGGGATGCCATTGAAGTGTACCAGATGAAGCAAGCTAAAGGAGCTCCAATGAGTGCCTGGGGGAAAAGTTTAGAGGCTCACTGTTTCCCACAACTATTTCCAACTGGAGTAGGTGGACGTTATGATGGCCGCCCAGTGCAAATACCTGCAGCTGAGTATAGGTCAACCAGATTATATTCAGAGGATCCTAGATTTGGTCAAGGTATTCCATATATATTTCATCTGTTATTTGAAAGTGATTTGTCTGGACTATCATACGCTGTTAACCATATTCTTAAAACAGAAGTTAATCCACAAAATATGTCCGTAAGAGACTTAGGGGCCGATTCCGATCTCGGCCGGTAGGGCACCGAATCGGATTCGGCTTAACCGGATCCGATTCGGAGCCCTATTTCCCGACCGAGTCGTACGTGCGTCCGGGCGAGCGAGTACGATGCGTGCGCTCGCGAAATCTCCGACCGACTCGTTCGCAGGACCCGACCGCTCCGACAGACTCGCACGGGGGGGACGTGCACCTCGCAATGGAGACGTTTCCCGGCCGGGTAAGCACGATGCGCACCTCGACCGCTCCCACCGACTCGCGCTGCCCGGCTCCAAGGAGCTGTCGGAGCCGCACTTTGGAGGTCCGTGTCGGACCCCCTGGAAGCGTAGGCGTGCGAGTCGCACACAGGGGGGACACATGGGTCCCCCCTACACGTGCATGTACGGTGCGACCCGCATCGACATGAACACGCTGTAGGGGGCGCCCTTGTTCGCGTCGTGCCAATTGAGTCAATGGGAGCCCGTGTACGCGTCGTACGACTGGCTCCCATTGACTTCAATGGGAGTCCGACCGAATCGAGTCTGATAGCATAAGTGCGCATCGTACTCGTTCGGTCGGACTGCTAGGGTCCGATTCGGTCGGAAATCTCTCCGGGTCCGGCTCGGTCGGAGAGATTTCCGGCCCGAATCGGAATCGGCCCCCTAGTCGACAAAATTCATGGAAAGGATGCGAAGCTGGAATCCAATTTGATACATTTGATGGCATGCCAACGTGGCACCAATGAATATTGGTATCATCGTCATGTTGAACTAAAATGTATGTTATGAAATTTAGGTGTTCCAACTTAATTTGTGGCCCGCATGTCATGGGATGGCTTACATTACTTTTTAAGAGAAGCAAACTATAACATTAAGGACATCAATTTGAAGACACCAGGGAAGCTTTGCTCTTTAGATCCTGCAAATGTTTGTAGGTATTTTAACCACAGATTTCAAGCTATTTTCTCCTTCATCTACAATGAAAAAATACACCTCTTGGAAAAGTTGCTGATTTATTTTGGGGTAAAGAGTACCAAGCAAGAGGTGCTCCTCATATTTATATGTTATTGTGGATAAAGGATGCGCCAACATTTGAAATAGTCACAGATGAGTTTGTAATTTCCTTCTTAGAACAGTATGTTATATGTAGAATCCCAAAAAACTGTGACAAAAAAGGCCTAAAACAGCAAGTTCTAAGTTTTCAATCACATAGATGTCAGAAGTACTGTCGGGGGAAGTACCGAGCAAAAGGAAAATTTTACACAAAATTTTGTTTTGGATTTCCAAGACCTGTTATTTCAAAAGGAAGAATCAACAGATTTACAGACATACACTTACTAGAAAGTTACAACCTGAGGAGAACAGAAGCTTCAAAATATATCAACAATTACACTCCTGTCATTCTGAAAATGGGGAAAGCCAATATGGATATTCTGTTTGTGGCATACAACTCTATAGTTGTTGCTTGTTATGTAACTTTATACATAACAAAATCAGACAAGACGGAGATGAAAGATCTGTGGGAAAAGATTTCTGCAGAAAAGTCTCTAACGAAGAAATTGTGCAGCTTCAGCTTGAAGATGCTTTCACAAAGAAAAATTGCATCCTATGAGGGCTGTGATCGGTGGGGTTCAGCTAGTTTATACTCTAAATCAAGAGAATTTGTTTGAATGAGTCTAGGCCTAGCATGCAGATGAAATAGAATGTTGAAGTCTTTTCAAGAAATGTAATACCTTTCAGAATTTGGCCGAGAAGGCCAGGCATTGTCAAAACAAACATGTTGGATACTTACTATCCAAAAAGGAGTCTGCATCTAGAAAATGTATGTCTTTATGAAATGCTTCAAAACTATAAATATAGAAACAATGTCACAGAAAATATAGACAAAGGTAAATTTGCAGTAGTCAGTTGCGATGGTTGTTTGGTACAACACACCAAAGGCAGTCTAATTAACCATAGAAAACTGAGTTGCCTGACTGCTGAAAAAAGAGAGTTTTTCTATTTGGCACTTCTGCAGCTGTTAAAACCTTAGTGTTCTGAATCAGAATTAACAGGTTAGCAATGAGTATTCACTATTTACTAACTATTTGAAAAGGTTACATGATGAAATTGACCAGGAAAACCCAATTGCTGCTGAGATAGCTAAGGAGAGTTCACAAAGCAGCCAAAGTTCAGGTCCTCTAAGTCAAGATCATCTTAAACAGCCAATTGAAAATTAAGCTGCCATTGTAATGAATGAGGTGGAGGCTGCAATGCAACTAGCAAGACAGGAAACTATTGATTTGGAAGGGTTACTTGCACAACTAAATGATGACCGAAAAGAAATATATATGGAGGTGAAAGAAAGTTGAGCATGGATTCCTCCATGACAACAAATAGTGTGTATGCACGTCTTTAAGCCTATACAGTTATATATAAGTGGTTAAGCTGGCACCAGCAAAAGCTTTTTAATATAAGTTCTCACTGCTTTCCTACAGAAGACTACAGAGAGTAATTTGTCATGTGTAGTGATAGCATGCACTGGATTAGCTGCACATAATATCAAAGGAATTACTTTGCATCGACTTTTGATGCTGCCTGTGGAGCATGAAAACAAAGTAGAATATCAAAAGTTATCCAGTGAAGCTTACCATGAAGTGTCGAGAGTGCTAACAAATTTGAAAGCTTTTAATCATCAGTGAGGTGAGCATGGTCTGAAACGTAATGCTTGCCTTTGTACATTTAAGAGTGCAACAGATTCTACAAACAGCCTACGATGTCCTGTTTGGAGGAAAACACTTGATTTCTTTTGGAGGTCTACTGCAACTCACCTGTAAAAGGACAGCCTGCGTACAAAACACAGCTCCATGATGAATCTCAGAATTCTTTAGGAAGTATTGGAAATGTCAATATTTGGTTAAAGTTCCAATACAAAGAATTACTTAGGATTATGTGCAAGCACCTGATGTTGAATACAGGAATATTTTGAAGGATATTAGAGTAGGTGTTCTTTCTAAAGAGGGAAAGCTTCTGCTAGAAAGTCATCTTCTTAAAAAGTGTTTCCAGCAAACAAGACAGCAGTAGAGATAATGTTCACGTTCATTCAAGAAGGAAAAACAATTTTTTGTCTAATGCCTACACTAGCAAAGTGCTCGTCTTTCAACAAAGAATTGCTGCAATTGGGGAAAGAAGAAATTTCGGAACTGACGGCCAAAGACAAACTGGAACACCAGGGCGTCACAGTATTCCTAAATGAAAGATTGCAAACAAAATTGGATTCATTGGAAAAATCAGTTTAAAAAACTGCAGGATTGGAGAAATGTTTAAGTGTGTGCAAGAGTTGTAGAGTAATTTTATGCTGAAATTTAAATTTTGAGGAAGGATTCATTAATGGTGCTATGGGTAAAATTATTGATTTCATTAGCTTTCCTAACAGGAGTGAGATAGATGTGCCTAGCAAATAAATTTGATCAGATTGATAGTGTAATGCAGATTGGAAGGGCCATTGTATGTTTTTTTGCTTGTGAAAGAATTATATGTGTGATGGAAACAGTTTCCAGTTTCTCTGGCTTATGCTGTAAGTATTCATAAATCTCAAGATTAAGTGTAAATTCAGCATTGGTCAATGTTGAGAGTACAATGTTTAAGTAAAGAATGTCATATGTAGCCTTAGTTCAAGTTAGAGCATTGTCCGGTTTGTATTTGGTTGCATTTCATGACAGCAAAGTAAGTGCTGATCCAAGTTGTGTTAAAGAGTACAATTGAATAAGAAGTGTTTATGACCCTCATTTAGGACAGTATCCTATTTATAAAAAACACATCATCTGTCCAAAATGAAAGCTTCCAAGGGGATGTAGTGATGTCTTTGGAAAGAAAGAAATGATAGAGAAGAAAGAAGATGTAAAGTAAAAAATTGACAATGAGGAAGATATTCTTCGTTACCAGTTGTCAAACCCCTCTGGTGTAAAATGCTATGCAAATGTTGCTCTAAATGTACTCTTTCACTTACCTCATCTTGTATATGCAATTGAACAGAAACCACAGAAGACATTGTGTTCTGCACTGTTTGCTTTGTTGCAACATTTACGTACTGATAGGACTACAACACATTGTGCTTCACACAGTCAAGACCTTGTAGATGTATGTAGTGGATCTGTACAGTTTACTCCAAACACTCAACAGGATGCACATGAGTTTATAATGGTGATCTTTGGAGTATTAGAAGGAAAAGAAATTTGTATTGATGAGTTATTTGGTCTTACTTACTCATGGAACCATGAATGTGAAGATTCCTCATTCACAACAAGAACAGAAATAGATGCAGAGCGATTTCTTCATTTAACACTACCAGACTGCAAAACTGGGTCTTTTGAAAGACTGTTCAAACTAGCTACACAAAACAATGCCTGCCCAAATTGTCGATCATATCTAAAGTCAACATTATGTGGAAGAAGAAGTGGGAAATATCTTATTTTAATGCTATAACAATGCAGACCAAATGGAAGTTAAATAAATAGAGATTACACATTTCAAAGCAGGACAAATATTTATTCGAAGAACATATACTACTATGGCTATCATATTTCATGGAGGAGTTACTGTTACATCTGGTCAATATACTGTCTATATAAAAAGTAAAAGTAGACAGACAGAATGTAATGATAGCAACCTCAGATTCAAGCAAAGACTGCCCTTAAAGCTATTAAATTCTCATCTTTTGATTTTGGAACCAAAGTGCTAAGGAGGATTAGAGTTGTGAAAGAGGTTTACCGTATGTGTTCAAGATTTATTATCAGTATTTATGACAGCATTCGGCTTACCAGGGGTGATGTCTTTATAAGGCTTACCATATGCTGGTGTCCCTTCTATATCTATTAGTAGTTTTGATAATGAGGGCCTCATTTGCAGCATAATATGTCTGAAATTAGTAGTGCAAGAATAGGTAAAACAAGTGTGAGTGCAATGTACACTAAGCCTTATTTGCAGTAACATAGTGTGCAGTTTTCTTTCTTCCTACAATCTTTATGTTGTTTTTTTCCCCCATTGTTCAATGATGATTCTTTCAATATTACATCATTTATGGTGTATGAGTATAAAACCTGATAACAGCAAAAAGGGAAAATGAAATATTTAATTTTAATAAAACATAGCATAACAGCATAAGAAATAAGCAGTAATTTGTTTGTTATTATGAAGTTATGCATTATTAAAATTGTAACTATATTGTGTAATTTTATAAATTGTAATAGTAACTCATATTTGTGTTTTTTTTTCTTTTCATACAGATGTATGGCATCATCTTTAGGAGTAATGTATTTTACTAATTACTTTTTTCAGCACTGTTTCATAGGATTGCATTCTCAGGGTACACACCCAGGTAGAAACTAATACAGCTACTCACAAAACCAGGTACACACCGATACAGGCACTGACACACCCAGCTACACATCAATACAGCTACTGATACACCCAGCCAAACACTGATCCAGCCTCTCAAATAGCCACTCACACACAAAATACAGCCACTGACACACCCAGCCACATGCTGATACAGTGTATGGCACATCCAGGTACACATTGTCAAACATTGGCACACCCAGACACACACTGATACAGCTACTGACACACTCAGCCACACTCTGATACAGAGACTGATAAATTCATGCACATACCAAAACCACCACTGACACACCCAGGCACATATCAATACAGCCACTTACACACCCAGCTGAACACCAATACATCCTGTCAAACACCCATACATACACACATACAGCCACTGGCACACCAAGCCACACACTGATACAGAGTCCGATACACCCAGACACACATTGTGACAGACACTGACACACCCAGACACACACCAATGTAGCCACTGTCACACTCTAGCACATACCAATATAGCCACTGACACACCCTAGCACACGCCAATATAGCCACTGACACACCCAGGCACACATTCATACACCCAATAACACACCCACTCACACATAAATAGAGCCACTTACACACCCAGGCGAACACGATACAGACACTAACACACCCAGCTACATACCAATAAAGCTACTGAAACACCCAGTCAAACACTGATACACTCACTTACACACCCAGCCAAACACCAATACAGCCTCTCAAACACCTGTACACACACAGATACAGCCACTGACATACCAAGCCACACACTGATACAGAGTCTTACACACTCAGACACACATTGCTATACACTGACACACCCAGGCACAAACTGATACAGCTAGTGACACACCTAACTACACTCCAATACAGAGACTGGCACATCCATGCACACATCAATACAGTCACTGACACACCCAGACACTCCTGACACAGCCACTGACCCACCAATGCTCCCATTGATACCGCCTCTGACACACACAGGGACACACTGATACAGTCACTGGGATACCAAGACACACTGATACAGCTACTGACACATCCAGCCACACTCCAATCAAGAAACTGACACACCCAGACACATATTCATTAGTGGTGGGTGGTAAACTCCACTCAGCCATCAGAGTTCGCTGAGTTTTCCCACTCCGCACTCTGCTCAGAGTGCAGAGTTTGGTGAAACAACTCCACCAACCGCTGGCAGAGCAGAGTTTACTGACGCGCACTCACTTCTCCTCACGCTGCCGATCCCGCAGCTTTGCAATGCTGCTCCCCTAATGGCATCACAACCCTGAGCTCATTAACATCACTTCTCCAGATCCCTGATCCAGCTAAATAGTCCATAAATGAGCTGGCAATTACTGCAGCATTACCACCACCAGCCCCGCACACCTCGACGTCCCTCACCACACCGCACGCCGCACCTGTTGGTATTATCAGGTTAGTGCTTTGTATCAACATATTGAAGCTCCTAATTGGGAGAGTGCAAGGAACTCTGGAAATAGATCCGACAACAAATAAATGTTTTTGCTGTTTATTTACTTTCCTCTGCTATAACTGTAGCACAGCGTCCCCAGCAGGCAGCTTTCCAAGTGCAGGATCCAGGTCAAGACTCTGTAGCAAGTCCTAGTGATGAGCAGGGTCACCGTGCAGTAACCAAGAACCTCACCTAAATCAGGGAAAATTACCTTTATAGATCTGTGATCAGCTGTATTACCGTTCATATCTGGAGATAATTATGTTTTTCAAATTTATCACAGGAGTAAATTACTACATATTTGTATGTGTAAGCTGTTATTTACTGAAAGCAGGCTCAGATGTTGTGGTGGGTCCAGTGCCACTGGAATTATGCAGCTAGGGATGACCAAATTATGAGACAAGGTGACTAAATCATGAGGCAAGAAAAGACACATGATGTGGGGTCATAAAACCTGGCTGGATGACTTTGTCTAAAACACATGAAATGCAGGTCTAAGTGTGGCAAAGGGATAGCGTCTGCAACAAAACTTCAAATAAAGTAGAAGTACAGTAAATTAAACCATATTTAACACAATTTCTAAAACAGCAATAACACATCTAACTGCGGCAAAAATAGAGCTTAGTTAAAAGACCATGCCTTAAAGAGGGCTGTTCCAAGACCTGTTGGAGAACTATTAGGACATGAGCTGCTAGACAGCAGAGACTTCTGGCCTCAGACACAGCTGAAAGACACTTTAAAGCTCAGCATGGCAGGATGTGACAACACCACTAAAAAATAGTCCTTTAAATAATGACGAGGATGTTGGAAAGGGGAGGCTGGTGCCGGAGAATTACCCAGATCTTCCTTAGGGACCAGTTACAGCGCTTATCTTTGGAAGAACTCTACTTATGAGTGAAAGGTACCTTGAAGTCAGAGGTCCCTCAGGTTTGAAACCAATCTCGCCTTTTGCCGGTGATTACACACATGCGCGTTCCACGTTGTGCATGCCCCGTGAAAGAAATGCTACCTAAGAACGGACGCAACCCTGGCACACAACAGGCTGCGATGTATGCGAGCCTGGGGTGCACTGCACCCTCTTCTCCTCCTCTCAGCAATGCCCAGCCCCTCCGCCAGCACCCCAAGACGACAGCCTTTGGAAATGCAGCTAACATGTGATAAATGTTAATGGTTCATTGAAGGCAGGTTACATATCTATTTAGCAGCACGCCGAGTGGCACTTAAGACCATTTCTCCAGATGTATCTTGAGCTGTGCACACGAGGGGCCCCCGGAGGGGGCAGCTGCTGGCAGCGGGAGTAGCCCAGATACTGGGCACACAATGCAGAGAAAGGCTGTCAACCCCCTACGTTAGATCAACTGCCTGTACAAACACACTGCACACAGTGGTGTGACTGGCTGTGGTGAGCACATGCGGGGGCATCTGAACATGCAGGGGCATCTGCGGCTCTGCACTGACAGAACACTGCATAAGAGGGAGCACATCCTCAAGGTCACTTACTTGGGTAGGCAATCACGAAGCTACACCCAAAATGGCATTCATGCCTGTGTAGCTACTTACCAATATGTGTGGTCTAGCTTTTGAATGTGAATGATTGTACTCTGTCTTCTGTATCTGCACTCCATAAGGCTGCAAGGCTGTGGCATATACGCTGGCAAAGCTGAGTTGTGAGTGCCAACAATCGCTGGATATCCTTAGGACTAGGAGCCGAGTTGGCGGCTGACAGCTCAGGGGGTGGTATCATGGAGCACTATAAAGTGAGTATGCAGCATTGCAGTACTTGCACACGTTTGTTTTCCTTCGTGTGTTATTTTCTCACTTGTAATTAAATGCAGTCTACAGTGTAACTTGTAGCAAATTCAAAAGCAATACTAACTACGCCCACTCGTGAAACGAACTATCTGGAATTTGGCAGAGTTTTTCAGTAACTCTGCAGAATTCCCTAGAGTGAAACTCCGCAAGCTCCGTCCAGGCCTAATACTCATACACCAAATGACACACCCAGTCACATATCGATACAGCCATTTAGATATTCAGCCAAACACTGATACAGCCTCTCAAACACCCACACTCATACAGCCACTGACACACCCAGGCACACACTAATACAGACACTAACACACCCAGGCTCACATTGTTACAGACACTGACACACTCAGGCACACACCCATACAGCGACTGACATACCCAGTCACACTCATACACCCAATAACACACCCACTTACACATCGACAGAGCCACTTACATACCCAGGCACACACTGATACAGTTACTTACACACTTAGTCACACTCCGGTACACAGACTGATACATTCATGCACACACTGATACACCCACTGGCACACCCAGTCAGACACACCGGTTCAGTCACTGACACATTAAAAACACAGAGTTAGCTCCTTGTTTGACCAGATGGTGGTTCTAAAAAGAACCTTTACTTGTAGAAGGAAATTTTTAACTGTTTTTTATTTTTTTTCTTGTTTTGTCAACAAAAAGTAAACTAAAAGGGTAAGGTAAGGAAATGCGAAGAAGCAATTGGCTTCAGTGTTCAAAAAGCATTAACTGGCAACTTGAAGAAAATAAAAACTGACAGCAATGTTTCTTCACTGTATCCATAATGCACCCACAAAAGACATTTTACAGTGACAAGCATGCGGCATTTCCCACAGTGAGTAATCAACTCACCTAATTCTTCACAGGCTGCTGGTATAGGAATGCCTGCAGCTGATGGTGGTTCGCCCAAGGGTGTTGTAGAGGTGGACTGTCCTGCTGTACCTGCTTTTTCCAGTATCATCCAGGTGTAGACCCTTTCATGAATTGTTTTTAAGTGTTTCCACATGGACCTTGTCCCATGTGAATACTTCTTTGCAGTGCCCCTGGATAACTGCTTGCCGCAAATACTATACTGCACATATTTAGCAGTAACTTTCTTTTCTGTTGAAGGTATTGTAAAATGCTTCCAGATATCACTTTGTTGTCTTGCAGGTGATGTGTCTTCCTTCTCATCCTCAACAGGTTCTGGATGTTCATCCTGGACAGAAGATGAAGCTTCAGCCATTCTATCAAATTATTCACAAAAGTGAACAAACAACATAGCACCACTGCTTCTGAATCCTCTTTCTACTGAGTACTGAGTTCACTGGAGAAATTACAGTTTTTGGGTGTGGTTTTACATGTACATGGGTGGGGTCCTTATGTGCCCGATCAAAAGGCAAGGTTTGGGTATGTCATTGAGCGAATTCGGGACTCAAGGCCCTAGATTTGCAAAGTCACGAAACTCGTAAAACAAGTAACTTTTTTGAAAAACAGTATAGTGTGCCATATATACTTATAAATATGTTCACACTGATGTCATGAATGAAAGTATATGAATGTGCAAATTTAAAATAAGTTTTTATAAATTTCAGTTAAATCCGCAAATCGCAATGCCCGGGTTCTTTGTGATCACATGATCGGAATCAATAACCATAAAGTACTATGGAGGGACCGCGGAGGGACAGCAGTCCCAAAAAACTATTAATTTAAACTTGTTCAAATACATTTATAAAAACATTATATATTTTATATTAAATTCATATCTGATTTTTTACCTTTTAAGATGTATATTAAAAATATTTATTAAAAAAAGACTACAGTTTAAAACAATAAATATTACTAAATTAAAAAGCTAAATAAATTGCAGTATACTTAGCACTTTGGGGGAAAGACCTGCCGACACTGGATATCCTGAACCTATGGCAAGTACCAATGTCTACATGCTGTCACATAGTCAAGTCTGCACCCCTCAAAAAGAATAATTTATTTACATTACATAGAGCTTATTGGACACTAAAGAAGCTGTCCAAGCTGTCAAGGGGAGAGGTGAAAAAGTGTCCCAAGTGCGGGGAGGAGAGAGCGGACGATGTCCATATGTTCCGGAGGTGCCCCCAACTAAAGCCTTTTGGGAAGATGTGGGTAAGATTCTCTCAGAAGTTCTACAGCAGGAGATAGAGGTAAGCCTGGGGTTAGTCATGTTTGGGGTGAGGAGCAATTATGATAATAGGGAACGACGTAGCTTAAATAAAAAACAGAGCAGTTTACTTTTCCTACTGATACTACTAGCTAGGCGGGAAATATGTATCAAATGGATTCACCATAACCCACCAACATTAGCGGAATGGCTGGGATCAGTCATCAGGACAAATAAACTCGAGCAGGCGGGCACACGAAGCAGAAGGCAAGATTTCTGGGATATATGGGAAAGTCACGGGGGAAGTCCCAATATTGTAACATAAGAAAAAGGTCCAATGATTAAGCAAAATAGCAATATGAGTAATTGGGAATCTGCTGGTGCAGATATCACTTCCAACAAGGAGGAGTGGGTAGAGGTGCAGAAAGGGCGCCTATGAGGCCGGTGGGACACCCACATACACAAAAAAAACCTCCTCAATCGAAGGTGTATGCCTGGGGTTAGGGCCTGGGCGGTACAGGTTAGGAATCAAGGCCCTCTAACCGTGGAAAATCCTGCTACCTCAACTCATCCTGTTTTATTGCATAATGAAGACTAAATAAAAAAATTTTAAAAAGTATACTTAGTACTAAAAATAAACTCTAGAAATTAACTCAAAAAATTAAACATTACAGGGACATAATACTTTGAAAATAGAATTTGAAAAACGTTTGAAATTTAATGAAAAAAACTAAAGGTTACAGGGATGTTATAGTTAGGAAATAGAAGTTACCTGAGCTAACTGTAACTTATGCTCCGACAATGCACTGCTTATGACCTCACATATTATATCACTCATGACAAGGTCAGTGACATCATTGATGACATCACTCATGATATCTCAAATGATATCACTAGTGACATCATCCACAGAACCACTCACAAACCCACTCACACACCCATAAAACCACTCACACAGCCACTCACTCATCCATAGAGCCACTCATACACCCACTCACTCACCCATACAGCTACTCACACAGCAACTCACTTACCCATACACCTACTCAGACAACTAATCACTCACCAATACAGTCACTCACACACCCACTCACTCACCCATACAGCCTCTCAATGGTCCCTCTAGCTCACCCATACCACCCATACTACCCCTCACACACCCACACAACCACTTACATACCCATTCATACATCCATACAAGCACTCACATGTCCACTCACTCACCCATACAACGACTCACACAGACACTCACTCTCCACTACAGCCACTAGCACGCCCTCTCAGTTAGCCAAACATCCACTCCCTCACCCATACAGCCACTAACACACCGAGTCACTCACCCATACAGCCATCCACACAGTCACTCAGTTACCCCTACAGCCACTGACACACCCAATCACCCATCCATACAGTCACTCACATAGCCACTCACACAGCCACTCACATCTCCATACAGTTACTCATACACCCATGTATTCACCCATACAACTACTCACCCACCGAAGTATTTACCCATAAAGCCACTCACACACCCACTCACACACGGATATGCACAGTCACACAGCCACTCACATAATATATGTTAGAAATAGTATCACTCATTAGTACTACACAAAGTATACTAATTTAACTTTTGTAGTACCTTAGTGTATATGTTTAACACTCCTATACCTTTAGAAAACACTCACAATCCCCCGGGCCTGGCCTTTAAAAATATGTAATTTAAATTGGTGAGGGGGGCCGCGCAGCCCCGCTGCCCTCTCCAGGCTGATTTCAGCCCCAGGGACCCCATCCCTGGTGCTAGGTCTTGTCTCTTGAGGCTTGTTTCTGACCTCTATATTGCCTCTTTCTGCTTGTTTCTGACCTTTATTTTGCCTCTTTCTGCTAGTTTCTGACCTTTATTCTGCCTTTTTTTGCCCATTTCTCATCTTTATTTTGCCTCTTTCTGCTCGTTTCTGACCTCTATTCTGCCTCTTGCTGCTCATTTCTGACCTTTATTTTGCCTCTTTCTGGTCATTTCTGACCTCCATTCTGCCTCTTTCTGCTCATTATTCACCTTTATTTTGCCTCATTTTGCTCGTTGATGACCTTTATTTGCCTGTTTCTGCTCGTTTCTTATCTCTATTTTGCCTCTTTCTGCTCACTGCTGGCCTTTACTTTGCCTCTTTCTGCTCACTGTTGGCCTTTATTTTGCCTCTTTCTGCTCATTTCTGATCTCTAATTTGTCTCTTTCTGCTGGCCTTTATTTTGCCTCTTTCTACTCGCTGCTGGCCTTTATTTTGCCTCTTTCTGCTCTGTTCTGATCTCTATTTTGCCTCTTTCTGCTCAATTCTTTCCTTTCTTTTGCCTCTTTCTGCTTGTTTCTGATCTCTATTTGATCTTTTTCTGCTGGTTGCTGACTTTATTTTGCCACTTTCTGCTCCTATATTGCTATTTGTATAGGGGAGGGGGGCTGAGTGACCTCCATCCTCCAGGGCACGGCCATGTCTCTTGTGAAATGGGACCACAGGGGGAGCTTTGAGGCCCCCGTGATCCCAGCGGGCTCCCTGCTTCCTGCGGGAGCAGGCATTGCTGCCACAAGCAGGGAGCTGCTTCAAAAGCAGCTCCCTCCTTGCAGGAGCAGTGTTTTCATTTGTTTCCCTGCACGCATATTTGTGTGCAAGGAAACAGATGAAAACTCCACTTTCTGCAAGCCAGAGTTGTTTGATAGCTCCGGTTTGCAGAAAGCGGAGTTATGTTTGCTTTTGCTTGGTGGGTTCTAGTTGCTAACTATGATGACCCTGTTACCTTTGTTTTTTTAAGTGAATTTCTAAGGTTTTCTAACTAGTAGTCGTATTTGCAGAGTGGTGGACAAAGGGGATGGGCCTCCGACTAGCTCTCAGGAATCCTGCTGTGTCGGACTTACTGGAGGCAACAGGAGGGCTTCTGGGCCCCCAAGAACCCTCAGCATCCAAGAGGACTTCATCCCCCATCCAGTAGTGTGCCAGGAGGTGCATTTCCAGGGTGGTGGAGAAAGAGGGCGTGTCCTCTGAAAACCTCTCTGCAATTCTGCTGTGTGGAACTTACTGGAGGTAACAGGAAGGTTTGTTGGCCCCTAAGGACACTCCAGAGCCAATGGGACTTCATCCCCAACCAGCAGTGCAGCAGGAGACATGTTTACAGAGTGGTGGAGAAAGGGGGAGTTGTCTCCGAAGTCCTTTCAGAAATTGCGCTCTATGGGACTTACTGGAAGTAACAGGAGGGCTTGTTGCCCCCAAGGACCCTTATCATCCAAGGGGACTTCATCCCCCATCAACAGTGTGCCGAGAGTCAGGTTTGCAGAGTGGTGGGGAAAGGGGGGCATGGCTTACGAGCACCTCTCAGCAATCCCAGTGTGTGGGACTTACTGGAGGTAGCAGGAGGTCTTTTTGGCCCCCAAGGACCCTCAGCAGCCAAGGGTACTTCATCCCCAACAAGAGGTGCTCCACAAGGTGCGTTTGCAGAGTGGTGGTAAAAGGGGGCAGAGCTCTGGTGATGTGCCATCCCTTTTTTAATTTAATTTTTTATTATTAGGGGCGGGGGCCACGTGCCCCTCCTTCCATGGGCGGATTTTGACCCAGGGAACCCATCCCCCATGGCCAGGAATTTTTCTTTATTTTTCTTTAAATAAAAAACAAGGACAGGGCGGTCACGCCAAGCCATAGCAAACAACTATGTCCCGGGGTGGGCACCCCAGGACATAGCAGGAGCCAGCGCTGGGGGATGGTGGTCCCCAATGCCATCTATGGCTCCTTGAGGGGGGCTGTGCAGCCTCCCTCAATTGCAGTTCACAGCCCCAGGCAGGAGGTGGTCCCTGGTGTTGAGGGGGGCTGTCCGGCCCCCACTTTCATTGCTAAAATTTGTCCAGGGGAGGTAGCGGTCCCAGGGGCTGCATTCATATTACATTTAGCCCCGGGGAGGTGGCGGTCCTCGGTGCCGCGGGGGGTCCGCGCGGTCCCCTGCACTCATTTATATTAAAGCCCCAGGGAGGTGGCAGTCCCCGGGGCTACTATCAGCCCTAGGAGGGAGGCCCCATGTGCCCCCTCCTTTTTCAGCCCCCAACGTCCCCGGGGCCTGGCCCACCCGGGGCGAAAAAGTAAAAGTGTGGGAGACCACATTTTTTTCATTTTAAATCTTGGAAAAATGTGCAGATCCATTCACGGATTTTCCAGAGATTTTCTTTTTTTTAAATTGGTTTTTAGCCATGGCGGGGGTCTCTGGGAGACCCCTGCCCCACTGCCAGGGCTCAAGGTGTCCTGACCTTGGCCCCTTTTCTTTTTTAATCTTTTTTTGTGGGACTCAGTTTCAAGTCAAGCCCCAAGTTACCTGTCAACACTTCCTGGTTGAAATGTTGGCAGCCAATCAAATTTCAGTAGGATCCGCGAGTCCACTGTAAGGACACGCGTCCCCAGATACCTATATTTTTTAAACTTAAATATGTCTAAAACTACTGAACGGATTTACACCAAATTACAAAAAGTACTCTTTCTGGACCAACTTCTAGCTTTCTGATAAATGATTTCTTGGCTCCTGACTGATGGGTCACCCCGAAACTCTCAACACAGCAGCTGAACTAAAAAGGGGATTTGTTTTAAAAATTTAGTGGAGATTTGTCAAGCGGGGCCAAAGTTATTGACAAAACAAAAAACGCTTTCCTATGGAAACTTTGGTCCTAGCTATAACTGCCTACAGCGACCGCCAGTGGGTTATATATATATATATATTCACTGAAAAAACCACAGGTTTTAGGGAAAGTTATAGTTAGTTGGACATTGCACTCGTACAAAACCCGTGAAATTCCCCCGTTATAGTTAGTTCAGCTAACTATAACTCGCACCCCCGCAATGCACTGCTGATGACGTCACATATTACATCACTCATGACATGGTCAGTGCCATCACTGATGACATCACTGACATCATCCAGTGACTGTGTGTTTCTGTAAAGTTTAAATATGTTTAATATATATAGGGAAAGGCGTATTGAAGAATGAGTGGGTGTATAAGCGTCTGAATGGATGATTTGGTAGGTGCGTGACTGAGTCTATAAGTGAGTGATTAAACGTATCTTACTGAATGCATGGGTGAGTGACTAAACTGTGTGAATGTCTGTATCCGTCTGTCTGTTGTTGTGTAAGCAGCTGCATGGGTTTCTGACTAGCTAAATGAGTGTTTATATGGGTTATGGATTGGTTCTCTGAGTATCTGTATGGGTGCCTCAGTGTTTGTGTGGGTGGGGTGTGTGTGACTCTGTGCATAGATGTGTGAGTGGGTGATTCACTGGGTGCATGGTTTCAAGAGTGCGTCTGTGATGGACTGTATGGGTGGGTGAGTGTGTGTAAGAGTGTGTTAGTGAGTGAATGTATGTCTCAGTGGTACATGTGTGAGTAACTACATATGTGAAAGGCAGTATATATGTGTGTTGGAGTATATAAATAGCTATAAGCGAGAGTGTGTGATTGTGAGAGTGACTGTATGGATGAGTGTGTGCTTGTATCAGTGATTGTATAAGAGCGTAAGAATGTGCTAGTATTTGTATGAGTAAGTGAGCTGGTGTGTGTATAACTGTATAGGTGAGTAAATGGCAGTGTGTTTAATTATTTGCATGACTGACTAGGTGTGTGAGTACCTCTATGGATGAGTGGCGGTGTTTGAGTGTCTATATAGGAGTATGAGTGCATATGATAGTCCTGTACTGAGTGACCGTAAGTATGAGTGACTGTACGGGTGAGTGAGTGGATGTGTGTGTAGACCTAAGAATCAGTGAGTGGGTATGTAGTTATTGGTGTTGGAGTGTCTATGGTTTTGCGAATGGCAGTCTGTAATTTAGAGTGGGTGTATCAAAGGTTATATTAGGGTGTGAGGAGGTGCATCAGATTATCACGTGGATGATGTCATCAGTGATGTCATCAGTGATGTCATTTGAGATGTCATCAGTGAGGTCATCAGTGATGTCACTGACCATGTCATGAGTGATGTAATATGTGACGTCATCAGCAGTGCATTGCGGGGGCGCGAGTTATAGTTAGCTGAACTAACTATAACGGGGGAATTTCACTGGTTTTGTATGAGTGCAATGTCCAATTAACTATAACTGTCCCTAAAACCTATGGTTTTTTCAGTGAATTTGTAAGGTTTTTTAAATGCTAATTTCTAACTATAACGTGCCTGAAACCTATGTTTTTTTCAGTGAATTTCAAAGGTTTTTTAAATGCTAATTCCTAACTATAACATGTCTGAAACCTATGGTTTTTTTCAGTGAATTTCAAAGGTTTTGTAAATGACAATTTTTAAATGTATTAATTGTTATATTTATTTTTTTGATACTGATTTACTTAATTTTTTTAAACTATTTATTTTTAGATATTTTATTTTTAAATTACATTGTAATTACATTATACATTACATTACAAAATATACTTTCTCAGAATGAATTACTTTAGTTTAAATACTTTGCAAATAGGCAATAGACTTTTATGTACAGTAGTTACAGTTGTTGCAATGGGCAACACAATTTCAAACACAATGCAACATTGAGCTCAATGTGAATTTCTAGTTAAATGCAATTAGTTACTTTATGGATTACTTTTCTAACCACAGGACTGGATCCTAGATTCAGTCCTGGGACATCTCCTGTAAACAGTTGAGTAAAAGCGTTTTGGTTACAGTAGTGATTTTTATGGAATATTATTGTATTTTAAAAGTTGACAGAAACTTTTTCACATAGAATCACCAATGTTATCCTATGGGAGGAAATTCACTTAGCAGGTAAGTAGTGTTATCGTTACTTTTTCTTACTCAGTGGTGGATCCTGGATCCAGCACTGGTGCATCTCCTGTAAACAGTTGAAAGAATGCGTTTAAGTCATACAGGCGATTTTTAAGGAATATTTGTAGTTTGTGAAAATCGACACTTTGAAACTTTTCTGCTGAAAACCAGACAATGGATTCCCATGGAAGGAAATACAAGTTACTGGTAAGTACGGTTAGGAATTACTTTTCAGGGTCAGTGCTGGGCTAAAAGATGCAGCACTGGGTTCTCTCCTGATAACAGGTGAGTAAATCGGAATTCGTAGTTCGCTGATTTTAGAGGAATATTATAAAGTTCCAAAACTCCACACTTAGAAGAATTTCCAAGTGAAACCAGTCAATGTTAGCCTATGGAAGGAAATTCAAGTTACTGGTAAGTACGGTTAAAATTACTTTTCAGGATCAGTACTGGGCTCAAAGATGCAGCACTGAGGTCTCTCCTGATAACAGGTGAGTAAATCGGAATTCGTAGTTCGGCTGATTTTAGAGGAATATTTGCACAATGGTGAAGGAAGGGGTGGGGCCTGAGGTGACATGTCTGCAAACACGCCCTGTGGCGCGTTTTAAGTTGGAGAATTAATTCCTCCTCAATCCCGAGGGTCCCTAGGGGCCAACTAGCCCACCAGATACCTCCAGTAAGAGCCAGAGAGCTGCGTTGCAGAGGTGTTCAGAGGCCACGCCCCTTTTTACAACACTCTGCAACGAAGCTCCGTGGCGCTTACTGGAGGTACCTGGTGGGCTAGTTGGCCCCCAGGGACCCTCAGGATTGAAGAGGAATTAATTCCTGAACTTAAAACACGCCACGGGGCCTGTTTGCACACATGTCACCTGAAGCCCCGCCCCCTCCCTTCACCACTGTACAAACGCGCCCCGTGGCGCGTTTTAAGTTGGGGGATTAACTCCCCTTGAATCCTGAGGGTCCCTGGAGTCCAAGTAGCCCACCATGTACCTCCAAAAAGCGCCACAGAGCTGCGTTGCAGAGAGGTGTAAAAAGGGGCGTGGCCTCTGTACACCTCTCAGCAACGCAGCTCCCTGGCGCATACTGGAGGTTCCTGGTGGGCTAGTTGGCCCCCAGGCACCCCCAGTATTCAAGGGGAGTTCGTTCCCCATCTGCAAACGCGCCAGGGGGCGCATTTGCAGGCTGCTGCAGCGAGGGGGCGGGGCCTCCGGCACGATGCCAGTCTTTTTTTTTTTTTTACTTTTTAACTTTTTAACTTTTTTTAAAAAACGTTTTTACTTTTTTTTTGTATGGGAGGGGGTTGCGTGGCCCCCCTTCCCTCGAGCCCATCCCCGGGGCCTGAGCATTTTCTTTTTTTTTTTTTTTTAACGGGAAGGGGGCCGCGTGGCCCCCCTTCCCTGGGCCTCTATTTGCCCCGGGGACCCCATCCCCCGGGGCATGCCCTCTTTTTTTTAATTTTAAAATATTTGGAGGGGGGCTGCGTGGCCCCCCTCCTCAGGCCATTTAAGGCCCCGGGGACCCCATCCCCCTGGGCCGGCCTTGCCCTTTTTTTAATTTATTTTTTTATTTTATTTTTTGGGGGAGGGGGGCTGCGTGGCCCCCCTCCCGGGCCACTAATGGCCCCGGGGACCCCATCCCCCGGGGCCTGGCAACTCGTTGGGGACCGTGGGGGGTCCCCAATCCCCGCACGGTCCCGCCGGCTCCCCGCGTCCTGCGGGAGCCGGCATTGCTTTTCCATAAGGGGAGCTGCTGACATGCAGCTCCCCTTATGGAAAAGCAATCTACTTTGCTTCATTGAGCCCTGCTCAGGGGGTCCCAGAGGGACCCCGAGGGCCAAAAAAAGAGGTCAACAGGGACAGCGGGGGCATTGGGGTTCCCTCCGCAGTCCCCAATGAGAGGCCAAGTCCTGGGACCCAAAATGGCCCGGGTAAGGGGGCCACGCAGGCCCCCTAACCATTTTTTTAAGTGTTGGCCATACCCCGGGGGATGGGGTCCCCGGGGCTATATAGGCCTCAAGAGGGGGGCTGCGTGGCCCCCCTCCAAAATGTAAAAAATAAAAAGAGGTCAGGTCCTGGGGGATGGGGTCCCGAGGCCGAAAATGGCCCTGGTAGGGGGGCCGCTCTGGCCCCCCTATTCCTTTTTTTTTTTTTTTTTAAAGTATTGGGCAAGCACATGGGGATGGGGTCCCTGGGGCCAAATATGGCCGGGGAGGCCAAGCTGCCCCCTCTCCCTTTTTTTTTTTAAATGGCCAGGCCCCGGGGGATGGGGTCCCCGGGGCCGATATCAGGCAATGTAACTAGGGGGTATTCATTATTTTTTTTTCTTTTGTGATAGGAGTCGTGACCCCATCGCGGCTCTCAGCGCATTCGTGGATCCACCTTAAATAAATAATTTAATAGTATATAATTCAGAAGGTAGTGTTGCATTTGTGTACTTTTTTATAGAGCTAGTGAGATTGAAGTTGATAATCACATCACATTTGATAGAGTTAGACATAATATAAAAAATGAAAATTAAAAGTTAAATTTGAAAGGTGTATTGTGTTGGAGTACATTTAATTTGTGCGTTTTTTCGGGGTCGCTACAGGTTCGTGAATCCGGAAATTATTTAAAAAGAGTATGTATGTTAAAAAATAAATAAGATTCACTGTTGGGTTATAGGTTGGCTCTAAAAAGAGCCGTTGTTTTCATTATGACTTTGTTGGAGCTACATGTAACTGCGGATGCACAGCTTGAGGTTGTTGAGAAAAACTCTGTTTCTTTCATCTGTGAAATGAACTCCATCACTTCTGTAGATGTCATGCATATCAAAAAGTAGATTGTTGTTATAGATGGAGCCCATCCTATGATCTCTGAGGTAAGCAGAAACAGCTTTATTGACATTCTTCCTAACTTTCTCAATCTGTGGACAGAATTGATGTGACCCCTTCCATTTTTGTCTTTGGCAAATATTAGAGTATACAAAGACGGTTTGAGGCAAAAGCAACATCAATTGTGCAAAGGTGTCCTTCATTAGAATTTCCAGCCCAACCCCAGTCAATGTGCTAGGTCATTGCCACCACAGTGCACAATCATGAGGTCAGGGGGTTGGAGATGCAAAAAGGTTTTAACCAAAGGCATCAATTGGTGCTACTTTAATCCTCTCTGTGCAAACCATTTAATATCCACATTTTGCAAACCTAGGTCTTTGTCAATACCTCTCTGTTCAGCATACCTTTTGTATCAGAAAACATAGCTGTGCCCTACAATCCATACTGTAAGCATTTTGAAGGGATGTCTGGAAGGTATCAAAAGATGTCTGTAGCTGAGGGAGTCAGTTGGTAGAATGAGAGGTATCTAAAATGGTGGAGAACATGCTGTTTTTGAGAAAACCAATAACTGATTGGCTGATCATCAACATTGTGTACTCAAAATAGGATGCATGTTACTTTCTTGAAGAAGCATGTTTCTGATTGGTTATTACATTTTTTTAGAAAGGTACTGTAGATAGGATAAGGTAATATTTTGCAAAAGTCAACCACACCTGCTATTTGCATTTGGAAGCTACTATGCTGAACTTGAAAATATGGTGACCGTGGGCCATATGTATCAAAAAAGAGTTTTGTGATTCTCAAATTGCGATTTTTAGCGAATCGCAATTAGAGAATCGCAAGATGCAAATGTATGTAGGATTTGCTAAAAATTTTGCGAATCCTACATATTCCTTATTTGCGAATCGCAAATTGAGATTCGCAAATAAGGAATACCTTCCCATTCATTCCTATGGGAAGACATTATCAATTTGCGATTACCAATTAGAGAATCTCAAATTGAGAATGCAATTTCAAGGTTGCAAGGGTGCCAAAAGGACACTCTGTTGCACCCCTGAAATATGCATGTGTGCACATTTTGCGCACATACATGCCATAAGGGCATGTATGTGCAACATATGGCACTTTTAAAAAGTCAAAAAAGTGCTTTTTTAAAGAAAATCTGCAAATTACCACCAACTTAAAGTTGGTGGTAATTTGCTATTCCTTAAGGCCAAATAGCACATTTCTGGTGCTTCCAGAATTGCATTTAAGGAATCGCAATTTGCAATTCCTTAATTGCATTCGCAAAATAGAGAATCGCAAATTTTGCGATTCTCTATTTTATGATGGCCTTTTGGGATGATACATCCCAAAAGGCTTTTTCCCATTCGCAAACGGGCATGGTCCGCTTGCAAACGGGAAAAAGGCTTGATACATATGGCCCCTTGTGACCTGCCAGTACAGTTGAATGTTGCAGAAACTGTTACTATGGAAACTGGCATTAAGCAGAGTGGAGGAAGGGTTGAAACTTAACTGTGGTATTAAAATATGAAATTCTAATTTAAATATAAGTGATATGCTATTAAAGTTAGTTTTCCAAAATCAGTAGTATGTTTAGAAGTAGTGTGTTGTTAAAAAATATTACTAGTATTATTGGAATTAGGTTTTTGAACTCCTGTAATGGTTTGTGGTTCCATCCCGACACTACACTGCGGCACCGCGGTGGAGTCGCAACTCCAGAACATTACAGAACCAGTTTGGGCACTTTTAGAAGACACTAAGAAAGGGTTAATATGTCTAACCAATAGAAATGTGTTTCAGAATTTGAAATTATGAAGGAAGCATTTTGATTTGTTACTTATATTTATTTGTATGCAGAAAGAAAGGGAAAGTTTGCCATTACTGGTTTTACCTTGTTGAGAGTGGTGCATTACAATTATTGTGTAAGAAAGAAAATCTTTTATGAGTTTCTGATATTTCATACTCTGCAATACTATTACAGAGGTGAGTTACAAATTCGTAAGATGTGTTATGTATTGTGTAGTAGTGCTTCAGTCTTTGTAGTGTTATTTTTAACTTTAAAAAGCATTTTTTTTAAGTTTACAAAATATTAGAGAAGTGTGGTGTTTGAAATATGTTACGAAATGTACAAATGTGTATTGTAGTTTGTTTTATTGTACTCAAATAAAGATTGAAATATGTTGTGTATAGTAATATGTGTGGTTTGGTAGATGGATTAGTGATTATGGTACTTCGGATGAGTCTCTGGAAAGGTCTAGTTGAAGTACGACATATAAATTTAGGTGTCTGCTTGAAATTAGAAGTGCAGTCTGTCAAGTTGAAAGGGCTGCATGGTCTTGTGACTGAGGTATGTCTCTACTTGTACATGTATTTTCACACGTGTTATGCATCTGAAGATGCTAGACCTATAAAACACAAGTATACATCTATTTGTACACTTCTTTTATGTATGATACCACTAACAAAAGGCACAGACACATGCCTGCATGCTTTCAGTTATATGGTGAGACTTACAACAGAGACATGCGAAGGGTTTCTGCTTTATATTTGGCTAGGCCCAACACTCTTAGTAGTTGCTGAATAGTGAAGCTGCAAGAGAAAAGTGAGGGTTAAGACATGCTGGCAGAGGAATTAGTGATTAGGCTACTTCGTATGAGTCTGTGGAAAGGAACACTTGAAGTATGGCCATATAAATTTAGTTGTCTGCTTGAAATGGGAAGTGCAGTCTGTCAAGTTGAAAGTATTGCATGGTCTTGTGACTAAGGTATGTCTCTACTTGTACATGTATTTTCCCCCTTTTGTTATGCATCTGAAGATGCTAGACCTATAAAACACAGGTATACATCTATTTGCATGTTTCATTTATGTATGATGCCACTAGCAAAAGGCACAGACACATGCCTGCATGCTTTCAGTTATATGGTGAGACTTACAACAGAGACATGCGAAGGGTTGCTGCTTTATATTTGGCTAGGCCCAACACTCTGAGTAGTCACTGAATAGTGAAGCTACAAGAGAAAGGTGAGGTTTAAGACATGCTGGCAGAGAGATTAGTGATTGGGCTACTTCGTAGGAGTCTGTCGAAAGGTACACTTGAAGTACGCAGTATAAATTTAGGACTCTACTTAAAATGGGAATTGCAGTCTGTCAAGTTGAAAGGACTGCATGGTCTTGTGACTGAGGTATGTCTCTACTTGTACATGTATTTTCACACGTGTTATGCATCTGAAGATGCTAGACCTATAAAACACAGGTATAAATCTATTTGTATGCTTCTTTTATGTATGATGCCACTAGCAAAAGGCACAGACACATGTCTGCATGCTTTCAGGAATATGGAGAGACTTACAACAGAGACATGCAAAGGGTTGCTGCTTTATATTTGGCTAGGCCCAACACTCTGAGTAGTCGCTGAATAATGAAGCTGCAAGAGAAAAGTGAGGTTTAACACATGCTGTCAGAGGGATTAGTGATTAGGGCACTTTGTATGATTCTGTAGAAAGGTGAACTTGAAGTATGCAGTGTAAATTTATGACTCTACTTGAAATGGGAAGTGCAGTCTGTCAAGTTGAAAGGACTGCATGGTCTTGTGACTGATGTATGTCTCTACTATCATGTACTTTCACACGTGTTATGCATCTGAAGATGCTAGACCTATAAAACACAAGTATACATCTATTTGTATGTTTCTCTTATGTATGATGCCACTAGCAAAAGGCATAAACACATGCATGCATGTTTTCAGGAATATGGTGAGACTTAGAAAAGTGGCAGGCAAAGGGTTGCTGCTTTATATTTGGCTAGACCCAACACTTTGAGTAGTCGCTGAATTGTGAAGCTGCAAGAGAAAAGTGTTGTTCAAGACATGTTGGTAGATGGATTAGTGATTAGGTTATTTTGTATGAGTCTGTGGAAAGGTATCATTGGAGTATGCCGTATACTTTTAGGTGTTTGCTTGGAATGGGAAGTGCAGTTTGTCAATTTTAAAGGTCTGCATGGTCTTGTGACTGAGGTATGTCTCTACTTGCAGACGTATTCTCATACGTGTTATGCATCTGAAGATGCTACATGTGTGTAACACAGGTATACAACTATTTGTATGTTTCTTTTATGTATGATGCTTCCAGTAAAAGGTAGAGACGCATGCATGCATGTTTTCAGGAATATGGTGAGACTTACAACAGTAACATTGCAAAGATTGCTGTTTTCGAATTTCTGGAGTTCTCATGCTTCTTTCTGCACTTCTCTTGTCTTTTTCTGCATCTCTGGTGCTTCTTTCTGCACCTCTCTTGTCTCTTTTGGCATCCTTCTTGTCTGTATCTGCACCTCTGTTGTTTTTTCTGCACTTCTCTTGTCTCTTTCGGCATCCTTCTTGTCTGTTTCTGCACCTCTGGAGCTTCTTTCTGCACTTCTCTTGTTTCTTTCTGCACCTCTTTTGCTTCTTTCTGTAGCCCTCTTTCCCCTTTCTGCAGCTTTCTTACCTCTTTCTACACCTCTCTTGCGTGTTTCTGTATTTCTCTTCCGTCTTTCTGCACCTCACTTTCCTTTCTGCGCATCTTTTGATTCTTTATGCACTCCTCTTGCCTCTTTGCGCACGTCTGTTGCTTCTTTCTGCACTTGTCTTGCCTCTTTCTGCACCTCTCTTGGTTCTTTTGGCACTCATCTTGCCTCTTTGCACATCTCTCTTGCCTCTTTCTGTACCTGTCTTGCTTCTTTTTGTACCCCTCTTGCCTTTTTGTGCACCTGTCTTCCCTGTTTTACACTTCTCTTGCCTCTTTCTGCATCTCTCTTACCTCTTTGTGCCCTTCTCTTGAATGTTTGTACATCTCTGTTGTTTCTTTGTGCACCCCTATTGTCTCTTTGTGCACCAGTGTTGCCTCTTTCTGTATTTCTCACATTTTTTAGTAGCTGTGTTGTTCTTTGTGTATTTCTTTTCTGTGTTTCTAAACCTTTTTTTTCTTTCTGTCCCTTTCTTTCTCTTGCAGCACCTTGCTTGTTTCTACACTTTTGTTTTTTTATTTGTAATAAAGAGAATAGCAATGTAATTGTAAGTAATTGCTTACTAGTTAATATGAATATTGATATGTAATTAATTTAAAATTGTTAATTCATGTAACAAACTATTGAAACTGTTCCTTGTTTTTTAGAAAATTATTTTGTTTGGATCACACATTGAAGATGGCAAGAAAACATGAAAAGAGAAGCCAACAAAAAAAACAGAAATACTTAAAGAAAAGTAAAAAGAGTGCATTAGAAAAAGGACAAAATGTTACTAAGGATAAAGTCAGTTCTGGTAAGAGCACTAAACAGTTTCTTAAAACAGTTGAAGAGAGATTAAAGAAAAACAATAATAATGAAAGGAAAAGAAACGTTTTACAACAAATAACAAGGAGAAGAAGATTTTTAATGGTAAATAAACATTAGTTTTTGGAAAAACAACACATGGTTTAAGAAGACAAAAACTATTTAAAGAGATACATATACGAATGTTTCGAAGTAGGGTAATTCAAAATTTATTAAAACTTTGTAAAAAGTATAAAAGAAGATCGCTAGCGTATAACAAGAAGCAACACATTGAAAGTGTAGTAGATACTGCTTTTGAATTGAAACTAAAATTATTTATATTAATATTGAAGAGAATGAGAACATTGGATAAAACAATGGTGTTTATGAAAGAGAAAAGCAAAAGAAAAAGACTTGTTAATAGAAATAACTTTTGTAAAACTTTTACTGGTGAATGGAAGCACACTTCTAGTACTGAGCCTTTGTTTAATGAAGAAAGCTACTTTCAACAAAACACATTAGTACATGCAGTTGATACTAGTGGTCGATGCTATGAGATGAAAGATGGTTGTCCCATTCCAAAAGAAAAAATGGTTGTTAGGAGTGTGGAAGAAGTAATAGCTGAAGAAGTTCAAGGGAAGCGTACACAAGCTCTGGTATATAAGTGGGATTATAGCAGTATTTGCCGTATTCAACATGAATCTATTGACATATTGCGAATTTTTTTACGAGAGTATGCAAAAAAAAGTCTTAAACTGAAGACTAAGATGTTACAAGGACTAGATCCATGTAAAATAAGAAAATATACTAAGTTGCAGGGTTATGCTCTGGCTTGTCTTTTAAGAAAAGTGTATAAAAGTGCTTTTCATCATTTAAGAATGTTAGCAGTACACCACTCAGAAATGCGGAAGTTAGTATGGAGACTCTACTATGTAAAAACTCCTGCATTATGTTTAAGTGAAATGAACACACGGTTCAGTATCAGATGTACAAAAAGTTTGTGATGATATGCAGTTTTGTTTTTTAGGTTCACAAGAGGAGTGTGGAGAAAGTGAGTGCTTGATAAGTGTAGGTGTTGAAGAACACGGGAAAGACATTAGTATTGATGAGTTTGCAGAAGAAATTACAAAGTTTAAGAAAGTTTCATGTGAAAAAACAAACTATGTTTGTATTTGTTGTCGACGTACTCACTATAGAAGTCAAACTAGGAATGTTAATTTATATTTAAAAAGTGAAAAGGAAAATAATGATAAGTGGCTGCAATTTGGTGCTTATTTGTTGGTAGAAGGTCAGTTTGAGTTGGCTGCTGATCAAGTTATTTGTAAATATTGTTACAACAAATTAGAAGAGAACAAAAGGCCAGCTAGAGCAGTACATAACAACTTAGAGTTGTTAACTATTCCTCAGGAACTGGCATATTTGAATGCATATGAGTCCATTCTTATTCAATCTGTAAACCCATTTCAAGCCATTATTTGTATGGAGCCTAAAACAGGTAAGCTGCCACCAACAGATTTACAAAGAGGTCTGAAAGGAAGAGTTGTGTACTTACCTTTAGATTTTAAGAAAAATATTGAAACTGTTGGTGTAGACAGGGAAGAAAATGAGCCAGTAGTTATTCTAGTAAATGGTGTACCAACAAAGAGTCGAAAAATATGGCAAGAGTTTGTAGATGTTCATAAACTTCAAAAGGCTACATTATATCTGGTACAAAATAATATTTATTATAAGAATGTAAATGATGATGAACAGGTAATATGCTTAGAAGATGAAAAAGAAATTTCAAGTGGCCAAATAGAAAAAGTGGACAAGTCCAGGAGTGAAGAGATTTACTATACACCCTCTACATTCAAAAGAAGTGATAGGAAACAGTATTGAATTATTTCAAATGAAGGAAGCAAAGGAAACTCCCATGAGTGTATGGGAAAAAACTTTAGAAGCTCGTTGTTTTCCACAGCTGTTCCCCACTGGAGAAGGTCGACGATTTGATGAGCGAGCTGTACAGATTCCAGCTTCAGAATACCGCTCAACAAGACTGTACTCTGAAGATCCAAGATTTCGACAGTGCATTCCATATATATTTCATCTTCTGTTTGAAAGTGATTTGTCTGCACTTTCATATGCAGTGAACCATATATTAAAAACAAGCATTCATCTTCTACATGTTTCTGCAAAACAATTCATGGACAAAGTTCATCAAAGAGATGAAAATTTAGAATCATAGTTAATCAATTTGATGGCAGGTCAACGTGGTACTAATGAATATTGATTTCGTCGTCACGGTGAACTTAAATGCATGTTAAGAAACTTAGTTACCCCTACATGGTTTGTAACACTTAGCTGTGCTGAATATGCGTGGGACGATTTACTTGAATTTCTACGAGAAGCAAATTCAAATGTTAGAAATATTGAAATGAAGACACCTGGAGAACTCTGTTACTTGGATCCTGTAAATGTCTGCAGGTATTTTAACCATAGGTTTCAAAGTATGATGTCATTTATCTGCAATAAAAATATTCCTCCACTTGGAGAAGTTACTGATTTCTTTTGGCGAAAAGAGTACCAAGCCAGAGGTGCTCCACATATAAACATGCCATTATGGATAAAGAATGCTCCAAAATTTGGAACTGATACTGATGAAACTGTTTTGTCTTTCATCGAACAGTATGTTACATGTGCCATTCCAAGACAAGGAGGAGAAAAGAGCTTGAGACAGCAAGTTTTACGGTGTCAAAGTCATCGATGTGGGAAATACTGTCGACGAAAATACAAGTGTAAAGGGAAATTTTATACAAAATGTCGTTTTGGGTTCCCACATTCAATAATTTCTAAAGTAAGAGTAAATAGTTTTTGTCAGCAGTAAGGCATACAATATCTCGGAAATCTCCGAAGAATACATATAACTTAAAAAGAACCGAAGATTCAAAGTACATTATTGACTACAATCCAGTTATTTTGAAAATGTGGAATGCAAACATGGATATTCAATATGTTGCAGATAATTCAATTGCTGTTGCTCGCTATGTTACATCATATATAACCAAATCTGAAAAGACAGAGATGAAAGAAATGTGGGAAGAAATTTCACAAGAGAAGAGTCTTAGTAAGAAATTGTATAGCTTTAGCCTGAAAATGCTTTCCCATCGAGAGATTGGATCCTATGAATGTTCAGATCGCTTGAGCTCTGCCAGTTTATATTCAAAGTCAAGAGGAATCATTTGGGTAAGTTTAGTTCTTGCCTCCACACGAAATAGAGTATTGAAATCTTTACAAGAAATCGAATACTTAGCACAGAATGAACCAGAAAGTACAGATATTGTTAAAACTAATATGTTGGATACATACTATCCCAAAAGGAGTCCACATATCGAAAACCTATCTCTGTATGAAATACTTCAACATTACAGCTTTAAAAGAAAAGTTACTGAAAAAATAAACGAAGAAAAATATGCAGTAATTGGATGTGACAGATGTTTGGTAAAACATGCCAAAGGAAATCTTATTAACCACAAAAAACTGAGTTCTGAAAGTCCAGATAAGAGGGAATTTTTCTATTTAGCACTTCTGCAACTGGTCAAGCCTTGGCATAGTAAAACGTAATTACTCGGAGATTTCGGCTGCTTTGAAGATTTTTTTAATGCAAGTAAAGATAGTATTCAGTGCACAATTTTCCCTACATATCTACAAATGTTAAATGATGAGATTGAACAAGAAACTACTATTGCAGCTGAAATAGCTAGAGAAAGTTCTCAAGATAGTCAAAATTCTGGTCCACTGAGTCAAGATCCAATGGAACAACCAATTATCGAAAATGAAGCAGCAATAGCCATGAATCAGGTAAAAACTGCAATGCAACAAGCACAACAGGATATTATTCAATTGGAAAAGTTAGAAGAACAACTAAATATTGAACAAAAAGAATTGCATCTACAAGTGACACAACAGATACAACATGGTTTGCTGCATGAAAAAAAAGAATGCCAATGTTCATCATTTAAACCTATTCTAATGTACATCAGTGGTCGACCTGGAACAGGAAAAAGTTTCTTAATTAAAATTTTGGCCAGTTATCCACACAAAACTACAGAATCACATTTATCTTGTGTTGTAACAGCTCCAACTGGATTAGCAGCACACAACATTAAAGGGATTACTTTACATAGATTACTTATGCTACCAGTTGAACATGATAATAAATTGGAATATCAGAAGCTATTTGGAGAAGCTTGTTATGAAGTGTCAAGAGTACTGAAGAAAATGAAACTTTTAATCATTGATGAGGTGAGCATGGTCTCAAACTTAATGCTTGCCTTTGTACACTTGAGAATGCAACAGATTTTGAAAACAGATTACGATGTTCTGTTTGGAGGAAAACATTTAATTGTATTCGGAGATCTACTCCAACTAACTCCTGTAAAAGGACAACCTGTTTTTAAAACACTTGTCCATGAAGACACTAGAAAATCTTTGGGAAGTACTGGAAATGTGAACATTTGGTTACATTTTGAATATAAAGAACTTATTAAGATTATGCGACAAGCAAGCGATGAAGATTATGGAAATATTCTTCAAGACATAAGAATTGGTGTCTTTACGAAACATGGTAAACAAGCTTTAGAAAGTCGACTACTAAGGAACTTGTTTGCAACTGGAAACACAGCAGCTGAAGTAATGTACAATAAGCTTGGAGAAAAGAAGTCATAGTTTGCCTAATGCCTACACAGCAAGAGTGTTCTACATTTAACCAAGAACTTTTGAAACTGGAAAAACAACAAATAGTTGAAATTGAATCTATTGACAAAATTGAACACCAGGGAGTGACTATTCTTCTTTCAGAGAAACTACAGGCTAAATTGCATTCTTTGGAAAAGTCTGTATCTAAAACTGCAGGCTTAGAAAAGACTTTACATGTATGTATAAACTGTCGGGTAATTTTATGGCGTAATTTGAATGTAGAAGAAGGTTTAGTGAATGGAGCAATGGGAAAAGTTGTTGATTTTGTAAAATTTCAGAACAGAGATGGAAGAGAATTTTTAATTATAAAATTTGATCAGATTAAAGAGGTAAGACAGATTGGGCATTGTGTTGTACGTTTTTTGCTTGTAAAAGATTTGTTTGTTCACAGAAAACAGTTTCCTCTGTCTTTAGCATATGCAGTAACTATTCATAAATCTCAAGGTTTAAGTATAGACAGTGCTTTTGTAAATATTGGAAGTACAGTGTTCAAAGAGGGAATGGCATGCGTTGCATTGTCTCGAGTAAGAACATTGTCTGGTTTGTATTTGATAGATTTCGATGAGAAAAAGGTTAGTGCTGATGCAAATTGTGTAAGAGAGTATAATCGTTTAAGAAGATTTTACACACCTGATTTAGGTGAATATCCCATATATGAGAAACGTGTGTTGTGTCCAAAACGGGAATATGTCAAACATTCAACAGAGGTTAAAAAAAAAAGACAATTGAAGAGAATCTTGTTGGCGTAAAGAAAAAGAAAATGGAAACTGTTGATGACATTGTATGATACCAGTTGGAAAATAGTTCAGGTATCAACTGTTATGCTAATGTGATTCTGAATGTTGTACTTTATCTACAAGATCTTCATCATGAAATCATGGGAAATTGTGAAAAAAGATTCTGTTCTTTACTACATCATGTATTTCAACAGTTGGTAACTGACAGAAGTAAAATCCACACTGCTTCTGGCATTCGGCATCTTTTCGATATATGTACTGGTTCTTTTACATTTACTCCTAATATACAACAAGATGCACAAGAATTTCTAATCCTTATGCTTGGAGTATTAGAACATGAAGGAATACAGATCAAAAACTTATTTGGACTAAGTTACAGATGGGATGTGAAGAGTGTTCATTTATTTCTACCACTGAAATACAAACAGAACGATTCATATACGTGACGATACCAGACTGCAAATCAGTACCTTTTAACAAATTGATAAAAATAGCCAATCAGGATATGAAATGTTCACATTGTAGATCAGAGATGTAGTCTACATTACATATAGAAAGATTTGGAAAATATCTCATTTTAATGCTACAACGTTGTAGAGCAAATGGAAGAAAATTGGAAACCAAAATTAAAAATGTTATTCCAAGTCAAATATCTATTTCAGGAAGAACTTTTATAGCAGTGGCTATTATTTTCCTTGATGGACCTACTACAACATCTGGACACTATACTGTGCATTTAAAGTGTAATAAAGGATGCACACATTGCAATGATGCCCACTTGGAATTCAAACCTAGATTGCCTTATGAATTACCGAATTCATATTTGCTATTTCTGCAGCCAAAGTTTTGAGTACATCATTCGACCTATTGGGAAGATGTGAACAGAAGGTAGACACGAGTGCAAACTATTAGTTTTAATAATCGGTGTTTGGAATATTATTTGCGCTAATTGATATTGCTTTTGGAAAATTGTGTTTAAAAGGAAACAGTTTATATATTTGCTGTCTATATTCTACCAGATGTAAATGAGAGTCTACATTTTGGCAAATGTATTTGAGATAAATAATAGAGTTAATGTAGATGAAGGAAGTAATTAACAAAGTGTAGATAGGAAAACACATAGCTACACATATTGAAAATGATGCTCTACACTGATTTTTTTTTCTACAATTAAATTGATTGTTTTTTTCCCCGCTGTTCAATGATGATACTACATTGAAATCACTGTGTATGGTGAAGTTAAGTGGAATCTGAGGACAGCAAAAAAGGGAAACTGAAAATGTTATGTAATTCTAAATTTATGTTGTGTTCTTAAAAATATAACATTATAATTTCTGTAATATATTACATTAAATAACAGTTTTTATTCTTCTTCTTTATAGTAGCTACTAGTGAAGTTTGAAAAGAGTTCTAATGCTGTTTAGGACAATACTACTCTAAAATACTTCTACTGAGTACTGTATCTAAATTACTTGAAAGGCAAGAATACATAATATAATATGCATGATAACGTGAATTTTAAAAAAGTTTATTTATATGTTATTTGTTTCTAATATAAATAAAGTTGATCCTTTACACTATTTGAAAACTATCATCATGTTGCTGATGTAATCAGCCAGGCAGTCATCCTTTCACACAAACACTACCCATGCTGTCATCTATTCTCTCTAGCACAACTCTTGCACTAATAGGATAACCCAGGCATTATCCCTGCATTATTCCTTTCACACATGCACAACCCATGCACTCATGCAATCACCCTGGCACTACCCCTGCACTCATGCAATCACCCACGCACTACCCATGTACTCATACAATCACTCAGGCACTACTCTTGCACTCAACCATTTACTCAGCTACTACCCATGCACTCATCCATTCTCTCAGGTACTACCCATGCACTCATCCAATGACCCAGGGATTACTCTTGCAGTCATCCTTTTACTCAGGCACTACCCATGCACTGATCTAAGCACCCAGACATTACTCCTGCACTCATGAAGTCACTCAGGCACTACCCATGCACTTATCCAATCACCCAGGCACTATTCTTGCACTTAACTATTCACTCAGGCACTACCCATGCACTCATGCCTTCAAGGAGGCACTACCTATACACACATCTAATCACACAGGCATTACCCATGCACTCATCAATCACCCAGGCACTATTCTTCCACTCAACCTTTCCCTCAGGCACTACCCATGCACTCATCCATTCACTCAGGCATTACCCATGCACTCATGCAATGACCCAGGCATTACCCTTGCACTCATACTTTCACTCAGGTACTTCTCCTCCACTCATCCAATCACCCAGGCACTACCCCTGCACTCATGAAATCACCCAGGCACTACCCATGTACTCATGCAATCACTCAGGAACTACTCTTGCACTCAACCATTCACTCAGGTACTACCCATGCACTCGTCCATTCTCTCAGGTACTACCCATGCACTCATCCAATGACCCAGGGATTACTCTTGCAGTCATCATTTTACTCAGGCACTACCCATGCACTGATCTGAGCACCCAGATTATACCCTTGCACACATGAAGTCACTCAGGCACTACCCATGCACTCATCCAATCACATAGACAGTACTCCTGCACTTATGCAATCACCCAGGCACTACCCATGCACTCATGCAATCAGTCAGGCACTACTCTTGCACTCAAGCATTCACTCAGGCACTACCCATGCAGTCATCCATTCACTCAGGCACTACCCATGCACTTGTCAAATGACCCAGGCATTACCCTTGCACCCATCTTTTCACTCAGGCACTACCTATGCACTCATCCAATCACCCAGGTACTTCCCCTGCACTCATGCAACCACCCAGGCACTACCCATGTACTCATGCAATCACTCAGGCACTACTCTTGCACTCAACCATTCACTCAGGTACTACCCATGCACTCATCCATTCTCTCAGGTACTACCCATGCACTCATCCAATGACCCAGGGATTACTCTTGCAGTCATCATTTTACTCAGGCACTACCCATGCACTGATCTGAGCACCCAGATTATACCCTTGCACTCACGAAGTCACTCAGGCACTACCCATGCACTCATCCAATCACACAGACAGTACTCCTGCACTTATGCAATCACCCAGGCACTACCCATGCACTCATACAATCACTCAGGTACTACTCTTGCATTCAATCATTCACTCAGGCACTAACCATGCACTCATCCAATGACCCAGGCATTACCCTTGCACCCATCATTCCACTCAGGCACCACCCATGCACTCATCCAATCACCGAGGCACTACCCATGCACTCATGCAATCACAGAGGCACTACTCTTGCACTCAACCACTCACTCAGGCACTACCCATGCACTCATCCATTATCTCAGGCACTACCCATGCACTCATCCAATGACCCAGGTACTACAGTTGCACTAATACATTCACTCAGGCACTACCCATGCACTCATCCAGTCACCCATTCAATACCTTTGCACTCATCCATTCACTCAGGCAGTACCCATGGACTCATCCATTCATTCAGGCACTACCCATGCACTCATGCAATGACCCAGACATTACTCTTCCACTCATGAATTCACTCAGGCACCACCCATGCACTTATCCAATCACCCAGGCACTTCTCTTGCACTCAACCATTCACTCAGGCACTACCCATGCACTCATCCATTCCCTCAGGTACTACCCATGCACTCATACAATGACCCAGGGATTGATCTTGCATTCATCCTTGTACTCAGGCACTACCCATGCACTGATCTAAGCACCCAGACATTACTCTTGCACTCATGAATTCACTCAGGCACCACCCATGCACTTATCCAATCACCCAGGCACTTCTCTTGCACTCAACCATTCACTCAGGCACTACCCATGCACTCATCCATTCCCTCAGGTACTACCCATGCACTCATACAATGACCCAGGGATTGCTCTTGCATTCATCCTTGTACTCAGGCACTACCCATGCACTGATCTAAGCACCCAGACATTACTCTTGCACTCATGAATTCACTCAGGCACCACCCATGCACTTATCCAATCACCCAGGCAGTACCCCTGCACTTATGCAATCATCCAGGCACTGCCCATGTACTCATGCAATCACCCAGGAACTATTCTTGCACTCAACCATTCACGGAGGCACTCCCATGCACTCATGCAATCAAGGAGGCAGTATCTATACATACATCTAATCACTCAGGCATTAACCATACATTCATGCAATCACCCAGGCACTTCCCCTGCACTCATGCAATCACCCAGGCACTACTCTTGCACTCAACCATTCACTCAGGCACTACCCATGCACTTATCCATTCCCTCAAGCACTACCCATGCACTCATCCATTCACTCAGGCACTACCCAAGCACTCATCCAATCATCCAGGCAATACACCTGCACTCATAGAAAGACTCAGGCAGTACTGTTCCACTCACTGTCAATCAAACACAACCCCACTACCTGAAAGTAATTTTATAGATAAGCTTAACGTCAAGGATCAGAAAAAGGGGAAGATAAATTACCCCATCCCCATCTGGTATAACACAGTGTGCAAAGAAAGAGAGAAAAAAACTTTATAGATAAACCATGTAACAAATATTTTGGGACATATACCCAGAGTTTATTATACAAATCAATAATATACCAACATATCAAAATTACATTAATAAATATTACAATAAATATAATGACAGAGAACAGGTAAACAATTACACATACTCATGGTGCCCAGGTGCAGGCATAGACAGATCAAATACACCATACAACCAACTAAACCAAGCAATCCATTCTAGACCGCCCTTGTTCTCTCACTCATCACACTGCAAAATGACACCTCACTCCATCAGACACAATAACCTAAACAAAAGATGCTCCAAAATATAATGCAAATAAATTCATACAGAAACTATTACTGTTGCTTTGTTGTAGGCAATTTCAACAGTTTAACAGTTTCTATCAAATAGGTAGTTGATGCATATTTTTTATATCTTTCGTACAGACAAAATTGAAGAATGAAATATCGATTATTGTGAGGAGGTGGTGCTGATCAGCTGGGGACATGCGCCGACGCACGTTTCTGTGGCAGACCCAGGGTGCGGGTCACACCTTCTTCAGGGCGCTAGGACGTAATGATGCAAAGGCAGCAAACACCTGAGAAACCTAAAATAATGATAAAGGACATAACTCAAAATAGGTACCTGAACTTCTAATAAGGATGAGCACACTAATGCTAAAGGGGCGGGGACGAAAAATCCCACATGATAGCAATGAAGCAGAGACATGCAGAGGAAAAGAAGAGGTTAACATTATAGCCCTACATCAGTGAGTAACATAAAACATGCAACCAAGAAGTGATTGAATGAAGTAGTGCAGGTACAGAGAACCAGAAGATGCCCAAAGAACTAACTGAGCACACCAGAGGTACTCGTGCAGATTCAAATGCTACCTGGGCTGGCGCGAGCTCGACAATCACGGGGAGGAGGGACCTTCGCCAGTAGATGTAACTTCTAAACACTGAGGCCACCCTGGTAAGAAATATATGGGAACACTGGCATTAGAACAACCATTGCAGGCACTAGACCAGAAGTGGTCCCCCACTGTGAAGATACAAAGTCTTGACAAACCTAAACAAAAAAAGTATACGGAGTGCCAACTAAATGTCGTTGTAGGCAAATGTGAGCCAAAGATGTCTCCTGCCCAAGGTAAATAGAGAAGTAGATATCAGTCTGACCATGTCCGAGGGCAATGGAACGGTAGTGAGTAACAGGTGTCAAAAAAACTCTGAAAGACAGAAAATATACGTGTCCATATCAGGGATGGGAATTGGGGAGATAGAGAAAATACTGCAACAAAAAAGGGATACCAGCTCATATGTCGAGGAAAACTATGGGCATAGGGGGTGACTAATGCCACCTGCACCATAAGATACCCTCCCGCCCTGAATATAAAGAGAGACCTTCCAATTATATAAAGACAAAGGGATTACCTCGTTAACACTAAACGGGCTCAGAAGGGGGCAGCGTGTCCCTAATTGCTAGACCACAGCAGACACAACTGCCCGATTAAAAGGTAACAAGAGGGGGCTAAGCAACGCCGGTCAGGGAAACCGGTAGTGCTGGGTGGAATCCCTCAAACCCCATGGCAGGGACAAGTCGAGTAATGGGTAGGCAGCAGATAGAGCTCAAGAATTGTCATGCCACGGGCATACTGAGGAGACCGGGTTTATGGCTCGTCAGGGTTCCAGCCGAAGTAAATGCAGGGACCAAGGGAAAATGAGCCGGAATTCTTATTGCGCTGGCTGGGACCTGTATGTGAAAACGATCGAGTGCATGAACTGTTCACGCAGAGACAAAAGAATTGCGGCCATGTTGGGAAGGGAGCCATCTGGATATGATAGAACAACAAGAAAGGTACCACTGGTTCAGAGACAATTAGATAGCGGCCCAAAAGGAGTCCCTGACCGCCTATTATAACCAAATGGAAGGGTATCTAGGACAAAGATATCTCAAGGGAAAAACCAGAAGCAGAGAAATAAAGGAGGAGGTACCGAGATATTGGCAAAACCGTTGATGTTTAGAGGAAAAATTCGGCAGCCATGTTAGAATGGAGAACTGCTAGCAGAAATGCAATGGAACGAACAGACCCTAAAATTACAGGTACAGGATCACAGAAAGGGTGGGCTAGGATGACAGGAGGACCCTCTAGTGGTTGTAAAAACAGGGGAGCAACTATATAACAGAAACATCTAGGGGTAGATCCGTCCATGGTGTGAGGAAACACAATATCCCACTGGAGAGAGACAAGAGGGAAATTATAAAGTATTCTCTCCAGGGGGTCTGTTCGCACCGGCCTCTCTAAGGGTATTGAGAGAAAAGACCCAGCATACCTCGCACCGAGATAAACAGGAATGCCAGAAAGTTTGACACAACCGCAGATACTGAAAAAGGTTGTACGGTGGCCATCGTGGAAAGGTAAACCGATGATAACAATATGGGTGACCACAATGCAGAAAGATACAGACCAACGGTCACTGGAAGGGTGGACTGGGATGGAAAAAGAACCCTCTAGTAGGAGTAAGAACACGAAGACAGATAACAGGGATAATCATGACCATTCAGGAGAACCATCTGGAAACAGGACCACCCATTGGGGGAAGGGAACATCCCACCTGGGAGAAACATGGGAGAAATTATAAAGCATTCTCCTAAGGGATCTGTTCATTTGGCCTTTCTTTTTGCGTTTTAAGAGAAAAGATCCAAAACACCTCCAGTTTTTTACGGATGGCAACAGTATCCCTCCCTTGCTGGGGTACTATTTTCTCTATAATGATCCATCTCAGATCTCTATCTGAATGTTTCAGATCATGCCAATGTTGGACCAGCGGGGCAGTATATTTTTCAATGAGAATGTTGGATTTGTGTTCCACTATTCTTGTCCTGCATTCACGTCCGGTTTCACCCACATATCCAAGGCCGCACGGGCACAAAATCAGGTAAATAATATTAGCTGAACGACAGTTGGTAATATCCTTGAGATAGACAGTTCTGTTGTTGAGTCTGATGTTTTTTTGCCACAATGGCGTTAGCACAAGCCTGGCATGTGCCACATTTGTGGTTGCCTTTAATAGGATCGCCGCCCATGATCGACTTCTGACAAACACTGTTTTGCTCTATTCTCTGTGCTCTAACCAATAGATTCCGTAATGGGTCTGGCAAGTTTGTTCTCATCGCTGTTGCACTCATTCTTTCACTCCGGCAGTTCCCATGCATTCATGCAATCACCCAGACACTACACATATACTCATACAATGACCCAGGCACTACGAATGCACTCATGCAATCATTCAAACACTACTCTTACACTCAACCATTCACTCAGGTATTATGCATACACTCATCCATTCACTCTGCCACTACTTATGCACATATCAAATCACCGAAGCACTATTCTTTCAGTCGTTCATTCACTTACATATTATGCATGCGCGCATCCACTCACTGAGACACTACTTATGCACAACTCTAACATTGATCATACACAAATTCATACAAGCAATCACTTTCACTACATACAATATTTCTATTTTTAATCAGTATGGGTGGTTCCATGAGAACCTTTTTTTTCGGAACAATGTTATATTTTTTTGTATTTTCTGAATTTTTTTTTTTTTTCAATTTTAAAAAATAAAAAATAAAAGTTAAAGAGTCCAACTGTGGTGTTTCTTTTAAACGAAGAAACAGAAACAACAAAACTAACAACAACAAAAAAGCATTGCACTTATGTGCTCTCAGGAGAGCCTTGATGGCATCAATGGAGAGCTTTTCAACACAAAGAGTTGTCAAGCATTTGCGACAATGAATGCCTGCTTCAGCCAACTCGAAAACAATTAGAGATTGCGGTGTGGTCAATACAACCCCTGCAGATGTAGATGGTTGACTTCCATCAACAGTGGCTGCTTGCTCTCTCTTTTGGGGCTCCATCATCTCTCGTGCGAGACGAACAGGGTGGATGGTTTCCAGGTGCTTCTTCATTGAAGAAGTACCACATGAGTTCTTCTCCTCGGAACCTCTGGAGAGGGCTTTTTTGCAGATCGTGCAGGTCACCTTGCGAGCGTTGACTTTTTTTTCGCCTTCAGAGAAAAGCCCACACTATGCTTTCCTTTCTTTTCTTTAGTGGCTCCTCCACCTCTTCTATCTCCTCCTGCTGCTCTTCTTCTGGAAAAGCTGATGCCATGTGGTATTTCCAAAAATTAGCAACACCAAAGAAAATAAAGAATTAACAGAGTCTACAAAAAAGGTAGTCTTAAAAGCAGACACACCCAAAATGAAAGGACTGGAACAGGTGTTGGTTCCACCCACCAAGAGAATGAAAAGCTCTTTAACCAATGATAAGCTTTCTTTGTATGTCACATGGAGTCGCATATGGGTCGCTAAATGTATGTATGTACTAAATGTTTTATAAAACTGTAAATTACTATTAGGATATTGTGTTTCAAAGTATTTCAATAGAAAGTGTTTATGCAAAACAGATATTTAAACTTGAAACATTCATATTTCATACTTTTAAAATTTACGCCTTAGTCGCGACCCCTTCGTGATCCCGGAAATACGTGCAGGTGTAGACCTATGAATCAGTGAGTGGGTATGTACTTACTGGTATTGGTGTGTCTATGGTTTTGAGAATGGTAGTCTGAAATTTGGAGTGGGTGTATGAAAGGTTATATTGGGGTGTGAGTAGGTGCATCAGAGATTATGTGGATGATGTCATCAGTGATGTCATCAGTGATGTCATTTGAGATGTCATCAGTGATGTCATCAGCGATGTCACTGACCATGTCATGAGTGATGTAATGTGTGACGTCATCATCAGTGCATTGCGGAGGCGCGAGTTATAGTTAAGTCAGCTCAGCTAAATATGACGATACCAAAGGGGATGATGGACGGAGCGTTAGAGCAAATCAAACACTCACCCCCAGTCAACTGATCTGGGTTTAATCCATCATCATTCTTTAGCTCACTCCACCACCCCAGTTCAGACATGGCCATATGCAAATCAGTCTGACCCTGTGCCTCATGGGAACAGTCCAGCCCGAACTGCCAAGCCATGTCTTCCCTGGACCGGAAACAAGCATCCTGGGACCGGTTTCGGGTTCAAAACCCTCATCAGCCAGGCTATCTTGAATCGAGTGGCAAAGTGAGCAAGGGACCCACGTCTGGGCATACCCTGCCAACTTAGGGTGAACAAAGCGATACCAAAGGGGATGATGGACGGAGCGTTAGAGCAAATCAAACACTCACCCCCAGTCAACTGATCTGGGTTTAATCCATCATCATTCTTTAGCTCACTCCACCACCCCAGTTCAGACATGGCCATATGCAAATCAGTCTGACCCTGTGCCTCATGGGAACAGTCCAGCCCGAACTGCCAAGCCATGTCTTCCCTGGACCGGAAACAAGCATCCTGGGACCGGTTTCGGGTTCAAAACCCTTATCAGCCAGGCTATCTTGAATCGAGTGGCAAAGTGAGCAAGGGACCCACGTCTGGGCATACCCTGCCAACTTAGGGCGAACAAAGCGATACCAAAGGGGATGATGGACGGAGCGTTAGAGCAAATCAAACACTCACCCCCAGTCAACTGATCTGGGTTTAATCCATCATCATTCTTTAGCTCACTCCACCACCCCAGTTCAGATATGGCCATATGCAAATCAGTCTGACCCTGTGCCTCATGGGAACAGTCCAGCCCGAACTGCCAAGCCATGTCTTCCCTGGACCGGAAACAAGCATCCTGGGACCGGTTTCGGGTTCAAAACCCTCATCAGCCAGGCTATCTTGAATCGAGTGGCAAAGTGAGCAAGGGACCCACGTCTGGGCATACCCTGCCAACTTAGGGCGAACAAAGCGATACCAAAGGGGATGATGGACGGAGCGTTAGAGCAAATCAAACACTCACCCCCAGTCAACTGATCTGGGTTTAATCCATCATCATTCTTTAGGTCACTCCACCACCCCAGTTCAGACATGGCCATATGCAAATCAGTCTGACCCTGTGCCTCATGGGAACAGTCCAGCCCGAACTGCCAAGCCATGTCTTCCCTGGACCGGAAACAAGCATCCTGGGACCGGTTTCGGGTTCAAAACCCTCATCAGCCAGGCTATCTTGAATCGAGTGGCAAAGTGAGCAAGGGACCCACGTCTGGGCATACCCTGCCAACTTAGGGCGAACAAAGCGATACCAAAGGGGATGATGGACGGAGCGTTAGAGCAAATCAAACACTCACCCCCAGTCAACTGATCTGGGTTTAATCCATCATCATTCTTTAGCTCACTCCACCACCCCAGTTCAGACATGGCCATATGCAAATCAGTCTGACCCTGTTCCTCATGGGAACAGTCCAGCCCGAACTGCCAAGCCATGTCTTCCCTGGACCGGAAACAATCAATCAATCAATCAAGCATTTGTATAGCGCGCTACTCACCCGGAGGGTCTCAAGGCGCTAGGAGGAGGGGGGTCCGCTACTGTTCGAACAGCCAGGTCTTGAGTTGCTTCCTGAAGGAGAGGTGGTCTTGGGTCAGGCGGAGGTGGATGGGTAGGGAGTTCCACGTCTTGGCAGCCAGGTAGGAGAAGGATCTTCCTCCCGTTGTGGCTCTTCGGATGCGGGGGACGGCGGCGAGGGCGTGGTTGGTCGATCGTAGCTGGCGGGTGGGAGTGTAGAAGGTCAGACGGTCGTTGAGGTATCTGGGGCCTTGGTTGTGGAGAGCTTTGTGTGCGTGGGTGAGGAGTCGGAACGTGATTCTCTTGCTGACGGGGAGCCAGTGCAGGTCTCTCAGGTGTCCGGCGATGTGGCTGTGTCGGGGGATGTCCAGGATGAGTCGAGCTGAGGCGTTCTGGATGCGTTGGAGTCTTTTCTGAAGTTTGGCTGTGGTTCCGGCGTAGAGGGAGTTGCCGTAGTCCAGTCGGCTGGTGACGAGGGCCTGGGTGACCGTCTTCCTGGTTTCGGTGGGGATCCACTGGAAGATCTTCAGCAGCATGCGTAGGATGTTGAAGCAAGACGAGGAGACGGCGTTGACTTGTCTGGTCATTGAGAGGGAGGAGTCCAGGATGAAGCCCAGGTTGCGTGCGTGGTCCGTTGGTTTGGGTGCGTTGCCCAGGGCAGGGGGCCACCAGGAGTCGTCCCAGGCGGAGGGTGATGATCCTAGGATGAGGACTTCCGTCTTATCTGAGTTCAGTTTCAGGCGGCTGTTCCTCATCCACTCGGCTACGTCCTTCATCCCTTCATGTAGGTTGGTTTTGGCGGTTGTGGGGTCGTTGGTGAGGGAGAGGATCAGCTGGGTGTCGTCGGCGTAGGAGATGATGTTGAGGTTGTGTTGGCGTGCGATGGCTGCGAGGGGGCTCATGTAGACGTTGAAGAGGGTGGGGCTGAGTGATGATCCTTGTGGTACGCCGCAGATGACTTCGGTGGCCTCGGAACTGAACGGGGGAGGCAGACTCTCTGGGTTCTTCCGGCGAGGAAGGAGATGATCCACTCCAGTGCCTTCTCTTGGATTCCGACGTTGTTCAGGCGTTGCACTAGGGTGCGGTGGCAGACTGTGTCGAACGCTGCGGAGAGGTCCAGGAGGATGAGGGCCGCTGTTTCCCGTTGTCGAGCAGGGCTCGGATGTCGTCGGTGGCTGCGATGAGGGCGGTCTCGGTGCTGTGGTTGGCCCGGAAGCCGGACTGTGAGTGGTCGAGGGATCCATTCGTCTCGATGAAGGCGGCCAGTTGTCTGTTGACGGTCTTCTCGATGACTTTGGCAGGAAAAGGAAGGAGCGAGATGGGGCGGTAGTTTTGAGGTCGGTGGGGTCCGCTGACGGTTTCTTCAGTAGGGCGCAGAGTTCGGCGTGCTTCCAGCTCTCTGGGAAGGTGGCGGTGTCGAAGGAGGTGTTGATGATGTCCCGGAGGTGGGGTGCGATGACGGCGTCGGCCTTGTTGAAGATGTGGTGAGGGCAGGGGTCGGTTGGTGATCCGGAGTGGATGGAGTTCATCGTGCGGATAGTGTCTTCGGTGTTGATCGGGGTCCAGGCTCGGAGGGTGGAGGTGGGGGACGTTGGAACGGTTGTAGGGTACGTCGGCTGTGTGCTGAAACTGTTGTGTATGTCTGCGATCTTGCTGTGGAAGAACGAGGCGAGCGAGTTGCAGAGGTCTTGCGAGGGGGTGATGTCGTTGTTTCCGGCGCTGGGGTTCGAGAGCTCTTTGACGATGATGAAGAGTTCCTTGCTGTTGTGGGCGTTGTTGTCCAGTCGTTCCTTGAATGCGGTTTTCTTGGTGGTGTGGATCAGCTGGTGGTGTTTTCGGGTGGCGTGTTTGAGGGTGGTCATGTTGTCTGCAGTCGGGTCTCTGCGCCATGCTTTCTCGAGGGCCCGGCAGTTCTTCTTGGATTTCTTGAGTTCGTCGGTGAACCAGGGTGCTTTCTTGTTGCCGGGTCTGATTGGGGGGTCTTCAATGGGGCGAGGATGTCAGCGCAGTTGGTGATCCATCTTGTGAGGTTGCTGGCGGCTTGGTTGGGGTTCGTTGAGCTGGCGGGAGGGTTCTGGCTCAGGGATGTGGTGAGTTGGTCGGTGGTGATCTTGTTCCAGCTTCTGCGCGGGAGCTGTTGCGGGTGGTGGTGCGTGGTGGTCCTGCTGAAGCTGAAGTGGACGCAGCTGTGGTCTGTCCAGTGGAGTCCGGTGGAGTGGCTGAAGGAGATGTCCTTGCTGGAGGAGAAGACGGGGTCAAGCGTGTGGCCGGCGTGGTGTGTGGGGGTGGTCACCGGTTGCTTGAGTCCGAGGTTGGCGAGGTTGTCCAGCAGGGTGGTGGTGTTGCGATCGTTGTTGTTCTCTAGGTGGAAGTTGAGGTCCCCAAGGAGGATGTAGTCGGCCGAGAGGAGGGCGTGCGGGCTGATGAGGTCGGCGATGTCTTCGCTGAATTGTGTGCGTGGTCCTGGGGGTCTGTAGATGAGGGTGCCTCTGAGGGTGGTCTTGGGGTCGGTGTGTATCTGGAAGTGCAGGTGTTCGCCGGCTGTGAAGGTGTCGTCGGAGTTGGTCGTAATGCGGATGGTGTTCTTGTGGACGATGGCGATGCCTCCTCCGGTCTGGTTGGCGCGGTCCTTTCGGGTGATCTTGTATCCGTCCGGGATGGCGATGGCGATGTCGGGCGCTGAGGAGGCGTTCATCCATGTTTCCGTGAGGAAAGCGACGTCTGGTGATGTGGAGTCGAGCAGGTTCCAAAGTTCCACGGCGTGTCTGTGGACGGAGCGGGTGTTGAGCAGGATGCACTTCAGGTGGTTGCTGCTGGTGCTCGGCGTGGCGGGTGCGGTGCAGGTCCGGAGGCAGGAGAACTTGCAAGATTGGCAGGCGAAGGGTCCGTGGGTGCGTCCTGGGGTGGCACGGTGGCAGCCGGGGATTCGGCCGGTGTTGAGTGCGTTGAGGGTGGCGGTGTCGTAGGTCCGGTGGGTGGGTTGGCTGCTGCGGGGGCCAGGGGTTCTGGCGCTGAGCGCGGTCCAGTCGCGGACGGGCGCAGACGGGCTTGTCTTAGGCGCGCCCGCTGCGCACGTGCGCGCTGCGCGGCCGCCATTTATGGGGAGGTGGGAGGGAGGAGCAGCTGGGAGGCGGGAGGCAGGGGCAGCGAATGGGCAGTCAGGGGGCGGGGCCGCAGGGGACGCAGCGGCGGGAATGGCGAGAGGCAACAGGGGTACAGAAGGAAAAAAGGGGCGAGAAAACAGACAAATGCGGGCACAGTACAAAAAGGGGCAACGGGGTACAGAAGGAAAAAAAGGGGCGAGAAAACAGACAAATGCGGGCACAGTACAAAAGGGGCAACGGGGGTACAGAAGGAAAAAAAGGGGCGAGAAAACAGACAAATGCGGGCACAGTACAAATGGGGCAACGGGGGTACAGAAGGAAAAAAAGGGGCGAGAAAACAGACAAATGCGGGCACAGTACAAAAGGGGCAACGGGGGTACAGAAGGAAAAAAAGGGCGAGAAAACAGACAAATGCGGGCACAGTACAAATGGGGCAACGGGGGTACAGAAGGAAAAAAAGGGGCGAGAAAACAGACAAATGCGGGCACAGTACAAAAGGGGCAACGAGGGTACAGAAGGAAAAAAAGGGGCGAGAAAACAGTCAAATGCGGGCACAGTACAAATGGGGCAACGGGGGTACAGAAGGAAAAAAGGGGCGAGAAAACAGACAAATGCGGGCACAGTACAAAAGGGGCAACGGGGGTACAGAAGGAAAAAAGGGGCGAGAAAACAGACAAATGCGGGCACAGTACAAATGGGGCAACGGGGGTACAGAAGGAAAAAAAGGGGCGAGAAAACAGACAAATGCGGGCACAGTACAAATGGGGCAACGGGGGTACAGAAGGAAAAAAAGGGCGAGAAAACAGACAAATGCGGGCACAGTACAAAAGGGGCAACGGGGGTACAGAAGGAAAAAAGGGGCGAGAAAACAGACAAATGCGGGCACAGTACAAATGGGGCAACGGGGGTACAGAAGGAAAAAAGGGGCGAGAAAACAGACAAATGCGGGCACAGTACAAAAGGGGCAACGGGGGTACAGAAGGAAAAAAAGGGGCGAGAAAACAGACAAATGCGGGCACAGTACAAATGGGGCAACGGGGGTACAGAAGGAAAAAAAGGGGCGAGAAAACAGACAAATGCGGGCACAGTACAAAAGGGGCAACGGGGTACAGAAGGAAAAAAAGGGGCGAGAAAACAGACAAATGCGGGCACAGTACAAATGGGGCAACGGGGGTACAGAAGGAAAAAAAGGGGCGAGAAAACAGACAAATGCGGGCACAGTACAAATGGGGCAACGGGGGTACAGAAGGAAAAAAGGGGCGAGAAAACAGACAAATGCGGGCACAGTACAAAAGGGGCAACGGGGGTACAGAAGGAAAAAAAGGGGCGAGAAAACAGACAAATGCGGGCACAGTACAAATGGGGCAACGGGGTACAGAAGGAAAAAAAGGGGCGAGAAAACAGACAAATGCGGGCACAGTACAAATGGGGCAACGGGGTACAGAAGGAAAAAAGGGGCGAGAAAACAGACAAATGCGGGCACAGTACAAATGGGGCAACGGGGGTACAGAAGGAAAAAAAGGGGCGAGAAAACAGACAAATGCGGGCACAGTACAAATGGGGCAACGGGGGTACAGAAGGAAAAAGGGAAGGGCGTTCTTACCAGCAGCAGCGGGCGGACAACACAGGCGGAGCTGTGTGGCGGGGGAGCGACCTACCTGGAAACAAGCATCCTGGGACCGGTTTCGGGTTCAAAACCCTCATCAGCCAGGCTATCTTGAATTGAGTGGCAAAGTGAGCAAGGGACCCATGTCTGGGCATACCCTGCCAATTTAGGGCGAACAAAGCGATACCAAAGGGGATGATGGACGGAGCGTTAGAGCAAATCAGACACTCACCCCCAGTCAACTGATCTGGGTTTAATCCATCATCATTCTTTAGCTCACTCCACCACCCCAGTTCAGACATGGTCATATGCAATCAGTCTGACCCTGTGCCTCATGGGAACAGTCCAGCCTGAACTGCCAAGCCATGTCTTCCCTGGACCGGGAAACAAGCATCCTGGGACCGGTTTCGGGTTCAAAATCCTCATCAGCCAGGCTATCTTGAATCGAGTGGCAAAGTGAGCAAGGGCCCCACGTCTGGGCATACCCTGCCAACTTAGGGCGAACAAAGCGATACCAAAGGGGATGATGGACGGAGCGTTAGAGCAAATCAAACACTCACCCCCAGTCAACTGATCTGGGTTTAATCCATCATCATTCTTTAGCTCACTCCACCACCCCAGTTCAGACATGGCCATATGCAAATCAGTCTGACCCTGTGCCTCATGGGAGCAGTCCAGCCCGAACTGCCAAGCCATGTCTTCCCTGGACCGGAAACAAGCATCCTGGGACCGGTTTCGGGTTCAAAACCCTCATCAGCCAGGCTATCTTGAATCGAGTGGCAAAGTGAGCAAGGGACCCACGTCTGGGCATACCCTGCCAACTTAGGGCGAACAAAGCGATACCAAAGGGGATGATGGACGGAGCGTTAGAGCAAATCAAACACTCACCCCCAGTCAACTGATCTGGGTTTAATCCATCATCATTCTTTAGCTCACTCCACCACCCCAGTTCAGACATGGCCATATGCAAATCAGTCTGACTCTGTGCCTCATGGGAACAGTCCAGCCTGAACTGCCAAGCCATGTCTTCCCTGGACCGGAAACAAGCATCCTGGGACCGGTTTCGGGTTCAAAACCCTCATCAGCCAGGCTATCTTGAATCGAGTGGCAAAGTGAGCAAGGGACCCACGTCTGGGCATACCCTGCCAACTTAGGGCGAACAAAGCGATACCAAAGGGGATGATGGACGGAGCGTTAGAGCAAATCAAACACTCACCCCCAGTCAACTGATCTGGGTTTAATCCATCATCATTCTTTAGCTCACTCCTGCTAAACTGGGGTTGGCGTGGTGAGCAAAATAACGATGGATTAAACCCAGATCTGTGACTGGGGGTGAATGTTTTGCCAATGTGCAACATTCTGTCCATCATCTTGTGTGTTTTGCTGTTCGCCCTATGTGGGAAGGGTATGCCCAGACGTGGGTCCCATGCTCACTACGCCACTGGAGTCAAGCTATTCTGGCTGATGACGGCTGATAGCCAGAAACCGGTCCTAGGATGCTTGATTCCGGTCCAGGGAAGACATGGCTTGGCAGTTCGGGCTGGACTGTTCCCATGAGGCACAGGGTCAAGACTGATTTGCATATGGCCATGTCTGAACTGGGGTGGCGTGGTGAGCAAAATAACGATGGATTAAACCCAGATCTGTGACTGGGGGTGAATGTTTTGCCAATGTGCAACATTCCGTCCATCATCTTGTGTGTTTTGCTGTTCGCCCTATGTGGGAAGGGTATGCCCAGACGTGGGTCCCGTGCTCACTACGCCACTGGAGTCAAGCTATCCTGGCTGATGATGGCTGATAGCCAGAAACCGGTCCTAGGATGCTTGATTCCGGTCCAGGGAAGACATGGCTTGGCAGTTCGGGCTGGACTGTTCCCATGAGGCACAGGGTCAAGACTGATTTGCATATGGCCATGTCTGAACTGGGGTGGCGTGGTGAGCAAAATAACGATGGATTAAACCCAGATCTGTGACTGGGGGTGAATGTTTTGCCAATGTGCAACATTCCGTCCATCATCTTGTGTGTTTTGCTGTTCGCCCTATGTGGGAAGGGTATGCCCAGACGTGGGTCCCGTGCTCACTACGCCACTGGAGTCAAGCTATCCTGGCTGATGACGGCTGATAGCCAGAAACCGGTCCTAGGATGCTTGATTCCGGTCCAGGGAAGACATGGCTTGGCAGTTCGGGCTGGACTGTTCCCATGAGGCACAGGGTCAAGACTGATTTGCATATGGCCATGTCAGAACTGGGGTGGCATGGTGAGCAAAATAACGATGGATTAAACCCAGATCTGTGACTGGGGGTGAATGTTTTGCCAATGTGCAACATTCCGTCCATCATCTTGTGTGTTTTGCTGTTCGCCCTATGTGGAAGGGTATGCCCAGACGTGGGTCCCGTGCTCACTACGCCACTGGAGTCAAGCTATCCTGGCTGATGACGGCTGATAGCCAGAAACCGGTCCTAGGATGCTTGATTCCGGTCCAGGGAAGACATGGCTTGGCAGTTCGGGCTGGACTGTTCCCATGAGGCACAGGGTCAAGACTGATTTGCATATGGCCATGTCTGAACTGGGGTGGCGTGGTGAGCAAAATAACGATGGATTAAACCCAGATCTGTGACTGGGGGTGAATGTTTTGCCAATGTGCAACATTCCGTCCATCATCTTGTGTGTTTTGCTGTTCGCCCTATGTGGGAAGGGTATGCCCAGACGTGGGTCCCGTGCTCACTACGCCACTGGAGTCAAGCTATCCTGGCTGATGACGGCTGATAGCCAGAAACCGGTCCTAGGATGCTTGATTCCGGTCCAGGGAAGACATGGCTTGGCAGTTCGGGCTGGACTGTTCCCATGAGGCACAGGGTCAAGACTGATTTGCATATGGCCATGTCTGAACTGGGGTGGCGTGGTGAGCAAAATAACGATGGATTAAACCCAGATCTGTGACTGGGGGTGAATGTTTTGCCAATGTGCAACATTCCGTCCATCATCTTGTGTGTTTTGCTGTTCGCCCTATGTGGGAAGGGTATGCCCAGACGTGGGTCCCGTGCTCACTACGCCACTGGAGTCAAGCTATCCTGGCTGATGACGGCTGATAGCCAGAAACCGGTCCTAGGATGCTTGATTCCGGTCCAGGGAAGACATGGCTTGGCAGTTCGGGCTGGACTGTTCCCATGAGGCACAGGGTCAAGACTGATTTGCATATGGCCATGTCTGAACTGGGGTGGCGTGGTGAGCAAAATAACGATGGATTAAACCCAGATCTGTGACTGGGGGTGAATGTTTTGCCAATGTGCAACATTCCGTCCATCATCTTGTGTGTTTTGCTGTTCGCCCTATGTGGGAAGGGTATGCCCAGACGTGGGTCCCGTGCTCACTACGCCACTGGAGTCAAGCTATCCTGGCTGATGACGGCTGATAGCCAGAAACCGGTCCTAGGATGCTTGATTCCGGTCCAGGGAAGACATGGCTTGGCAGTTCGGGCTGGACTGTTCCCATGAGGCACAGGGTCAAGACTGATTTGCATATGGCCATGTCTGAACTGGGGTGGCGTGGTGAGCAAAATAACGATGGATTAAACCCAGATCTGTGACTGGGGGTGAATGTTTTGCCAATGTGCAACATTCCGTCCATCATCTTGTGTGTTTTGCAGCTAACTATGACGGCTGAATTTCATAGGTTTTGTACAAGTCAAATGTCAGCCTAACTATAACGTTCCTGTAACTTGTGTTTTTTTTTGTGAATTTCTAAGGTTTTTTAAATGCTATTGCCTAACTATAACGACCCTGAAACCTGTGGTTTTTTCAGTGGATTTCTAAGGTTTTTTAAATGCTAATTCCTAACTATAACGTCCCTGTAACCTGTGTTTTTTTAGTGAATTTCTAAGGTTTTTTAACTAGCAGTCACGTTTGTAGTATGGTGGAGAAAGGGGGCTGGGCCTCCGACCAGCTCTCAGGAATTTCGCTGCATAGGGCTTACAGGATATACCAGGAAGGCTTCTTGGCCCCCAAGAGGTGCCTCTGACAACTTCCCAGCAATGCTGCTGTGTAGGACCTACTGGAGGTAACAGGAGGGGTAGTTGCCAACCAAGGATGTCCTAGGGGTTCAACTACCTCTCCTGTTACCTCCAGTAAGTCCCACACAGCAGGATTGCTGAGTTCTGATAGCAGCTCATGCCCCCTTTCTCCACCAGTCTGCAAACGCATCTCCTGGTGCGCTCTTGGTTGGGGGATGAAGTCCCCTTCACTGCTGGGGGTCCTTAGGGGCCAACCAGCCTACCTGTTACCTCGTATAAGCCCCACACAGTAGTATTGCTGAGAGGTGATCACAGGCCCCCTTTCTCCACCACTCTGCAAATGCGCCTCCTGGTGCACTCTTGGTTGGGTGATGAAGTCCCCTTGCCTTTTGAGGGTCCCTGGGGGCCAACTAGCCCTACTGTTACCTAAAGTAAGCCCCACACAGCTGGATTGCTGTGAGGTGGTCAGAGGCCATGCCCCCTTTCTCCACCACTCTGCAAACACATCTCCTGGCGCACTGCTGGTTGGGGGATGAAGTGTACTTTACTCCTGAAGCCCTCAGGAGGCAAGGGGACCTCATCACCCCACCAGCAGTGCACCGAGAGGCTCATTTGCAAAGTGGTGGAAAAAAGGGCATGGCCTCTGACCACCTCTCAGCAATCCCACTGTGTGGGGCTTAATGGAGGTAACAGGTGGGATAGTTGGCCCCTAAGGACCCTTAGCAGTGAAGGGGACTTCATCCCCCAACCAAGAGCGCGCCATGAGGTGCGTTTTCAGAGTAGTGGAGAAAGGGGGCATGGCCTCCGGCGAGTTGCCAGCTTCTGTTTATTTGTTTTAATTTTAGGAAGGTTGGCTGTTTTTCCTCCCTTTCCTTTACACTTTTGGGCCCCGGGGACCCCATTTTTTAACAATTATAAAACAGGAGGGGAGCCGTGCGGCCACCCCTCCCGAGGCCGATTTTGGCCCCGGGCAGCCTGGGTCTCTGTTTTTTTTGTTTTCAAAGGGGAGGGGGGCCGTGTGACCCCCCTCCCCAGGCCGATTTCAGCCCCAGTGACCCCATGCCCCGGGGCCCTGCCATTTTTTTCTTTCTTTTTCTTTCTTTTTTTAATGAAAGGAGGCCGCATGGCCCCCCTTCCCGTGGCCATTTTTGGCCCGGTGACCCCATCCCCCAGGGCTAGACCTTATCCTTTAAAAAAAAAATGGGTAGGGGGCCTGCAAGGCACCCTACTTGGGCCGATAATGCCCTGGGGACCTCATCCCCCAGGGCATGGCCAGGTTGTTGGGGACCATGGGGGAGCCTCAAGACCCCCACGGTCCCTGCCAGTTCCCTACCTCCTGCGGGCAGCAGCATTGCTTTTGGGCAGAGAAGGCTGCAAACATGCAGCTCCCTCTGCCCAAAAGCTATTCTGCTCCGCTTCATGGAAGCAAGAGCATTTTTCCTGCTCTCGCTTCCATGATGCAGACCAGAGTTTGCTATAGCAAACTGCAATGTCCCGGGGGGGGCACCCCGGGGCATTGCTGGAGCCGATCCTTGGGGGTGGCGGTCCCCAGGGCCGTGGAGGGCTCCTGGAGGGGGGCCGTGCAGCCCCCTTTTCCATCTACATTGTATCCCCAGGGAGGTGGCGGTCCCCGGGGCTGCGGGGGGGAACCCACATTACAATAAATTAGCCCCTGGGAGGTGGCGGTCCCCAGGGCTGTGTGGCTGTGTGGGAGGGCTGGTGCCCCCCAACGCATTCTATTTTTTCTATAGCATGGGGGAGGTGGCGGTCCCCGGGGCTGCGAGGGGCCACGCGGGCCCCACATCATTATTTTTGATTGCCCCTGGAACGTGCCCCACCTGGGGGCTTAAAGAAAACAAAGGGCCAAAGGAGTAAGATAAACATTAAATAAAGTAGGGCTCAATGCCGAGCCCTGAGGTACTCCAACTTTTAAGTCCCGAATTGGGGATGCAAGTGGGGGAATCCACACTTCTTGGCTTCTGTTGTCCAAAAAGGAGGTGTCTGGCAAAGGCGCGAGTTGCAGTTATTTTAGCGCATGAGTCATAGTTACTTGAGATAACTATTACCAGTGAATTTCAGTAGTTTTGTTAGTTTGAAATAGGACGGTTTAACGGACATTTTCACCTAACTATAACATTCCTTTAACCTTTATTTTTCAGGAAATTTCTAAGGCTTTTTTTAGTGTAAAGTAAGATATTATTACAATTTCTAACTGTAACGTCAATTTAATCTTTTTTTCCCAGTGAATTTCTAATGTTTTTTACATTAAGAAAGATGTTCATCGCCATGCATGGTATGGGGTTGGGTGCAGTGCCGAACTGCTGCCAGGCCCTGAATTCAATCCTTCACAGGCACCAACCCCCCACTGCACACCACAGCCTATTGCCATTTGCAGCGTGGGGTTGGGCACAGGGCCTGGCCTGCAGCCAGGTCCTGCACTTAACTCTCCCATGGGCGCTCAACTGCCTGCCCCACATGGCCTATGGCTGCATGCGGTGTGGGTTTGGGCGCAGTTGTGTCCAACCTCCCACAGACTCCCAACCACTGACTATGTCATGTAACAATATAAAGGTGTCACCTTAAGTAAGGCAGACTAGCTGGCTTTGTCAAAGAGTCAGAACACCAAAATATAAAAAGCGGTCCTATTGGTTTTATCAGTGGGTCAGCACATCAACATATATAAATCATACCTATTGGATTAATCAAAATGTCACTAATAACTATACCCTAATGTGTATTTCATAAATTCACACATTTCAATGTTAAATAATAGCAATTGTTATAAATTATTTTCAATAAAGCATTTAAAAAAGTTAACATGTCTTTGAGTCTTTTTTTAAAAATGTTTTCAGATTGCATAGCCATAGAACCTAACATCAGAGGTCCCTGCACTGTAGCTGGAGAGTATGCAGCTCTAGCTCAGAGGACTTTAAAAAATATGGCAAACTCTCCTGGGGTATGCGTTCAATATTCCAGGAGACTTATTGTGTTTTTTTGTTTAATGTTGCTGGGTGGCTGCTGATCTTCCTGCAGCCCTCCACAGCATTACAAAAATGCTTAGTGTTGCCCCTGCCTCTTCTAGGGGTGCCACCAGGATCCACAAATATAAATAAAAATCCTTGCAGGGCATTATAGGGTGCTCCTTGCTTGGAGCAATGAATAATAAATGAGCGGCTCCTGGCACTCATTTATTAGTCTTTTAATAATAATAATTTTTTTTGTTTTTGGGTGTCCCAGTGCAACCTGAGACACCCAAACTTTATATTAGCTTTGCAGCCACGGGGAGCACCAAGACCCCCTCGAGCGCTGCTAGGTCCCCAGCCCGCACCCATAGTGGACGTCGGCTTGAGCCGTCCATTATTTTAATGTGGTTGCCCTGGTGCCCACCTGGGGCACACACAATATGACCAATAGTTGGGAGACGAATTAGAGCCACACGCCCCCTCAGTGGGCCTTCAAAATCGCAATTGCCAGTCAAATTACAGTTGTCTTTTGTTCCATAGGAAAACTTGGGACAGTCCCAGGCTCTCATGGCCCCCTCTCGACCCTAGGGGTGGTGCTGTTTTCACGGCTGGACTGCCGTTACACATTTCTCATCAAATTGTCCCTGGTTGAAAACGCACTCCACAAAAGACAAATTACAAGAATTCTTTATTTCAGACAAAACCAGCATTCTTGCATTTTGGAGTAATTCCTTTGCCTTACACATTTCGGAGCTACAGCTCCTTGATCACAGGCATGCTTGTGGGTACACAGTACTGAAGAGAAAGTAATCCTCCTTGCATGACGATTATATCGCCCTCCAGTGGGCTTTTTCAGTATAACCAACTTGTGTTGCATGCTGGAGAATGTAGTACCTTTGCTTCTAATTGATTCCTTAAGTAGGATCTGTGTAAAAACAAAATTCACATTCATTTTTATTACCCTCAGTGGGCCTTTAAATTTGCAATTGCCAGTCAAATTACGCTTCTCTATTGTTCCATAGGAAAACTCAGGACAGTCCCAGGCTCTCATGGTCCCCTCTCAACCCCAGGGGTGGTGCTGTTTTCACGGCTGGACTGCCGTCAACTCAACGTTGGCGAGCGCGAGTGAGGAAAAAACTCAGTGGAGCAGTGTTGTTGAGTGGAGTGTCATAGAGTACAGTGGGGGAGAGTGTCCTAGAGTATAATGTTGTAGATCGGAGTGTCAAAGGGTGGCATGTAATAGACTGGAGTGTCCTAGAGTTGAGTAGAGTGGAGTAGTGTAGAGTGGAGTAAACTTTTGTAGAGTAAAGTATTGCAGAGTGTCATGTTGTAGAGTCTCATCTTGTACAGTATCATGGCGTAGTGTTGTGGCTTACAGTGAAGTCCTGTAGAGTAGAGTGGAGTATAGTAGGGTAATGTGTCATACATTAGAGTGGAATGGTGTGTTGTAGAGTGGAGTGAAGAGGCATGTCCTAAAGTGTTGGAGAGTGGAGTAAAGTGACATAGAGTGGAGGGGCATAGACTAGACTACAGTGTTGTAGAGTGGAGTGGCGTGTCGTGTCCTAGAGTGGCGTGGCGTAGAGTGTCTTGGACTGGATGGCAGTACAGTGAAGTGACATAGAGTGGAGTGGCACGTAGGAGATTGGAGGGGAGTATTGTAAAGTGGAGTGATGTAACGTGGAGTGTCGTAGAGTGGAGTGTTGTAGAGTGGAGTCGTGTGTCTTAGAGTGGAGTGGCATGTCATAAAGTGGATTGGAGTGGTGTTCCATAGAGTGGGATAGAGTGACATACAGTGGAGGGGCATAAAGTGGAGTAGGGTTTTGTAGAATAGAGTGGTGTAGAGTGGAGTGGCATGTTGTACAATGTCCTGGAGTAGAGGAGCATAATGTGAAGTGGCGTAGAGTGCCATGGTATGTCATAGAGTGAATTAACCTGTTGTACAATGGAGTGGCATGTCAAAGAGAAGAGTGGTGTGTCATAGAGTGGAGTGACATGGAGTGGTGTGGAGTGTCAAAGAATGGAGTGGACTGTTGTACAGAGGAGTGGCGTGTCATACCGTGGAGTGATGTGGTGTGTCTTACAGTACAGTGGGGTGGCATATAGTGAGTGGCGTGTCATAGAGAAGTGTGGAGTAGCGTGTCTTAGACTGGGGTGTTGTAGAGTGTCTTTGAGTGGAGGGGCATAGAGTGGAGTGGTGTTCAGTGTAGTGGCATGTTGGACAGTGTAGTGGCCTGTCATACACTGAAGTAGCATGTTGTAGAGTGGTGTGGTGTGTCATAGAGTGGAGTGGCGTGGAGTGGAGTGGCATGTCATAGAATGTCACACAGTGGAGTAGAGCGGCATAGACTGGAGTGAAGAGTTGTAGAGTGGAGTTGCGTAGGGTGGAGTAGCGGGTCGTAGAGTAGAGTGGAGTGATGTGGCATGGAGTGTCATAGAGTGGCATGTTGTAGAGGGTCTTACAGTGGGGGGTGTAGAGTGGAGCAATGTAGAGTACAGTGTCATAGAGTGTAGTGTCATAGAGTGGAGTATTGTAGAGTGTTGTCGAGTGGAGTGGAATGGAGTGAAGTGGCATAGAGTATCATAGAGTCAAGTGGCATAGAGTGGCGTAGATGGGAGTGATATACAGTGGAGCAGAGTGGAGTAGTTTGTCATAGAATATAGTGGAGTAAAGTGGGGAGGAAAGGTGTAGAGGGAGTTGCATTCACTGTTGTCGAGTGTGTAGAGTGTCATAGAGTGGCATAGGGTGTAGTAAAATGTTGTAGAATGGCATAGAGTAGAGCAGAGTGTTGTAGAGTTGAGTGGCATAGAGAGTCGTAGCCTAGAGTAGAGTATGGTAGAGGAGAGTAGAGTAGAGTGGAATGGAATAGAGTGTTGTGTCATAGAGTGTCATGGCATAGAGTGTTGTGGCATACAGTGGAGTGGCGCACCATGGAGTGGCGTAGAGTGGAGTGGCATAGAGTGTTTTGGTGTAGAGTGGACTGGCGTGGCATAGAGTAGAGTGGAGTGGTGCAGAGCGGACTTGCATGTCGCAGAGTAGAGTGGAGTAGCATGTCATAAAGTGACATGTCGTACAGTGTCTAAGAGTGGATGGGCATAGAATAGAGTAGCTTATAGTGGAGTGGCATGTTGTAGAGTAGATTTGCCTGTCGTAGAGTGGAGTTGCATGTCGTAGAGTGGAGTGACACATCATATAGGGTGGGTAGTAAACTCCACTCTGCCGGCAGAGTTTGCAAAGTTTTGTCCACTCTACACTCCACTTGGAGCACGGAGTTGGGCAAAAACTATGCCAACCGCCGCGTACTGGAGCCTAACAGGCTTGTGCCTTGAAGAATGACATAACATAACATAAGAATGCCAGCAGCAGGCTTTAAAAGTACCAAGCACATACATGTACCTAGGAAACATGGCACTTTGTCAATATACCTTTCAAATACCACACGTGTGTTTAAAAACGATGTCACTGACTCATTCCTAAGCTCAGTTTCCTCTTTAGGTGTGGCAAATGAATCTGTGATTTCCGAAAAGTAAAACTGAAATCAAGTGATTTTTTCATGTTTCAGTGTGCGATTGCGTTTATTTGTGGTTTTTGTAAAACACCCATGCACTGATATGGCAACAGGGAGGTAATCTCCATACGTAGGCAGTGTCACAGTCTTTAACTTACCACAGATAATTGCCTTTGACTTTGTGTCATATGATACCAACTACTTGAGTTCCAAATATAGAGACACCACAGTTTCTCAAGCATTGTTTGGTACCCTACATCTTTATTATGGAGCTCATCAGGTAGGTGTCTTTCCTCATTATTTCCTATTGTGCAGATGAGTATAAATGTCTGCATGTTGTTTTAAATGTAACCTCACACATTGCCTACACATTCACTGCTTGGCATTCACACACAGCGGGTAGGGGTACACACATGAGTTGTGTGATGTTCATTTGTAGTAAAGATAATATCTCACCTTTCACTGTAGAACGGGCCTATTTCCTCTTGTGATGGAGATGATGCGACATGGCATCACATTCTGTATTAGATCTATCTTGGTGCCCCGCGGGTGCCTTTGAGAGCTGAATTGGTGCAGTGCAGTGGTTAGCGATGAAATGCTATAGGATAAGAATACTACATCGTCCATGATGCCACTGTGCTGGCGTGCAGGTGTAGAGTGCCACCGGGAAGTTAGTCATTAGTTTGGGTGTTGTGGTGCAAGGCAGTGGGGGTAACAGGCAACTGTTAGGAGTCCTGGACTCAGAGCGGTAAGGATGCTGTGTATCCAGGGCAAAATCACCGACACCATCACCCGGGCTAAGCAGCACAGTGCTGTGTTCATGGTTTTTACAATAGGTAGGCCTGGATACCCTTCTCTAGGGCTCACCGGGAGCGAGGCCTGTCACTCTCATTCTGTAGCCTGTCTGCTTTTTCGACTGCTGTGCTAAGTCCTACCTGACACTCTGGTAATATAGGGGTGGGTGTAACTCCATGGAATCTTGTGGAGTTTTGATGGAGTGGCATATCATAGAGTGTCATAAACTGGAGAAGAGTGGCATACATTGGAGGCCCATAGAGTGCAGGAGAGTCTTGTAGAGTGTACTGGCATAGACTGGAGTGGCATGTTGTAGTGTAGAGTGTAGTGACGTGCAATTGAGTGGCATGTCATAGAGCGTCTTAGAGTGGAGGGGCTTGAAGTGGAGTGGTGTACATTGCAGTGGCATATCATAGGATAGAGTGGCGTGTAATAGAGTGAGATGAAATGTCATACAGTAGAGTGGCGTGTCATAGAGAGCGGTGTCGTGATGTAGAGTATAGTGGCATGTCATAGAGTGGAGTGGAGTGGAGTGGAGTGGCGTGTTGTAGAGTGTCGGTTGTAGAGTGTCGTTTGAGTGGAGTGGTGTGTTGTACAGTGTTGTTTGTCATTTTTGTTTTTTTTTATTCCACAGGTACCGTGGTACTACCTAGAAAGTATCGAGGAAGTACCGCAGTACTCAATAATATTTTAAAAAAACATTTCAAAGAATAAAAATACTTTTTGCTAACTCTAGACACTTTTCTAAAGTACCTCATTTGTTTCTATATGTTATAAAAACAGAAAGAAGCAATATTTTTCCTTCAATCCCAGAACAAACACATAGGGCCTCATTATGATGTGGGGCGGATCGCCACCCACAGGCCGTCGCTGGCAGTCCGTCCAACATCTGAGGCTGCGGTCTGATCGCTGGATTAGGATACTGGTGGTTGGAGCACATTGGGTGGGGGGAAAGATTGCAGGTTCCGACAAGCTCAGGGAGCCCGTTGGGGTGGCGGTCGGAATCCTATTCCCTACAATGGGGGTGGTGCCTGCAGAGGCACCGCTGTAGGGATTAGGATGTCCCTTTTCCCTCTGCTTTTACATGGCGGTGTGAACGCCATGTAAAGGCAGATGGAAAGGGACATTGGAGGCCCCTAGCAGGGCCCCCGTGGGCCTCTGCTATGGGGTCTGGGGGGCACATGTGGTCCCCCCAAACATCCATGGACTGTTTACCAGGCACTACATGGTGCCTGGCACAGTGCATGGATGTTAAAACATGACCTTTTCAATTGCGGCTTGTGCTGCAGCCCTTTTCTGGGCCGCAGCACAGCTTCAAGCCGCAATTGAAAAAGGCATGTTTCCAACTGTCTTCACAGCGGTCGGATCGTAATAAGGCGGCTGGAGCCACCGACTACATGTCGGGCGTTCTCCATCCTGATATGATGGCGGCCGGATGCTCATCCGACCGCCATCGGAATGAAGACCATAGTGTGGTCAAAACAATATGACTGCCTTTATATTTTGTAAGGGCTCTCATTAGGCAATAATATTGTATTTTGTCATTACCATTTACAGCTGTTGTAGGAGAGTAGGATCTGCTTCACATGGGTACCCCCACTTTTTGCTGATGCTTCACTGTTTTTCGACATTAGTCTGGCTGGGGCCCTGCTAATCAGAACCCCAGCCTAGCTGCTTCCTCTCTAAAATGGTTTCCATGTGCCTTAGGCACATCACTGATTGGGATCTGGAGTGCCCTTATAAGTCCCTAGTATATGGTATACTAAGTACCAAGGGCATAGGTACCTCAGAGGCCTGCCAGGGGCTGCAGCATGTATTATGCCACCCCTGGAAGGCCATCCAAACTGACACCACAGGTCTGCTACTGCAGCCTGGGTAAGGTGGTGCATGCACCTCTTACTGTGATATAGGTTACCTATATCACTAAATACATACACACATATAAACCTATAAGTCACTCCTAAGGCAGGCCTTATCAATCCTAAAGGCAGAGTGCATGGTTCCTATGTGAGAGGGTGCCCCTGCATGAGCAGGGCCCCTCTGCAGCGTTCGGAGACCATCTCTGATGCTGTTTGTAGTGCAGCCTGACCATATACTCTTAAGCGGATTATATCCTCGCGGTAAAATGCTAACTTTGGAATGGCTGCACCTAAACATGTCGTGTTTGGTGTCAAACATCTTGGAATACTACCCCCCGCCAATCCTGGCGGCGGGGGTAGCATTCCACCCTTCTAGAGGGAAAGACATGTTAACTCTGACTAGTCCGGTAACTTCTTTCCAGAGCCCTGGCATCACAAAATGAATGCTGCTGCCACAGACACGAGTCTGGCCTCCTGCTGCTGGACGAAACTCCGGCAGGGGAGGCCTGGACAATAGGTTTCCTGTCCCAGGGAGGTGTGACCACCTCCCCAGACAGGATAATGTGTATTGGGGCTGGGCGGGAGCACTTTCGGGTGCTTTGAAGTCCTGCACTGGGGACACATTTGGTGTCCCTAGTGCATACCCCAGTTCAAACCGGATCAGGGGCTTGCAGCCCCTGCTTTGGCGCGAACTGGACAAAGGGAAAGGGGTGTAGCCACCCCACTGCCCTGACCCACCCATAGGTGGGGCCACAGAGTAGTCCAACCCCTATCTTTAGTATAAAGGTAGGAACCCAGTCCTTAGGAATTTAGATTATCCCTGGACGAAACTCTGAAACTGAATCCTGGACCTTCGACGCTCTACTCACGATTAGAGGACAGAAGAATCTCCCTTGGGGTCAAGGAGTGACTCCCTGCTTGGCAGGCACCAAAGAAGCATCTGTCCGGTTCGCATTTCTGAAGCTCCCGTCGGACGCCGAAGTCATCGCATCACCAGAGGTGGATTCTCAGACTTCCCCGAGGCTACCCTGAGTCCCCAGCAAAGCTGAGGCCCGTGGCTATCGTGGGTGACTTGAGACCGTGACCCCTGGACACCGAGCACATTTGCAAGTGCATCCTCTTCTGGGTCTCCCAAGAAGTCGTGCTTTGGGCTCCGAGTAGCCCTAGCCTCCAGCACAACCTGCATCGAAGATCACTGGCCCCCACTCCACGAGTGTCCTGTAAGCCAGATCCACGTGCGGCATCACGAGGCTCCTTTGCGGTCGCTAGCCCGTTGGCTAGTAGCCCTTAACGAAGGCCAATCCTTTTTTAACTTGGCATCCTGGTTGCTCCAGGCCTGCCCTCACTTACCCTTGCTGGGTGAGTTCCACAGACCTTGCTGGTCTGCACCATCGACGATCTACATATTCACCGAGACTTGCCGTTGCCAAGGCTTGTTGGGTCCAATCCAGTCGCCGACACCTCAGCACTCGACAAACATCGTGTACCAGCCCGAATCCTGCTCCTGGTCGCCGACAACGCCTCCTGGACCTCGTGGCTGAAGAGTCAAGACGACCGTCAATGCACCTGAAGCACTCGACATCGGTGGGCATCTGTCCATCGCCCTCCTGGTCACTGGCTAGTGACCCAGACTCTGTCCCCTCTGCTTTCAGGTTCTTCAGAACTCCGATCCACTCTTGGATCCACCCGGACACTTTTCTCTTGGCCGCCAGCAGCACTTTGCAGCAGATCGCCATTCGAATCGACGACGAAACCCGACCCCGAAAGGCACCTATGCACCCGGCTTCCTGGGTGAGGTAACACGAGTACTCCGGTGCTCCCGTGGGTAGAGACTCTTCAAAGTCCTAGATCTCAAAGGGTTTTGTCCTAGTCCTCTTTTAAGTGTCCCTTTTCTCTAATTTCCCGATCCCGACTTTCTCCATAGAAGTCAACGGCGTATCGCGGTTGTGTATTTACACTGCACGCGTCTCCCGTAGGTCCCCTGTGTCACTACCTTGGGTGGTTCCTTGTGGTCCAAGCACTTCTAGAGGCTCTAGGCCTAGTGTCTAGTTCAGTCGTGGTTCGCATACCACTTTATTGGTATATGGTTTGGTACGCCCCTAGGGCCCAAACGTGTATTTGTGCTATTACTGTGATTTAATAACTTATAACTTATGTACTTCGAACTCTAGCCTCATAAAGAGACTAGAGGGGTGTGTTTAGCAATAAATACATATATTTTGAATATATACTTGGTGTGGTGCTCTTTCATTTGATCACTCAAGAGATTATAGACTGGTAAAACAAGCTGCTTTACATTCCTTCAAGACTTAGCCTGAAGGCTGCTCTCCATAGCTACCACTAGGATAGCTTTCAATAAGGTTGTCTTTAACCTATCTCCATTAAGGGGTTGTTTGGACTGGTGCAAGGTGCCCACTATAATTAGTGGACAGCATATGCCAGGCCAACTTCTCACATTGGTGTGCAGCGTGTGGGATTCCAGCTTGCTATTGTTTTACCAGATAATCTCAATTGAATTGATCAACTGAAAACCACTAAAGGTACCTAAGGTACATATAATTTAAGCTTAGAATACAGTAAGTTCTACTGAACTTAGAGTTGTGTGTTAAGGGATAGCACAACCCTTTCTACGACTCAAGAGAGTTTAGTAGGCCACACTAGAGTAGGTAGTGCATACACCACACCACACTAGTAATGTCTTTAAGGGCAGGATCCAAAGAATCCTTGCAGGAAGCCATTGAGCTTCCACCCTCCAAGTATGATACACTCCCATTCTTGGAATTGAGAGCTTTACGCAACTTGAGAAAAATAAGGACAGGCCAAAGCTCCCACCACCCAACACCTCAAGGAGTTGTTGGTGGCTTATGACCTTAGTAAGCCCTTGGGGACTGAAGGGGTAGGAGCTGAGGGTGGGGCAGAGGAAGAGGAGGAGGCCAGGGGTACCAATACCCCCAGCCCCCCCTCTGAGACTGGCCAGGAGGGTGACAATGACCCTGACCTGGATAACCCAATCCCTCCTGTGGAAGATGATGAGGATGATCAGAATGATGCCCTCTTTGTCCCCCCAGGAAGGATTAAGAGGGTGCCCAGGAAGTCTAGATCTCCTTCTCAGGAGTCTAACCACTCTGGCACCTCTATAGGGAGCTCTGTCTCTTCTCACAGGAGGGAATCCTCTCATGAGAGGAGAGACAGACTGGTCCAGTATGAGGAAACTCAGCTGGAAATCAGAAAAAAACAATTGGCTTTAGATAGGGAATCCCTAGATCTCCTTAGAGAGAGAAGAAAGTTGGGACTAGAGTCCCATGGTGGCAGCCATGTCCCTAGAGACAGGGAAAGGTCCTATGACCATAGGAACCTGAGCAAGATTGTCCCTCCCTACCAGAGTGGGGATGATATCCACAAATGGATAACTGCATTAGAGAGGGCCTGTAAGGTACAGAAGGTCCCTCAGGAGCAGTGGGCAGCAATCTTGTGGCTCTCCTTTGCTGACAAAGGTAGAGATAAGCTCCTCACTGTTAGAGAGGAGGATGCTGATAATTACAAGGTCTTGAAGAGTGCTCTTATTGATGGGTTTGGCCTAACCACTGAACAGTACAGGTTGAAGTTCAGAGATACCCAAAAAGCACAGACTCAAGACTGGGTAGACTATGTGGATTGTTCTGCCAAGGCTCTGTAAGGCTGGTTGATGGGCAGTAAGGTGTGTGACTTCTCAGGATTGTACAATCTGATAATGAGGGAGCAGATTCTTAATAACTGTCAAAATCAGCTGTTGCATCAATACCTGGTAGACTCTGATCTGACCTCTCCCCAAGAATTGGGAAAGAAGGCAGACAAATGGGTCAGAACCAGGGTGAAGCAGAAGGTGCAGAACCAAGGTGGGGAAACCAAGAAGCAAGATGCTAAGAACTCTGAAAAGGGTGGGGAGAAGGGTAAAGATCAAAAGTCTTCATCAGGCCCCCAAAAATCTTCTTCTGGTGGGGATTCACAGTCTACCAAAGGGAAATGCCAAAGAAAACCATGGTGCAAGGTCTGTAAGCAAAAGACCCACTGGACCAGTGATTGCACCAAGTCCAAAGACTCCAGTCCAGCACCCACCAATGCCCCTAAGGCACCTGTTCCCCCTAGTACAGTTGGTGGAAGTGCTCCAGCAAAGGGTTTAGTAGGGTTCACCCTGGGAACTGAGTTGGGCTCTGACCTAGTCAGAGAACTGACTCAGGCTGTGTTAGTCTGTGATGGAGGCATGGATGTGACCTCCACTGTGAGTCCCAGTAATCTGGGCAAGTACAGACAACAGCCTTTAATTAATGGACGTGAGGCTTTGGCATTTAGGGACACAGGGGCAAGTGTCACAATGGTGACACAAGACCTTGTGCTTCCTGGGCAAGTTATGCTTGGTGAGATGTACCAAGTGACCAATGCTAGCAATGTCAGAACAGACCATACTCTGGCAGTTGTTAACTTCTCCTGGGGAGGGGTAACTGGCCTTAAGAAGGTTGTGGTAAGTGCAAACCTACCAGTCGAATGCTTGCTTGGCAATGACTTAGAGACTTCTGCTTGGGCAGAAGTGGAGCTCAGGACCCATGCAGAAATGCTGGGGATCCCTGCAGATGTGTTTGCTGTGACCAGGTCACAAGCCAAAATGTCTAGCACTGAACAGGCCTTGGATTCTGGAAGAATGGACCAAGTGCCTTCCAAGAGGAGGAGTAGTAGGGTTAAGGCAGTGCCTTCCCCTTGGCTCAGGAGGAAGATCAGTCCCTTGAGGGGGATGATCTCAGCCCTGAAGAAGGAACTGTCCCAGAGGAACTTGAACCTGACCAGGTTGAGTTCTTGGGGACAGGGGGACCTTCTAGGGCAGATCTGAGCCAGGAGCAGCAGAGCTGCCCCTCCTTGAACCCCTCAGACAGCAAGCTGCTGCTGAGGCTGCTGGGAAAGCTAGTGGTCCCCATACAGTGTATTGGGATGATGGACTCCTGTACTCAGAGAGTAGAGACCCCAAGCCTGGTGCTACCAGGAGGTTGGTAATACCTTTGAAGTTCAGGGGCTTCCTATTGACCCTAGCCCATGATATTCCCTTAGCAGGTCACCTGGGCCAGAACAAGACTTGGGACAGAATTGTCCCTCACTTTCACTGGCCCCACATGTCTGAAGACAGTAAGGAGTTTTGTCGCTCCTGTGTAACCTGCCAAGCCAGTGGCAAGGCAGGTGGCACTACAAAGGCCCCCTGATACCACTACCTGTGGTGGGGGTGCCCTTTGAAAGGGTAGGGATTGACATTGTTGGTCCCATGGATCCCCAAACAGCCTCTGGGCACAGGTTTATCCTGGTGGTAGTGGATCATGCCACCAGGTACCCAGAAGCTATTCCCCTCAGGACCACTACAGCACCTGTGGTGGCAAGGGCCCTCCTGGGAATCTTCTCAAGAGTGGGCTTTCCTAAGGAGGTAGTCTCAGACAGGGGTGCTAACTTCATGTCTGGGTACTTAAAAGCAATGTGGAAGGAGTGTGGAGTGATTTATAAGTTCACCACACTCTATCACCCACAATGCAATGGTTTAGTTGAGAGATTCAACAAAACCTTGAAGGGCATGATTAAAGGGCTCCCAGAAAAGCTTAGGCGTAGATGGGACATACTCTTGCCCTGCCTTTTATTCGCATATAGGGAGGTGCCTCAGAAGGGGGTTGGTTACAGCCCTTTTGAACTTCTGTTTGGCCACCCTGTGAGGGGTCCACTGTGCTTGGTGAAGGAAGGATAGGAGTTACCTCTCAAGCCCCCAAAGCAAGATATAGTGGACTATGTACTTGGTCTCCGCTCCAGGATGGCTGAGTACATGAAAAAGGCAAGCAAAAACCTTGAGGCTAGCCAGGAACTTCAAAAGGCCTGGCATGACCAAAGGCTGTTCTGACTGTTTACCAGCCAGGACAGAAGGTGTGGGTGTTGGAGCCAGTGGCCCCAGCAGCTCTCCAAGATAAATGGAGTGGACCCCACACTATTGTTGAGCAGAAGGGTGAGGTCACTTATTTAGTAGACCTAGGAACACCCAGGAGTCCCCACAGGGTTCTCCATGTCAACAGGTTAAAACCATATGTGGACAGGGCAGACATGGGCTTGCTCATGGCTACTGATGAAGGGCAGGAGGAAGAGAGTGACCCACTCCCTGACCTGCTCTCACAGAACCCTGACGATGGGTCAGTTGATGGTGCAGCCTTGGCAGGCAGCCTCACTACCCAGCAACAAACTGATTGCAGGCAAGTCCTCAATCAGTTTAGACATATGTTTTCACTGACACCCAGTCAGACCACCTGGTGCACTCATGAAGTGGACACTGGGGACAGTCTGCCTATTAAAAACAAGATTTATAGGCAACCTGACCATGTCAGGGACTGTATCAGGACTGAAGTCCAGAAAATGTTGGAATTGGGAGTTATTGAACCCTCAGATAGCCCTTGGGCTAGTCCAGTGGTCCTTGTACCGAAACCTCACACCAGTGGTGGAAAAAGAGAGATGAGGTTTTGTGTGGACTACAGGGGTCTCAATGCAGTCACTAGGACTGATGCCCATCCAGTACCCAGGGCAGATGAGCTCATAGATACTTTGGCCTCTGCCAAATATCTCAGCACATTTGACCTAACAGCTGGCTACTGGCAGATCAGACTAGCTGATACTGCAAAGCCCAAAACAGCATTCTCAACCCCTAGTGGGCATTATCAATTTGTGGTAATGCCCTTTGGTCTGAAGAATGCACCTGCCACTTTCCAGAGGTTGGTGAATACAGTTCTCACAGGACTGGAAGCCTATAGTGCAGCATATCTAGATGATATTGCTGTCTTTAGCTCCACCTGGGAGGATCACCTGGTCCACCTCAGGAATGTTTTACAGGCCCTGCAAAGGCAGGCCTGACTATCAAGGCCACTAAGTGCCAGATAGGGCAGAGTCAGGTTGTGTACCTGGGCCACCTTGTGGGTGGAGGCCAGGTTCAGCCTTTGCAGAGCAAGATCCAGACCATCATGGACTGGACTGCTCCCACTACCCAGACTCAGGTGAGAGCCTTCTTAGGCCTGACTGGGTACTATAGGAGATTTGTCAAGGGGTATGGATCAATAGTGACACCCCTGAATGACTTAACTTCTAAGAAAATGCCCAAAAAGGTTCAGTGGACAGTTAGCTGTCAAAAGGCATTTGATGACCTCAAGCAGGCCATGTGCACTGCTCCAATTCTGCAGAGTCCTGATTACTCCAAGAAGTTCATTGTTCAAACTGATGCATCTGAATTGGGGGTAGGGGCTGTACTGTCACAATTGAATGAAGAAGGTCAGGATCAGCCAGTAGCTTTCATTAGCAGAAGGCTGACCCCTAGAGAGAAACGTTGGTCAGCCATAGAGAGGGAGGCCTTTGCTGTGGTCTGGGCTCTGAAGAAGTTGAGGCCATACTTGTTTGGTACACACTTCCTGGTTCAGACAGACCATAAGCCCCTCTTATGGCTAAAACAAATGAAGGGTGAAAACCCCAAACTGCTTAGGTGGTCCATTTCCCTACAGGGGATGGACTTTACAGTGGAACATAGGCCTGGGAGTAACCATGCGAATGCAGATGGACTCTCTAGGTATTTCCACTTAGAACATGAAGACTTAACTGGGCAAGGTTAGTTTAATGTCCCTACGTTTGGGGGGTTGTGTAGGAGAGTAGGATCTGCTTCACATGGGTACCCCCACTTTTTGCTGATGCTTCACTGTTTTTCGACATTAGTCTGGCTGGGGCCCTGCTAATCAGAACCCCAGCCTAGCTGCTTCCTCTCTAAAATGGTTTCCATGTGCCTTAGGCACATCACTGATTGGGATCTGGAGTGCCCTTATAAGTCCCTAGTATATGGTATACTATGTACCAAGGGCATAGGTACCTCAGAGGCCTGCCAGGGGCTGCAGCATGTATTATGCCACCCCTGGAAGGCCATCCAAACTGACACCACAGGTCTGCTACTGCAGCCTGGGTAAGGTGGTGCATGCACCCCTTACTGTGATATAGGTTACCTATATCACTAAATACATACACACATATAAACCTATAAGACACTCCTAAGGCAGGCCTTATCAATCCTAAAGGCAGAGTGCATGGTTCCTATGTGAGAGGGTGCCCCTGCATGAGCAGGGCCCCTCTGCAGCGTTCGGAGACCATCTCTGATGCTGTTTGTAGTGCAGCCTGACCATATACTCTTAAGCGCATTATATCCTCGCGGTAAAATGCTAACTTTGGAATGGCTGCACCTAAACATGTCGTGTTTGGTGTCAAACATCTTGGAATACTACCCCCCCCGCCAATCCTGGCGGCGGGGGTAGCATTCCACCCTTCTAGAGGGAAAGACATGTTAACTTTGACTAGTCCGGTAACTTCTTTCCAGAGCCCTGGCATCACAAAATGGATGCTGCTGCCACAGACACGAGTCTGGCCTCCTGCTGCTGGACGAAACTCCGGCAGGGCAGGCCTGGACAATAGGTTTCCTGTCCCAGGGAGGTGTGACCACCTCCCCAGACAGGATAATGTGTATTGGGGCTGGGCGGGAGCACTTTCGGGTGCTTTGAAGTCCTGCACTGGGGGCACATTTGGTGTCCCTAGTGCATACCCCAGTTCAAACCGGATCAGGGGCTTGCAGCTCCTGCTTTGGCGCGAACTGGACAAAGGGAAAGGGGTGTAGCCACCCTCTGCCCTGACCCACCCATAGGTGGGGCCACAGAGTAGTCCAACCCCTATCTTTAGTATAAAGGTAGGAACCCAGTCCTTAGGACTTTAGATTATCCCTGGACGAAACTCTGAAACTGAATCCTGGACCTTCGACGCTCTACTCACGATTAGAGGACAGAAGAATCTCCCTTGGGGTCAAGGAGTGACTCCCCTGCTTGGCAGGCACCAAAGAAGCATCTGTCCGGTTCGCATTTCTGAAGCTCCCGTCGGACGCCGAAGTCATCGCATCACCAGAGGTGGATTCTCAGACTTCCCCGAGGGTACCCTGAGTCCCCAGCAAAGCTGAGGCCCGTGGCTATTGTGGGTGACTTGAGACCGTGACCCCTGGACACCGAGCACATTTGCAAGTGCATCCTCTTCTGGGTCTCCCAAGAAGTCGTGCTTTGGGCTTCGAGTAGCCCTAGCCGCCAGCACCACCTGCATCGAAGATCACTGGCCCCCACTCCACGAGTGTCCTGTAAGCCAGATCCACGTGCGGCGTCACGAGGCTCCTTTGCGGTCGCTAGCCCATTGGCTAGTAGCCCTTAACGAAAGCCAATCCTTTTCTAACTTGGCATTCTGGTTGCTCCAGGCCTGTCCTCACTTACCCTCGCTGGGTGAGTTCCACAGACCTTGCTGGTCTGCACCATCGACGATCTACATCTTCACCGAGACTTGCCGTTGCCAAGGCTTGTTGGATCTAATCCGGTCGCCGACACCTCAGCACTCGACAGACATCGTGTACCAGCCCGAATCCTGCTCCTGGTCGCCGACAACGCCTCCTGGACCTCGTGGCTGAAGAGTCAAGACGACTGTCAACGCACCTGAAGCACTCAACATCGGTGGGCATCTGTCCATCGCCCTCCTGGTCACTGGCTAGTGACCCAGACTCTGTCCCCTCTGCTTTCAGGTTCTTCAGAACTCCGATCCACTCTTGGATCCACCCGGACACTTTTCTCTTGGCCGCCAGCAGCACTTTGCAGCGGATCGCCATTCGAATCGACGACGAAACCCGACCCCGAAAGGCACCTATGCACCCGGCTTCCCTGGGTGAGGCAACACGAGTACTCCGGTGCTCCCGTGGGTAGAGACTCTTGAAAGTCCTAGATCTCAAAGGGTTTTGTCCTAGTCCTCTTTAAGTGTCCCTTTTCTCTAATTTCCCGATCCCGACTTTCTCCATAGAAGTCAACGGCGTATCGCGGTTGTGTATTTACACTGCACGCGTCTCCCGTAGGTCCCCTGTGTCACTACCTTGGGTGGTTCCTTGTGGTCCAAGCACTTCTAGAGGCTCTAGGCCTAGTGTCTAGTTCAGTCGTGGTTCGCATACCACTTTATTGGTATATGGTTTGGTACGCCCCTAGGGCCCAAACGTGTATTTGTGCTATTACTGTGATTTAATAACTTATGTACTTCGAACTCTAGCCTCATAAAGAGACTAGAGGGGTGTGTTTAGCAATAAATACATATATTTTGAATATATACCTGGTGTGGTGCTCTTTCATTTGATCACTCAAGAGATTATAGACTGGTAAAACAAGCTGCTTTACATTCCTTCAAGACTTAGCCTGAAGGCTGCTCTCCATAGCTACCACTAGGATAGCTTTCAATAAGGTTGTCTTTAACCTATCTCCATAAGGGGTTGTTTGGACTGGTGCAAGGTGCCCACTATAATTAGTGGACAGCATATGCCAGGCCAACTTCTCACAGCTGTATTCTGCGAAATTACTGCAGTCTACTGTGGCCCAATATCTCACTAGGTTTTTGTCCCTTATAACTTTAAAACTACTGAATCAACTCAGATGAAATAACAGAAAGGACCCTTTCCACCCTATAATCTATTTTTCTGTCAAATTTCATCTAAATCTGTTCAGCCATTTTGTCTCTACGTTTGAATAAAAAGTCTATGTAAAATGCATTGGTGGGGAAACATGTTTTGGGACCCCCCTTTTTTCTTTGGATCCCCTTAACTAATCACCACAAAACTTTGCATCATTGCCAATGTAAAAATAAAAAAAAGGACTAGCTCGGCAAAGTTTTGAGGAGATTCATCATACAGTGGCAAAGATATTAGCTAGCAAAAATCCAAGGAATTACTATCTCTGGGAATAGTTTTTTTTTTTAAGGTTAGGACACTTGAAATAAACTTACATGAGAATGAAGTAAAGACCTGTGATTAAAAAGACTGGAAAACACATGTATGATGTAATGATGTCTGGTGTTTAAATCATGATGTACTGATTCCTCATTATCTGGCTAACAAACTGAAAAGGTATCAGCCCTCCAGAACTCCTCGATCTGCCAATAAAAACCTCCTAACTATCCCGAAAATCCGCACAGTCAAGAACGCTGGAAGATCATTTTCCAGTCTTGCTCCCCCTTTGTGGAACACTCTGCCTCTGCATCTACGTACAGAGAGCGACCACAAAAAGTTCCGCAAATCTCTTAAAACCTGGCTATTCTGAGACTACTTTCTCTTCAGTTTGTCCCCCCCTTCTCAACTTTTCCTGTTTTCTGAGTTCAGGCTAGAGCTTTGAGACCTTAGGGTGATATATATGCGCTTAACAAGAACCAATACATAACATAACATAACATAACTCCATGATGTAAAGGTAGCACATTGATTTTAGAACCAATAATCACAGAACCCCAAACCCCCACCTCGCAGGGATTACAATTAGAAGATGATCGGAGGTTATCATACCCTGTAAAAGATGCAATAATGTCTGCATGCCTAATAAATTTCAGCAGGTGAAACCTGTCATAATTTACCAGGTTAAAAGTTGAGGTAAATAATGGGGCATGTGGATTTTGAGGCGGAAGGCACCAAAAGCCACATTATGACCGATTTTTAGGACTAAACTCGTCATAGGTACCATTTATCACACCTATTACATTTTGAACCCTGTCATATTTATTTTTAATGGTGACGAGAAGCACCTTGTGACTTTCTTCCAGGTCATTACCGAAACTACTTCGTATTCTGAGCAAAAGCATTCTGGGTGTTGCAGTCTTCCTTCGATTCCATTGAACTGTTTAGACTAACACATCTGTGAAAAAAGATCTGCAGATCAAAATTTCAGTATTGGTCCATAACGACCTGGAGTGAGGCCGTCACCCTAGACATGTATTGCCTATCACTCCGGGGCACTATAATCAAAGTCGTACTGGCTTGTGTGTGGAATCCACTGCCTGTAATGCCAAAAATAAACTTACAGTTTGAAGATTTGGTGCTGTGAAGCTCACCATTTGTAAAAGAACAATGAATAAAAATCAACATACTTTTGGTGAATATGCAGATTTCTAATGCATTTTTCTTCTACACATCTGTACACCTAGCTGCCTTGTCCTAAGTATTAACATCCACAGATCGCCTTGACTTTTTCTCTGCCTGCCTATACCTCTGCTAATCTGTTGTTTCAATGTTTGTCTTATCATGTATGTACCAGTATCATGTTTCTATTTCAGTGTACTTCACATTGTGTTTAACCTATTAACACTTTTTCTCTGTCACTCAATTTCTTCTTTCCTTTTCTCTCCCAGTAGCTTACTCTCTCTCCTGCCTCTTTTCCATTCAAGGCAAGGCCTAGAAGAGTGTTCCATCAGGTGCTTAATTTGTGCATGTGGTGAGCACCAACTCTTAGGATTAATGGTCAGACTTAGACCCAAATAGAGAAAGACAGAAAAGGGAGAATGAAGATGGAATTGTAATATAGGAAAACTGTGAAACAGGGAGAATGATAGGATGAAAAAGAATCTGTCAAAGTGGGATAGTGACAGGAAGTGTAGGGTGATGGAAGAAATAGCCACGAGCTGGAATCAAAATTACGGACCTTTGATACATGTCCTGCAAACTTAGGGGCTTATTTACAAGAAACTGTTGCATCGGCAGAGATGCGTCAGTTTCCCTGCGCCTGCGTGCGAAACCCTTGCGCCACCATGGATGCGCTGTATATACAATATGGCACACCATGGCGCAAGGATTGAGAGATGCGATTCTGACGCATCTGTCAGAGCAATAGTCACGCATAGATGGAGTTGTGTCGCAAGCACGACACAACTCCAGCAATGCATGCAGAGGCCTATTATTAATACACTGCGTCACTCCTTACATCTGCTCCAAGCAGGCGTAGGGTTTTGACGCAGTGGAGCCCTAGAAGTGGCGCAGTGAAATTGTGTACATTTCACTGCGTCACTTCTACGAGGCTTTCCCGCGTGGGAACGCCCACCCTGCATACATTATACCTGACGCAGATATAATGTGACGCGAAGGCTTTACAAGGTGACGCATCTCCCTAGATGCGTCATGTTGTAAATGGGCCGCGATATGGTGCATTGTTTACGCCGCCGTTGCGTCACAAAAAGTGACGCAACAGCGGCGCAAAAGTGTTGCAAGGGGCTTGTAAATCTGCCCCTTAGAATTCACCGACAACTGATTTCTCAGAAGAAAAGCGTTAAGCCCTACCCTCCTTTTCTTGTGTTTCTAAATTATTCAGCACGGACTTTGATTGGATAACATTTCATTAACTGTAGTAGAATGCATCAGTGACATCCTACGAACATCTTTGAGTCCTTCCACAGCCTCAGCTTAAGTAACCTTGATTCCTGCTTTCATTATGTTTCTATTAACAGCTGTCTGAGAGCTGCCTCCGGGTAGAAGCGAATGCCCTTCATCAAACGCGTACTTCTTTTGTTTTACCGTCCTCCTGAGAGGGGCTGCCTTCAGCTGCGTCTATTTGGGACACGAGTTCTGGTCACCTTCAAATGCTAACAGGCTAGAAACAATTTTAGATAGCATCTGCCACATTAAGATATGCACTAAATAAATTTACATCTGCAAGCTCAACCCCCGGAGGTATCTAGTCACATGAAGTGGGGTTTAAAAACATAAATGCTGGTGATTCAAAGGCGCCTTGATTAATGACTGTGTTGCGGATGCTGATTATGCTTCAGCCGTTTTGTTGTTTTTATCGGATCTGATAGTTTTTATCCAAGACATTTTAAGCATCAACACGCAGGCTGTTATTTGTATTCGCGCCTGCCGCTCCTTTCTGAAGCCTCAAAGTAAGGAAAACGTTGACGTACTCTTTGAGAAATATTTTTAGCAAATATTCACAATATTCATTCCACAACATTTCTTCTATTTATTCTATCAATACGTCAAATAACAACGCCAAAAATGAGGACTATCACACAAAAAACATTAATTTTTGCATTTTCAGTGTTTCTCTTGGCTGTGAATATTTTTAAGATTGGTCTCCAATTTTATGGTCTGGTTGGAGAACCCATGCAGCCTTCTTCCACTTTCCTCTCGACTCCCCTTTTTTTTGTCTTCTCTTTTTTTATCCATACCGGCTTTGGGTCTCTAGCTCAAAAATCAACTTCCTCTCCTTATATACTGGAGTAGTGGGGCGCCGACTTAACCTACCCCACGCCCCCCTGCCCGCAATTGAAACCATGCACTTGGTTGAAAGGCAGATTATTTCACATTGCTCCCACCAATTCGTGTCTCTTTTTGCCAAAATTATCAATAATTGATATTTTTTGATTTTTTATGTTTTTGTTGCATACATTTCCTGTCATTTAATTAATTTTTGATTAATTTTTCATTTGTATTTTTTTTTCTGTCCAAATAATCTGTATGGGTATTTTGGATAAACAGAAGGATCCAAACAAAATCTGTCAACGGCAATTTTTAGGTCAACGTTCTTCATTGAAGCAGATTCAAACAACATAATATGTAAAGGTTCAGAATACATCCTAAACACGACAGTCATAGTGGTGACAGACTGAGACGCCCCACTTAAAGCAGAGGAAAATCAATTAACGGGTCATATGGGTCTCAGGATGGGTTCCCATATCATTTGAAAAATAGCCATTTGGTCATTTGACTTATAAATAATATGCTCACAAGTGGCTACTCTTGACATTGCAGTCAACTACTGTTCATGAGTCATGGCTGTAGAAACCCTCCTGTAATGTAGGTTACAAGCCAACCTCACCTGTGATTGGAAGGCACCAGCTGTCAGACAGCATAGCCAAGCGGTCTGACGGGGTCAAGATGAATATTTCCGAGGAAGACAGCTGTTGCACAGATCTCCATCCAGTACAAATCAAAGGCAGTGCAGCTCCAGAGAACGTGGGCAAGATCACACCAAGATTGTCCACATCGTCAGCATTCAGAAAGGCATAGAAGTCCTGCTTTATGCCATCGGAGTGGTGTACGGTACGAATTATGGAAAATTCTGAAGTTTGTATTGGACTCCCTCAGTAGACTGTCATGGGAGGTGGGCAAGGCCAAGCACTCATCATTTGTGGGATCACGATGTAGTGTAACCTGCCTGAATTCCCTAGAAGTGTATTTTACAGGGGTTAGAGAATATGTGCTTGTAGGAGAGTAGGATCTGCTTCACATGGGTACCCCCACTTTTTGCTGATGCTTCACTGTTTTTCGACATTAGTCTGGCTGGGGCCCTGCTAATCAGAACCCCAGCCTAGCTGCTTCCTCTCTAAAATGGTTTCCATGTGCCTTAGGCACATCACTGATTGGGATCTGGAGTGCCCTTATAAGTCCCTAGTATATGGTATACTATGTACCAAGGGCATAGGTACCTCAGAGGCCTGCCAGGGGCTGCAGCATGTATTATGCCACCCTGGAAGGCCATCCAAACTGACACCACAGGTCTGCTACTGCAGCCTGGGTAAGGTGGTGCATGCACTCCTTACTGTGATATAGGTTACCTATATCACGAAATACATACACACATATAAACCTATAAGTCACTCCTAAGGCAGGCCTTATCAATCCTAAAGGCAGAGTGCGTGGTTCCTATGTGAGAGGGTGCCCCTGCATGAGCAGGGCCCCTCTGCAGCATTCGGAGACCATCTCTGATGCTGTTTGTAGTGCAGCCTGACCATATACTCTTAAGCGCATTATATCCTCGCGGTAAAATGCTAACTTTGGAATGGCTGCACCTAAACATGTCGTGTTTGGTGTCAAACATCTTGGAATACTACCCACCCGCCAATCCTGGCGGCGGGGGTAGCATTCCACCCTTCTAGAGGGAAAGACATGTTAACTCTGACTAGTCCGGTAACTTCTTTCCAGAGCCCTGGCATCACAAAATGGATGCTGCTGCCACAGACACGAGTCTGGCCTCCTGCTGCTGGATGAAACTCCGGCAGGGGAGGCCTGGACAATAGGTTTCCTGTCCCAGGGAGGTGTGACCACCTCCCCAGACAGGATAATGTGTATTGGGGCTGGGCTGGAGCACTTTCGGGTGCTTTGAAGTCCTGCACTGGGGGGACATTTGGTGTCCCTGTGCATACCCCAGTTCAAACCGGATCAGGGGCTTGCAGCCCCTGCTTTGGTGCGAACTGGACAAAGGGAAAGGGGTGTAGCCACCCCTCTGCCCTGACCCACCCATAGGTGGGGCCACAGAGTAGTCCAACCCTATCTTTAGTATAAAGGTAGGAACCCAGTCCTTAGGACTTTAGATTATCCCTGGATGAAACTCTGAAACTGAATCCTGGACCTTCGACGCTCTACTCACGATTAGAGGACAGAAGAATCTTCCTTGGGGTCAAGGAGTGACTCCCTGCTTGGCAGGCACCAAAGAAGCATCTGTCCGGTTAGCATTTCTGAAGCTCTCGTCGGACGCCGAAGTCATCGCATCACCAGACGTGGATTCTCAGACTTCCCCGAGGCTACCCTGAGTCCCCAGCAAAGCTGAGGCCCGTGGCTATCGTGGGTGACTTGAGACCATGACCCCTGGACACTGAGCACATTTGCAAGTGCATCCTCTTCTGGGTCTCCCAAGAAGTCGTGCTTTGGGCTCCGAGTAGCCCTAGCCTCCAGCACCACCTGCACCGAAGATCACTGGCCCCCACTCCACGAGTGTCCTGTAAGCCAGATCCACGTGCGGCGTCATGAGGCTCCTTTGCGGTCGCTAGCCCGTTGGCTAGTAGCCCTTAACGAAGGCCAATCCTTTTCGTACTTGGCATCCTGGTTGCTCCAGGCCTGCCCTCACTTACCCTCACTGGGTGAGTTCCACAGACCTTGCTGGTCTGCACCATCGACGATCTACATCTTCACCAAGACTTGCCGTTGCCAAGGCTTGTTGGGTCCAATCCAGTCGTCGACACCTCAGCACTCGACAGACATCGTGTACCAGCCCGAATCCTGCTCCTGGTCACCGACAACGCCTCCTGGACCTCGTGGCTGAAGAGTCAAGACGACCGTCAACGCACCTGAAGCACTCGACATCGGTGGGCATCTGTCCATCGCCTTCCTGGTCACTGGCTAGTGACCCAGACTCTGTCCCCTCTGCTTTCAGGTTCTTCAGAACTCCGATCCACTCTTGGATCCACCCGGACACTTTTCTCTTGGCCGCCAGCAGCACTTTGCAGCAGATCGCCATTCGAATCGACGACGAAACCCGACCCCGAAAGGCACCTATGCACCCGGCTTCCCTGGGTGAGGTAACACGAGTACTCCGGTGCTCCCGTGGGTAGAGACTCTTCAAAGTCCTAGATCTCAAAGGGTTTTGTCCTAGTCCTCTTTTAAGTGTCCCTTTTCTCTATTTTCCCGATCCCGACTTTCTCCATAGAAGTCAACGGCGTATCGCTGTGTCACTACCTTGGGTGGTTCCTTGTGGTCCAAGCACTTCTAGAGGCTCTAGGCCTAGTGTCTAGTTCAGTCGTGGTTCGCATACCACTTTATTGGTATATGGTTTGGTACGCCCCTAGGGCCCAAACGTGTATTTGTGCTATTACTGTGAATTAATAACGTATAACTTATGTCCTTCGAACTCTAGCCTCATAAAGAGACTAGAGGGGTGTGTTTAGCAATAAATACATATATTTTGAATATATACCTGGTGTGGTGCTCTTTCATTTGGTCACTCAAGAGATTATAGACTGGTAAAACAAGCTGCTTTGCATTCCTTCAAGACTTAGCCTGAAGGCTGCTCTCCATAGCTACCACTAGGATAGCTTTCAATAAGGTTGTCTTTAACCTATCTCCAATAAGGGGTTGTTTGGACTGGTGCAAGGTGCCCACTATAATTAGTGGACAGCATATACCAGGCCAACTTCTCACAGTGCTCAATCAATAACCCCTATAAACCCGGCATCACCCTTTGAATCCGTCCAGTTTCTCGATAACCCCTATAAACCTGACATCACCCTTTGAATCTGTCCTGTTTCTCGATAACCCCTATAAACCTGACATCACCCTTTGAATCTGTCCTGTTTCTCGAGGTATTTCTTCACAGGAGAGAAGGAACAGATATCGGGTTGCGTCAAAGGGGCCTCAGATGCAATGTCAAATCTGATTGTATCGCCAAAGTTCTGAGAGGTTGAGGCCAAACTCGGATTGAAGGTCGAGAAAGGGTTTTAATGTTCCACTTTCAAGATGTTCTTCAAAAGTAATGCCAGCTGATTTCTATGCTTCCTACAACACGAGGAGCATCCTATAGGCCTGCTTTATGCTACCATGGGGCTGAGGAAAGGAACCATGGATCAGCCCCAAGAAGTCTCTGCACCAGTTTCCAAGGCAGTAATATCTCGACTGGGTTGTTGATGTTTATTGGTAATCTTTTAAGTCTGTCCAGAGCATCTGAATTGCATTCGCTATTCAGTTTATCCCTTTCTTTGGCTATCCAGGGATGTTGGCCAGGGGACAATGGTCCCAGATAGATTAGTTAGAGAAGATGAGTAGCTCTATGGGTAAGAGTGGTAGTGTAAGTGGGTGTATGGGTGACTGAGTAGATTCATGATTGGCTTTATGGATGAGTGAGTGGGTGTGTGAGTGGCTGTATGTGTGAGTGAGTGGATATGTGAGTGGTTGTATGAGTGAGTGGCAAGGTGCCTGAGTGGCTGAATGGTTGAGTGAGTCACTGTGTGAGTGGCTTTGTGGCTAAATGAGTGGGTGCATAAGTGACTATATGGATGAGTGAGAGGGTGTGTGAATGGCTGTATGGATAAGTGAGTGGATATGTGAGTACCTGCATGGTTGAGTTATGATCAGTTTCCAGAGCTCAGGAAAGCAGCAATCAATTGCATGAGAGTTTTCTAGCATCCCCTCCTGGTAAAATAAAGTGGTGGGAAAGGATATCAAGTGCTCTTTATACACAAGGACTCTCTGCATAAGTATGCCAAAGAAATATTTCTGTGGCACTAGAAGAGTCTTGATACATCTGAACACTTATCACTCCAAAACCTGTTGCAAAAGAAAATAAATAGAAATATAAGTTGCTATTTCATTTACAAAATTCCAGAAACATAACAGTACACATTGTTTATGCTGTAACACTATATCACAATATAGTAAAACATTTAATTTTCCCTTTTTTACTATTCTCAGCTTTCATACTTTTATACCATAAATGATGTACTATATGAAGCTTCATCCTTGAACAGTAGGAAAAAAGAATCATATGGATTATAGAAAACAGAAACTGCACAGTACATCACTGTTAATAAGTAACATTATGCATTGCACTCACTACAATTCGTTAAATGGTTGTTTTGCCTACACTTACTATACTAATGTAAACAACCCTACAATAAAACGTTTTCCTTTATTATTATACCTGGTACACTACTATAATAAATGCAAACCACACTTGAATTTTGGAGATCCTTTTGAAAACATCACCCGTAGTAGGCTGAATAATGTATAAAACGCTGATGATCCACGCAGACGAAATACAATACATTACTTGATTTCAATTGAAGGTTGCTGTGATTGCATTGTGTCTAGGCCTGGGTGGTGAACTTCGCTCCGTTCATGGAGTTTGCGGAGTTTTCTGCACTCCGCACTCCGCGGAGCTCGCGGAGTGTAGAAAACTCCACTTCATAATGTGCAGCAGAGTTTTTTCCCCGATCGCGAACGGTAAGTTCGCAAGTGCGAGCTGCCGCTCAGGTAGAATTTCTACCCGAGCGGCAGGAATACCAGCACAAACTGCAGTTTGCACTGCACTCCGCCACTCGCGAAACTTCGCAGAGGTTTTTTGTAACTTCGCGGAGTTCCGCGTAGCAAAACTCTGCGAACTACGCCCAGGCCTGATTGTGTCCATCCAGTTTCAGTCTTTAATTAGAGAGTGTAGTATCCACATGTTATATTAACTTCTTTATGGAAGATAAAAGGACTCTGGAATTTTGGCGAGCTTATTGAAGACATCACCCTGATAGGCCGAATGATGTCTAAAACATTTATGATCCACATACAAGAAACACCGTACGTTACTTTTTCCCCAAAATACTCTGTAGAACTTCGGTTAGCGAAACAAGAGGTAAGAATTTCGTAGTTTGAAAGGCAATTTTGGTTTGAATTTAAGGTTGCTGTCATTGCATTCCATCCATTCACTTTCACTATTTAAATAGACAATGTAGTGTTGAGATGTTATATGAACTCCTTCATGAAAGATAATAGCTACAGTAGTATAAGTTCTTCCAGAAATTAATATTTGTCCAGATTTGAAGTTTGTAATTTCAGTTTCCAGTTTAGCTTCATCTGCTCTGCATCATTGTAACATTAAAATATTGTATTTTCCAGTTCTTTCCTAAACTGTTTCCCACCTGGTATCCCACAATATCTCCTTCATTATCCACTTTTTTCTTCTTAACGCCTTTTTGCTTGTCCTTATTTCCTTTCTTTTCTTGAACATCTGTTGACTCTTTTGTAAGCTTCTGCTTTGGACAGATTTTCCATTCCTCATAAATAAGATACTGACCAAAATGAGGAGCGTATAGATTTCCTAACCAATTGTACTCTCTTACACAGCTTGCATCAGCACTAACTTTCCTATCATCAAATTCAACTAAAAATAAACCAGACACTGTTCTAACTCGGCATAATGCTACATATGACATACCTTTCTTAAATTTCATACTTCCAATATTAATAAAAGCTGCGTCTACATTTAAACCTTGAGATGTATGGATAATTACAGCATTTGCTAGAGACACTGGAAACTGTTACTGACGCACATATAAGTCCTTTACAAGCAAAAAATGTACAATACATCTGCAAATCTGCTTCACACCATAAATCTGATCAAATTTGATAGTCAAATATTCAACCTCATCCCCATTTGGAAAATTAATGAAATCGATAACTTTACCCATAGCACCATTTACTAACCCTTCCTCCATATTTAAATTATGCCACAAAATTACTTGACAGTTTTTGCAGATGAGTAAACACTTTGCTAATCCTGCAGTCCTCGATACAGACTTCTGCTTATAGTTTTTCAGTTAGTAGTATCGTTACTCCTTGGTGTTCCATTTTATTGTCATTTCCAAAATATCTTCTTTCTCCATCTTCAGTAATTTTTTGTTAAAGTTGGAGCACTCTTGAAGTGTAAGCCTGGGCAAAGCACTACGCTACGCTCGCGTAGTTTGCGAAGTTTGCGCTACTTCGCACTACGCAAATTGCACGTAGCACAGTGCAAACACGCGTAGCGTAGCGGTCATTTTTTGCTTGCTCGCGGTCCTCAACGTCAAGTTGGCGACCGCGAGCAAGCAAAATGACATCCCGGCGAGACTTTTTCCTCGTTCGCGATCAGCAACATCAAGTTGCCGATCACGAGCGTGGAAAAAAAAACTCCCGGCGAGATTCTCAACGCGGGGAGGTCAGGTTTCTCATTGCGAGTGGTTGCGCATGCTCGCGACCGCTCGCGATGAGAAACTACCAGTCCGCTTTGAGAAAGCTGCCGCTCGAGTAAAAATCTACTCGAGCGGCAGTAAAAGACAGCTCGCACTGTGCAAGATGCCGTTTTCAATGATTGCACAGTGCGGACAAGCATCCGGCACTGTGCAATCAGTGCGAACAGCATTTTGCACAGTGCACTACGCAGTTCGCGTAGCTATGCGTAGCTCGCGTAGTGCGAGGTGCACTTCACGTAGCTTCGCGTAGCGCTACTTCGCGAACTACGCCCAGGGTTATTGAAGTGTAGGCATTAAACAGATTATGGATTTTTCTTTTTCAATAAACTTGTACATTAGTTGTGCTGGTGTTTTGTCAGATGAAAAGAGTTTCTTGGTAAGTTGACTTTCCAAAGCACATTTCCCTCCTTTGTCAGACCTCCTACACTAATGCCCTTTAGGATATGTCCATATTCCACATCAGATGCTTGACGCATATTCTTTACTAGTTCCTTGAATTCAAAGTTTAACCAAATATTTACATTGCCAATACTTACCAAAGATTTTCTTGTTTCATTATGCAGAAGTGTCTTGAAAACAGATTGACCTTTTTACCGGGGTAAGTTGCAGTAGGTCACTGAAGACAATTAAATGCATTCATCCAAACAGCACGTCATACTCAGTTTTTTAAATCTGCTGCATTCTTAACTATACGAAGGCAAGCATTAAGTTCGAAACCATGCTTACCTCATCGATGATTAGAAGCTTCAGTTTCTTCAATACTCTTGACACCTCATGACAAGTTTCACCAGATAACTTCTGGTATTCCAGGTTATTGTCATGTTCAACAGGTAGCATAAGTAGTTGATGTAAAGCAATTCCTTTAATGCTGTTTGCAGCTAATCCAGTTGGTGCTGTTACTACTCATGATGAATTTGATTGTGTAGTCCTCTGTAGATAAGCAGAAAGAACTTTAATTAGAAAGCTTTTCCCAGTACCAGCTTGACCACCAATGTAGTCATGGCTTAAATGAAGATCATTCACATTGTTTCTTCTTGTGCACAAATTCCTGCTCGGTTTTATCTTTTACTTCAATATAAATTTCTTTCTTTTATCATTCAGTTGTGCTAGTAAGTATTCATAAATAACACTTTCCTCTCTTGCTTGTTCCATTGTAGTCCCCACCTCACTCATGGCTATGTCTGCTTCATTTTGAATAACTGATTCATTAAGTGGTTCTTGACTCAGTTGTCCAGAACTTTGGCTGCTCCGTGAAATCTCCTTAGCTACCTCAGCAGCAATGGTTTTGTCCTGTTCAATCTCATCTTTCAACATTTGCAAGCGCTTTGAAAAGACTGGGCACTGAATGTTGAATTTTATAGCATTGAAAGAGTCTTTGTGGCAATTGCAGTCGCCAAGTAGTTCTGATTCAGTATGCCAAGGCTTAAACAAATAGAAAAACTCTCTTCTGTGGTGAATTTAATTTCCTTTGCTATGTCTCACCAAACAACTATCACATCCAACTACTGCATATTTACCTTATTCTATGTTTTCCGTTACATCACTTTTATATCTGTAGTGTTGAAGTACTTCATAAAAGGCACATGTTCTCTAGGTGTTGACTCCTTCTTAGATAGTATGTATGTAACATATTTGACTTCACAGTATCTCTGCTTTCCAGATCAAACTCTGTTAGTTATTGAATTCCTGGGGAAGACTTCAATACTCTATTTCACATGCTTGCAAAGCCTAGACTTACCCAAACAATCCCCCTTGACTTCGAGAACAAACTGGCTGAGCTCAACTGATCCGAGCACTCACATAGGCCCCTTTCTCTTTATGGGAAAGCATTTTCAAACTGAAGCTGTACAATTTCTTGGTAAGACTCTTTTCTGCAGCAATCTCCTCCTACATCGCCTTCATCTTTGACTTCTCTGATTTTGTAATAATGAAGTGACATAACGAGCAACAGAGATGGAGTTGTCTGCAACAAACTGTATATCAATGTTCACATTCCACATTTTCAAAATGACTGGATTATAGTCATTAATATACTTTGAGGCCTCTGTTCTTGTCAGGTTGTATGTGTTTTTCGGTGATTTTCATGTTCGTGTATTTGTTACTGCAGACAAAAAGCTGCTTACTCTTCCTTGTGAAATGACGGGTCATAGGAATCCAAAACGACATCTTGTATAAAATTTACCTTTGCATCTGTATTTTTGACGACAGTACTTGCCTCATCTATGACTTTGATAGTGCAGAACTTGTTTTCTCAAGCTGTTTTCACCACCATATTTTGGGGTGTCACAAAGTGTTCTATGAAAAACAAGAGAGACTCATCACTGTCTGTTCTAAAACTTGGTTAATCCTTTATCCATAATATCATGTGAATATGAGGAACACCTCTTGCTTGGTACTCTTTTTGCCAAAATAAATCAGTTACTTTTCAAAGAGGAGGGTTTCTTTTGTTGCAGATGAAAGACATCAGAGCTTGAAATCTGTGGATAAAATATCTGCAAACATTAGCGGGATCCAAGGAGCAAAGTTCTCCGGCTGTATTCACTGTGATATCTTTAATATTAGAGTTCGCTTCTCTCAAACATAGAAGCAGGTCAACCCAGGCATACTCAGCACAGCTGGGTGCCAGAAACCAAGTAGATGCACCTAGATTTCTCAATATACATTTCAGTTCTCCATGACAGCGGTACCGATACTCGTTGGTGCCACGTTGGCAAGCCATCAAATCAATCAACTAAGCTGTATTCTAAGTTTTCATCCTTTCCATGAACTTTGTCAATGAATTCCTTTGCAGAGAGGTTTTGAAGATTAACTCCTGTCTTTACTATGCGGTTAACAGCATATGAAAGTCCAGACAAGTGACTCTCAAACAGAAGATAAAATATGTAGGGAATACACTGCCAAATTCTTGAATCCTCTAAGTATAATCTGATTGATTGGTATTCAGCTGCTGGTATCTGTACAGTGTATTCATTAAAGCAGCCACCTTCTCCAGTGGGAAACAGTTGTGGAAAACAGAAAGCTTCTTAACTTTTCTCCCACACACTCATGGGAGCTCTTTTTGCTTACTTCATTTGAAAGAGATCAATGGCATCCCTGATGACTACTTTAAAATGTAGAGGATGGATGATCTAGTGTTCGTAAATCTCCTCTCATCTGGATCGATCCACTTTTTTAATCTGTCCACTTGATGGTAATGTTTTAAACTTTGTCATCTCCTGTATAAAATTATCAGTACTAATCCCTGTCTCCTGTTCTTCAACACCTCCAGGAACCAGTTCTTCATTTTCCCTAGAATCCTGTTCAGGACCACAGAAATTAGGGTAAAAATCTTCACAAACTATTTCTACCTCTGCTACTGTACCATGTAAAAGAGCTCTATTCATTTCTACTAAATATAGTGCAGGAGTTTTCACATAGTAAAGTCTCCTAACTAAGGGCCTGATTTTGATGATGGTGGGACTGCCACGACAGCCCGTCGGTGGAGGTCTTACCACCATTGTAACACTGATTCCCCCCTCCACATTAGGATGGCAGGTGGATGGTTGGCAGTCGGATCTGACGGGCCCAAGGAGCCCGTCGGTCTGTCGGAGGGACTTGTATCCCTACCACCGTAGGGATTACAATGTCCCTTCCCACCGGCCATTTCATAGCAGTTTACCAGCCATGGAAAAGCAGGTGGAAAGGGACATTGGAGGCCTGTAGTGGGCCCCCCTTCCTCCGTGGGCCTCTGACATGGCCCCTGGGGGGCACCCATGGTGCCCCCAACATATCCCTGCACCATACGGCAGGCACCGCATGGTGCCTGCCACATAGTGCAGGGATATACACTGGGTGCATATTTTGTACTGCGGCATAGCACCCGCCGCAATACAAAATATACACTTTGCGACCGCTTTGAAGACGGTCGCTCCATGATTCATGGTGCAGGACCGCAACAGCTTGTCAGGCGGCCCCGTTTCGTCCGACCGCCATCCTAATCAGGCCCTAAATTTCTCATTTTAGAGTGGTTAACAGCTAACATTCTGAAATGATGTAAGGTGCTTCGCACACTTTCTCTGATAGACATGCTAGTTAATGTCCCTGTAAGTTACTATACTTTCTCACTTTGCAAGGATCTAATCCTTGATAAATTGTAGTTTTCTGTTTTAAACTTCTGCATGAAAGCTTGTGTAGGAACGTTCTCAATATATCAATTTATTCCTATCGGACACTGCAAATTCTGCTACAGTACCACTTGCATACAGGGGGCCTGTCTACGTCTTCCCTGTACCTCTTCAGCTATCACTTCCTCAACATTTCTAGGAACCATTTCCTCTTTTGGAATGGGAATACCATCCTTCACCTCATAACATCAACCAGTTGTTTCAACTGCATGCAGTATTGTGTTCTCTTGGAAGTAGCTTTCTTCATTAAAGAAAGGTTCAGTACTAGATGTATGCTTCCATTCACCTCTAAAGATTTAACAAAAATGTATTTTATTCACAAGTCTTTTTTCTGACTTTTTCTCTTCATAGACAACACTGTTGTATCCATTGTTTTCATTCTGTTTAATATTAAGATAAATAGTTTTCATTTCAAGGCAAATGCTTTATCTACTACAGAATCTATGTATTGTTTTTGCTTGTAAGCTGCGGTTGTTCTCTTATACTGCTTTATATTTCTTTACAAATTTTGTATTACCCTACTTCTAAACATTCTTCTTTTATGTCTTTGTACTGCTTCTGCCTTGCTGTCAGATAAGTTGTTTCTTTAGAACATTTTCCACTTTGAACATAATTGTCTGCATTTTCTTTCTGAGTTGCTGGTAAAGTTTTATTTCTGTTCACATCATTTTCCACATTTTTCATTCTACTGTTTTAAGAAACTGCTTAGTTCTCTTACCAGCAGATTTGTTTTACCCAGGCCATTCTGTCCACCATCTCCTTTTCTAATCTGAGTTTTTTCCAAGTAGTACTGTTTCTTTTGTGCTTTTCTCCTATGTACTTTTTTGTCATCTTCAATTCTTCTATTTGAACCCAAGTAGATGCCTAAAAACAAAATAGAGTATACATTTTATGTTCTATACTTCAATAACTAAAAATGTACATACATGATTATATTGGTCTTTCATACCATTCCAGAGCTATAAAACATAACACATCTACTCCCTGTCAAAGTACATTTCTTACTTACATAGCACCCTGTCCTATGGCCTAGCTACAGCCTACCTTAGTAGTGACATATATGCAGTAGATACAAAATGTAAGGTTTACAAGGAGTTTTAAATGCCAAGTCTGCCTAGCACTAAAACTGTACACATAGCCTCTACAGCAGCAGGCCTAGGACATTTTGAAAAGGTTACTTGTCTGCATGGGTGACTTGTTAGTGTCAGTTCCTCAGTCCATATCTGAATGAGTGCCTCAGTCTGGCTGTGTTACAGAGTATTGGAGTATGTAACTGTGTGTGTGTGCAACTGCCTCTATTAGGCCTTGTTACATACGAGCTGTGTGTGTCTGTGTGTGAGTGCATGTTGAGGTGCCTCTGTGACTGTCTGACTGGGTGTGTGAGTAGCTCTATCCTTTTGTAGATAGGTATGGAAGTTCCAGTGTGACTGTGAGACTGGATGTATAACTAAACATATGTGTCCTTTGTTCACTTTACCACTGGATTCAATCTAGCCTGGCTGATGAGGGGTGTTACCCCGAAACCGGTCCCAGGATGCTTGTTTCCGGTCCAGGGAAGACCTGGCTTGGCAGTTCGGGCTGGACTGTTCCCGTGAGGCACAGGGTTAAGACTGATTTGCATATAGCTGGTTCTGAACTGGGGTGCCGAAGTGAGCTAAAGAACGATGATGGATTCAACCCAGATCTGTGACTGGGAGTGAGTGTCTGAAAAGTTTCAGCACTTTGTCCATCATCTCTTTATGTTTGGTCTGTAAGTGCACATGTAACTCACTGAAACTTGAAAGTATATGTCTTACGTTTTAAGCACATAGCTCACTCCCTATGGCCTACCTTCAGCCTTTCCTATGGTCAACTAATATGTAGGACAAGCAGAGTTTGAGACTTGGGATCGTGGTTTAAATGTCAAGTCGGCCTGGCAGTAAAACTGCACACACAGGCTCTACGACAGCAGGCCTGAGACATTTTGAAAGGGCTACTTGTCTGCATAGGTGACTTGTTAGTATCAGCTCCTCAGTTTATATCTAAATGTGTGTCTCAGTCCCTATTTAGGTGTGTCATAGAATATTTAAAGAAGTATGATGGCATATGACTGGCTCTCTGAGTGACACTATGGGTCTTTAAATGTGAAAGGGGCTGCATGGATTGGCTACTAGCTGTGTTACTGAGTACTGGAGTATGTAACTCTGTGTGCAACTGCCTCCATTAGGCCTAGTTACATAGAAGCTTTGTGTGTGTGAGAGAGAAGGTTGAGATGCAGCTGTGACTGACTGACTGACTGGCTGTGTGAGTGGCTCTATCCTTTCGTAGATAGGTATGTGAGTTCCAGTGTGACTGTGAGACTGGATGTATAACTGTACATATGGGTCTGTAAGTGCACATATCAGTCACGGAAACTTGAAAGTATATGTCTTACATTTTAAGTACTTAGCCCACTCCCATGGCCTACCTACAGTCTATCTTAGGGGTGAATTACATGTAGGACAAGAGAAGTTTAAGGCTTGAGAACGTGGTTTAAATGTCAAGTCGACCTAGCAGTAAAACTGCACACATAGGCTCTAAGTCAGCAGGTCCGAGACATTTTGAAAAGGCTACTTGTCTGCATGGGTAATTTGTTAGTGTCAGTTCCTCAGTACATATCTGAATGAGTGCCTCAGTCCCTATTTGGGAATGTTATTGGAAATTTAAGGACGTATAATGGTACATGGGTCTCTAAATCTTTCTGTTCGGGACTGCATGGATTGGTTACTGGCTGTTTTACTGAGTATTGGGGTATGTAACTCTGTTTGCAACTGCCTGCATTAGGCCTATGTAGGAAGCTGGCTCTCTATCTAGTGCATTAAAATGAAGTACACTATGCAGAGAGCCCAGTGGGACCCCAATTGGTATACAGAGGCAAAAGTAGATATTACTAGCGACTGCCTCCATTAGACCTAGTTACATGAGAACTGTGTGTGTGAGTGAATGTGGAGGTGCCTCTGTGCCCATCTGACTGGCTGTGTGAGTGGCTCTATCCTTTTGTAGATAGGTATGCGAGTTTGAGTTCCAGTGTGACTGTGAGACTGGATGTATAACTGAACATATGGGTCTGTAAGTGCACATATCAGTCACGGAAACTTGAAAGTATTTGTCTTACATTTTAAGTACTTAGCTCACTCCCTATGGCCTACCTACAGCCTATCTTAGGGGTGAATTACATGTAGGACAAGAGAAGTTTAAGACTTGGGAACGTGGTTTAAATCTCAAGTCGCCCTAACAGTAAAACCGCACATATAGGTTCTACATCAGCAGGCCCGAGACCTTTTGAAATGGCTACTTGTCTGCATGGGTAATTTGTTAGTGTCAGTTCCTCAGTACATATCTGAATGTATCCCTCAGTCCCTATTTGGAAGTGTTATTGGAAATTTAAGGAAGTATGATGGTATATGATTGGCTCTCTGAGTGACATTATGGGTCTCTAAGGGGCAGATTTACAAGCCCCTTGCACCACTTTTGCGTCACTTTTCCCATATTAAATATGACGCAAAAGTGGCGCAAGGGGCTTGTAAATAAGCCCCTAAATGTTTATGTAAGGGGCTGCTTGAATTGGTTACAGCGCTGTGTTACTGAATGTGGGGTACGTAACTCTGTGTGCAACTGCCTCCTTTAGGCCTATGTAGGAAGCTGGCTCTCTATATAGTGCATTAAAATGAAGTACACTGTGCAGAGAGCCCAGTGGGACCCCAATTGGTATACAGAGGCAAAAGTAGATATTACTAGTGCCCTCTTTTGTGGTAATGTCGGCGAGGAGTTAGGCTTATCAGAGGGTAGTGCTATGCATTTGTTGTACTCACAGTGTCAATAAATGAGACACACACTCAAAGAATGAATCTGAGGCCAAATTAGAAAAATAAAACTTTTTATATATGTTTTAAAATCAAGTACTTCGTTCAAAAGTGAGTACTGTTTTCAATATCAATAATCACAGGTAAGTAACATGTTCAAACCTGTGTGCTTTTACGCACAATGAAATCCTAGGGGAGGAAAAGTCAAAGATACATAAAGGTAGGTACAATCGGTTTTAGGGGTTCACCTTCAGGGTTCGGAGTTGTATTGGGCCAAGGTGCTAAGTACTTCAGCAGTTCTTCAGGAACCTCCCGGGCTCCAGCAGGAGCAGGGTGCTGGTGAGGCTGTTAGCTGGCTCTCTACAGTGAAGGGGGCTACCCAAAAACAGACTGCACAGGGGGACTTCGGGACAAGTCCGAGGCGTCCCAAATGGGGGCTTAGGTCACAAGGGATCTGGGAGCAATTTGGCACATCCAGTTTGTAGGGACCCGGGCCAGGTGGCTCAGGCACAGAGTGGTTTGGTTTGCTGGGCTGGTGCGCAAAGATGCACCTCACAGTCAGGGACAAACAGCTGGAAGTGGAGAAATCAAGGCAGCTGGGCCACTCTCGAAGTGGGTCTTAGTGATGCTGATGTCCCTCGCTGGCTGCTTGGTCCTTTTGCAGTGAGACTCTTACTGTCGGTGTTTGGTGCAGGGTGTCTGGTATCCCAGGGGCTGGTGCTGCACGACTCCGGTTGGTCCTGGTGTCTTCACACTCGGTGGGAGACAGATCCAACCTTCCAGAGCACAAGAGCCTTCTCTTTGTCGTCTGTGGTGTGGGTCACGTCAGGGAGCAGCAAGGCCTTCGAACGGACTATGATTGTCGGTGCCTGCAGACTGCAGGGAAGTACCTCCTCTACTCCAAGGGAGACTGTCGGTGGCTTTGGAAGTGCTGGCAGGCTATCCAAGGCTGTGGTAGTTCTCCAGCTTGCAGGATGAGTCACTCTGTCATGATTCGAGAGAGAGAGAGAGAGGGCTGAGGACGACAGGGTTTCCCTCCAAAGTCCTGCTGCAGTTCTCGTCAGATAGTGACTCCTCTCTATCCTTCTTCTGTTGATCCGTCAAATCTGAGTTCTTGGGGTTAGGGGTGCCACCTAAATACTTAATTAGGGGTGTTTATTGGGAGTGATAGGTAGTAGTCAATGGTCTACCTACCTTTCGGGTGTGTACACCCTCTATATGATCACTTTCTGTGAGAAGTGGGCATAACCCTGACCCTAGAATGCTGATTCCGTCCAAAGCAACACAGAGGAATCTGAAAAGTGGGGTTCCCATCCGCTGTCGTGCCATAGGTGTGGTGCTGCCTGAATATGGGCATACCTCCTAATCTTACAAAGTTTCCCTCCTATCTTGCTGCCAAAAAGTGGGGTCAGGACAGGGGGTGGGCACCTTCACTATCTGGAGAGGCTCAGGTTGCATATCAAAGGCAGCAGGGCCTTTGAAGCTTCCCACCCTGGAATGCCCATCCTGATTGGAGGAGGTGTGAACACGTCCACCCAGCGCAGGCTTTGTTCCTGGCATCAGAGAGCAAAGGCTCCTACCTCAGGAGGTCAGAAACCTGTCTATGGTGGCTGGCTGGTCGAGACCAGTCAGTCAACCCATTAGAAGTCGATAGGTTTTCAGGGGGTACCTCTAAGGTGCTCTCTGGGTGCATCTAATAATAAATCCAGCACTGGCATCAGTGTGGGTTTATTGAGATGAGGTGTTTGGTACCAAACACCCTGAGGTACAGTGAAACCATCATGTAGCTGGGGAACTCGTAATCACATGTGTCCAGCCCAAGTGCTCGTCATGGCTCCCCTGTGCACACGTAATATCTAAGGGTGTACTTAGATATCATGAAGACACATTCACTCAGGCAGATATGCCCACACATGGGTGTAGTGCACCCTGCCTTCGGGCTGTAAGGCCTGCCGTAGGGGTGACTTACCTATACCACATGCAGAGTTTTGCTGGCATGGCACACAGAGGTGTGTGCCATGTCGACTCTTTGGATTTCTCTGCATCAAGACATGCATGCTGCAATGGCAGTTTGCAGGAACTTGGTGAAGGGTCCCTTAAGGTGGCACAACTCATGCTGCAGCCCTTAGGGGCCCTTTTTAGTTCCAAGGCCCGAGGTACCAGGGGTACTGCTTACTAGGGACTTACAAGGATCCTAAAGGGGTTCCAATTGTGGAACAATTTTACAGTTTAGGGAAAGAACAATTGTGCTGGTGACCTGGTTAACAGGAAACACAGCACACTGTCAGTCAAAGCTGCACCAGATACCAGGGAAAAAGTGCGGGGTAACCATGTAAAAAAGAGGTACTTTTCTACAGGCTAGTTACATAAGAGCTGTGTGTGTGTGTGTGTGAGTGAATAATGAGGTGCCTCTGTGACTGTCTGACTGGCTGTGTGAGTGGCTCTATTCTTTTGTAGATAGATATGTGAGCTCTAGTGTGACTGTGAGACTGGATGTATAACTGAACATATGGGTCTGTAAGTGCACATCAGTCACTGAAACTTAAAACTATATGTCCTACGTATTAAGCACATACCTCACTACCTGTGGCCTACCTACAGCCTATCTTAGGAGTGACTTATATGTTGGAGAAGACAAGTTTAAGACTTGGGAATGTGGTTTAAATGTCAAGTCAGCCTAGCAGTAAAACAGCACACAAATGCTCTACAACAGCAGGCCTGATGCATGTTGAAAGGGCTACTTATCTGCATGGGTGACTTATTAGTGTCAGTTCCTCAGTATATATCTGAATGTGTGCCTCAGTCCCTCTTTGGGTGTTGCATTGGATATTTAAGGAAGTTTGTTGGTATAGGACTGGGTCTCTAAGTGACTCTATAGGTCTCTAAATGCATATATAAGGGGCTGCATGGATTGGTTACCCGCTGTGTTACTGAGTATTGGTGTATGTAACTCTGTGTGCAACTGCCTCCATTAGTCCTAGTTACAAAAGAGCAGTGTGTGTGTGTGTGTGTGTGAGTGAATGTTGAGGTGCCTCTGTGACTGTCTGAATGGCTGTGTGAGTGGCTCTATCCTTTTGTAGATAGCTATGTTAGTTCTAGTGTGACTGTGATACTGGATGTATTATTGAACATATTGGTCTGTAAGTGTACGTCAGTCACTGAAACTTGAAAGTATATGTCTTACGTTTTAAGCACATAACTCACCCTCTATTGTTGTAGTGAGCCTCAGCAAGGCCTACCAGTGCTTAGGGGTTCTCCCTTCTCTGCACAGAGTCCTCAGACACTTAGGAAGAAGTTGGCACAGAAACTGAAATATAAAAGACAGAGTTTATTAAACCTCATGAGGTGGAGCTAACATTCACACATCACCCTTCAGTAATGCATGAAGTAGCACACTGAATGGCAGGATCCTGGTCCTTTTATACCCACACAGGGGCTCAAATGAAGGCGGTACTAACACAAATGCTGGTTTTAGGTACATATAAGGTCATACAGAGAATGCACAGTCGACAAGTGGGTGGAGCTAACAGTTTCTACTTTTAGCAGACACATCCTGACATTTATAAACTCGGAACAGCTGCAAGCTCAACTGAGCATGTGCAAAGCAAGAGGAACTAAATATAACTTGTCTCTAGGCAGATTTCAAGAGCAGTTGACAGGAAGGTAGGACAGAGCACATGGCGAGCACATGGTAGCACATGGCAGCCAAAATGGCTGACAGAAATACAAAATGGATTCCACAAAGCGGACAATTTAGCCTCTAAATACAGGCTGTCTTCAGTTAATGCTTAACTTAAATGCTGCCAAATTACAACAGACGACCCTTTCAGCATTGGCTGAAGACATTCGTTTATCTGGGGTAATCTAGATATTCATCCCGTACATCTATTAACATTATTTCGGCCACCTCTTTATTCAACATTTGTTGGGCCTTTGTTTCAGCAATGTTCCCTCTGGCAGGTATACAAGCAGAGATGCAAATGGAGCAAAGCATTGGACCACATTGGATACATACGCAGCATGTAAAGAATATTGTAATTATTACACATAGGATAGTCAGTAGCTTCCAGCCCCAAGCAGAAACAAGAGTCCAAAACCATCCAGCAAAAGTCCAAGTTCCAGTCTCTGGATGAATTTCTGCAGCAATCTTATGCAGTTTTGATATTGCGTCATATACTGAAGGTGAGTGATCTGGTATGAATACACAACAGCTGCTACCGATGATGCGACATGCACCACCTCGATCAGCCAAAATCACGTCTAGCACCATCCTATTCTGGAGTGCTACAATCCTTGCAATCTGTAGTTCCTCTGTAATGTTCCCAAGTGCCATAGCTGTCTGATTAGTAACAGCTTCCACAACACGAGTCAGTCGTCGGATTTTCCTGCTGTTTAATGCAGCACCCACAAAGAAAAATAAGCCCAAGTTGAAATCAACATATTGTTGTAGGGTAGTGTCGGTTTGGTCAACTTCATCCATACTTATTGTCCTCTTATTTCTGTTTTTGGAAATGTCATTGTACAGTTTAAAATCACGGTGATACAATGCAGGTGCCAGAAACACAGGGGGCAACAGAAAAGATACATAGCAGATTCCTGACCACCCAACAGGTAATTGATAATATCCGTTATTTCCACACACAAAATACGTATTATGCGAGGCTGTGAAAGTGCTCTTATTGGCACCTTCAATGGTCAGGATTACAGTACACTCGCTCCTCCCCACTGGAATTCTTCCAACACTACAAATACACAAATCTGCTTTAGCTTTTGTCACAGAAATCACAAAAGGTCCAATGTTCTTTATTATTCTCACATTTGTGAAAACATATGGTGTTGAAATATTGTCCGGTTGATACTCTTCCCATTCCCATTTAGTCCCTTTGGCTTGTGGATAACCTTCTTTATTTTGATAACGCACTTTATTAAGTTGAAAAATAATCCCACCTACTGAAGGCTTTCCATATGCAAACAAAAGCGCATACCAAGCTTGACAAGAACCATTGTGAGAAAATGGAAGAGAAATAAAAGGTGTTCCTCCTTTCTTTTGATGTGCAGGTATCATCCCACACACCCAACAGTTGGTAGTATTCGTAGCATTGTGAGTATGGTGCAACATCTGGATAAAAGTATTGTTCAGGTAGGATTGTCGATGCTTTTGCTCATGGTAAGGAAGAGTAAAGTAGTGGTGTTCCACGGGTACTGGCGTAGTGGCAACAAAAAGCTGTCGAACAGGAGCCACCTTCTCGATGTACCATGTAATTGCTGCCATAGCCACCATAGCAACAACAAACCCTACAGCACAAATGATTTGTTTTTTCATTTTAGCAGCAGTAATGATTGATCTTTCTGAAAACTTGTTGAAAACAGTCGTTGGAGCTCTTCTCCTGGGCAGCCGCTGATTTCTTCACCATGGGCCAAAGTGGGTGTCACTACACTAATACAGGGCTGATCCCCTCCCCTTGCCACAATGGCTCTCCGTTTCACTAACCCAGGGTGGTAGCTCAACCAGTCTTTTTCAAAACTGCAGATCCTTTCCTCGGTCTTAATTGATATCTGGATACTCCAGTGATCGTGTGGTCCGGGAAGACTTCCGCAGATTCGTCAGGTGAGATAGCTTGGCCTTTCTCCGTCTCCAGAATCTCTCGATGGTCGGTCAACACAGCCGGTTCCACCAAGGCAGGCGACACGCGTTTGCAGTGTGTGCTGTGGATCCAATTCTTTCTGTTTGTCACTCGAACTGCTGTTCTTGTCGCAAGGAGCACCTGCTCTGGTCCTCGCCACCTTGGCTCCAAGCTGTTCGATCTGTCAAAGACCTTGACCATTACATGGTCACCAGGACGGAGTTCGTGGGCCTCACCTGTAGATCTGTCAGGAAGAGCTTCTGAACCTGTTGATGAATAGAAATCAAACTGTCAGTTAACTGTGCCAAATAATCATTCATCAGAACACAAGGAACATCATGTATGGGGCGTGGCTTAGGAATTCCCCAAATGTTCATTGGTCTCCCAAACACCACCTCATAGGGGGTAAGACCTGATCGTGAATGTGGCACCGATCTTATGGACAACAATGCCAAAGGTAGGGCATCTGGCCACTTTAGAGACGTGGAAGCCAGTATTTTCGCCAACTTTGTTTTTAGAGTAGCGTTATACCTTTCCACCAATCCTGCTGATTGCGGGTGGAAAACTGTATGGAATTTCTGTTTGATCCCTAATCCTTTCAGGACATGCTCAACAACTTGCCCAATAAAATGAGGTCCATTGTCACTCCACAAAAGTTTACAAACACCGTATCTAGGAAAAACTCCTTTAGAAGCACCTTTGCTGTGGTGAGAGCAGTATTATCCTTCGTAGGGTATGCCTCTATCCATTTGCTAAAGGCACATACCACCACTAGGACATATTTCAAATTATTGCAGCGTTCGAGTTGGATGTAATCCATCTGCAAAACTTCAAAAGGTGCGGTTGGTGTAGCAAACCCTCCTGTAGGAGTTCGTGTCCCTTTTCCAGGATTATACTGCCAACAGATCAAACAGGACTGTACTACCCTTTTGGCTGTGCTAGCAATTTCAGGATGCTCCCAAACTTGTGTAAGCAATGTAGTTATTGCTAGAGCTCCAACATGTGCCAGCCCATGTGCCATTTGAACCATAGGTTGTAAATAGGCCGCAGGCAATTTCCACTTATTCATTTCTTTGTTACGCCAACAACCCTCATCATCTAATATTCCTTCTTTAGACCATTGCTCAAGCTCTTGCACAGAAGCAGATCTCTGTATATCCAATACTTCCTCTCTAGCATCATGCCAACGCTCAGCTTGTGATTTCACTACGTACATGGGTGTAGTGCTTCGCTGCATCGCAGTCTCACGGGCTACGCGGTCTGCAAAGGCATTGCCTTGTCCTATTTTGTCAGTCACTTTCTTGTGTGCGCTACATTTCATAATAGCAACTTTCTTTGGGTATGTAAGTGCAGTCAAGAGATTATGCACTAACTCTCCGTGCATTATCTGCATCCCATGGGATGTAAGAAAGCCTCTTTCCTTCCAGAGTAGGCCAAAATCATGAACCACTCCAAAAGCATAGCGGCTATCCGAGTAAATGTTCACACACAAGTCAGTGCTAAGCTCACATGCTCGTGTCAAAGCTATTAGTTCAGCTGCTTGAGCCGACTTCTGAGGTATGCGAGCTGTTTCCACTACTGTCTCAAGCGTGGTAATTGCATAAGCAGCTGAAGTCGTGCCATCTGGTAACTTCAAACAGGACCCATCAACCCACAGTTCCCCATCTACATCTGGAAGGGGCGTATCTTGCAAATCGATGCGACCCTTTATCTGTTCCTCAGTAAGGAATATACAATCGTGAGGCTCCTTTGGCTGAGACTGAGTCGCAGGATATGGCAACAAAGTGGCGGGGTTCAGTGTCGCACATCTTTTCAAGGTAATATGAGGTGCTAGCAGTGTCAATTCGTATCCTGTCAAACGAGCACTAGTTAAGTGCTGAGTCTTAGTCTGATTCAAAAGGGCATCTACTGCATGGGGTACTAGCACCAACAGTTTGTGTGACAAAACTATCCCTTCACTCTGACGTATGGACACAGCCGTCGCTGCAACTGAACGGAAACACCCAGGCAATGCACGAGCAACAGGGTCAAGAACTGCAGAAAGGTATGCACAAGGACGCTGTTTGTCCCCGTGTATCTGTACTAAAACTGACAATGCACATCCTTCTTTCTCATGTACATAGAGTGTAAAAGCCTTCGTGTAATCTGGTGTGCCTAACACTGGTGCAGAGCAAAGAGCTTGTCTCAACTGACAAAAAGCATTTTGACATTCATCTGTCCATGGAAGGGGGATCGGTGTGTTCTTAGTCAAAAGTGCTAGCAAGGGTTTAACAATGTGTGAAAAACCCAATATCCATTGCCTGCAAAACGAAGTCAGACCAATGAATGCACGGACATCTTTCTGCGTGGAAGGTACTGGGGTGTCTAAAATTGCTTGAATGCGATCTGGTGTCAGTGCACGGCCCTCCTTAGACAGAAGGTGTCCTAAATAGGTCACCTTCGGTCTACAATATTGCAATTTCTTTCGTGATACTTTATGGTGGTGTGTAGCAAGAAAAGAAAGCAAAGACAAAGTGCATTTCTCACACTGCTCAGGTGTATCGGCTGCCAACAAGATGTCATCGACATATTGTATGAGAGCCACTCCTTTAGGCAAGGTAAAGGAATCAAGCTGTCTCTTCAATGCTTGACTGTAAATACTAGGACTCTCAGTATAGCCTTGAGGAACTCTACAAAATCTGTATGATCTATTATTCAAAGTGAAACCGAACAAATATCGGCTATCAGGATGAATAGGAATCGAGAAGAAAGCGTTCTTCAGATCAATTACAGAAAATGTAGTTGCTGTTGGAGGGACCAGGGTAAGCAATGTCGTTATGTCAGAGACTACAGGGTACTGTGGTACTACAATCTTGTTGACTTCTCTCAAATCGATAATAAATCTATAAATCCTAGTGTCAGTATCTTTTTCAAAATGGGAAGAATCGGACTATTGCAAATATTGTAAGGAACTTCTTCCACAACCCCCACCTTAATTAAGTCATGTACAATACGTGTGAGTGCTTCTTCTCCTTCTCGAGAAATTTTATACTGAGGCAGTCTTGGCAATAAAGCGCCCTCCTTGACACTAATATGTACTGGTGGAATAACCATTTGCCCTACATCAGTATCCGAAGTAGCCCACAAAGTACTAGAGAGTGAGGCTAGTGCAATGTCCTCTTTAACAATACAAGATCTCTCAATCATAGGGTAGTTGTCATTCAAAATAACCCGTACTCCTTCCGGAGAACACCGTATCGTAGCCCTAAAATATTTAAGCATATCAAGACCCACAATATTGTCTGGTGTGTTTGGAGAAAGCAAAAACGGACATGGAGCAGTAAACTTATCAATATCAAATGCAAGTGGTTGTGACAATGGGCTAAGGGAAGGTGTTCCATCGAAACCTATCGATGTAATGGTTAAGCCAGACAGGGGAGCCCTTGGAACCAATTGTTTAGACAAGGCGCTACGAGTAGCTCCTGTATCAACCAGAAACTGATCAGTAGAACCCAAAACATGTGCTGTAACATAGGGACCCCTCTGATCTACTGGAACTTCAATTGATTCCTTACCCCGTCCTAGGCAATCCTATGCATAAGCAGAATCTTGAAAATCAGAGGGCGCATAGTCAGACATTTGATATTGGTTCCTTCTATCAAAAGTGTTAAACCCATTCTGCCCACGTGTATTAGCATCAAACCGAGCACGATCATTCGCGCTTCCTCTAGGCCCTTGATATCCTGAACGATTTCTCATTTGTCCCCGACCACGTAGATTCTGCTGAGCACGCAGCACTGGACAATCAGAAAGCCAATGTCCAAATTTTTGCAGTACGCACACTGATCAACAGACAAATTTGAACGGGCAGAGGAAGGAAAGGACGAACCATAGGATCCACGTCCACCTCTATCATTATCTCTAGAAGGCGGACCATAAGCTTGAGCCAACATAACCTTTGTTTTCAACTCTTTAGACTTTTTGTCCTCATTACCTTTGGCTTCTAATTCTTGCCGCTCATAATACTGGGCCATAGTTAAAAGAGAAACCGGAGAAGATGTAGTCCATGAACTCTCACTGGCCTTTAAGCGACTAGCTATTCCTGGCAAAAGGTTTGCGACATATTTATCAACAAACAGATGCCTACCCGTGTCATCTGTCAATGACTGGCCACTAAAATCGTGAAATGCTTCTTCAAAGCGTGTGAAGAAGTCAGAAACTGATTCATCTACCTTTTGCTTGCAAGACGCTAGCACTGTCCAATCTATCTTTTTAGGGGAATGATCGTCTTTAACTTAACTAATATAGCTGCCGGAAGATTTAAAATTAACTGACACGGTTTCTGTGCAGGTTCTCTATCTTCATCTAACCGCTCTAAATCTTTCCACAATGCTCCAAATGTCGCATTATCATCTATTTTACGCACAGTTCTCCACATATCAGGCGGTAATATTAATCCAAAGAACAAATCAATATCAGACAGAGTCATAGTACAAGAGCTGATTGCACCCTCAACTTCCTCATAAAAGGCTGCTGGATTCTTTCGCGGGTCAGGCAATGCATTTTTAAGGGCCATAACATCTGCTCTATTCCAAGGAGTGTAAACCCAATTATAAATAAAGTACCCTTTCGCATTAAGAGAAGTCTTATCATCCTCTGTACCCGTTCCTTTAGGAGGAACATATAAAGGCGCGGCTTCCCGCATGGGTTTCACATGAATTACAGCATTCTTATCTGTTTCAGGAGTAGAAGTTTGTGCCATGCTGATCTGAGATGCTAGTGCAGCTGTTTCTGCTGCCTTTTTCTCCTCTCGCAAACGGGCTGCTTCAACACGCAGTTTAACCAAGCGTCTGATCGTGTCAGCCACCTGGGAGAAGACAAAAGACCGTCACGTAATTGTTTACAATCAGCTGCTACATCATTGGGCTCCACTTCTACCGAATACTTCCTAAATTGTTCAATAACCTCTGCAGCAAATGTATCGGTAAAATATATTTGCTCCCTTTCCTGCCATCCTTTTATACTATCTAAAAGTTCAGAGGCAGTGGTAGTACTACGAACGGCTTTACGCGCAGTAGATCTAATGTCAGATGCACGCTCAGCAGATAACATGGAACGAGTTTCTCGAGCTTTGTCCTGGTCTGAAAAGAGTCCTCATCTGACTCATGAGGAGCAGAAGAAAAATATACGGAGGTGGAGAACGATCTAATAACAGGAAATCATCTTGCGGTTTATTAAGGATAGGATAAAGGGGCTGCCTAACAGCATATTGGCCAGTTACCTGTAAATGGCGTTCCCTATCTTCCCTCTCTTTAATTTCTCTCATCTCCTTGTTTTTTAACTCTAATGCTTTCGCATAAATGGTCTTTCGCTGTTCTTTATCAATCAAGGCTTGTTCACGCTTCATTCGCTCACGCACTTCTTTCTCCCACATTCGCACACAATCAAACATATCTTGCCTAGTCTTTCGTTTAAACATACATTGTTCCACATACTGAATTTTTCGCAAATCAAATGACCCATACATAGGCCAACGCAACTCAGGATTTTTACTAGTATATTTGTTCCATAACGTGCAGTACATTATAGAAGAAATACCATACTTAATATACATATCCCTATTAGGCGTCCTCCGGGGGCTGGTTGTGCTTCGTCAAGTCTCAAATTGGTACCACTACAAAAGCAACACATCCTACGAAGTGTGCTGAAAACAGGCATGCCAAAAAATAGTGCAAAATATGCAGTATTATAATCAAAGTAGCGCTTAAGGTACTTTTCGTACGTTGCGCTGTTCAAACAATTTTAAATAGAGAAAATTCTCCTCATTACCTGCCTATATGTATTGCAATACATATATAATTACAAAACAGATTCCAAAATTGGCCAATTATACAAACAAAGCCACAGTAAGTGTTACTAAAACTACCTTACCAATCAAAGGCATCAAACCAACAGCAAGTGCCGCAAAACGGCTCTTACCAATCAAATGGTGTCCAGGTTCCAACTGCCAAGTTCTCAAATCGACCAAATGGTCACTGCACGGCGAATCAACAGAAGAGATCTCAGTCAAGGACCGGCGCCGCCGGGATGGTCAGATCAGAAAGAAAGGAAAACGCCGTGGGTGCCAAGACTCTGGTGTCTCCTCAGGCAGCGATCGCGTCCAAAAGCGAGATTCCAATCCTTCGTCGCGACCAGTCCTTCGGGCATCCGAGTCGTTGATGAGTCCCACGTTGGAAGCGCCAATTTGTTGTAGTGAGCCTCAGCAAGGCCTACCAGTGCTTAGGGGTTCTCCCTTCTCTGCACAGAGTCCTCAGACACTTAGGAAGAAGTTGGCACAGAAACTGAAATATAAAAGACAGAGTTTATTAAACCTCATGAGGTGGAGCTAACATTCACACATCACCCTTCAGTAATGCATGAAGTAGCACACTGAATGGCAGGATCCTGGTCCTTTTATACCCACACAGGGGCTCAAATGAAGGCGGTACTAACACAAATGCTGGTTTTAGGTACATATAAGGTCATACAGAGAATGCACAGTCGACAAGTGGGTGGAGCTAACAGTTTCTACTTTTAGCAGACACATCCTGACATTTATAAACTCGGAACAGCTGCAAGCTCAACTGAGCATGTGCAAAGCAAGAGGAACTAAATATAACTTGTCTCTAGGCAGATTTCAAGAGCAGTTGACAGGAAGGTAGGACAGAGCACATGGCGAGCACATGGTAGCACATGGCAGCCAAAATGGCTGACAGAAATACAAAATGGATTCCACAAAGCGGACAATTTAGCCTCTAAATACAGGCTGTCTTCAGTTAATGCTTAACTTAAATGCTGCCAAATTACAACACTATGACCTACGTACAGCCTACCGTAGGGGTGACTTATATCTAGTAGAAGAGGAGTTTAAGGGTTAGCAACATGTTTTGAATGTCAAGTCTGCCTTGCAGGAAAACTGCATACACAGGCTCTACAGTACGAGGCAAGAGACATGTTTAACGGCCTACTTATCTGCATAGGTGACTTGTTAGTATCAGTTCTTCAGTACATATCTAAATGAGTGTCCTACTGCCTATGTGCATGTGTGTCATTGGATATGTACGTTAGTGTGCTGGTATATGTCTGGCTGTCTTAATTACTCTATGGGTCTCTAAATGTGTATGTAAGGTGCTTCATGTATTGTTTACTGCCTGTGTTAGTGAATTTTGGAGTATTTAATGGTGTGTGCAACTCCCTGTATTACTACTAGATACAAAAGAGCTGTATGTGTGTGTGAGTGAATGTTTAAGTGCCTCTTTCACTGTCTGACTGGGTGCAATGGTGGTCCTATCCTTTTATACATAGGTTTGTGAGTTTCACAATGGGTGGGAGACTGGATGTATACCTGGACATGTGGGTGTGTAAGTATGCATGTAACTCAATGAAACTTCAATGAACATATCTTATCTTTTAAGCACATAATTCCCTTCCCCATGGACTACCTACAGCCTACCAAAGGGATGACATATCTAGTAGAAGAGGAGTTTATGGCTTAGCAGCGTGTTTTGAATGTCACGTCGGCCTAGCAGGAAAACTGCTTACACAGGCTCTACAGTAGCAGGCCCAAGGCATGTTTAAAGGACTACTAGTGTGGATGGGGGACTTCTTACAGTTAGTTATTTAGTACATATCAGACTGTGAAATGGGCGACTACTTCCATGAGCAGTTCACTTGATATATAATCAATTATTTCAGTCCATTTTTAGGTATGTTACAAGATATCTAACTAATACTCGGAGGGCATAATTTACAATAAATGGCCATTGCTGCCGCAGTGCAGCGATGTGTCAAAATCAGTTACGACGCAGCAAAAAATGACGCATCTGCAGCAAAAGTGCGGTAAGGCAGATTTGCATCAGGTAATGCGACCCAAACAACTGCGCGAAAAAGAGGAAACGTCAAAAATGGATCAAAAAAAGACTCAAATTACAAAAATATTTCAAATTAAATATACTGAGGCTAGCTATGGAGCAGGGAGAAGATACTAGCAGCCAGGACAACAACTCCAACAAACCCAGTGCCAGCCAGATTGTTCAGGCTGTCTTGCTGGGAGAGAGGAAGAGGAAATCAAACTTCAGTGAGGAGGAAAATTAGATACTGATAACAGAGATGACAGACCATCATCACCAGCTGTTTGTTAACTCAAAATTGCCATTAGCAAGAAAAGAAGACATTTGGAATGACATACTGACCAAGGTCAACTGTGTGGGCCGAGCGAAGAGGACAGTAGCTGACTTGAAGAAACACTGGCATGACATTAAGCGCAGGACAAAGGTAAAAATGCTGAACAACCTGAAGGCAGCAATGCAGACTGGAGGTGAAGCCCTAGTGCCTCAGGAGGAGCTGGATGACCTGGAGGAGCGGGTGACAGCTGTCATTCCAGAGGAGTTGATGGCAGGACTTCCAGGACAGGACAGTGCAGCCCATGAGGAACAGCAAGACCTACGGGGTAAGTCACAAAAAAGGCTAATGTGCGTGAAAAGCACATGTTGGGAAGTCCAGCTAGCAAAGTCGAAGTGCTCAACTGTGCTGTGTGCAGGGCAAAGGGCATGTATGTGGAATCATGTACTGGAAAGCATAATGGGCCATATCATGATGCACACCAAGGGCCTTATAAACAAGGAGGCTTATTTACAAGCCCATTGCACCACCAGTGTGTCACTTTTGAAATGGGAAAAAGTGATGCACCGGCGGGCAATGGGCTTGCAAATAAGCCCCAAGATTTTGCCGTAGGGAAGCGCAGCAGGTCTTCCTGCTGTGCTGCCTTATGGCGAAAGAAAAGGGCAGGAATGCGCCTTACCTATCAGATATGGCGCATTCCTGTCCTTTTCCCCTGCACTGTTGCTCAATGGGCTGCAATGCGCCAGCGCAGACACCCTTGCATCATTTTACAAGGGTGCCTGTGCTGTGGGGATGATTGTGTTTGCGCAGGAAGGGGCACCTTACTGCACGAAAACAATCACTGAAGGCATTTCCCTCTAACTATGTGTGCTGCAAAATTCAGCACACATAGAAAGAGCAAAAAAATAGGAGAAGTTAGGATAGTACTCCTTGTTGCGCATCCCTAACGCCACCCCTGGGGTGGCAACAGAATATGAAGAATTTCCTGGTTTCCAATTCCTTGGAAATTAGAGCATGCTTCTGATGCCATGGGTGTTGCTTGTGAACACTTACAGCAATAAAGATGGAACGGCCCGTTCAGGCAGTGTTCTGCGTGAAAGGGCCACTTATTAACAAGGCTATGCAAAGCCACATAAAGTGGCTCTGCGTTCCCTTGTAAATATGCTGCCACACATTGCACCACTGGAGCATCCAATAAGTAATGCTCTGGTGGCGCAAAAGTGCCACTAGGGTCTCGTTATTAAGGCGCTGAGCATGTAGCAGGAGGGAGTCTGGAGGCATACTTATTCATCATGCTACATATGTCAAAGTCAGAGGATGTGAAACAGGTATCAGTCTATTGTAGGAATACATTGTATGGCACCACAATGCCACCGAGTAGGGGATGGTGTGAGACAGAGGTGAGTTTTGCCCAGTCGTGTGTTAAACTGGGCCAGATACCTGTCACCAATGCCAGCACTACTACCATGTGGGGTTCCGTTTGAGCCTCAGGTCACTAATACAGGTTGACATGTCAGCCAATTGGATATGGGTACATATACTATGGTTATTTTCAAGCCCTTTGCACCACTGGCACCTCACTTTTAAAATGTGAAAAGGGGATGGGCCGGCAGTGCAAGGGGCTTGTAAAGTAGCCCCACTTTCGGTGTAGCAGGCACATAAGCATCAATGTAGGATCAGGGTGACATCTGTGTGTGTCAGAAAGTTATGTCCCTGGTCCAAAACATGAAGTGGCAGAGGAGACATGTAGATGACAAAGTGAGGGGGCCTCAGTCAAATATGTCTGATAGTCAGAAGAACTACTACTGACCCAATGATTAAATATTGTGAGCGACTGTGGCAGCAATGTTAAATGGATTCACTGGGAACATCCCCTCTGAGTTGCTGCACTGGGCACACTGTCCACAAATATGGAGTTGTGTGTGAGACCGTGCCTGTATACATCCATTCTGTGTTACTAGTTGTGTGGGTCTGTAGAGGACATGTATGAAGTACAGTCCCCCTGGCGACTCCAATCCGCAATGGGCATGCAAGACAACTCAACAAGCTACAGTGCTGTGCTTTTCTGTGACAAAAGCTGACTGCATGTACTGAACATTTGCCCAATTAACATCACTTACACATGAGCTAAGTGCAGAGTAATGGTCACAGGGAATGGAGGCTCCATTGGGAATATCATTACAATGTGCATACTAATGGTGTCAAGAATGCCCAACAAAGTGTGTGCATAGGCACAAGGCCAGTGCAAGACAGGATTTATACTTATGAAGCTGTTGCTGCTGTGCACTGGCCTACACATGTCTTCAAGACGTGATAAAGCCACCTTCTGTGGTATATCATGGCTGCATAGATATGGAGAGAGCTAAAGCATTGTAAGTAGCTGAGTGTCACACACTACGATGGGTAGCTGTGACATGGGGCTCATGGAAGGTGTATCCAGGCAACTGACATGGCATGTGAGGTATTTCCCAAAAATCATCAAAATCTTAACACCTGGAAAAGGGACAATGAAATAACTGACAACAGGGAAGGCGTAGCAGAGGAACTACAAGGGACGATTACATATATATTCCACTAATGTGTCTCTTGCCATGTATGCAGCATTTAACTACACAAACAGGCAGGGAAAATAGCCTCCATTTCCATTTTATGGTCTGGATGGTTCCCCTACCTGCACAAACTTGACCACACCAACAACTCAGACAATTTTGCGCCATGGTGCAAGGGTACCTGCATTGGTGTATGCAACCAACCTGAACACCTGCCCTGTGGAAGAGGACAGGAATGTACATGAAGTGAAAGATATGGGGCAATTAGGACCTGTTCTGTTAGTTGTAGGTCTGCACAGCAGGCTGCTGGTAATGCTTACCAATGCCATGAACTTCTAAATGAGGCCATGAGTTACCAGCTTTTGACTCTTGTGAGCAACTCTAGAGGAAGAAGCACCTACTCCTGACCAGCTGCCTGACCTGGAAGTGGATCGTGCGGAGGATGACAGACTGCTGATACTCGATCAAGACACCCTCCAGGAAATCCTTGAATCCTTCCTAACATCCTCTCCGGTCATGAGAAGGGCCAACAGCATTGTGGGGTCTCCACATGATCTGCCTCTCACACACCAAAACCCACCTGCCAGCTCACCCCCAGCACAGAACTCTGATGACCCTCAAACAGTGTTCCAACATCGTGTGGAAAGAGAGCAGTGTGAGCTGGTAGATCTGGCCAGGGCAGGGATGGAGACCTTGGCTGCCACCCTAGAGGGAGTCCGTAGGTGCCTCAGCCCGAATAGGGACTCCTCAGAGGCTATAAGAGGCACCTGTTCTCTGCTCTGTGGTCTGGACCGGTCCCTGGCTGAAATAGCTGGTGTCCTGAGGCAAATGCATGAGCAAATGCCCTGCCAAAGTGGCACCAGCAAGGTTTCCAACAGGTGGGGGGCAATCCAGAACATCCTGGAGTCCATGGAGCAGAAGCAGCACTCCTAAATTGCGGCCATGGGTGGCTACCACCGCGATGTAGCTGCTGTGCTGGCAAACCAGCAGGTCCTTCACAGTGCTTTGCTGCCTTACTTGTTGGCATAGGGAAATGCTGCTGGGAATTAGGGGTCCACATCTACAATCCATGATGTGTCTGTGTCTCCATCAGCTCCAGGAACTTCAACAACACCCTTACGTGAGGCTACACATAAATCACATGATAAAGATGAGGACTTCAGTACATTGCAAAGGAAAACATCCCGGTAGCATACCTCTGTGCCACATGGACATTTTTTGCCTATGCCCTGTGCTTATACCCATGCAAGTTTACCTCTCAACAGGTACTGTCCTCCATTAGCTTGCACACCTGTTGGCATCAATCCCTGTGTGGACTCTGTATGTGGACTTTCCTTCCTAATAGCATTTGAATCTCCTTCCTCACTAGAACATTCCTCTCCTCAGCATGTTCCATGAGATGTATCACCCTTGGACAGGGTATGGACATCTGATGACTCACAAAGTATGTTGGAGCTGTTGTTCCAAACACTGCCAGTTGCAGTTTGCTCCTTGGAAGATGTGTAAATAAAGATAGTCACCTGTACCACTGTGTGGGATGTCTGATTATGTGTCCTGCAAGGGCTTGTGTGTGTATGCATCAACACCATGTACATCTCCTATCATCTAAAGAGAAGACCTGACCATGGTCAAATCACAACATAGCCACAGTGAGAGAAAGCTGTCATATCTGAACCCTTGCTGCTTGCAAAGTAGTAAGGGCCACATTTACAATAATTTGCTGCACAGGACCCCAGGCATGCCTTCCTGCTGCGGTGCCGTGCATCAAGATAAAAGGGCAGGAATGCGCCATATCTATGAGTTATGGCGCATTCCTGACCTGCTCCCCTGCGCTGGCGCACAAATGGCAGCCATGTGCCAGTGCAGACAACCTTGCGTCATTTTGCAAGGATACCTGCATTGAGGGGATGATTGTTTATGTGCAGGAAGGAACATCTTCCTGCACAAAAACATTAATTAAAGGCATTTTCCTTTTTCTATGCGTGCTGGAGAATGCACTACACAGAAAGAGGAAATAATGAAGAGAAATAAAGATATTTCTGCTTGTTGCGTCTCCTTACGTCTCCTCTGGGGAGGCATTGGATTCTGACGCATTCCCAGGTTTACAAATCTGGGAATGAGTCACGTTCCATGGATGTTGTGTGGGAACACCCATGAAATGCCCCTTTCACACAGAGTTATGCATGAAAGGGAAACATATTTACAAAACCATGAAAAGTCACTGTTAGACTTGGCATCTTTTGGCGTGTTTCCCCTGAGTTTTTGCTTTCTGACCTCCCGGTTTTGACTCTGTTTTGTGCTGGTTTAGTGTTTCTGCGCACTTTACGCACTGCTGATCAGTGGTAAAGTGCAAGTGCTCCTGTAAGAAATGTGTTATGGATTGGAATTTCCATGTTTGGCTATTTGATTTATGTGTCAGTCCCTAGTAACGTGCACTGAGTGTGCCAGGGCCTGTAAATCAAATGCTGCTGGTGGGCTTGCAGCACTGGTTGTGCCACCCACCAAAGCAGCCTGCAAATGTGTCTCAGGCCTGCCACCGCAGAGCCTGTGTGCAGTCTGTGACTGCCATATCGACTTGGCAAGTGCACCCACTTGCCAGTCCCTAAACCTTCCCTTTTGTACATATTAGTCACCCCTATGGTAGGCCCAAGGTACCCCTGTGGGCAGGGTGCATTGTAGGTAAAGGTAGGGCATGCCCTGGTGTGCGTGGCATGCCCTGGTAGTGAATTACAGCCTATTTCGTTTTTCACTATTGAAAGGCTACCTGTCCCCATAGGCCAGAATGGGCAGTTTTGATTATTACATCTTATAATCCTAACTGACTCCGGGAACATGGTAGACATTTGAGTTTAGTATGCCTGAACTCAGAATGATAAAATACATCTTTTAGTGAAGTTGGTTTTAACATTCTGTGTTTGAAAATACCACTTTTAGAAAGTAGGTATTTTCTTGTCTAACTATCCAGGCCTGCCTCTGCTAGGTTGTGTATTCCTTGTCTGGAGTTTGAGTGACAGGGCTGGGGGATTCCAGGAGACAGAATGAGTCCGCCCAGTGGTGAATAGAGAGATCTGCATCTAGATGGGAGGGAGGAGTTGCACCTGGGACCTGAATAGGACTGTGCCGGCCCCCCACAGTGCTGGCTCCACCCCCTGTGGTGCGTCTGATGTCTCTGCCCTGCACTGTGAAAGAAGAGAAGGAATCATGTCAACAAAGTGCTCCAGGGCTGTGCTTTCCCTCCACAATGCTGGCTTCACCTCCTGTGGGGCGTCTGATGTTTCTGCCCTGCACTGTGAAAGGAAAGAAGGAGTCTTGTCAACAGAGTGCTCCAGAACTGGTTTGGACTAGGCAAAGGCTTCTCTGCCTCCAGAGAACAAAGGAATTTGGGATATAAATATTGGGGCCCTGACCCCATGAATTTAGATCTCGCTGGAATCAAGGAACCTGCCAAGAAGAAGAGCTGGAGAGCTGCTAGGAGGAGTACTGCCCCTTTGCTGAGTTATTGCCTTGTTGGGTTGGCCTGCAGTTGCTGCTTCTGTCTTGGGCAGTGAAAGGACTGGACTGAACTTTCTACTCTTTGTGCTGAGAATCTCCAAGGGCCTGAAACCGAGCTGGCCTCCTGTTAAGAAGTCTCAGGGACTGCAAAGACTTCACAACCCTCTGGGTACCGCTTCTGGAACCGCTGTTTCAGTTGCCACAGAGGAAGGGAACCGCAACCGACTCCGTCAACCGACTCCATCACTGGCCCGGTGTCCTGTTTGCACCGCAGACCGCATCGCCCCGCTTCGCACCGCAACCCTGGTCTCACCGACGACGACGTCTGACGCCATCGCCATCGAGCCGCTGCTTGCATCGTGACCTGTGGGCACCGCAGTTCGCATCGCATCGCTTCACTGTACCGGCCGGACCAGACCGACGCTGTCGCTGCATCTGGCTCAACCATTGTGACCGCATCGCAGTTGGGGCACCGCCCGCAAGCTTCGCGACGCACCGCTCCGACTCGCACCACTGTCCGACGCCAGCTCCCGCACTCCGGCTTGGTCGCCTGCATCGCAAGCTGCCAGCACCGCATCGAGCACCGTCTCACCCTGCATCGCCCGCCTTGGTCTCACCGACTCCGTCTGCACAACTGTCATCGAGCCGCTGCCTGCACCGCATCGAGAGGACACCGCACCTTGCATCGCTCCGTTTTGCACCGGAACCGCGACGAACGCCGACCGGCTCGTACACTCCGTACCAGCCACAACGAGAAAGGTACTGTGACCAAGTCTGTGCACGACTCTGCCGGCCCATATCGACGCGGTCGGCTGGAACTGTTGGACTTTGTTTGTTTTCAGCATCGCAGTAGACTCGGACGGAGCTACCGACTCGCACGAACTTTGTTTTTCACGATTTTTGCAAAGAAGAAGTTATCTTGCAACGTATTCATTTTTAAAGTATTTGTATTGTGGATTTCTATCGTATTTGGTCTTGTCTTGAGTATATAAAAATATTGTTTTTTTTTCTAAATTGGTGTGGTGTCTTTTTGTAGTGCTTACACTATATTACTGTTGGTTATGTGCAAATGCTTTACACACTGCCTCTAGAATAAGCCTGACTGCTCGTGCCAAGCTACCAAGGGGGTGAGCAGGGGTTATTTTAGGAGTGTAACTCCCTTATCCTGACTAGGAAGAAGGGTCCCTACTTGGACAGAGGTGCAAGCCCTGGCCAACCAGAGACTCCCATTTCTAACATTGGTTGTCAGCGGTGAGGATAGGACTTGTGTTTGCACTTGACTTTCAGTGATTGGTGTGCACTACAACCATATCGCAGACCATTACGTACCACATACTGTCTCTTTTTCTTTTGGCCTATTTTTGATCTTGCCAGTTTTCAACTCACTACTTTCATCATGCCTGAATCAACTGCATCATCCGTTGCATCTCTGGAAGTTATCTTTGAGGAGGATAGGTTGGAATCCTACGCCGTAAAGGAGCTACGAGCGATTTGTAAAAACCTGAAAGTCCAAATTAAAGGCCTCACAAGGAAGGAGGAGCTACAGAAGGCGCTGAGGGCCTGGGTAGCAGCCAGGCATGCCAGTGGGCAGCCTGGTAATCTCAGTGAGGAGGTGGAGGAGCCTATTTCCAGGGTGGATGTGCTTTTGGGTGGGGGAACCCGCCAGGTCAGGCAGCAGCAGTCTGTCCCCAGAGGAGCTGGAGGACAGGCGGGAGGCAAGGCAGTTTGAGCTGCAGAAGCTCAGGCTGGAGAGTGAGCGGGAGGAGAAGAGGGAGGAGAGGAGATTGGCCATGGAGGAGAAGAAGATGCTCTTAGAGCATGAGAGAGAACTGAAGGAGCTAGAACTTAGGAGTAAGTCAGGCTCAGATGGTGGCAGCAATTCGTCCAGAAAGGCAGACAGGATTGTGCACATTCCCAAGAATGTAGGCAAGGAGTTCAAGAAGGGGGATGACATACAAAGGTGGTTTCAGGGTTATGAGGCAGCCATACACATGAATGGGGTCCCTGAGGAAAATTCGGGAGCAGGATTGTGGCCACTTTTCCCTGAAGAAGCAAGGGATGCTCTGATAGCTTTGGGTAAGGGGTATCACCTCACCTATGCTGACATGAAGGATGCCCTTCTCACTAAGTATGGTCTTACTCCTGAAAAGTACAGGGATCAGTTCAGGTCCAGTAAGAAGTCTGATGCCAACACTTGGTTGGAATGTGTGGATGTGTTCTGCAGGTCTCTGGATGGCTGGGTAAAGGGCAGTAATGTGACAGATTTTCAGGGGCTCTACAACTTGATTGCATGGGAGCACTTGTCTAGTCTATGTTTTGCAGATCTGCGCCAGCACCTAGTGGATAGTAAGCTAACTGACCCCAGGAAGCTTGCTATGGAGGCGGACCGCTGGGTGAGTACCAGGGTCCACAAGAAAGCGTTTGGGGGAGACTCAGCCAAAGGTGGGCAGGGTCCCCAGCAGAAAAGTGGGGGGGACAAGGGTAAAGCACAGGAGTTCTCTAAAGGGCCCCAAACTAGTACCCAGAGTAAAGGTTCCCAGCCCCCAGGTAAGAAAGAAGTGGTCTCTTCAGGGAAGCCTGCTGAGACCGGCCCCCGCAAGTGTTATGCATGTGACCAGGTAGGCCACATGAGGGGGACCCCAAGTGCCCGAAGGGGCCACAGCCACCCACCGGTGGACAGTCCAAGGTGTTGGCTAGTGTAGCGCTTGGGAGGAGGGGTGCCCACTGGAGGGTGGGGATCCCGCAGAAATGACCCTTGTCTCACTAGGGGACAGTGAGATGGTCCCAGGAAACCAGGTGCCCCCTAACACAAAGAAATACAGCACCTGGGTGACCATTAATGGGAATAGGGTAGAGGCTCTCAGAGACACTGGAGCCAGTGTGACCTCAGTCCGGTGTCACCTGGTGTCTGAGAAGCAAGTAGTCCCAGGAGCATTCCACCAAGTAGTTGCTGTAGACAACTCAGAGCGCCAATGTATGGTGGCGCAGGTTCCCTTTGAATGGGGGGTCTCAGGTCCCTTGAGGGTGGTTGTGAGCCCTACCATGCCTGTGGATTGTCTGCTAGGAAACGACCTGGAGCAGTCCTTGTGGAAGGATGTTGAGCTCAGGTCTCACTTGGAGATGCTTGGGTTGCCAGAGTGGGCATGCGTGTCCACTCGGTCAATGGCAGCCAGGAAGGGTAGTCAAGAGGACTTGGAGCCTGAAACAGTGGCCCAAGTCCCTGCCCAGAGAAAGGGCCGGGGCGCGGGAAACCGGCCCCTGATGTTCCCACGGACCGGGAGGAGGTGGACTTTGAGGGGACGCCCGGTGCCTACAGGGGAGCAGGTAGCCGAACTGGGAGACATCTCTGAGCTGACCCATTGGCAGCAAGAAGAGGGTCCCACCAGGGAGGAGTTCTGCAGGGAGCAGAAAGAGTGCCCTTCTCTAGAGGGTTTGCGGTGGCAGGCTGCAGACCAGGCAGCTGGTAACCAGTCTGGATCTCACCTGATCTATTGGGAGAATGATCTCCTGTACAGCGAGCCTAAGGTCGCTGAGCCTGGGTCAGCCCGTGTGCTGGTGGTACCCCAGCGCTTCAGGACCTTCCTACTGGGTCTGGCTCATGACGTGCCTTTAGCAGGACATTTGGGGTGGGACAAGACCTTTGACAGGCTTGTCACCCACTTCTTTTGGCCCCAAATGAGAAGGCAGTCAGATGGACATTGTAGGTCTTGCCAAACTTGCCAGGCAAGCTGTAAGAGTGGGAGGAGGGTCAAAGCTCCTCTCCAACCCTTTCCAGTTGTTGGAACACCCTTTGAAAGGGTAGGGATGGATATTGTAGGGCCACTGGATCCCAAGACAGCCATGGGCAACAGGTACATCCTGGTCTTGGTGGACCATGCCACCCGGTACCCTGAAGCAATCCCTCTCAGGACAACGACGTCGCCAGTGGTGGGCCGGGCATTAATGGGGATCTTTTCCCATGTGGGATTCCCCAGAGAGGTGGTTTCTGACAGAGGGACCAATTTCATATCCAAGTATATGACATCCCTGTGGAAGGAATGTGGTGTAACCTACAAGTTCACCACCCCTTACCACCCCCAAGGTAATGGTCTGGTGGAGAGATTCAACCAGACCTTAAAAGGCATGATAAAGGGGTTGACAGAACCCATGAGGCGTAAGTGGGACGTCCTCTTACCATGCCTGCTGTTTGCATACAGGGAGGTGCCACAGAAATCTCTAGGGTTCAGCCCCTTTGAGCTTCTCTATGGCCACCCTGTGCGAGGACCTCTCAGTTTGGTGAAGGAAGGCTGGGAGGCAGTTCCCAGGAAATCTCCGCAGGATGTGTTTAGTTACATGCTGGCCTTCAGAAACCAGACTGCACGCTTCAGGAAACTCGCTCAGGCGAACCTAGAAGCAAGCCAGGAAGAAATGAAGAAATGGTATGACCAGAATGCCACTCTGGTCAAATTTCAACCTGGGCAGAAAGTGTGGGTGATGGCCCCAGTGGAACCTTGTGCCTTGCAGGACAAGTGGACTGGGCCATTTGAGGTGGTGGAGCGCAAAAGTGACGTCACCTACCTGGTGAATTTGCAGTCTCCAAGGAACCCTTTGAGGGTCCTCCACGTGAACCGCCTCAAGCCTCACTTTGAGAGGTCTGAAGTAAGCATGCTCTTGGCGACAGATGATGGGGTGGAAGAGGAGAGTGAACCTCTCCCTGACCTCCTGTCCACCAAGGAGCACGACGGGTCAGTGGAAGGTGTGATCCTCTCCCCTGCACTGACCCCTGAGCAGCAGAGCGACTGTCACCAGTTGTTGGGACAGTTTGCCCCACTGTTCTCTCTGACCCCAGGTGTTACTCACTGGTGTACCCATGATGTGGACACCGGTGACAGCCCTCCTGTGAAGCACAAGATTTACAGGTTGACTGACCGGGTCAGGGCCAGCATCAAGGAGGAGGTCTCCAAGATGTTGGCGTTAGGGGTGATCGAGCACTCCAACAGTCCTTGGTCCAGCCCAGTGGTTTTGGTCCCAAAGGCTGCTGCACCCGGTGCCACTCCAGAACTCCGGTTTTGTGTGGACTACCGTGGGCTCAATGCCGTCACCAAGACTGACGCACACCCCATCCCCAGAGCTGATGAGCTCATTGATCGGTTGGGAGCTGCCAAGTTCCTCAGCACGTTTGATTTGACGTCTGGGTACTGGCAGATTCCCTTAACTGATGGGGCCAAGGAGAGGTCAGCATTCCCAACCCCAGAAGGACATTACCAGTTCCGTGTGATGCCCTTTGGGTTGAAAAATGCCCCAGCCACTTTCCAGAGGTTGGTAAACCAGGTGTTGGTTGGACTGGAGGATTTCAGTGCCGCCTACCTGGATGACATTGCTGTGTTCAGTTCCAGCTGGGAAGAACACAGGCAGCACCTTGGAGAAGTGTTGAGGGCTCTGCAGAAGGCAGGCCTCACGATCAAGGCCAGTAAGTGCCAGATCGGGCAGGGTTCTGTGGTGTACTTGGGACACCAGGTAGGAAGCGGCCAGGTGGCGCCCCTACAACCCAAGATTGACACCATTCTGGCTTGGGAGCCCCCAAGACCCAGACAGAGGTGAGAGCCTTTTAGGTCTCACTGGCTATTACAGGAGATTTGTTAAGGGCTATGGCACCATTGTGACCCCCTTAACGGAGCTGACTTCCAAGAAGCAGCCCAGGAAGGTGATCTGGACTGAGTCCTGCCAGAAGGCCTTTGTTGCCCTGAAGGCTGCCATGTGCACGGCGCCCGTGCTCAAGGCACCCGACTTCTCCAAGGAATTCATCGTGCAGACTGACGCTTCAGAGCATGGTGTGGGAGCGGTGCTCTCACAACTGAACGAAGAGGGCCTAGACCAGCCTGTAGTCTTCCTTAGCAGGAGACTACTCCCCAGGGAACAGAGGTGGAGTGCCATAGAAAGGGAAGCTTTCGCTGTGGTCTGGGCACTGAAGAAGTTGAGACCATACCTGTTTGGGACTCACTTCCGGGTTCAGACAGACCACAGGCCCCTCAGATGGTTGATGCAAATGAGGGGTGAGAATCCAAAACTGTTGAGGTGGTCCATCTCCCTACAGGGAATGGACTTTACGGTGGAACACCGCCCTGGTACAGAACACGCCAACGCAGATGGTCTGTCCAGGTTCTTCCGCCTTAGTGAAGAGAACTCCCATGGGGTTGGGTAGTTCTCCCTACTTTCAGCTGGAGGGGACATGTGTTAGACTTGGCATCTTTTGGCGTGTTTCCCTGAGTTTTTGCTTTCTGACCTCCCGGTTTTGACTCTGTTTTGTGCTGGTTTAGTGTTTCTGTGCACTTTACGCACTGCTGATCAGTGGTAAAGTGCAAGTGCTCCTGTAAGAAATGTGTTATGGATTGGAATTTCCATGTTTGGCTATTTGATTTATGTGTCAGTCCCTAGTAACGTGCACTGAGTGTGCCAGGGCCTGTAAATCAAATGCTGCTGGTGGGCTTGCAGCACTGGTTGTGCCACCCACCAAAGCAGCCTGCAAAATGTGTCTCAGGCCTGCCACCGCAGAGCCTGTGTGCAGTCTGTGACTGCCATGTCGACTTGGCAAGTGCACCCACTTGCCAGTCCCTAAACCTTCCCTTTTGTACATATTAGTCACCCCTATGGTAGGCCCAAGGTACCCCTGTGGGCAGGGTGCATTGTAGGTAAAGGTAGGGCATGCCCTGGTGTGCGTGGCATGCCCTGGTAGTGAATTACAGCCTATTTCGTTTTTCACTATTGAAAGGCTACCTGTCCCCCATAGGCCAGAATGGGCAGTTTTGATTATTACATCTTATAATCCTAACTGACTCCGGGAACATGGTAGACATTTGAGTTTAGTATGCCTGAACTCAGAATGATAAAATACATCTTTTAGTGAAGTTGGTTTTAACATTCTGTGTTTGAAAATACCACTTTTAGAAAGTAGGTATTTTCTTGTCTAACTATCCAGGCCTGCCTCTGCTAGGTTGTGTATTCCTTGTCTGGAGTTTGAGTGACAGGGCTGGGGGATTCCAGGAGACAGAATGAGTCCGCCCAGTGGTGAATAGAGAGATCTGCATCTAGATGGGAGGGAGGAGTTGCACCTGGGACCTGAATAGGACTGTGCCGGCCCCCCACAGTGCTGGCTCCACCCCTGTGGTGCGTCTGATGTCTCTGCCCTGCACTGTGAAAGAAGAGAAGGAATCATGTCAACAAAGTGCTCCAGGGCTGTGCTTTCCCTCCACAATGCTGGCTTCACCTCCTGTGGGGCGTCTGATGTTTCTGCCCTGCACTGTGAAAGGAAAGAAGGAGTCTTGTCAACAGAGTGCTCCAGAACTGGTTTGGACTAGGCAAAGGCTTCTCTGCCTCCAGAGAACAAAGGAATTTGGGATATAAATATTGGGGCCCTGACCCCATGAATTTAGATCTCGCTGGAATCAAGGAACCTGCCAAGAAGAAGAGCTGGAGAGCTGCTAGGAGGAGTACTGCCCCTTTGCTGAGTTATTGCCTTGTTGGGTTGGCCTGCAGTTGCTGCTTCTGTCTTGGGCAGTGAAAGGACTGGACTGAACTTTCTACTCTTGTGCTGAGGATCTCCAAGGGCCTGAAACCGAGCTGGCCTCCTGTTAAGAAGTCTCAGGGACTGCAAAGACTTCACAACCCTCTGGGTACCGCTTCTGGAACCGCTGTTTCAGTTGCCACAGAGGAAGGGAACCGCAACCGACTCCGTCAACCGACTCCATCACTGGCCCGGTGTCCTGTTTGCACCGCAGACCGCATCGGCCCGCTTCGCCCCACAACCCTGGTCTCACTGACGACGACGTCCGACGCCATCGCCATCGAGCCGCTGCTTGCTTCGTGACCTGTGGGCACCGCAGTTCGCATCGCATCGCTTCACTGTACCGGCCGGACCAGACCGACGCTGTCGCTGCATCTGGCTCAACCATCGTGACCGCATCGCAGTTGGGGCACCGCTCGCACGCTTCGCGACGCACCGTTCCGCCTCGCACCGCTGTCCGACGCCAGCTCCCGCACTCCGGCTTGGTCGCCTGCATCGCAACCTGCCAGCACCGCATCGAGCACCGTCTCACCCTGCATCGCCCGCCTTGGTCTCACCGACTCCGCCTGCACGACTGTCATCGAGCCGCTGCCTGCACCGCATCGAGAGGACACCGCACCTTGCATCGCTCCGTCTTGCACCGCAACCGCGATGAACGCCGACCGGCTCGTACACTCCGTACCAGCCACAACGAGAAAGGTACTGTGACCAAGTCTGTGCACGACTCTGCCGGCCCGTATCGACGCGGTCGGCTGGAACTGTTGGACTTTGTTTGTTTTCAGCATCGCGGTAGACTCGGACGGAGCTACCGACTCGCACAAACTTTGTTTTTCACGATTTCTGCAAAGAAGAAGTTATCTTGCAACGTATTCATTTTTAAAGTATTTGTATTGTGGATTTCTATCGTATTTGGTCTTGTCTTGAGTATATAAATATATTGGTTATTTTTCTAAACTGGTGTGGTGTCCTTTTGTAGTGCTTACACTATATTACTGTTGGTTATGTGCAAATGCTTTACACACTGCCTCTAGAATAAGCCTGACTGCTCGTGCCAAGCTACCAAGGGGGTGAGCAGGGGTTATTTTAGGAGTGTAACTCCCTTATCCTGACTAGGAAGAAGGGTCCCTACTTGGACAGAGGTGCAAGCCCTGGCCAACCAGAGACTCCCATTTCTAACAGTCACGCAGGGTGGCCTTACGTGGCCTTGTAAATATGAGGAAGCCCATTGCGCTGCCGGTGCAACAATTAAAATGATGCACTGGCGGCGCAATGCTCCTGTAAATACGGCCCTAAGTTTTGATCCCAGATCTCATTCATGTCCTGAAAACTATACGAAACAGTAATTGGGAGAAACAATTGTATGTATTGTCCATGTGCTGGACACTACCATGGTGAACAGGCAGCAAATCCAAGTGTTAAAACCACAGAATTGTGCAATGTTGAGTGTGTGTATTGGTTGCCATAAGTGTATGAGCCAATACATAATTGAACTAATGCAACAGACAGAAGCTGTAATCCAAACATTACCTGTTGCAACACATGCACATGCAGTTAGAACTGCAAGGTGAGAACTGTAATGGGCATTGTGTACATTACCCACCAGAGTATTGTTCTACAGTGTACAATCAAAAGTGGAGATACGTCAAGTAACATGATAGCAAATTGACTAGGATCCATTCCTATTGTGCTATAGCTAGTCATAGATTTACACTAACCCACATTGCAAATGACATAGCATGGGCCCAACCCCTCACAAGCATACGTGTCAACTGTCATGCTGCCCAGTAGTAAGCAAGATTGTAAGAGAAAAATTATCTATTTTAATGTCAGAAAAAGATAACAAAGAAATCAGAAACCTAAGATAAAAACCTACCTAATCCTACAAACAAATTGCTTAACCTAACATATGTGACCTAAACTAGCCTATTCTAACTTAAAACTACTCTATCCTTAACTAATCTTAACTTAAACTACTCTACACATGTATCACAGAAGACCAGTTAAACATCTACTCCCACCCCCCTTAACACATATGAAATTAAATGAAAACGGGTATTTAATAAAGAGCACAGCTACTCAAACAAGAGTGTCCTGGCGCTTACGCAGCGATAGGAGAGGAGTGAAAGAAACCAGTTAATTATTGAACAGCCATGTCTTTAAGCTCTTTCTAAAAGAAAGTAAGTTTGGGTCAAGCCTCAGGGTTTCAGGCAGGCTGTTCCATAATTTTGCGCCCAGAAAGCCGAAAGATCTACCGCCTGTGCGAGCAAGGCGTGTTTTGGGCACAGAGGCCAAATTAGTGTTTGAGGACCGCAAGGGTCTGGATGTAGAGTAATGGTTGACTCGTTTAATAAGGTACTCAGCACCAACCTTGTGGAAGGCTTTAAAAAAGATGGTCAAGGCCTTAAAGTCAATCCTCTCTTTGATGCGGAGCCAGTGCAAAGATTTAAGAATTGGGGTCATGCAAGTTCTAGGACTAGATCTCGTGATGGCTCTGGCAGCCGCATTTTGAACCACTTGCAGGCGCTGGGTCAGAGATTTTGGAATACCAAGGTACAGACAGTTGACATAGTCAAGCTTAGATGTCACAAGAGCCTGCACGTCGATCCTTCTACTCTCCAGCGATGGGAGCGGCAGACATTTTTTTAACATTCGGAGTATACTGAAACATACACCAGAGAGGTGTTGAATCAATGTTTTGTCAATGATTATTCCCAGGTTTTTTACATTCTCTTTTTCAGCGGGCGGAGGTGGCAAATCCTTAGGCCACCAAGAGCTCCAGTCAGGTGTTTCAAGATTTTCAAAGAAAACTACTTCCGTTTTGTCCGGATTGCATTTCAGCTGGTTAACCTTGAGCCAATTAAAAACCTTCGAGAGGCAGGAATTAATCTTTGCCCCATCAAAGTCAGAGCCTTTTTCACACGAGAAGATAAGCTGCGTGTCGTCAGCGTAAGAGACAATTTTGGCGCCCGCTTCCTCAACCAAGGATGCCAAGGGAGAAAGATAAATATTGAAAAGGGTCGGGCTAAGAATGGAGCCTTGAGGGACGCCAACATTAATAACAGGGACTGGAGAGGAAAAAGGTGGAAGCCAGATGTCCTGGGATCTATTTTCCAATTAGGAAGACATCCACTTGAGGACGGTCCCACCGAGGCTGATGTTCTTAAGTCTATTTAAAAGCCTCTTGTGTGGGACTGTATCAAAGGCCGCCGACAGATCAAGGAGTATCAGAACGGCCTTGCCTCCCTCGTCCAGTCTACCCCTGATGAACTCTGTCACTTCCAACAGCGCAGACTCAGTACTGAAGTTTGCCCTGAATCCGGACTGGGATTCATGGAGAAGCTTCCCTTCTTCAATATGTTTTGCAAAACTTTGTTTACGAACTTCTCTAAAACCTTTGAAAGGGCCGGAAGCAGAGAAATCGGCCTATAATTAGCGGATCTGTTGGATCAGCATTAGTCTTCTTTAACAAAGAAAGAATCTTGGCGTGCTTCCATGATTTAGGCATAATGCCTGTGGAAAGAGAAGTATTGAAAAGCTGATGTACAGTCGGGTTGATTGTAGGAGCACATGTAAGTACATGAGACAAACATATACTAGACCTATACATCAACTATCTAAACATTCAATCCTACACAAATATATATTTTTTGTAAGTTTTCTTTTTATACACATATGAACTATAAAACCTATGAAACAGAGCCAACCCACCCACTAAACAACCCACCAATTAAAACGTCAACCATATAAAACACAATTAGTAAAGAAATTCTAAGCCTATCCTAATCTAACCCCATCCAATAAAACCTTACCTATTACCTGACTATGATCATAATGAAAAAACAAAATCAAACTAGCCATGACCAGATTGGTTGATTTGGGGGCCTACAGCTGTTTAAGGCTGCAGTCCACAGACAGCTCCAGGGTCTTCACCATTGTCATGAGTGTGGCCATCTGCAACTCAAGTCCTGCCAGCTTCAATTTCACAAAGTCTGTGTCCTGTGAGCTTTGTCCCTTATCCCCAAATTGACCAGCACTGAGTTGTGGAGGCTGGCCTGCCACAGGTTTAGGTGCAGAAGAAGTTCCTGCTACAGCTTCCTCGCCTCCTGCCTGTCCCATGTCCTTGCTTGCCCTAGTGTCCTTTTTGGTCTGTGGCACTTTCCCATGAGCAGGTGAGACCCAGGTTCTGGAGGCCTTCTCCCTGTCAAATCTGCAGCCCATCCTGATGAACCCCTTAGCAATGTACTGAATGTGCGGTAGCGGTCCAAACAGATGCGATAGTGGTGTTTCTCCTCTGCAGTCATGTTGTCTGTTGGAAAAGAAGGAACATGTCTTAGACATTATGGTCATAGATGACACTTTGTGCTGTCACATGCATGAGAACATCGTAGATGCACAAGTCTAATGTACTGCCAAACAGTAGATATCTGTGGAGCAAACTAGCAAAAGTTTACACATGTCGCTTGTTCATCACATCCTGTTTCAACCCATGAGCAGCCTGGACTTGGCCTTATAGGTACATGGAATGGCAGTGCCTATCAAAATCAACAGCGATCCCTGATAATCTCCATTCCTAATTTGGATGGCCAAAATGTTGTGCACAAACATCAACACACAATGCCCATCTAGGAACTCCATGGGGAATGTCATGCAGCATGCAAAAAGGTACCAGCAAGGGGCACCCAGCTATGTGCAAAAGGTGTAGTCACACATGTACCTGCATGTTAATCCAGATAACATACACTGTGAGGGCATCTACACATTAACAAACATCTGTCAACTATAGTCTGCCCTTTTCAAAACTGACACATGTCCAGACCTGGGACACAATGCCCTTGTGCACTGTGTGGATGCCTGACCATTGCATACATCTGAAATGGTCAACTGTTGTGAACAAACTCTCGGCAGCCAGTACTTTTCTGCCTCCCCCTTCACTTTCTCGACATCAGTGCGATGAGTTAGCGATGTTCTTTCAAAATAAAGTTGAGTCCATCCACTGCCAACTCAATATAGATGCCTCCCAACAAGGGAACTTAACATTCCCCACAATTCAAACTGATGGTCACTCTGATATTTCCCCCCAGGTTTTTGAGTTTGCGGAACCTCCACAAACTAGGTCATGGCTCCCTTTGGACTTGGCTACACTGCAGACACTACTGGGATCTATCAAGTCCGGTTCTTCGCTTGATCCTCTTCCTCCCTCTAAAAGTAGGGCCACATGCATCAAAGAATGGAATTGTGATTCCTAAATAGCGATTTTTAGGGAATCGCTATTTAGGAATCGTAATTCCTTATGCATGTAGGAATCGCAAAAAAATTGTGATTCCTACAAATTCCTTAATATCGACTCGCAAATTGCGACTCGCTATTAAGGAATGCCTTTCCATTCATTCCTATGGGCCTAGAGGCCCATAGGAATGAATAGAAGTCATTCGCAATCTGCGAGTACCAAATAGGTACTCGCAAATTGCGAATGCAATTGAAGGGCGCTAGGGGGCCAAAAGGCCACCCTGCTGCACCCCCAAAATTGGCATGTGTGCACATGTGGCGCACACATATGCCCTAAGGGCATATGTGTGTGCCACATGGCACTTAGAAAATGCAATTTCATGCATTTTTCTAAGAAATTGCAAATTACCATCAACTTGAAGTTGATGGTAATTTGCAATTCCAAATTGCGAAAACGCAATTTGCGAATGCATGATGCATCGCATTTAGGGAATCGCAATTTGCGATTCCCTAACTGCATTCGCAATTAAGGATGATAAACAGCTGCCTACAACTAAACACCAACAAAACGGAAGTACTCATCATGGGCCCAAACCCCGACGCCTGGAACGACACCTGGTGGCCTCCCGCCCTCGGAAGCCTGCCCACCCCCACGAACCACGCACGCAACCTGGGAATCATCCTGGACTCAGAGCTCAAAATGGACCGCCAGATCAACTCCGTCTCGTCCTCCTTCTTCCACACCCTCCGCCTCCTACGTAAGACCTTCAAATGGATCCCCCTCGAACACAGAAAGACGGTCACTCATGCCCTGGTCACCAGCAGACTCGACTACGGCAACGCACTCTATGCCGGAATAAACAAAAACCTCACCCGCAAGCTAAAGAACATCCAAAACGCCGCTGCAAGACTGGTCCTCAACCTGCCAAGACACTGCCACATCTCCCAGCACCTGCGCACACTCCACTGGCTCCCCATCGAAGCTAGAGTCACCTTCAAGATGCTCACCCACGCTCACAAGGCCCTCCAGGACACCGGACCAGCATACCTGAAGAGCCGACTCAAATTCCACGCACCCCAAAGGACCCTACGATCAGCCCAGCTCTCCTACGCCGTGGTCCCCCGCACCAGAAAGACCAGATCGGGAGGCCGCTCCTTCTCCTTCCTCGCGGCCAGAGCCTGGAATGACCTTCCGCTCCACCTCAGACAGACAACATCGCTCCCCATCTTCGCAAGAAACCTCAAAACCTGGCTCTTCGACAGACCCCCTCCTTGATGGACTGGAACCTGCGAATCCCCCCCAGCGCCTTGAGACCCCTACAGGTGAGTAGTTGCGCTTAACAAACACCTGATTGATTGAAATCGCAAAAATTGCGATTTCCTTATTGCGAATGCCTTTGGGCTTGATGCATCGGATTCTGAGAATCGGCCCGTTTGCGACCGGTAAAATGCTTGATGCATGTGCCCCTTAGACTTTTGGACGAGGCTGTTCTTACTGTGATTCTTGACCTTTTCAACACATCTTTAAGCACAGGACTTGTCCCTCAGAGTTGGAAACATGCTCTCGTTCTTCCTCTATTAAAAAAGGAAGGTCTTGATCCTCTCTTTTGGTCAAATTTCCGCCTGATATCTCTTCTGTCTGTGTTTTCTAAAATACTGGAAAGGCACATCATTGTCCAACTCTCCTCCTGTGTCGCAATCTGCAATCTGTTGCATCCTTCACAGTCTGGTTTTAAACCTGGCTATAGCACTGAATTTGCCGTTCTCGGGGTCACTGAATGTCTCAGGCAACAGCTCGACTCTGGTTGTACTGCCGCCCCCATCCTGATAGACTTAAGTGCGGCTTTCTATATGGTGTCACACTCTATCTTGGCAGACCGACTGGAAGCCTCAGGTATTGAGGGTTTGGCCGTAAGGTGGCTGATCTCCTTCTTAAAAGATCGCACCTTCCAGGTCTTCTCGAATAACACAAGATCAAATACTTTAGCCTTAACCTCCGGAGTGCCTCAGGGATCGATTTTGAGCCCTTTGCTTTTCAACATCTATGTTCGCCCTCTGGTGGACATTGCTGAGAAGTGGGGATTGAGCATCTTTTCATATGCTGACGATACACAGATTATCTTCTCACTTTCAAGTGCTCAGCATCAAGATCCCTCCCAGCTTCAGCTTGGCCTGAGAAATATCTCCTTGTGGATGACCAGAAATGCCCTGAGGCTGAATGGCACTAAAACTGAGGTGCTCATTCTGGGTAATAACCCCAAACTTTGGGGAACTAACCATTGGCCTGACACTCTGGGCCCTTTGCCTGCCTCAGTCTTTAAAGTTAAAAACCTGGGTTTTATTATTGATAAAAATCTTTCTCTCAAACTTCAGGTGTCTAGGGTCATGGCGACCTGCTTTGCTGTTCTCAAATAGCTCAAAAAAATCCTCTGGCTAATTCCACCAGCAGACCAGAGAATGGTTATGCAGGCTCTGGTAACATCCAGACTGGACTACGGCAATGTGTTATACTTGGGCGCAGATAAAGCCTCAGTCCATCGTCTGCAGATCATACAGAATGCAGCTGTGCGCCTTCTTTTTCGACTGCCTAGATATGCTTCTGCTTCACCTCTGCTTCATAAATTACATTGGCCCAAAGTGAACAAGCACATCGAATTCAAGGCTTTATGTTACATATTTCGGGCCAAACTTGGCTTGGCTCCCTCTTACATCCAAAGCCTGGTAACACCTTACGTGCCCGCTTGACAGTTGAGATCATCCAGCCTCTCACTGTTCTCAGTGCCCAGGTTCGACCTTGAGAGGCCGCTTGTTTTCTTACCTGGGCCCCACACTCTGGAACTCTCTCTCAGTCGAGCTTAGGAACTGTCACTCTCTGCTAGCATTCCGTAAGAACCTAAAGACTTTTCTCTTTCACCACCACGCTTGAATCTCTATCTTGGCTCCGCTGCCTAGCACCCGTGTGGCTCTGCCTCTGCCTTGTCTAGCACCGGGAGACCCTGTTGGGTAGCTGTGTACTCTATAAATCAATTAATAATAATAATAATAATATTAACTGTCATGGCAATTGCAGTCCATCCATCCCATCCCAAGTTTCCAGCTCTTTTCTTGGTTACTTCCCAATTGGCCTCAGGTTGATGTCACATTAGCTCCCTTGCTTTCCAGAATCACATATTACTCACATGCAGGACTCAGAGGGATGCGCAGACAACCCTGATGTAGGCTGACATAACCCAATTTACATGTTGCATGTGGGCAAGTAAGTTCCAGCTATGAGATTATTACATGGCACAACGGAGTCATACACTCCCTGCATTCTGTGGGGTCTAAGCTTTTTTCCAATTATGACAGATCAGTTAATACAATGGCACATCACCCTTACATATGACATTCCCAGAATGTGCATGAACTTGTTTTTGGCAGTGTGAACTTGCTCCCATGTTTTGATAAAAACATGTCATTCAAAATCTGTCTTGGATGCTCTCATACTGTGTAATGATTGCTTCTGGTTACACATGGACATACATGTGATGGGAATCTTTGATGTGGCTTCCAGTTTTTACATAGTACCAGTATAGATGGGGTGGATGTACATACAAAGGTGCCTTAGTCATGAAAGTTTGTCCACACACAGGAAGGTAATTTCATGGTGATCTGCTCTGCACAGAGCTAATGCCAACTTCATACATGCTTTAGGCAAAGCAAATAAGGTCTGGGGTAAATTGTAACACAGCTTACACCCCTAGGCTAAGCTACAATCTTGCCTTGCCATCACATACTGTATCTGTAAAGCCCCATGTCTTCCCATCCCACTTTTCTCTGACATAAGGCATTAGAAATGGTGTTGGGATCAATCTTTGTAGTCACAATCGAAGATTTCTGATGCACATCAGCGCTCCTAGCCTTCCTACTGCACTGTGTGAAAAGATGAGAACAGGAATGGAGCACTTTTACAAGAAATGGTGCATTTTGGTCCTTTTACTCTGAGCTAGCCCACAATGGGCTGCCAAGCACCAGTGCTGGCCACCTTTCACCATGGTGTAAGGGTGTCTGCGTTGTAGGGGTATTTGTATTTGGGTTGGAAGGGACACCTTCCTGCACAAACCTATTATGTAATGGCATTTTCCTCTTGCTATGCGTGCTGTATAATGCAGAACGCATATGATGATTATTAAACGAGGAGAATTAAGACATGTTACTACTCATTGCACCACTCCTATGCCTACATTGGGGAGGCGTAGCATTCGAAAGCAATCCCAGCTTCACAAAACATGGTAAATCTGTGAATGTGTCAGGTTCCATGGGTGTTACTTGGTAACACCCACAGCAACACCCATGGAACACCCCTTTCACACAGAATTATACGTGAAAGTGGACAAAGTTTACAAAGGGCCTGATAAGTCACGCTGGATGACTTCATGGGGCCTTGAACAATTAGCCAAACCCAATATACTGCCGATGCACCAAAGTAATAGACACCATGGTGGTCAAATGTTCTTGTCATGACACACTGATTGTGCCTGGATGAGATGCCTTGTGATTGGATAAATATTTATTAGATGGATAGTTTGATATGACATCTTTCAAGATAGCATGTCAAGCCACAGGTATGGTACAACTTGTCTGCACATGCTGATGATAGTTGTGGCGCGTGTCAAAATTTGATGCATAATCTCAGATGTACCCTTAAGGATCAACAGAGTTATAACTTGATACTCACTGGTAGCATTACAGTCCCGGAATGTGTCCACCTCTCCTCTTGTGTAGGGCTGGGATCCACCTATTAGACATAAGCAAAGGTACATTGTCCTGTGGATGCGGAATATGATGTATAGAGTGCATGCATGGGGCACAGTACATTGCCATCACACAAGCCTGACTTCAAAGGGCATGCAATCGCTGTGACAATGAACTACAGTGCATTCCTGTCTCAGTCTTTTGTGCTGCCTCACCATGGACTGCCATGCCCCAACGCAGGCACCCTTGTACTATGAAGCAAGGGTAGAAGTGTTGCGGGCTGTCTATGTATAGTTGTGTGTAGGGACACCTTCCTGATCAAAGACAATGACAAGGTAATCTTCCTCAGTCTATGTGTCCTGCTGATTGCTGCACTCATATTAAAAACCTAAAAGACAAATTACTCAGATAAGTTCTCATAGTTGCATCGCACTTATGCCTCCCCTGGTGAGGTGTAGGTTATTGACGCACTGCCAGGTTGACATTATCCTGTAAATCTGGGAATGTGTCAAGTGCCAAGGGTGTTATGTGTGAAGACCCACCGTAAGGCCCTTGGCATGCCTCCCAATTGCTGGTTGAAGCATCCCAGTGACTTGCCCTGCATTCCCCCAGTCCATTGGTACAAGGCAATGAAAGGCTGCGCCAGGTGGCTTAACATGGCTTTGTAGGTGTGGCCCCAGAGCGTGTGGCACCACACCAGCAAGGAACTCTGCCCCTGTGTCTGGATGATTTGTGGGTGTACTCACCTCCAACATATATGATGAGTGGCCCACACAGGGGCTTATTTACAAGCTCATTGCGCTGCTGATGAATCACCCCCTCCATGTCAACTGGTATTGCTGCCACACTTTTTGGCCCTCCCTAAAAGTGGCCCAGATGATGTTGGTACATATTTGTAAACTTGGTCCTAGGTAGGAAGATGTTGGTGTAGTTGACATGCCTTTCACTGACACATGCATATGTCCATGGTAAAGCACAAATGTGGGTTTTGGGATACATGACATGCCTGTTGACCCATGGAAGTGACATGTAGACACCCTCACAACCCCCATGGAAATCTCCCTTACACACATGGGCCTTCATTTACAATGAGGCTGTTCCACCAGAGTGTCTCTTTTTGCGCAGTTCCGGTGGTGCAGGAGTCTGCTCCGTATTTACCAGGCAGCACTGAGCCTCTTTGCATGGCTTAAAGCGGCCTTGTAAATTTTGTTCCCTTTAACCCAGTGTTCTGCGATAAAGGGGCATGCAATGGGTGTTGCTGTGGGCAGTCCCAGCATCACCTATGGCTTTGTGACACTGCCCCAGGATACGAGGATTCATAACTCTGAGGCAGCACCAAAAATAAATTAAGCCTCCCCTTGGGAGGAATAAGTGAGGTGCAATGAGGAGAAATAACTTTTTATATCCTCGTTTTTCCTTTTCTATGTGTGCTGCATTTTGCAGCACACATAGAAAGAGGAGTAAGCATCTTGCGATGCTGTTGTGCAGGAATGTTTTTCTTCCTGCACAAAAACAGTCATCCCCGCAGGCACCCTTGCAAAATGACACAAGGGTGTCTGCGCTGGTGCATGGCAGCCCATTGTGCACCAGCGCAGGGGGAAAGGACAGGAATGCCCCATATCTGTTAGATACAGCAGACTCCTGTCCTTTTCTTTTGCCATAGGGCATCACAGCAAGAAGGCTTCCTGCCCTACCCTACTGGAAAATCTTGTAGATGAGACCCATGGCTAGTACACTGCAATTAGTGAAGCACAACCATTTCCTGTACCCTTCCACCATTGCACGTTAACCATAATGGCATTGAGTGTGCTGACATTGTTATGTTGTGTGTTAGGCTGACACATTTACCATGATACATGTTGCATGTATGGGCCACACCATTCTTACTTTTTTCCCTAAATGCGTCAACTGGCACACTCATGGGTATTATGACAGCCATTTCTACCTGTTGATGGGTGTGCAGGATATTGGAGTATAGCTCATCTACAAGTAGGATATTTCCATAATGACCAGTCTGGAATCGCTTATTGATGATGCAGTGGCGGAATATGTAGGCATCATGCCCACTGCCAGGGTATTTGAACAGCATATTGATGAAGAGGACCCAATTGTCCACAATGGCCTGGACATCATTGGAGTGTGTTCCTGTAGAAATGTGCAGTGCCTGCAGGAGGTGCCAGTTGCACATATGTGCAGTGCATGGTTCCCAGCACGTGTGGAAACCCAGCCATGGCAAAAAATCCTTGCTTGTTTTCCAACTGCAGTTCCTGTGTTTCAGGAAAAGAAAAGGTAGTGGGGTTTCAGCCATATGATGGCATCCAGGACAGAAGGAAGAAATGAGGAGAAAGACAGCTGAGATATTCTTGCCACTGTGGCAGCTGTTGTTTGGACTGACCCTGATGCCAGCATATGTAATACCGCCATGAGCTTGGCCTGTGGAGGTATGTTGGTACCCCTGGCAGCTGATGGCTATAGCCTTGGGGGAATCAGGTATAGGAGCTCTACTATGGACTGCCTCTTCAGCCGTTAAAGAGTGATGGTCTGCTCCTCCCTGATTCCAATCAGTGTGGTCCTCTGGCAATAAATACGCTCCCTCCTCCTGCGTTGCCTTCGTAGTGGTGAGGGCATGTTCAGCAACCAGTGCTCTGCGGAGATCTAGTATCCATGATCATGTGTTAGGGCCTGTGTGGGATTTCCAGGTCATAGCTATTTTGCGTTTTGCCAGTCCCAAAGCCGAATCTAAACATTTATTGAGGTTCTTGCGTGAGGCGGTACGTTTTATAATTCCAAGCATGAAATGTGGACCCTGAGCTATTATTAGGGTGTCCGTCGCCTCCGTTAATGTCGCCACTATCTCATTCCAGTATAATTGAAGGCGAGGGCATGCCCAGACCATATGAGGGAACATTGCTTCTGGGGCTAGGCACCTAGGGCAGATGTCAGCTGAGATAGGGTACATATGTGCCAGTCTGTGTGGTGTTAAGTAAGTATGGTGTAAATAATTGAATTGCATGTATTTCAGCCTGGCATTTGTTGATATGATTTTGGGGTAGCTTATGCATTGTATCCATTGCTTATCAGTAATAGTGATTGACAATGCCGGGTCCCAGTATGTACGTAGTGGTGTCAACAGAGGTGCGGGGTCAGATCTAAGAGAATTATATATTGCTGTTACCGCGTGTTTGCCCCGTCCATGCGTCAATAACATTTGTAATGGTTGAGATGTGATGGGTGCAGTGCGGGTGTTACCCCCATATCTGGAGGAATTGCTGGGTTAGCAATGCGTGAAGCAGGAAAGTCCCCTGTGATATCCCGAAGTTATCTATTAGGCCCTCAAAGTCTAGTAATTGCGAATCTACAAACAGGTCGCCCCAGTTATCCAGCCCCGTTGCCCTCCAGGACTCGAACTCTGGACGTCTATGACAATTAAACGAGCCCGGGAGAACTTCAAGCAATAGATTGGGGGCGTATGGCGTGGGTTGGCCTCTGGGCAGTACACATTTTAGCCAGCTACGGCTTGCTAGCTGCATTAGCACGTTACCCTGCTTCCTCTGCAGTGTGGTGGTAGATCCCGAAAGCCACTCTATCACGGCTGGCTGTCGCAGTGGCAGCGCACAAGTGGCCAGCTCGGTGAGATTACTGCTCGTAAGCCATCTCATTGGTCATTGTAATTGTGCTGCAGCATAGTAATATTCATAATTTGGGGCTCCTAAACCTCTGTCCGACAATGGCAGATACAGTTTGCGAAGTGCTACCCTAGATCTAGAACCCCCAGATCAGGGAGACAAGGAATAATTCCAGGTCCTTAAATAGCCTATGTGGCAGCCTATAGGGTAGGACTGAGAAGAAATACAAGAGCCGTGGGAGTACAAACATTTTGGAAATAGCAATCCGACCCATAGGGGATAAAGGCAAACTCAGCCAGAATGGGAGAGCTGTTCATGCACTAGTGATTGCCCTACCTAGGTTACCGTCTATCACATCTGTTTGTGAGTGATATATTTGAACTCCCAGGTATTTGAAAGTGTCTAACGCCCATTCTAATGGAGTCTGAAGTATAACACGCCTCTGGTCAATTGAGAGCGGTTTCATTGGGAACACTGCTGATTTGGGCCAGTTGACCCATCGGCCCGAGACATGGTCATGGTCTTTCAGCAGTTCCATTAATTCCTGCAGGGTAGTAATATGTCCACGTAAGTAAATTAAAGCATCATCTGCTTAAAGAGAAACTATGTGCCACTAGTTATCCACCTGTGTTCCCCAATCAAGTACGCGTTGGCGCAGTTTACATGCCAAAGGATCCATGGCCAATGCAAATAAAATGGGCGAGAGAGGGCAGCCCTGCCTTGTGCCACGTTCAATTGCGAAAGATGGGGAGATGGTGCAACCGGTCTTAACCCTAGCCTGTGGTTTAGTATATAGTATATGTTAGACCTGGCATCCTTGGCGTGGGTCTCCCTTCCATATTTTCATAATGCCTCCACTGTTGTCGATATGTTTTTGCTGGACTAGAGGCTCATGGGCACTTTGCCACTGCTAATCAGTGCCAAAGTGCAAGTGCTCCCTATTGTAAATTGTGATGTGAATTAGTGACTCCATGTGTGGCTTATTTGAATTACTGTCAGACCCTAGTACAGTGCACTGAGTGTGCCCAGGGCTTGTAAATCAAATGCTGCTGGTGGGCTTGCAGCACTGGTTGTGCCACCCACAGAAGTAGCTTGTAAAGCGTGTCTCAGGCTTGCCATTGCAGAGCCTGTGTGCAGTCTGTGACTGCCATGTCGACTTGGTAAGTGCACCCACCTACCAGTCCCCAAACCTTCCCTTTTCTTCATATCAGACACCCCTATGGTAGGCCTACGGGCAGGGTGCATTGTAAGGATAAGGTGGGACATGCCTGGTGTGTGTGGCATGTCCTAATAGTGAATTACAGCCATTTTCGTTTTTCACTATTGCAAGGCTACCTGTTCCCCATAGGCCAGAATGGGCAGTTTGATTATAACATCTTATAATCCTAAACTGACTCAGGGAACTAGGTAGAAATTCGAGTTTAGTATGCCTGAACTCAGAATGATAAAATACATCTTTTAGTGAAGTTGGTTTTAACATTCTGTGTTTGAAAATACCACTTTTAGAAAGTGGGTATTTTCTTACCTAACTATCCAGCCTGCCTCTGCCAGCTTGTGTATTGTGTGTCTGGTTTGTGCGTGACAGGGGCTGGGGGTGGCCACAGGAGACAGGGTGAGGCAGCCCAGGGCTGAATAGAGAGATCTGCATCCAGAGTGGAGGGAGGAGTTGCATCTGGGTCTGAATAGGGCTGTACCTGCCTTCCACAATGCTGGCTCCACCCCTGCCGGGCGTCTGAGTACCCTGCCCCACATTCTGAAAGGAAAAGAAGGAGACATGTACACAGAGTGCTCCAAAGCTGCACAGAACTGGTTTAACCTAGGCAAAGGCCTCTCTGCCTTCAGAGAACAAAGAGAAAAGGAGTATAAGTACTGGGGCCCAAACCCAGGAACTTTAGATCACTTTTGGGAACAAGAAGAAACCTTTGCTGAGGAGCAGAACCAAGAAGAAACTGAGGAGAGACTATCCCTAAGCCTGAAGTGCTGCTTGGGGGATTGGCCTGCAGTGGTTTGCCTGACTGCCAAAGAAAGGAGAAAGGAACTTTTGCTTTGCTGTGACTTTCATCAACTTGTGAAGGATCTCCAAGGGCTTGGAAGAGAGCTTGCCCCCTGATCGAAGTCCCAGGACCATTGGACTTAACCCCCTTTGTGAATTGATGCTGGAAACTCTGTTTCAGTGGCTACAGAGGTAGGGAGCTGTGACCGACTCTCCCGACCGGCTCGGTGTCCTGTTGGCACCTCATCGAGCAACGCCTGCATCTTGCAACGCACGGCCTTGGTCTCACCGACTCCGTCAACGAGCCGCTGCCTGCACCGTAACCTGTGAGCACCGCACCTTGCAACGCCTCGCTACACCGAATCCATCAAATCCGACCGACACGGTCACTGTTGCTGAGTTCGAGTCCTGTGACCGCACCGGAGTTGGGCACCGCTCGCACGCTTCGCGACGCACCGCCCGACTCGCACCGCTGTCCGGACTGATCGACGCCAGCTCCTGAATCCGGCTCCGTCGCCGCACCGCAACCTGCCAGCACCGCATCGAAGCACCGTCTCGCCCTGCAACACACGGCCCTGGTCTCACCGACTCCGTCTCGACGACGTCAACGAGCCGCTGCCTGCACCGCCTCGAGGGACAACGCGTCCTGCAACGCTTCCATTTGGCAACGCAACCGCGACGAACAGCCATCCGGCTCGCACGCCCGTGCCTGCCGCTTCAAGTAAAAGGTACTGTGACCGAGTCCGTCTACGCTGTGTTGGCCCGTATCGACGCGGTCAGCTGGATTTGATAGACTCTGTTTGTTCTTTACATCGCAGTAACCGGAGAAGGCTACCGACTCGCTCAGAACCTTGAATTAAGCCTTTTTTATCAGAACTAAGCATTCTGGACAGTATTGTGGATTGTTTTTGTCGTTTATGGTCTTGTGATAAATCTATATAAAGTATACCTATTTTTATAAATATATAACCTGTGTGGTGTCCATTTGTAGTGTTGTCACTTGATTACTGTATGTGTTCACAAATGCTTTACACACTGCCTCTGAACTAAGCCTGTCTGCTCGTGCCAAGCTACCAAGAGGGTGAGCAGGGGTTATTTCAGGAGTGTACCTACTTTCCCTGACTAGACTCAAGGGTCCCTATTTGGACAAAGGTACCTACCTCTGCCAACTAGAGACCCCCAAATCTAACATTGATGGTCAGCGGTGAGGATTTTGGACTTGCATTTGTGACTCATGTACAGTAATTGGTGAACACTACCTAGTGAGTGCAGACCAAAACGCAACCACATACTCTTTGATAGCATTTTTTCTGGGATTTTCTATTTTTGCAACTGCCAAGTTTAATCACCATGGAGAAACCAGCATCAGTAGCCTCTGTTGAGTGTGATTGGGAAGAGGAGAGGCTAGAATGCTACACCCTCAAGCAGCTCAAGCATTTCTGCAAAAAGTTTAAAGTGTCCATGACCGGGCTCTCCAGGAAGGAGGACCTCCAAAAGGCGCTGAGGGCCTGGGTCGAATCAAGGAGTGCCCCTGTGGAGGGGGCAGAGAATGCAGAAGGGCGGCTGGAGGGGCTATTGGGTCTAGGGGCTGGAAGACCACCTTCCCCAGTAGGTAGCAGTGTTTCTGCCAGAGGTCTGTCTCCAGAAGAGTTGGAGGACAGGAAAGAGAGTAGGATGCACGAAATGGAGCTGACCAAGCTCAAGCTGAATGGGCAGTTAGAATTTGAAATGCAAACTAGGAAATTAGCCCTAGAGGAAAAGAAAATGCAGTTTGAACATGAGAAAGTTTTGAGGGAGTTGGAATGGAAGGCCAAAAGCTTAGAGATTTCTCCCTCTGGTGGCAGTGTACCGCCTGTGCCTGTTGAAGCTAGGGTGTATATTCCCAAAGATGTGGTGAAGGAATTTTTTTAAAATGATGACATTGGGCAGTGTTTCAAAGCCTATGAGGTAGCCATGTCTTCCCACCGGGACCCTGAGAAGGATTGGGGAGCGGGGTTGTGGGGACGGTTCCTTAGTGAGGGGCGGGATACCTTGTTGGATTTGCCCTCTGAAGTCTATAATTCATACAGCCACATGAAAGATGCATTGATGTCTAGATATGGTTTAACCCCTGAGCTTTATAGGCAGAGGTTCAGGAACTGTAAGAAGATTGAAGGCAGTACCTGGGTTGAATATGTGACCTTCTTTTACAGAGCCTTGGATGGTTGGGTAAAGGGTAGCAAAGCGACTGATTTTCAGGCACTCTTTGATTTGCTTGCATGGGAGCACTTGTCCAGTAATTGTTTTCCTGAGCTACGCCAGCACCTGATTGATAGTAAGCTGACTAACCCTAGGCAGCTTGCTGAGGAGGCGGACCGCTGGGTGAGTACCCGGGTCCACAAGGGTCACGTGGGAGACTCCGCCAAGGGTGGGCAGGGTCCCCAGCAGAAGAGTGGGGGGACAAGGGTAAACAGAGGGAGTTCCAGAAAGGGCCCCAAAGTAGACCCCAAGGGAACCAAGTGAAAGGTTCCCAGCCTCCCCTGAGAAGAAGCCAGTGGCCCTGACAGGCCCCCTGTTCACCAGGGACCACTGGTATGTTACAAGTGTGGCGCCCCTGGCCACAAGGCAAACGATCCTCGTTGCCCTTTGCATGGAAAACCAGCACCCACTGGTGCAGTCCCCGGCAGTTGGCTAGTGTAGCCCTGGGGGAGGAGTGGGGTGCCCAAGGTGGGGGGATCCCACAGTGTGTTCCCTTGTCTCATTAGGAAACTCTGAGATGGTCCCTAGGACCCAGCTGCCTGATAACACTAAAAAATACAGGCAGTGGGTGACCATCAATGGCCATAGGGTGGAGGCTCTGAGAGACACAGGAGCCAATGTGACAGCTGTCAAGTGTCACCTGGTGTCTAAAGAGCAGGTTGTCCCTGATGCATTCTATCCGGTTGTTGCCGCTGACAACACAGAGAGTCACTGCAAGGTGGCTCAGGTTCCCTTTGAGTGGGGGGGTCTCGGGTACTCTTCAAGTAGCTGTGAGGCCAGCCATGCCTGTTGACTGTTTGTTAGGGAACGATTTGGAGAGCTCACCTTGGGCTAAGGTAGAGCGGAGTGCGCATTTAGAAATGTTGGGCTTGCCTGATTGGGCATGTGTGACCACCCGGTCAATGGCAGCTAAAGGTGTTCAAGAGGATCTGGAGCCTGAGAGGGAGGCCCAGGTGCCTGCCGGAGAGAGAGGAGGCAGGGGCGCGGGAAACCAGCCCCCGAAGTTCCCACGGTCCAGGAGGAGGCGGACCCTGAGGGGGATGCCCTGGAGCCTACAGGGGAACAGGTAGCTGAACTGGGGGACCTACCTTTGCTGACCCATTGGCAGCAAGAAGGAGGACCCTCCAGGGAGGAGTTCTGCGAGGAGCAGAACACATGCCCTTCTCTCGTGGGTCTGAGGCAACAGGCCACAGACCAGGCAGCAGGTGATCAGTCTGGATCACATTGGATTTACTGGGAGAATGGTCTCCTGTATTCAGTGCCTAAGGTTGCTGAGCCTGGGTCAGCCCGTGTGCTGGTGGTACCCCAGCACTTCAAAGCCTTTCTACTGGGGTTGGCTCATGATGTACCGTTAGCAGGACATCTGGGGCAGGACAAGACCTTTGAAAGGCTTGTCACCCATTTCTATTGGCCCCAGATGCGCAGGAGTGCCGCCACTCACTGCAGGACATGTCAGACTTGACAGGCAAGTGGAAAGAGTGGGAGGAAGCACAAGGCTCCTCTCCAGACATTCCCTGTGGTCAGCACCCCCTTTGAACGGGTGGGTATTGACATTGTGGGGCCACTGGACCCCAAGACAGCCATGGGCAACAGGTTTATCCTGGTCTTGGTGGACCATGCCACCCGGTACCCTGAAGCCATCCCTCTGAGGACAGTGACGGCCCCCGTGGTGGGACGGGCACTGATGGGAATATTCTCACGTGTGGGATTCCCTCAAGAGGTGGTGTCTGACAGAGGTACCAACTTCGTGTCCAAGTACATGAAGTCCCTGTGGCAGGAGTGCGGTGTGACTTACAAGTTCACCACTCCTTACCACCCTCAAGGAAATGGGCTGGTTGAGAGATTCAACCGGACCCTCAAGGGCATGATTATGGGTCTGGAAGAACCCATGAGGCGTAAATGGGACGTCCTCTTACCTTGCCCTTTTGTTTGCATACCGGGAGGTGCCACAGAAGTCTCTAGGGTTCAGCCCCTTTGAGCTCCTCTATGGACACCCGGTGCGAGGACCTCTGAGTTTGGTCAAGGAAGGCTGGGAGCAATCTCCCAGGAAACCTCCCCAGGATGTATACAGTTACATGCTGGCCTTCAGGAACCAGACTAGGCGTTTCAGAGAGCTTGCTGAGGCAAATCTGGAAGCCAGCCAGGAGGAGATGAAGCGGTGGTACAACCAGAATGCCACTCTGGTCGAGCTTCAGCCTGGTCAGAAAGTGTGGGTCATGGCCCCTGTGGAGCCTTGTGCGCTCCAGGACAGGTGGACCGGCCCTTTCACGGTGGTGGAGCGCAAGAGTCCAGTTACATACTTGGTGGACTTGCAGTCTCCCAGGAACACCTTGCGGGTCCTGTATGTGAACCGCCTAAAGCCCCACTTGGAGAGGTCCCAAGTGGGCATGCTCTTAGCTACAGATGATGGGATGGAGGAGGAGACCGAGCCTCTTCCTGACCTCCTGTCAGCCCGAGAGCAAGATGGATCAGTGGAGGAGTAAACCTCTCTACCTCCCTCACACCTGAGCAGCAGGGAGACTGTCACCAGCTGTTGGGAAAGTTCCCTGACCTGTTCTCCCTGGTTCCCAGTGTCACTCATTGGTGCATCCATGATGAGGACACTGGGGACAGTCTTCCTGTGAAGCACTAGGCTTACAGGGTGACTGACAGGGTCAGAGCCTGCATCAAGGAGGAGGTCTCCAAGATGTTTGCGCTAGGGGTGATTGAGTCCTCTAACAGCCCTTGGGCCAGCCCAGTGGTCTTGGTTCCAAAGGCTGCCGCACCTGGTGCCACACCAGAACTCCGGTTCTGTGTGGACTACAGGGACTCAATTCCGTCACCAGGACTGACGCCCACCCCATCCCCAGAGCTGATGAGCTCATAGATCGGTTAGGGGCTGCACGGTACCTCAGCACGTTTGACTTAACGTCTGGGTACTGGCAGATCGCCTTGACTGATGGGGCAAAGAGAGGTCAGCATTCTCCACACCAGATGGGCACTACCAGTTCCGGGTGATGCCCTTTGGGATGAAGAATGCCCCTGCCACCTTTCAGAGGTTGGTCAACCAGGTGTTGGTTGGACTGGAGGATTTCAGTGCCACCTACCTGGATGACATTGCAGTGTTCAGTGCCAGTTGGGAAGAACATCTGCGCCACCTCTGGGAAGTGTTGATGGCGCTGCGGAGGGCAGGCCTCACAATCAAGGCAAGTAAGTGCCAGATTGGGCAGGGTTCTGTGGTGTACTTGGGACACCAGGTTGGGAGCGGCCAGGTGGCGCCCCTCCAACCGAAAATTGATACCATTCTGGCTTGGGAGCCCCCAAGACCCAGACAGAGGTGAGAGCCTTCCTAGGACTCACCGGGTATTACAGGAGATTCGTCAAGGGGTATGGCAGCATTGTTGCCCCCTTGACAGAGCTGACTTCCAAGAAGCAGCCCAGGAAAGTGATTTGGACTGACGCCTGTCAAAAAGCTTTTGACACCTTGAAGACTGCCATGTGCACGGCGCCTGTGCTCCAGGCACCCAACTTCTCCAATGAGTTCATTGTTCAGACAGACGCTTCAGAGCATGGTGTAGGGGCTGTTCTATCACAGATCAATGAGGAGGGCCTAGACCAACCTGTAGCCTTCATCAGTAGGAGGTTACTTCCCCGGGAACAGAGATGGAGTGCTATTGAGCGTGAGGCATTTGCTGTGGTCTGGGCACTGAAGAAGCTGAGACCATACCTGTTTGGGACTCACTTCCGGGTTCAGACAGACCACAGGCCCCTCAGATGGTTGATGCAGATGAGGGGTGAGAATCCAAAGCTGTTGAGGTGGTCCATTTCCCTTCAGGGGATGGACTTTATGGTGGAACACCGCCCTGGTACAGAACACGCCAATGCTGATGGTCTGTCCAGATTTTTCTGCCTTAGTGATGAGAACTCCCTAGGGGTAGGATAGTTCTCCCCACATTTCAGCTGGAGGGGACACGTGTTAGACCTGACATCCTTGGCGTGGGTCTCCCTTCCATATTTTCATAAGGCCTCCACTGTTGTCGATATGTTTTTGCTGGACTAGAGGCTCATGGGCACTTTGCCACTGCTAATCAGTGCCAAAGTGCAAGTGCTCCCTATTGTAAATTGTGATGTGAATTAGTGACTCCATGTTTGGCTTATTTGAATTACTGTCAGACCCTAGTACAGTGCACTGAGTGTGCCCAGGGCTTGTAAATCAAATGCTGCTGGTGGGCTTGCAGTACTGGTTGTGCCACCCACAGAAGTAGCTTGTAAAGCGTGTCTCAGGCCTGCCATTGCAGAGCCTGTGTGCAGTCTGTGACTGCCATGTCGACTTGGTAAGTGCACCCACCTACCAGTCCCCAAACCTTCCCTTTTCTTCATATCAGACACCCCTATGGTAGGCCTACGGGCAGGGTGCATTGTAAGGATAAGGTGGGACATGCCTGGTGTGTGTGGCATGTCCTAATAGTGAATTACAGCCATTTTCGTTTTTCACTATTGCAAGGCTACCTGTTCCCCATAGGCCAGAATGGGCAGTTTGATTATAATATCTTATAATCCTAAACTGACTCAGGGAACTAGGTAGAAATTCGAGTTTAGTATGCCTGAACTCAGAATGATAAAATACATCTTTTAGTGAAGTTGGTTTTAACATTCTGCGTTTGAAAATACCACTTTTAGAAAGTGGGTATTTTCTTGCCTAACTATCCAGCCTGCCTCTGCCAGCTTGTGTATTGTGTGTCTGGTTTGTGCGTGACAGGGGCTGGGGGTGGCTACAGGAGACAGCGTGAGGCAGCCCAGGGCTGAATAGAGAGATCTGCATCCAGAGTGGAGGGAGGAGTTGCATCTGGGTCTGAATAGGGCTGTGCCTGCCTTCCACAATGCTGGCTCCACCCCCTGCCGGGCGTCTGAGTACCCTGCCCCACATTCTGAAAGGAAAAGAAGGAGACATGTACACAGAGTGCTCCAAAGCTGCACAGAACTGGTTTAACCTAGGCAAAGGCCTCTCTGCCTTCAGAGAACAAAGAGAAAAGGAGTATAAGTACTGGGGCCCAAACCCAGGAACTTTAGATCACTTTTGGGAACAAGAAGAAACCTTTGCTGAGGAGCGGAACCAAGAAGAAACTGAGGAGAGACTATCCCTAAGCCTGAAGTGCTGCTTGGGGGATTGGCCTGCAGTGGTTTGCCTGGCTGCCAAAGAAAGGAGAAAGGAACTTTGCTTTGCTGTGACTTTCATCAACTTGTGAAGGATCTCCAAAGGCTTGGAAGAGAGCTTGCCCCTGATCGAAGTCCCAGGACCATTGGACTTCACCCCCTTTGTGTATTGCTGCTGGAAACTCTGTTTCAGTGGCTACAGAGGTAGGGAGCTGTGACCGACTCTCCTGACCGGCTCGGTGTCCTGTTGGCACCGCATCGAGCAACGCCTGCATCTTGCAACGCACGGCCTTGGTCTCACTGACTCCGTCAACGAGCCGCTGCCTGCACCGTAACCTGTGAGCACCGCACCTTGCAACGCCTCGCTACACCGAATCCATCTGGTCCGACCGACACGGTCACTGTTGCTGAGTTCGAGTCCTGTGACCGCACCGGAGTTGGGCACCGCTCGCATGCTTCGCGACGCACCGCCCGACTCGCACCGCTGTCCGGACTGATCGACGCCAGCTCCTGAATCCGGCTCCGTCGCCGCACCGCAACCTGCCAGCACCGCATCGAAGCACCGTCTCGCCCTGCAACGCACGGCCCTGGTCTCACCGACTCTGTCTCGACGACGTCAACGAGCCGCTGCCTGCACCGCCTTGAGGGACAACGCGTCCTGCAACGCTTCCATTTGGCAACGCAACCGCGACAAACAGCCATCCGGCTCGCACGCCCATGCCTGCCGCTTCAAGTAAAAGGTACTGTGACCAAGTCCGTCTACGCTGTGTTGGCCCGTATCGACGCGGTCAGCTGGATTTGATAGACTCTGTTTGTTCTTTACATCGCAGTAACCGGAGAAGGCTACCGACTCGCACAGGACCTTGAATTAAGCCCTTTTGATCAGAACTAAGCATTCTTGACAGTATTGTGGATTATTTTTGTCGTTTATGGTCTTGTGATAAATCTATATAAAGTATCCCTATTTTTATAAATATATAACCTGCGTGGTGTCCATTTGTAGTGTTGTCACTTGATTACTGTATGTGTTCACAAATGCTTTACACACTGCCTCTGAACTAAGCCTGTCTGCTCGTGCCAAGCTACCAAGAGGGTGAGCAGGGGTTATTTCAGGAGTGTACCTACTTTCCCTGACTAGACTCAAGGGTCCCTATTTGGACAAAGGTACCTACCTCTGCCAACTAGAGACCCCCAAATCTAACAGTATACATACCCATTTAAAAAAATTAGGGCTCATACCGAATCTCGCTAGCACAGCCAATAAATATTGCCAACCCAAGGTATCGAACGCCTTCTCAATGTCCAAGGCAGGTATCCAAGGTGTATCTAGTTCTGTGCGAGCCCAGTCCAACAATTTAAAAAGACGACGCATTTCTCCCCGGGATGTAGCCGTTTTGATCTTCATGTATCAGTATGGGTACAGCTTCTATTAGCCTGTTGGCCAATAGTTTACCAAAAGTTTTATAATCTGCATTCAGCAGTGACAAAGGGCGATATGAGGCTATTTGGAGTGGGTCCCTACCATGTTTGGGTAGCACAACCAGTATTGCTTCTCGCAGGGAGGGCGGAAGTTCACCCCTTTCGAATGCCTCATCATATACGGTAAGAAGTCGAGGAATAAGTTGCTCGGACTAGGTTGAGTAAAACTCTGAGGGCCAACCGTCTGCCCCCGGAGTCTTGCCCGTTGCCAATTGCTTGATGGAGTCAGAGATTTCATCTGCAGTAATGGGGTCTTCAAGCAGATCGTATTGAGGTTGCGTTACTTGCGGAAGCTGGACGTGTGATAAGAATTGTTGAATGAGAGGGAGATCACTAGTGTCGGGCGCTTTATAGAGAGAAGTATAATAATTGTGAAAAGAGTCATTGATTGTTTCCTGGGTATTCACTAAGCAGCCCTCTGCAGTGTATATCGCCATAATGGGGGGTTGCGAGGTGTCCGTTTTTAATAGCCATGCTAACATTTTGCCAGACTTGTCCCCCTCCGTATGCCGTCGGGCTAAGTATTGTTTATAGTCCAGCACACAAAGACTGTCTAGTGATTCCTTGTATGCCAGGCGAGCCTCGGCTAGTAAGGGAATAACATGGGGGTCTGTGGGGGAGAGCTGCTCGCATCTTAGTATTTCTATTTCTAACTCATGCTTCTGGAGTTCTTTTGTGAGTGACATATGGGAGCCATAGGCCATTTTAATGGCGTGCCCGCGAAGGACAGATTTGAATGCCTCCCATTATTTCTACCCCTGCATGTGAAGCTGTGCCCGAGTTAGTCTGGAAGTATGAGGTAGTAGATTGAGATAGGGAGGCGTGAAACGCAGCGTCGTTTAATGCAGCAAGGGGGAGACGCCAGGTTGGGATCTTGGCTCTTTGCGTTCCCCATGAAAGGCGCAATTGCAGTGGGCTGTTGTTGGACTTGGCCCTGCTTGCAGGGTCATCCCGGAACTTTTTGCCTTTTCCCCCTAGCCTTTTTGCTGTAAGGATGTGATTGAATGCTGCGCAATGATGTGTAGAGGTTGATTTACGCTGTTTAGAAATGTCACTTTTAAAATGGACGCCATTGCTGTGTGCTTTGTGCCGCCTGCCTGCGGTGGGTTGGCGGTCTAGTGTTCGAAGTGACAGGGTGCCCTACACCTCCCCCACAGTGACAGTTGGGACTGGAACTGCCAGGAGCCTTCTAGAAGGTTCTAGCCCTTTCTGGTAGGTGGGGTGAGGGGGTATATATAGGGGGGCTGTGCCTCCATGTGCTCAGACTGAACGTGGACTTGATCGAGAGGGGACACTCTGCCAGGAGGTACCGCCGCAAGGGCCTGTGTGCTGGCCCCTGAGCCCATCTGTACCCCTCTGCTGTCCACAGGGCCAGTGAGAGCCTTTGCTGGAGTGAAGACTACTATGTCAGGAGGAGTGCCACTTTATGGGAGATGACTGCTTCTAGGAGCTGCTGTCCTGTACTGATGAGTGCCCACTGTCTGCTGATCCTACCCAGCCTTGCCTGCCTGCTCTGCTGCCATAGCGCCTCGTGAGCGCTATACTTTGACTGCCTGTATTCCAAGGAGGTGAGAAGTGTGGGCACTACTTCCTTGTGTGGGACTCTGGATCCTCGCCAGCCCCCTAGCGCCTTGTGAGGGCTGCAGCTTTATTTGGTGGGACCTAGCGCCTGGGAAGCGCTACAACTTTATTCCCGCAGTGACTGTGCTCTTCCTGCTGCCTAGCGCCTTGGGAGGGCTGCAGCGCTATCCAAGCCCCCAAGAACTTTCCTGCCGCTTAGCGCCTCGTGAGCGCTACCTCCAGCACCTGCCCAGTAGAAAAAGGTGCGTGGGTCCTACAGCGCGTGCTGCCAAGGAGAGAGGTTGTGTTACAAGTTCAGCAGGAGCCTACCCCGCGTGATTGCGCACTTTTGCTGATTTAAATGAAAGCGGGTGCCCACCCCGCACTTATATTTACTTTTGCTAGCGGGAGCCTACCCCGCGCTTGTGCCGCATTAGAGTGATGCCTTGGGAGCGGCTTATTTGGAAGGGCAGCGGGAGCCTACCCTGTGCCTTCCTGCCTGGGTAAACCAAGAGCGGGTGCCCACCCCACATTGATGCCTCTTTGAGTAGCGGGTGCCCACCCCGCACTCCTGCGATCGCCGGGGAACTCACTGCCGCAACCGGGGTTGCGAATAAGCAGAGGGCCGCCGCGCTGCCTGCAGCGACCCGGGAGCCCAAGACTGGTTGGGGGTGTGGCCTGCCTCCCTCGAGACGGAAGGAGAATCCAGGCGGGAGCAACCAAGGAAGAGTCCCGACGTTGGAGCCTCGAGGGCCCGGGTGAGGTCCGGAGTCCCAAGGAGAGGAGGCGGCAGTGCGGCGTAAGGTAGCAGGGCTCCCATGCCCTGAGGAGAGCCCCGTGTGCTGAGCCTGAAGACCGGGGTCTTCCCCGGTAGCGTGGCCAAGAGGAGGAGCCGCCCGCCCACTCCTGGATCGGCCTGCAAGCCCCGGTGACTAAAGGGGGCCCAGTCTGCCGGGGGTTGAGGGGTGTGTCGGGGCACATTGTCGGTGCCAGCCCCCGCCGGTGGACGCTCTGAGGGCACCGTGGTGCCCGTGCTGAACTTACAGCTGCCCCATCTGACAGCGGGCAGCTGTAACATGGGGCAAGGTGATTGTTAGAGTCCCAGTGGGGGCTCTGGAGGCACGGTAGTGCCAGTGCTGACTGGGCTTTCCACAACTGCCCCACCGGACAGTGGGCAGTTGCAACGATTGGGCAACTTTCCTTTTAGAGTCCCTGGAAGGAGGGGCTCCCCAGGCGCAGTGGCGCCAAAGACTAATCCGCAATGTTGGTGGCGTGATATGTCTGCCCTACTGCTGATGATTGCCTAATGATTTTCCCTAAGGGGGCCCTGCTGATATGAGCGTGCCTAATGTGGTATTACTGCGGATATGATGCACAATGTGTTCTTATGTCCTAAGGTTAGGCTTTTACACGGAGGGTGGTGCCTCTGCCCGAGGATGATGCCTCTATGCTCGCAGGGTTATGCCTATTGCAGTTATGCTGTTGGGGTTCTGCCTCATGCTAATGCGCCTGATACCCACTGGTAATGAAGGTTATTCCTATGTCTATGCGGAATATGATTTTTGTCTAATGCCATGCAATGCTGGTTTCGTTCTAGGCCCCATCCTAATATGGTAATGCAGATGTTTATGCCTAATGGGCTGCAAGCATGTTTTCCTTTCAGGTCTGATGCCAATGTGTCCCCTGCTTACATTGCGGGTTTTCACGCCTCGTGCTGCTGTTATGCATAATGCTTTTAGGCTTATTGCACTGTTGCTAGTGTATGTCGATGCCTCAATGCTAACAGGTCTTCCACGCCTAATGTCATGCATAAGGGGGTTTCCAGGCCTAAGGCTATGTTAGGATGTTTTCAGGTTCATGCCTACTGCCAATGTAATCTAAACAACGTGGATGGGCTTGCCAGCAGCTACTGGCTGTTACTCATCTAATGCTGATGGACCCTACATTTATTCTTTCTTTGTACTTGTGATGGTTCGGGCAGCGGCTCGATTGGCCCTGCCGTGTAAATAGTCCCCCTGTAGACTGCTACCCGGTGCCAGTTGGCACAATGTTACAACTGTGATTGTCTTCTGACGTGTTCTGCATAATACATATGCTGTTTTTTCACCTAACCTGGTGTGGTCTCTTTTTGTAGTGTGCCTAGTGTGTCGCATGTGAGTGTGCTGCGCAGATGCTTTACACAATGCCTCTGAGTTTGGCCTACCCGCTCCGCACCACGCTACCCCGTTTCTAACAGCTGTGATCTGAGATCGTGCGCGCCAAGTATTCAGCGTGTGCTACCCTGGGCAATGCATTGACTGAGCAATATATCGCATCTATCCTCGTATGGAGATCGTGGATCATGGAGTAATGTGAATAGGTACGCATTGTAGGATGTTTACTACGCCAAGTTTCGTACAGTTGCATATTAACAGTTCAGTCCCTCATGTGTTGTGCTAGTTTAATGGATTGCGCCCCAGGGAGTGGCGGGCGCGAGCGATCTAGGGTAAGGTCGTGTACGCAATTGTAGTCTCCGCCCCAGAATGTTGGAGCCGTAGGGTCAGTAATTAAGGATGGTGTGATTGTCTATAGGAATTAAGCTTGCCCTGAGTTTGGAGCATACAAGGAGACAAGTGTCAGTGGAAAGCCGTCCAGGAGGCTCTCTATAACTGCATAGTGGCCTTGGGCATCGGTCTGGGTGTGTAGTATCTTCAAAGGAACACCCGGAGCCACCCATATGAGAGTACCCCTGGCAAACCCCGCATATGTGGTACCTATAACTGTACCCCTCCATCGTTTACGGAGAGATGCGTGGGTTTGCGTAGTGAGATGTGTTTCTTGTATCAATGCAATCGATATCTCATGACTGCGCAAATACTGGTAGACCATGTGGCGTTTCGCACAACCCGCCAATCTCCCACATTCCAGGTCAATAAAATATATTCCTTATGTGCTATATACTTGACAACAAGTGAGAGAGTGGGATCAGGGCCACGGCCACGTCTCCACCATCCCCAGCAAGTTTCTACCAACCAGCCCCCACCCCCTGAACACGGTTACTACAATAATGGCAGCCATCCTGCTTATTTTGTACAACATAGACGGACGAACGAATCACAGCTAACAATAAGAAACCCCAACTCCCCAGGCCGGCTTGCCAATGGGCAATTGGCCATCTGCACTGAAATGCAATGAGTCCAATCAAGTAATAACAGTAGAAGAAGAGGAGGAAGTAATATTCAAGAATATCCTAGGTCCGAAATAGAATGCAAATGAGTGGAGAGAGGAAAAAAAGAAGAAAAGAAAAGAAAATATAGAGGTGCTATGTCAGCCACTTAACGTTCTCGGGGGCCGTAGCAGATCTGCCCATTGTTCGCAAGAGGGCAGCCGTGTAGAATTCAAGCCAGCAATGAACATGTTTCCACACTTGGGGGTGGCTCTCGAAGAGGGGGGGGTGCGCCGACCCACCCAAAGCAGTAAGGAACGTGTAGTGGTCCGCCGAGACTATATAGGTTACCATCTGAGGAGTCACTCAAGTTCCTATGCAGTCTATGGGGTGACTACTGGGCCCCCTCCCAGCAACGCTGTGCGCTGCGAGTCAGTGAGAGGCAGTGTACGATCAAACGTCGTATCCGAGTCCGATTCGGATCTTGGAGGAGACGTGGGGACACCGAGATGCTCCGCTGCTTTTATTGCTTGCTTGTGTTCTTTGGCAAGTTGGGCCTTGGTTGGGCATTGTACCCTGCCCATACCTCGGCCCCTGCGTGTGCCTGCAGGTCTCCATGTCTGTCGAGGGTTTGTTGGGATGGCAGGTGGTGCATGTGCAAAACCGTTCTGATCTATCCAGGATCAGGCCTCCTCGGGAGTAGAGCAAAAAAAAATTGTACTGTCATTATGGCGAACACGGAGTTTGGCAGGGTATTGCAGTGAATATTGTATCTCGTGGTCCCCGAGGCATTTCTTGACCTCCAGATAGGATGATCTGTGACATTGCACTGATAGGGTGTAATCCGGGTATATGTGTACCAATGTGTTCTCAATTTGCCATGGACCGCAAGCTCTGGTTACTTGGAGGATGTGATCCCTGTCGCGGTAATTGAACAGTCTCGCCACCACTGGTCTAGGAGGATTGCCCGGTTGTGGGGGGCCACCCGGTACCACCCTGTGCGCTCTCTCAACTGAAAATAATTTTGAGTGTTTGCCCTTGAGTACATCTGTGGTGAACCAGGACTCCAAGTAGAGCTCCATACTGTGGCCTTCTGTCCGCTCTGGAAAGCCCACTATGCGAATATTGTTTCTGCGGGACCTACCTTCCTGGTCCTCCACCCGGCTCCTCAAGTATTCCACCTCTTGCTGGAGGGATTTGATCTGGCCTGTTGCTGTGGATACAGTGGGGCGCAAGGATGCCAGTGTCGACTCCGATTCCTCCACTCTATCTTTCAATTTTTTATGGTCTTCCCTCAAAAATCCCATTTCTGTACAGAGTGAGTCGATTTTAGGGCCCAGTGTGGTTTTGATATCCAGTATCGCTGCCATCAATTCGTCAAATCGGTGTGAGTGATCAATGCGATCGGCCGAGCTTGAAATTGCATGCTGCATAGCCTCCCCCACACCAGAAGCCGGGATTGTCACATCGGGTGGTTGAGAATGTGTAGCGCTCTCTCTGGGCTTCCCCATTCCACTATTTGGCCGTGTGGCGTTGTGTGTAAAAGCACCCTGGTATTGTTAGTTCCTTGAAGGGAGTTCAAAGTGCCACAGGAGTAATTGAAGGTGTTTGGTAAGATAGAGGTATGGTTTCACAACATAACCAAGTAGAGCGCAGGATATAGCTGTGCACAGATAGGTAAATTGACAGGTACTTCTAATTAGTGGATTACCACTGAGGAAGCAATGATGACCCACTCCGATGGCAATAGAGTTTGACTAGTGCTAAGGTGCCCTCCGGTATTGTTGTGTAAGAGTACGTGTATTGCAGGTCAATATGGCAGGTGAGAAGAAAGTTGAGGAGGCTGGGACATCAAGCACGGACAGGGCGCACAGCTAACAGTGATCTAGGTAGCAACATTCCCTTAAACTGACAGAGTCAGCGACCCGGAGGTAGTTCCATTGTGGCAGCCCCGAATGGAAGTGGGAAAGAAATGAAGGAGACCCCGGGGGGGAGCCCAAGCAAGCAGCAGGCTCTGCGGACAGGGCCCAGCTCCACCAATCAAACCACGCACCTGCACCAACGTCCACAAGGCCTAGAGAGACAGCCACTCACCCAGATCCATCGGGAGCAGTCCGCAAAAAGGCACAGATCCGACTGGAAGGGACTCACGGGTACTGCAGCCAGCTGTGTGGGGATGCGTTATAGGACTGCAGAGTATCAACTCCCGGCGTCACACAAACAGAGACGGCCTTAAGTCCTCGAGCTCACAGGACCAATGGTCCGTAGTTAAGCAGCACAATTCCGCCGCCGCAGGTGCCTTCGAGGTCATGCTCCCGCTTGCCGCATCAAGCGCTCAACCGTGAGGGCCAGCTGAGTCTCGTAGTTGCCGACACCATGCGTGCCCATAAGGAGCACCTCAAGGCGGGTTCCACAGCTCAGGCAATAGTCAGAGAGGGCTTTTCGGTAACTCACTATTTCAGTCCCCCAGTGCCACCCCCGTGGAAACAAGTGCGGTCCACGAGGCAGGGTCGGGCAATCAATACAGGTCCACTTATAGCGGGCGTATCACAGGCCCTGTGGTTGTACATAGCGATAGGCGCGCACTCACAGGGGGCGATGTGCTCGGCGAGCGCCGATATCACTTGTGCCCAGGTAGGCTGCCATCACTCTAGTCCCATGACTGCAGGCTGAATCGGCGCCGATCCACATTAGCAACCATCACCGCCACCAGATTTCAAGGACGCACGTCGGCACAAGCTCCTGGGGTGTAGCTCAGCGCCAGCGTTACTTGTGGCAGGCGATTACAACATTTATACAGGATATTCAGGCAGGCCTCTTGCGGAGCTTAGTGTTGTGCGTCCGCACTCGTGGCCATCTTGGTTACGCCCCATTGGTCATTTATTTTTAACCCATTCTTAGTCCCCTGATAAGAAGCCCAATCTGGGGCAGTATTACACATTTTCATAGTTTGTGCCCGGTGCACCTTTCAAAAGGTGCACCGGGTGCAAACAATGCAAAAAGCACCCTATTTCAATGAATGAGCTGCCCCAGGGCAGCCACAAACTATTCATGTGAAAACACAGAGCGGCTGCTTGCAGCCGTTCTGTGTTTTCACATTGCAGGCGGCAACCCACCACCACTTTTAAAAGGAATTAGAGAACCCCTTGCAGGTGGGTACAGTCAGTGACTGCACCCACCTGCAAGGGGATGTCTGGGGGTCCATAGGACCCCTTCTTCCCCTCCAGAGGGCTTCTCTCAGGGGGTGCTCTCACAGTGTGCCACGTAGAAGGTAAACCCTTGAGAGCTTCTTTGCATCTGCGCCCGATTCTGCAGCACAGAGGGAAAGGAAGTCCCTCATTTGCGTAGGGCACGTCCTTATGCAAATGAGGGAACGCTCCCTGAAAGTAGTGCTGATGCTTTAAGTGCGCCAGTGCTATCCATATTACTGAGGGGGACCTCCTAATTGTGCACTGTTGTGGCAATGCCCTAGGCACTCTTACTGGTGTAGGGTTGGAAATAGCAATGAAGGATACCTTTGTCCAATTAATGGCACTCTTTCCCTGCACTGCCTTAGTGTACTCTAACATTTGTCAAGGCAGAAATAAAAAAGGTCAGACAAATTCTGTCTACAGATAGACAAAGCCAGCAAACATGTTAATGAAACAGTTTCTGCATTCCTTAGAGACCACAACATGGACTCCATCTACAACAACAACTTACGCTTTGACATGGAGCATATATATAGAAGTGATGGAGTACATTTCTCAGAGAAAGGCAACAGGATATTCTTTAACAACTTGAAAGACTGCATCCTATTTTATGTGTAGTAATTATCTACACACAAGAAACACAAAAGCTCTTCTAGGAGCCACCCTTTTACCAAACACTAGTTCATTTTTGTTTTAAATCCATAAAAAAAAATACGGAGTCGCGACTGTGTCATGGATCTGTAAACCAAATGCACAAATTCAATGTACAACAGCACATTTAAGATTTATATCTCTCTGTTTGACTGTGTATGTGGCAATGGCTCTGTGAGTAGTTTTTTAAGTGTCTAAGTATGTGCAAGTGGGTGCATAAGTCTCTCAGTGGGTCCTTGGGTATATATGTCACTTTTTGAGTAACTTTATGAGTGGGTGCATGAGTGTCTCAGTGGGTCTGAGAGTGGCTGCATCAGTATCTGAGTGGATGTATGAGTGGGTGGAATAAGTCTCTGAGTGGGACTGTGACTGGGTGATGAGTCCCTGAGTGGGTCTGTGGGTTTCTGCATGAGCCTCTCAATGGGTGACTGAATGGGTGGATGAGTATCTCAGTAGGTCTGTAAGTGGATGCTTGAATGTCTGAGTGGGTCTGTGAGTGGCTGTGTGAGTCTCCAGTGGGTCTATAACCTGATGCATGGGTGTCTGAATCAGTCTGCGAGTGGCTGCATAAGTCTCTCAGTAGGTCTGTGAGTGGGTGTGTGAGTGTCTGAGTGGGTCTGCCAGTGGGTGCATGAGTGTGGGTCTGTGAGTAAGTACGTCAGAATATGAGTGGTGCTGTGAGTGGTTGCATAGTGCATGAGCGGGTCTGTAAGTAAATGCATGAGTGTCTGAGTGGGTCTGTGAGTGGGTGCATGAGTCTATTATTGGGTCTGTGAGTGGGTGTGTGAGTCTCTGAGTGGGTCTGTGAGTAGGTGCATGAGTCTCTGAGTATTTGTGAATAGGTGCATAACTGTCTGAGTGGGTCTGTGAGTGGGTGCATGAGTCTCTAAGTAGGTCTGTGAGTAGGTGAATAAGTCTCTGAATGGGTCTATGAGTGGGTGCGTCAATCTGTGAGTGGGTCTGTGAGTGGGTATATGAGTGTCTGAGTGGGTCTGTGAGTGGGTGCCTGAGTGTCAGTAGATCTGTGAGTGGGTGCATAAGTATCTGAGTGGGTCTGTGAGTGGGTGTGAGAGTGTCTGAGTGAGTCAGTGAGTATGAGCATAAGTGTCTGAGCAGGTCTGTAAGTGAATGCATGGATGTCTGAGTGGGTCTGTGAGTGGGTACATGAGTCTCGTACTGGGTCTGTGAGTGGGTGTGCAAGTCTCTGAGTGGGTCTGTGAGTAGGTGAATGAGTCTCTGAGGGTCTGTGAGTGGGTGCATAACTGTCTGAGTGGGTCTGTGAGTGGGTGCATGAGTGTCTGAGTTGATCTGTGAGTGGGTGCATGAGTGTCTGAGTGGGTCTGAGTGGATGTGTGAGTGTCTCAGTAGGTCTGTGAATAGGTGCATGTGGGTTGATGAATGGTTGCATAAGTGTCTGAGTAGATATGTGAGTCAATGTGTGAGTCTCTGAGTGGGTCTGTGAGAGGGTCTGAGAGTGTCTGAGTATGTCTGTGACTGGGTACATGAGACTCAGTGGGTCTGTGAGTGGATGGATGAGTGCCTGATTATGTCTGTGAGTGGGTGTGTGAGTGTTTGAGTAGGTCTGTGAGTGGGTGCATGAGTCTCAATGAGTGTGTGAGTAGACACATGAGTATCTGAGTGCATCTGTCAGTGGATGTTTGAGCATCAGAGTGGATCTGTGAGTGGGTGTATGAGTGTCTGAGTGGGTCTGTGAGTGCATGTGTGAGTCTCTGAGTGGGTCTGTGAGTAGGTGCATGAGGGTCTTTGAGTGGCTGTATAAGTGTCTGAGTGGGTCTGTAAGTGAATGTGTGAGTCTCTGAGTGGGTCTCTGAGTTGGTGTGAGAGTGCCTGAGTGTGTTTGTGACTGGATGCATGAGTCTATCAGTTGGTCAGTGAGTGAATGGATGAGTGGCTGAGTGTGTCTGTGAGTGGGTGTGAGAGTGTCTGATTGGGTCTGTGTTTGGGTGCATAAGCCTCTCAGTGGGTCTATGAGTAGATGGATGAGTATCTGAGTGCTTCTGTCAGTGGGTGTTTGAGTGTCTGAGTGGGTCTGTGAGTGGGTGTACCAGTTTCTGAGTAAGTATGTGAATGGGTACATGAATGTCTGAGTGGGTCTGTGAGCAGATGCATGAGTTCCTGAATGGGCATGTGAGTGGGTGCATGAGAATATCAGTTGGTCTGTGACTGGGCGCATGAGTTTTTGATTGGGTCTGTGAGTGAGTACATGACTGTCTAAGTTGGTCTGTGACTGGGTGTGTAATCCTCTCAGAGGGTCTCTGAGTGGGTGCATGAGTCTATGAGTGGCTCTGTGAGTGGGGGCATGATTCTCTCAGTGGATCTGTGAGTGGGTGTCTGAGTGAGTCTGTGAGTGGATGTGTGAGTCTATGAGTGGGTCTGTGAGTAGGTGCATTAGGGTCTACAGGTAGGTACATGAGTGTCTGAGTGGGTATATGAGTGTATGCGTAAGTGTCTGAGTGGGTCTGTGAGTGGGTGTGTCAGTGTCTGAGTGGTTCTGTGACTGGGTGCATGAGGGTCTGAGGCAGTGCTTGAGTATTTCAGTGGGTCTATGAGTGGGTACATGAGTGTCTGAGTAGGTCTGTGTGTGGGTGCATGACTGTCTGAGTACATGTGTGAGTGGGTGTTTCAGTGTCTGATGGGGTCTGTGAGGAGCTGCAACAATGTCTCAGTGGGTCTGTGAGTGGGTCCATGGGTATATGACTGCATCTGTGACATGGTACGTGAGTCTATAAGTGGGTGTCTTAGTGGGTGCGGCAGTGTCTGAGTAGGTCTGTGACTTGAAACATGTGTGTTTGTGTGGGTCTGTGAGAAGCCATTTCAATGTCTGACTGGGCCTGTGCATAAGTGTATGAGTGGATCTGTGAGAGAGTGTGTGTCTCTGAATAGGTCTGTGAATGGGTGCATGAGTGTCTGAGTGAGTCTGTGACTGGGTGTGTGAGTGTCTGACTGGGTCTGTGATGGGGTGCGTTAGTGTTTGAGTGGGTCTGTAAATGGCTGTGTCAGCCTCCAAACTGTTATTTGACTGGGTGCAAGAGTGTCTGAGTTGATCTGTGAGTGGGTGCATCAGTCTATGAGTAGATCTGTGAGTGGGTGTGTGAGAGTCTGAGTGGGTCTGTGAGTGGGTGGGTGAGTGGATCTCAGAGTGGGTGTGTGAGTCTCTGAGTGGGTCTGTGAGTGGGTGGATAAGAGTCTGAGTGGGTCTGTGAATAGAGGCATGAGCCTCTGAGTGGGTAAGTGAGTCGATACATGAGTGTGCCACTGGTTTCTCCAAACTCTCAGGATCGGTTCAAGGCTCAAATGGGGTCGACCTCTTGATCACCTCAATTCTGATAGCTTTAATAGCACAGAAGATGGAGGGAGATCAAGTAAGGGAAGGAAAGGAAGGGAACAGCATGGAAGGAGACCTAGAAGGTAATAGAACACCATAAGTAACTATTATAAATGTGCCTCTGTTCTTGTTTTTTTCTATGGTACATCATTCATTGGAATACATCATATATCTAACTACCTGCAAATAAAAGTAACTGCGACTAGGATTCAAATGAGAAGATTATTTTTCGTCATGTCTTGATAACTTCTTCCATCTAACTTGAATGGAGGGCTTCTGCAAATCATGAATACCTCATTACTACCATTTTTTATGCATCACCTTCAAACATCACTCCAAAGATAATTCTTTATTGAAGTCTTACTCACCAGACTAATAAAATAGATGAGCTTAACGGAGGGGTTAACCCAGTGAACACCAGAACACAGGACCACTGTTAAGTAGTAAAAAAAAGAATATGTCAACACTGCACACTATTAAGTTGTTTTTGTGCATATGTTCATCATAGTGCAAAGATAGCAACAAGTGATACATCAAAGTCTTTGTCACTCCTTGAAATAAGTACAATACAAAGCTTTTAAGAATATCCAATATTTGTAATATTGAATTAGTCTCTGCTGCCAGACTTTTAGCACACAAGCTAATTAACACGCTTAATTTTCTCAAAATAACACTCCACAACTCTAAGTGACCACCGCTGTGAAACTATTCTCAGTGACAGCTGCATCTCCAGGATGGAAGAACTAATGCAAATGTCCTCCCATTGACTAAGTTCAAAGGGGAGGCGAATATGCCCCTTAGAATCCAATAAACAACTACGGAATGTAGAAGTACCCAATTGTTGAAACGTCTTTTGCTGATATTCACATAATGCTCTATTTGCCAAACCACAAGAAAATTCAGACAAGAATGAACGGTGGCAAGGCATCCTTACCACACCAGGACAAAAGATCTTCTTTGTGGACACATCGAGTGACTATGCGCCAGAATAATCAGCAAATTTCTGCCGCATTAACTTTCCCTTATTCTTCTGCTTCAGATACGTCATTCGTCGGCGCTCCTAAAGATGCACTAAGTATCCTGGGAAATTTAGTGCTCTTCGCGAGCCTGTCTACAATGTCCTTTGTAATTCCTCCATCGACTTCAGATCATCGGTTTGTTTCCATACGCAACACTGACAGGTATGATATATGTTTAAGCGACCTGTTGTGCTTGCAATGGGAGCAACAGGCAGCGTTCATTTCGAGTACTGATATGACCAGCAATTCACGGTGTAACAGAGTCTCTGATTAGGTCTGTGATTGGGTACGTGAGTGTCTGAGTGGGTCTGTGAGATTGTGCACAAGTGTCTGAGTGGGTCAGTGAGTGGCTGCATGAACCTTTCAGTGGGTGAGTGAGTGGATGCATGGGTGTTTGAGTGGGTCTCTGAGTGGGTGTGTGAGTCTCTGAGTGGGTCTTTGAGTGGGTTCTTGAGAGTCTGAGTGGGACTGTCAATGGGTGCCTGAGTGGGTCTCTGAGTGGGTGTGTGAGTCTCTGAGTGGGTCTGTCAGTGCATGCATAGTGTGCGAGTGAGTGTATTAATGTACATTTTGAAACAAATCATCAAGGTCTGCTACTCTGCTGGAACACTTCACGGGGGCTGCGCTGAGCATCACGGTGGGTCCATGACTTCCACCACAGGAGAAAAAAACTGTTTGGGGCATTTTCATACTCATAAAGGGTCCCTCAGCGACTCCTACAATGCACCCATGGAGTCAGGATACCCCCTACCCTGACCGGTTCTATAGTTCTAATCTTCATTTTCATCCCCGGGACACAATCCTGGTTTACAAAATGGCTGCCTCAACGTACTACACAGGTTGCGGCCAGCCAATCACAGCACTTTTCCTGGTACGAGGGTTCGTGAAGCTCAGTGTATGCATCGCAGAGGATCCGCTTCCCTATATATAGAAAATTTGGATTTCTTTTAATATCTTAAAAACTACTGAATGGATTTACACCAAATCCCAAAAAGATCACTTTCTGGACCAACAGCTAACTTTCTGCTAAATTTGGTGTAATTCTGTTCAGCTGTTCGGGCTGTTGTCATGTCTAAAATCCCAATGGGAATATATATATTACCCAGTGGGGGTAGTTATAGTTAGGATCGTGTTTCCATAGGAAATTCATTTATTGTGTTGCTAATAACTTTGGTGCAGTTTGATGAATCTCCATGAAACTTTCCAAAAAGTGCTACTTCGTGACCAGTTTGTGCATGGAAAGTTACAGGGTGATTCATTAAGCCGGGGCCGAGAAAAGGGGATCCCAAAACACATTTTCCCCATTCATTTTCTAATATGAATTTTAGACACAGCTACAACCTAAACCGCTGAATGGATTTACACAAATTTGGCAGAAAGCTAGAACTTTTTCAGAAAGAATAATTTTTGTGCTTTGATGTAAATCTGTTCAGTAGTTTTTCAGCAATTAATGCTCAAAAACTTTGTATATCTACAGAAATGTAGCCTCTACAAATTGCAACAAATCGCAAGCTGAGATCTTATTGGCTGCTACCACCTCAACCAGGAAGTGGTGGCAGCCATCTTAGGAATCAGGACTCAGTCAGGCAAAAAATACCACAATCCGTGGGACTTCTGCGGGATAGGAAAATGGTGGCCAAGTTTATGCCCCTTGGGAGCCCACCCCCTGGGCTGTATTGATAAAGGGGAAGGGAGATGCATGGTCCCCCCTCCCCAAGCCCCCAGAGGCCATGGGGAGCCCACCCCCTAGGCAAAAATTAATTTATATGGGAAGGGAGCCACACAGCCCTCCTCCTTGAGGCTCTAGAAGCCCCTGGGTGCCCACCCCCTGGGCTGAAATTACTTTATTTGGGAAGGGGGCTGCACAGCCCCTCTCCCCAAGCCTCTAAAGGCCTGAGGAGCTGGGGAGGCCCAGGGATGAAATTTCACAAAATGTTAGGGGTTGCGCATCCCCCATCCTCGAGCCATTAACATCCCTGGGAAGCTCACCCCGAGCCACAATTACATAAAATGGGGAGGGTCACACAGCCCCCCTCCTTGAGCCATTTATGGCCCTGGGGACCCCATCCCCCGGAGCCAGCTCACATACTATGTCCCAAGGAGCCCACCCCCAGGAGAGCGGTTTCCCTGCCCGCTCGGGGAGTGTCATACATGATGTCATAAAACATGTCATGAGTGATGTAATATGTGAGGTCATAAGCAGTGCATGGCGGAAGCGCAAGTTATAGTTAGCTCTACTAACTATACCTTGTGAATTTCTGTTTTTGTTTGTTGAAAGCGTTAATGTTGTCACTGACAAATGCGCCTAACTATAATGTTACTTTAATGTTTGTTTTTTTCATTGAATATTTATATGCATACATATACATACACATATATATAAAAAAGCTTTTACGTGACATGTGACTGAACATGATTACTGTCCAAGTCCTCATTGAAGTATTGAAAAGGACTTGGACAGTAATCATGTTCGTTGGTCTTAGAGACCATGACAAAAACAATCACCTCAGGAAACCCCCTCCCCCCTTTCTTTCCAAACAGCCATAAGGAGAATAACAATTATGATAAAGGAAAGAAATAAACAAAGAAGATACATTTGGTGAATTTAAGGCACTACGACTCCCATAATGCCTTGAGATGGGTTTTATGTTATCACTAGAGTCACATGTCACTTAAAAGCTTTTTTATTGGTTGAAACATGGACTGTCATTCAAACCGTGATCAAGTTCTCTGCGAGAACAAAACGCGTCGGTTGGCTTTTCAACCTGGAGGAATTTTGAAAAATAAATGCTTGGAAAATCACCTTTTGTAAGTGCGACTTCATCTTTCCCCTGAAAAGGATTGTGTGGTAATATATATATATATATATATCGTTACGCTTCCTATCTGCCATTTGTCGACAGACCCAGTAGGCACTGACCTCAGCCACACTCAAAGAAAAAGCTGAAGTCGACGTTCTTCGTGGAGTCAGCAGTGAAATTTATTGTAGAATACACCACAGGATTAAACAGGCATAATGCCTGCCATGACGCGTTTCACTCGTCAAAGCGAGCTTGATCAAATGATGCGCCTCCATTCAGAAAACCACATATAAATCATTAGCGTGCACAATTGCCTATAAAAACAACACCCATCGTTCATGAACATAGGAGGCAGACTGGAAAATAACACAAAATCGGATAAAAGAAACAAGTTAAATGCACATTTGGACTATAATTTCGATACTTTCAACCCCAGTCTCCAGTATTATCAACAAAATGCATATACCAAATATATAAATAAATAAATACATATATATGTTCCAGACAGTGCTGAGATATTTATAATAACCATTAATAAATACATTCAGATGAGTTAAAAATTGTTACTGCAGGATATGAAAAGAATAAAAAAGTGAAGTCACTCTTTGGTCTCTTAACGTCACATTTGTGCAAATAAGCATATGAATTTGTTATCGTATGTGCAAAATAAGCAACAAGATAGACACAATAAATACATATTATGTTTGGATTGGATGCAGGAAACCAGTACTTTCTAACAATTGCCCGGACAGGTCCTACTAATGTTCAGAATAGAACATAAAATGAAATGATATACCTTTACTTGAATACAGTCATGCACAGTGGCAACAGACTATATAATGTCAATACAATTCGATGGTATACCAACCTACAAGTAGATGATGGACAGAAATATTATTGCACAAAAATGGTCGCATTATCCTGCTGATGACATAAACCCAAATGTCTATATAGATTGAACAAAGTGCAAAATCCAGTCTTAAGCCTCATCCAAAAGTGCAAAACTAGTGATAAAAGTGCAAAATAGTGCTGTGCAACTTACAATATCAATAGCAGCCTCGACCTAATCATTTACACTTAATGATTCTAAAGTGCAAGTGCCAATAATATTACATAGTTACCAGAAAAACCTATAAAATCTATATCTAGCATTTAATAAAAATAGGGAGAGAGCTTAAAAATCGAAATATAGCTTTATTAAAAATCTTGTGAAACAAGCCCAATCGTTACAGTAAGGGATAACAAAGTTAAGAATGAAAAGAGAAGGATAAGTTGACTTAAAATATATATATACCCTGCCTTGTATTGCAATGCTAAGCTTTATTTATTGTCTAAATAGTTGTGTATATATGCAAATGAATATAAATAACATGTGAAAACATCAACTGTAGAAGATTATAGTTTCATTAGGGCCCACATAAACATATGATTTAACCTTTGTCTTCCAGAGTGGCCTCTTTGTGGAATATCCTTTGCTGAACAGCCAACTCAGGGGGCCTTCCTCAAACACCTGATTTTTCGAAAATAGTTAGAAAATTCTATGTTTAAATGAATGAAATGAAATTTTTAGAACCACAGCTGCCCAGGAACCAGATATCTCAAATTAGGTAAAGAGAGGAAAGGAAGAAAAATGGGAATGGTCACTCCTAGGGGGCTATTAAAAGATGAGTTTCGAAGAGTTTGTGAAATGAATAATGATTAGTCACCAATGTTAAGGAGGATGAAGCTTAAACAAGACCTTTGCCATTATCACCACAAATGCTCAGCCTCCTGCCCTGTTTTGTTTGAATCTAGAAATAGTGAGCAGGCTTGCTCTGGTGGACCAAAGATGGCCAGGAGGGTTATAATGTTACATTTTTTTTGCAGCTATATCAATACTTTCCTGCAAAGTGCCTTATGACACAGATTTAAAGCCTTGAAGATGCTATGCTTGCGGACCGGTAGCCAGTCTAAGGGTTTAAGATTGGCTAATACATATGCTTGTCAGTTTAATTTGAGCACCAAACTGGCTGTGACATTATGATTATGCTGCAGTTTGAGGCAGGCGGAACCCAGTAGACCTATGTAAGAAATTACAGTATTCTAACATTGAGACTTCCCGCAACCAGATGGGAGAAAGGGCAAAATCTTAAGGAGGACATTTAACAAAAGGAATCAGACTGCTACCAGGTGATTTATTTGTGTGTCAAAGATAATACCCAGATTGCGGGCTGATGAAACAGTGTTCAGAGAAGATTCCAGCTCCAGTAGCCACCAAGAGCCACCAAGCCAAGTTCCAGGGAGAGGATTACCCTAAGAGAAGGAGTTCTGCTTTGTCAGACTGTTGACAGAGTGAATTGGCCATCTAGTGTGAGATGGCGCACATGTTATCCCGCAAGCTGATCTCCATGGATTTTAGATCCTTTTTTTAAAATATAATTTTTATTATTTTTCAAAGGTCATAGTATAAAACAAATAAATATAAGCAATTCATTCAGAATGAACAGTGAATACAAGAAACAGCCACAGTAAAAAAACGAATTACAATTAATTAGTTGATCAATTCATTAATTGATTAGCCAAGATTATATTATATTAAAGGGGATTACACACACATATTTTCCCCTTTTTTCTATAACATATTTTCCCAATATATATTAATCATGGTCAGCATTGATAAAATCCAAACAAATTGTTTTCCAAATCTTATCAAACTTTAGCAGTAAGGAGGGGCCCCTTGCTTTGGCCAAAGCAAGTTCCAATTCATATATCTGATATATAAGGGAACACCATTCCATATCTTTAGGGGCACTTCCTGAGACCCATGCCCTAGCAATGCAAAGTCGGGCAGATACCAACATAATCATCATTAATTTATGCAAGCCCCTTCAAGTTCATATTTGACACCCATCATTATCTCTTTCACAGATAATTGTACTGGAAAGCCCAGACTTAGCGATATAAACTTCGTCACCCCGTCCCAAAATGTTTGTAGACAGGGGCAAAGCACAAACATATACAAGACACCAGCAGCCAAAAGATTGCACTTAGGGCATTTGGTTCTATCTGTTCTACCTGTAGAGGCAGTTGCTCCCCATTTTAAAATCACATCTGGGGTATAGTATAGAAGACATAGCGTACGCCACTGTTGTAGCTTAAGATTAACAGAATGTACTGAGCGATCCAACAAATCCAAAGCCATCTGAATCTCTCAAGCCGAAACCTCAGACGAGAGGAGCCTGCTCCACTTTGCTGCTAATAGCTGGGTGTCTTCCACAGCGAGCTGTGAAAATGCCTGATACATCATACTTATAGTAGGTTTGATACTAAGCTTAAAATAGTATGAAGAAAGCTCTGTGCTATCAATGTCTTTTGCATGTTCGCAGCTCGTCTGCATATAGTCCCTCAATTTAAAGTATTTAAGAAAAGAATGAGGAGGGAGATTAAAGGCATCTTGCAAATCAGAAAAAGATCTAAAGCCATTCACATCAAATAGTTGGACCATTGTCATAATCCCGCAGTGTGCCCAGACTCTACAGATTGGATCCCAGAAAATATGAGGAAAAGCAGGATTGTCCCATATGAGGGTATCTTTGTTGATAAAGCCTAGAGAATATTTCTTACAAATCCCCCTCCAAATACAAGTAATATCTTTTAGTATCTTAAAACGTCCCTTTTATAATAGTTGGGATCCCCTTGCGAATACAAAAAGAGCCTAACATCTGCTCCATGAGCGAGCTGGTAGCAGAAAGGTGTTGGATCTGGTTCCCCTAAAGTCAGTAAGTTACGTAAGCGTCCGGTAAAAGCAACCCAAAAGTACAACTTAAAATCTGGGAGTGAGAGCCCTCCTTTCTAAGGAAGTTAAAAAAATCGGTTGGCTCGCCTTGCCCGCCTGTAGCCCCAGATAAAACTTCCAATAGTGCCTTCCAGCCGTCTAAAAAAAGAATCCAGGACCCTCAGCAGGATTGCCCTAAACAGATGAAGAAATTTGGGAAGAATGTTCATTTTGACAATGTTTACTCGTTCAACAATGGTAAATGGTAACTTATTCCATGATTTTAATTTAAGAACTATTGTAGATAGCAAAGTTTTGTAGTTTAATTTAACAATATTGGAAACCACAGGACATAGCTTAACAGCTAAATAAACCGCTGAGGTAGTAGCCCCTGGAATCGGAGAATCAGGAGTAAAATTTAAAAGAGCCTGAGTTTTAGATAAATTCAGCTTATAGCCTGAAAATTTCACAAAAGTATGTGCTTCAAGGGTGATCTGAGTGATTGCTGTTGCTGGGTTAGAAGAAACAATTGCCACATCGTTAGTTTCAGTTGTTGATCACCAAGAACCAATGGTTGCATTCCTGGATTCCTGAGGCGAGACTGTAGGTAAGGCTCTATTTAAAGAGCAAAAAGCAGGGGGAGAGTGGGCATCCCTGTCTTGTCATGCGGTAAATCCGAAAGGGATCCGAGTAACTCCCAGCATGTGCTACCCGAGCGCATGGGGTCTTATATAGTGCCTGAATCAATTTAAGAAAATCTTCCCTTATACCAAAGGCAGACAGAGTGGCCCATAAATAGTCCCAAGTGACACAGTCAAATGCCTTCTCTGTGTCGAGTAGTATCATGCCCATGTTTATATCACATTTCCCGGCAATATCAAATGCAGCAATTGCTGTGTTGGTATGCGTGGTGGTATCTCTGCCTGGAACAAACTCATGTTGTTGTGGAGATGCTAAAGATGAGATTAGTGGAGATGGCAGGCCAAGATTTTGGCAAACCGTTTTGCATCCGTATTAATCAGTGAGATGGGCCTGTATGATCCCAGCAGCCAGTTTGTCCTTTTTAGGTCGAGCCTAGAGTCAGTGCGCATGCGCTGCTCTGGGAGACTTGTTGTAGTGGAGTATTTAATAGAAGCCCCGCCCACTCTCCGCCCATATTTGTCATTGGCTTTGTCAGTGTCCTTCGTAAATGCTGGCATCTGATTCGTAAAGAGGCTTGTTAGTCCCTCCTTAGTACCGTCTTGTCTTCCTTTGTAACCTCCCATGGCGACTGGCCCTTTTACTTCGGTTGATAAATGGTATGTTTTATTTAGTCTGCAAGCACTACTTTATTTAATTATTTTGTCCTGCAGACGAGTCATGCTTTCCTGCGTGAGGCACCTTCAGGTTCCAGAACGGCAGCCGCTCATTTCTTGTTATGCGCGGCTGCCAAAATTAACACAAACTCACGAATGGTGCCTGCTGCTCACAGCCCCTCATCTCCGTCCTGCCCATGTTGCTCATGCTTACATTTCACGTGCTTTACTTAATTTTGTTTTTAACAGCAGTCCGCTCCGCCCCCAGGGCTCGGACATGCTGCAATGCTGAGCTCATTATCTCCCCACACCGTCCTTGCATAAATGTGGCAGCCGTCCGCTTTTGTTTGGTTCAGCATACCAGCATGGCAGCTGCCTCCCCATCCCCCCACTGCTTGGTATTTGAAGGCATTGTGAAAGTTAGGAGAAAAAATATATAATTATGCGCTGCTATAATTAAGACGTTCACTACTAATGTCTTAATTGTAGCAGTGCATAACTATAGTTTTATTTTCTCCTAACTTTTACAGGTCAGTGACAACATCGCAGGCTGCATAGGGTGCAGATGCAGCATTTGTAATGCAATAGGTCTCGCATTTGTGAGAGTTATAGATATTTGGCATTGTAAATGACAATGCCGTTAATTTATCTTTTTTTAAAAAAAGCATTGTCATTTACAATGCCAATAGCTGAAACCCTCGCAAATGCGAGACCTATTGCATTGCAAATGCTTGTTTAAAAAGACAACAATATTGGTTGTATTCCAACTTCCTGGGATAGACCCCACTGCCTGAATATATTGAATAATGAAAGAGAATTCCACACTCAGTATCTCTTTAAATGTCTTATAGAACTCAATAGGCAGTGAGTCCTCCCCGGCCACCTTGCCCGATGGTAGGGCCATTAGTGCAACCTCAATTTCCAGCCTTGAGATGTCGGTCTGCAAGTCATATACCTGCTCCTCAGTAAGACATGGTAAGTGACACTGCTGAATATACTCTGAGCACTCATCCTGATCAAACGTTTGCAACTGGCTATACAACTCCCTATAAAGCTGGGAGAATTGTTCCAGGATGAGTGTGGCATTTGTATAGAGCCTACCATCTGTTCCCCTAATTGCCTGAATTTTCCCCCTATTTTGTTGTGCTGTAATTTGATGTGCTAAAACTCGACCAACCCTTTCACCATATTCATATTTTAACTTCCTATATTTTACACATGTAGCAGCTCCCTGCTCCTTAAGTCTGCGTCCAACACAGGATCGCATTTCTAAATGTTGGAAAAATACTTTGCACTCGACTATAGCTCCTCGAGTAATTTTAAGGGCATGTAATAGTTCAAGCTGATGTACTGTTTAACGTAAAGAATAAGATTCTTCTGAGATAACTCTAGATTGCTTAAACACATATTGTAGTGTTATACCGTGGGCATATGCCTTCATAGTGTCCCATATTATTGGAGGCGAAGCTGATCCTCTATTAATAGAAAACAATTCCCTAAGTAGACTTGAGACAAGATTTAGGTACTCACTGTTAGTTAATAGGTGGCGGGAAAAGTAAACCTAGAACTACTAGGCTTGTGCCAATTCCCATCAGGCGAACAATGGAAATAAATCGGATTATGATCTGAAACTACCCTTGGACACACAGTAATTTCCATATTGTCCAGCAGCATACATTTAGTGAAAACCATGTCTATCCTTGAATAGTGCTTATGCAGGTAAGAATAGTACATATAGCCAGGCTCTGTTGGATGGAGAGTCTGCCAAGCATTGCAGATGCCATGTAACTTACTCAAGTCATTGAGAGAAGCCCTAGTTCTAGACTTTCTAGGAGCAGCACTGAGATTAGTGGAGTCAATACTGTAGTCCATTACACAGTTAAAACCGCCCTTTACAATCAGTTCTCCTGCCCAGTCCAATAATTCCAGTGATAGCGTGTTAAATATTTTGTGATTGTTAGTGTTTGGTCCGTAGACAACACACAGCACGAACTTAAGTGAATATAAAGTCAGTTGTACCAGTACCCACCTTCCCCTAGAATCAGCGGCAGTTTTTAACACCTGACCCTGAAATTTTCTAGAGGAGAGCACCGCCACCCCGCGAATTGATATAGTTTGATATGTACAGGCAACTATATTATAGCCCAGCTGCTTAAGGAGAGCCCTATCTTTATATGCCAAGTGAGTCTCGGTCAGAGCCACCAAATGAGGTTTATAGTGCCCAATCTCCTCCTGAACCATTTGCCGCTTAGACCGAGCATTAATCCCTGACACATTCCAACACATACATTGAATTTTAGCCATCTATACAATAGGAAAAAAACCTGAACTCCAATACTTTGGCATTCCAATATAAACTTCGCATAAGCATTGACACAGTTAATGTACATCCTGTATGAGTTCCCACGTCTATGGCCTGTTCCCCCCACCCCCACCATCTATGTGTGGGCCAGGTTACATGCAAAAGGCCGTCGGCAAAATCTGTCTCTGTGCCACCGCCCACACCACCCACCAGCACCCACAACCCTACCCAACCCCCGTGTTCTGAAGAAGGAATCACCCCACCCTGAAGCCGTTGCTGGAAACAGACCAAGAGAGCCCCCAACCCATCTACCCCGCATCCCTAGCCACCGACCATCCACCAAACTTACTGTAGAAGAAAAAGAAAGAAAAAGGATAAGGCGGAGACAGAGTCAGAGAAAAAGAAAAGGCATATTATTTCAGCTTATCACTTAACCCCTTTACGATCCAAGAGTACTAAGCCACACCCAGAATGCAAATAAAGAGAGAAAAAAAGAAAAAAACATATAATTCTTTTTTTCCTATGTTATTGGGCCCCCTTAGTCGAGCCAGAGCCTGCACAGCGTCTTGCTCAGAAAAACACATTTGAGACCACCCATCCTTAATAATTTTGAGACAAGCAGGTTCTGCAGGAAAGCCTGTGCCCCCGCGGCCTTCAGCGGGTCGATAAATTGATGTAGCTTCTATCTCCGGTCCATTGTGGATCTACATAGATTTGAGCTTGCGACAATCGACTGGTTGTCAATTAAGACAGGGGATGTTGGTCGGACTGTAAGAGAGACAGCCTGTCGCAGAAGGAAGTTCCCAATATATATCATCATAGGCCGGGATTGTGTCACATTGGTGCTGGAGGCATTGCAGCTGAGGGGAAGCCGATGAACGGATTGTATTTGCGGGTCCCAATCCCAGTCACTCAATTCCGGAAAAGCCATCCTAAACAGTTGCACCATATACTGCCGGGGGTCCGAGCCTTATTTGCCTTCCGGTATCCCAAAAATCCTGAGGTTGTTTCCCCTGTGTCGATTTTCAATATCTTCAATCTTAGTTTTGGAGAAATTTGAGCTGATCCTCATGATTCCCGATAGACTTAGCTGTTGTCATTGCAACTCCTCAATATGGGCCACTCTTAGCTGCAGATCTGCCACCTCAGTTGTACAATTATTAATCTGTCCAGAGACCTCCTCCAGTGATTTTTGCATCTGCAGATTATCTGCCCTTGCCTGAGTGAAGTAGGCCTGTGCCTCAGCTCGTTGGGCCTGTGGGGCAAGCATAATTGTCCTTAATGATGGTTCTTGTATAATCACCTCTGTCTCCTTGATATGTCGCTCCTTGGCCATAAGTGGGGGGGACTGATCCAACAAAGTCCCAGAGGATATGTCTGAGGTAGAACAGAGATTTGGGGTAGAACATGTGTGCTGAGAGTGTTGAGCGTGTTGTACAGTACGCTGCTTTTTTACCTCTGAACCTGAGAGTGTTACAGATAATCGAGAAATGAGTGATTTTACCTCTCCCTTTGAATTCACCGACATCCTGAGTGGGCTACTCTTGGCCACCTGATTGCCTGTCTTAGTAGACTGACGCTGTCTTGAAGGCTTAGACAATTGATGAATCGTGACCTGATCTATATGTTTCTTCTTAGGTTGTCTCAGTGCACTCTGATCTTGAAGCAGCACACCCCCCTGACCCCCCGACTAGACATAATGTCAGCTTGTAAATGTGGGACAAGTTCTTAGGTTGTAGGGCAGAGACCGTAGTACTCCCAGGGATAGATAAATGGTCCTTTCACCAGTTATATTTGAGTGCACCTCTGCCTTGGAATGGCATTTTAGCGTTTCCATATTTCCTTTACTGATTAAATCCTCATCTATCTCCTCACTGGGGGCATAAACTGGCAGGCCAATATCATTGGTACCCTTCCTGGCCAGCCCGAAAGAACCAGAAACAGTACTCATGTTTGCTGACCCTGATGTAGCCGGCAAAACCTCTCGTTAGGCATCTTGCATGGGTTGCATGGTTTGTGCGCTGCCAGCACCGAGTAAAAACCCTCCGAGAAGAGGAGCTGATGAACTAGTTTTACCAATTTGCAGACAGAAGGGCTCTTCAGGCTTTAACATCGGCTTGCCACTGCAAAACTCCTGATCCTAGTCCTGACCGCATTCCTGTAGCGGTGGGGAAGGTGGTTTACTTGCCGGTGCAGTTGCTGCTTCTGCCGCTATCAGAGCGTCTGCTAAGTAGGATATTTCCCCAGGTGTGGATTCTTTAGTTACAGCTTCCATCAGATTGTTCACTGCCCCTGGTTTGAGTAGTTTCAAAATAAGGCGCCCTACTTGTGAGGATGTCGTGTCTGAGGGTATAGCTCCCAGGTTCACCTCTCGTCTCCTCCTGGCTGTGCTTCTAGTTCTTACAGGTGGGGCTTCACTGCCCCTCGTGTTCCACAGTCCCCCCCCCCGAGGAACACTACCATTCCGTGGAGCCATTACAAGTTCCTGGCAGTGAGTTCTGAGCTGATAGAGCTGGAACAACGCAGCAAAGTGAAAACAGCCGTAAATCAGCTGATTGCAGAGCTACAGCATCAGCAGAGGGAGAGACTGCAGTGTCGGTTCACGCTGACTGTAATTCAGCTGAAAAACACAGTCTGGGATCCTGTACTTAGCACTCTGCCTCCCGTCCAGAATCACCACGGTGGTGGTAGCAGTGAGTGAGAAGATGCGGGATGGAGCAGGGCTCACGGCGGGATCAGCCTGCCATCTTCCTTCCTCCTCTGGATTTTAGATCCAAGTCAAGTCTCAGAATCATCTGCATGCCATCAGCATTTCCAACTTTGGTGAAACCAAAGGATTGCATCAAGATAGCCAGACATGATGTATGTGTTAAAAATGCTATGGCTAAATATTAAATGCAGATCCTTGAGGTACCATGTTCGGTAATTATGTAAAGAGTAATGGATATGGGACCATAGAATCTTCCTGGGATATGTCGGAAAAGATTGACATTATCTAGGATCAAATAGGATTATGCACATTGTGACAGGAAGACTTACCTGGAGGCAACATGATTTGTAAAAGGAAGAAATGAAGGAGCATATTAATGAGAACCGGCACAATGCTGCGTTGTGGCAGCGCTGCGTCAGACAAACTTGTGCTGCATTGTGACACTTTCTTGCGAAATGGATGCGCCGTATTTATGGTATGGCGCACTATGTCACACGCATCTAAAGTGCACAAAAAATTCTGACGCATCAGTCAGAAGAATGACGAAAAGTGTTGTAACGCAACTGCTCCCTACGTGATGCAAGGCTGATTTGCGTGTTGTAAAGTACCTTTATGTGCCGCAAATAAGTTTCACATCACACAGGATTGTGTTGCATGGCGGGAAGCTTAAAAAAACGATGCATTTGAATCTGCTGCACTTCGGAACACCAAAATAACAGGGAAAACTTGATGACAACAACACCAAACCCAGCCAAGATGATGTAGTGCTAGAGGCACTCTTGTGGTATGACACCCTGTGATGACCTTTGACTACCATTATTTTAATTGACTTTGGTGTGTTATTTTACCCTAGCCTGAATGTACAAAGTCCTGCATATGCCTTGCTTCTCTTAAAGGTTTATTTCTTTTAATCTTGCTGTCTTTCAGTGGGAGCTGTCACGGAGTAGAACAGCCTTGCCAAGAACAGAACGTGTGGGATGTGCATTTGAAAGCATGAGAGAGATAGTGAGGTGTGGAATGTACTTTTTGGTCTTGAAGTGCAGTGTTGTGAGCAGTGGTGCACAAATGAGCACTGTGTTGTACATTGAGAGATGAAGTATGTGATGCTATAAGCAGTGGTGCACAAATGTGCATTGTGTTGTACATTGGTAGAATTATGAAGTTCTTACTATTGGCTTTGACATGGCCTCATGTCATCCTGAATTCTGCCTCTGCCTCGCTTGAGCTTTATCTGCGTGCACAGCCACGCTTGCAAGTTGTTTGGGTTAATCACGTTCAAGGATTGTTTTTGTGAGAGATTGTTTAATGTAACCTGGAAGGCTTTCGTGAGCTTCGTCAAGATAAAGGCTGGAACATGCAAGATTGTAGAGGAAACGCGGGAACTCCTTCCTGCCATGGAATGCTTGCTTGGAAGCTGGCCAGTCCTGGTAAGATTCCTCTGGCGCGGGGGAAGGTTTCTCTCGAACCTTCTAGTGTGCTTTGAGATTACAAAGCTGAGGGTTGTTGACTTAGAAACCGGGATTTTGGAATCCGAATGGGGACGGACGTGTCTACTTCGGTACAGCGGAACCCTGGTTGCTGAGGCTCTTATCCACGGCTGTTAATCCCCCGGTCAGGAGTGGGCTAAGATGCAGTGTTTGCACCAGGTGAAGTGTTGAGTTCTGATTATTGCCATTGTGATGTTTGGCCAGTGGCTTTGATCATTTGAGGTGTTTGAGTTTTGATTATTGCCATTGTGATGTTTGGCCTGTGGCTTTGATCATTTGAGGTGTTTTCTTTGTGATGTGTGAGTGAGTTGAGGTGCACATCCAAAGTAATCATTTGATGTATCTAGTGTATATATATATCTTTCTGATCTCTTGCAGGACGTCCAGCATATTATATTTGCTTGAGACTTATCTCATATTATTTGCTGCTTGTTTATTCATGGTATTATTCATGCATTTAACTGTTGCATTTACCAAGTGTGTTATTATTTCTTGCATATAAACATATATATATCTATTTGTGTATTTGAATGTTGTGCATTTGGCAACTGGGAAAGCCTTTTCTGTTAGAGAGCATTGTGGGAAATAAAGCCCCAAGCCTTATTCTAAAAAGAGAGTCTTTGCATTTTGTAAAATAAAACCCTTTTCTAAAGGTGTTGTTTGTTTTGTGTTAATGTCTCCTGCCTCGCCGAGTGTTGAGCCACCGTGTGGGAGATTCTGTATTATCTGAAAGGCGAAGCAAGACATATGACCAGACAGCGAAAGGGGAAAAACAATTTCAGTGAGTAGGAGAACCAGATATTAACAGCTGAGGTGACAAAGAATGAACATCTTCTCTTTGTCACCTCTAAATTGCCATTAGGGAAGAAGGAGGCCATTTGGCAATCCATAGTGGATAAAATCAACAGTGTAGGGCAAACAAAAAGGACAGTACTGTAGTGCAAGAAGAGGTAGCACGACTACAAGCGCAGGACCAAAGAGAAACTGTCCAGGAACCTTAAGGTAGCAATGGGGACTGGAGGAGGACCTGATTTAGAGGAGTAGTTGGAGCCATTGGAGGAGCAGGTGGTGTCACTCATCCAAACACAGTTGGTGGCAGAAGTTGTCAGACAGCACAGTGCTGCAGTAGTGGACCAGGAAGAACTACATGTTAAGTAAAAACAAGGGACCATATGGGTATAAGGGTCATGCAGCGCAGCAACACACTTTGCTGCACTGCACAGCGCTGTGTGCAAGTGAAATGGCAGAAATGTCTTGCATATTAACTCCTCCATCACATAACTGCGATTTTACTGCCCAGTCACATTTATTTCTGTCCAGCCCTCCTAAATTTCTCTGGTCTATGTATGATGTGTTGCTCCAGTCTAGGATCTCCTCTGAATCCTGGGACATGTAGTGTAATATACAACATGATTGACCAGGACTAAAAGACCCACAATACAGAGCAAAAAACGTGGGCTGGAACAGCACATCATGCATGGACCTTTGACCCTGGAATCTTTACAGATATGTCAGTGCCAATGCAGGCTTCCTTTAATCATGGAGCAAGCGTGCTTGTTATTGGGCTAGGCAGCCAAAAGTGGAATGTAATATAATGTAAAGTAATGTGGTTTGCCAGAGGATTAACTTCTCACCTGAGAGGGTATCCAGGTGCTGAGTATGTGCAAGCTCTCCAAGTAGGATCAAGTGAAGAGCCAGGTGTATAGTCGTGACACTAAACCATATTGCACGCAGCTGTCCTGGTGTGCTGGGTGAGTTCTTATAGGTGTTGGCAGCCATGCAAGAGACCACCGTAACTCCTGTTTTGCTCAAATGGATATTGGGGGTGGGGGTGAATGCAAGTGATGCACATCAGAGGTCCATGATTGTTTTTTAAAGCATAGATGTTGTGTGAGCTAGGTGGGCCTCTGGTAGTGTAGTGCCTTGTAGGTGTGGCTGAGCATATTGCACTGGCAGTGTGTCTGAATGGGGAACCATTGTATCTTAAGGAGGTATCTTAAGGAGGACTATGCAAAATATGTGATAGCAGGTGGAGGTGAAACAAGGAAGTGTGTTTGGGCCTAGTCGTGTGGGCAACCAGGATCGCTACCTGTTGCTGAATATCCTCATTACTATCTGGTGAGGTTCAGTATGTGTCACGACTTGCTCCCTGCCGTCCAGTGCCCACCACCAGTGGGCCTCATAGTGTGACCTTCCAGTGTTCTAATAAGCTTCCAGACACTCCCTTGAATGCATATCCTGACTTTCAGCCACTATTTGGGAATTGGCATTCATTCCCAATCCATGCCGGGTTTTGTAGAAGCCAGCCTGCTCATGCTTAAAGCCAGCCTGCTCATGTTGGAAACTCCATTACCTAGAATTCCCTGCTCACTGATTCATCTCCACCCCTGCAGGCCAAGGATGGGTGGAGGAATTCAGCTCACCTGTGGCTGGCTGCTGCTAGCCTGCTCACACCTGATGCATGTGATTACTGTGAGCTCTTTTAAGCCCCAGCTCCCTTCGGTCCAAGGTTGGTCATTGTAGCTGTGTACCGGTGAGACTGAACCTTGTTTCCTGAACTTCTATTATCTTTGTTTCCAGAATTCCTGAGCTATAGCTATTCCTTGTACCTGAATTAGCACTGCCTGCAGTGCTACCTTGTTTCCGGAGTTCCTGAGCTATAGTTATTCTTTGTTCCTGCTTCTGAGCTGCAGCTATTTCTTGTTCCTGATTTGCACTGCTTACAATGCTCTCTTGACTCTTTGTCTCCTGAGCTGTAGCTATTTCCTGTTTCTAGAACTAGCCCTGCCTGCCAATGTGCTACTTAGATTCCAGAGCTGTAGCTATTCATTATTCCTGAATTAGCATTGCTTGCAGTGCTTCCTAGATTACTTGTTTCCAGAGCTATTGCTATTCCTTGTTCCTGTGCTACCTTGGCTCTTGAGCTTTTGCTCAGTTCTTGTTCTTGCTCCGGCCCAGCCTTCAGTGCTACTATGGTTTCTTGACTCCTGATGCAGCACTATTCTAATATATCCTTGTAGCCTCCCCTTCTGTATATCCTTTTCCAGTCCCTGCCTTTCTTCCCATTTCCTTGGTTCCAGTTCCTTGTTTGCTGTCTTTCTATTCCTGCTGTCTTGCTTTTATTACCTTGTATGTTTGTTACTTGCTTTCTGCCAAGTGTGCCTTGTGATTTCCTTCCTTTCCTGTTAAGCACTCCTCCTTGCTAGCTCTTTGTCTATCGTGCTTGTGTTTAGTTCTACTCCTTTGCTGTTACTGCCTTGCGTGTTGCTGTTTGATAGCCAGGATCTGTGGGCACAGCTGACAACCTAGATGGTGTTTCTTGTTCACTGTGGCTATTGTCTTTAAGTTGCATTTATAACATCACCATAGGTATCAGCTCCACAGACCCTGCCTTTGCATGCATATCCCATATGTGGGTATTTGCCATCAGTATCTGTAACAGCAATTGTGGGTGAGGAACTTACTGAGCTTCAGTCTTACTGTGTGGAGCTCCCGAGTGCTTTACCCCACATTCCCTTTATTGTTAATGTTGTTTTATATATATGTCTTACACATAAGTCCTGGGTGTAGTTATTCTAAATGCTAAATCCCCTCCTGAGTGCCTATCCTTTCTGAGTTCTAGCTACCTTGTTCCTTTGTGCAGGCTTCCCCTTTTCTTCTCTCTGGCTTCCTGTGTGATCCTGGGCAGTGCTGTGCTCCCCTTCCTGCTTACGTTTTCTAACCAGTCACCAGTCCTTGCCCAAGTCCCCAACTGTGTCTCAGACAGTCCCGGACAATCCCTGGCAGAATGAGTCGTTACTCTCACATACAGGTAGGCATGTTGCTCAATGGCATAATGTAACAAATGATGGTGTTGGTGTCTTCTGAGAGTCAATGTATGATCTGGGTGTCATCAGTGTGTCAGATGAAGTTGAGTCCCTGGGTCTGTATGATGATTGCCAGAGGAGTCACGAACAAGTACAAGTGAGTTGGGCTGAGTGAAGACATTTAAAACTACAGAATGTGTCACAGAAAAAGATAGTAATTTAGAATCCTCTATAGACTCAAACATGAAAAACATAAAAATCCAGTAGACCTCTCTGTGCTTCCGTATTTCTGTACTAAGGCTACCTGTATTGATGTGTATCTTCTCAAGAATAAGCCATCTTATATCTTGAGTGGTATGTTAACCACCTAGAAAAACGGCCACCAATCAATCTTCCAAAAGCTATTATGGATAGTGTACTAGTATAAGGTAACTGCATGTAAAGACTATGTAGCATGCGGTACACATAACCTGGGAGCACTTGTCATCACCTCTAACCTATACACTTTTGACAGAAGGATTCATGTCAGTTCAATCCTGTGGAGAGCATGAGCATGGTCTTTTACACTCAGTTGTTCTCTATCTGTAAAAATCTCTTTCGAATCTTTATGAGCACAGTATGGGTGATATTTGATTTTGATTTTTCACGTTTGAGTCTATAGAGGATTCTAAATTACTATCTTTTTCTGTGACACATTCTGTAGTTTTAATAGAATTTTTTTTGGTTAAGTATTAGTTTAAGTAGGACCTACATATTGTAACCCAGATGTCTTTCAATACATTTTTAGGCCTCCAAATATTCATGGCTTCCTGATGAAGGCTTAAAGCCGAAACGAGCGTAGGATACATTTTTTTCCAGCCATGGCAATGATGACCGTTTCTCTCTAGTAATACAGTGTTCCGACCCCACTTTGTGACATTATAACTTCCATAATCAATTGAAGATTCTCTATTTATGAGGACTCAAAATAATCAAAAGAAATAATAAATATCTAGAGACTGTGAATATAATATGTATTGAAGAACTAGTCATGAATGATCAATGTACCATCTTAAAGAAAAGTTTGTACATACATTTTTCATTTTCATTTTACAACACCTATGACATGTTAGGCACTGGATGAATGTGAGAGTATGCTTGAAAATATATACTATGGATTATTGCAGAATTAGACCTATTATGTTTTTAGGATGGATTAGGCAAAAGAAAAAAAAACTTTGTACATATACATAATGACGATGTATTAATTAAAAAGGAAAAATATTTTTGTATGAATAAATGTTTTTGATAATAATAATAAGTATCTGGGTGTGTACATATTGCTATTGAAATTTTGAAGGTCCACTCATTTATAAGTTTCCTAAGTGTTTTTTCACACATGCGAACTTGAGCTGTTGCATATTTACAAGTGTCACTGTGGCTATCCCCTTCAGAGTACTGTGTGAAAGGCACAGTGTAGGATTATACGTAATACATAACATAATAACATTACTTGGTCAGTGCTGGGGCACTAACTGATGGCTAGAGGAAATGCAGCCAATTTGGTGACACAGTGCAATGGCCTCAGCACTGGTGTCAAGAAGCTAATGTCACATCAGTGTAGCCACAAACCAAGAAAGCAACGTATCATGTCAAATGGGGCCCTTACCTGCACTCACTCTTCCACGCAGGGCAGGCCAGCAAGCTGCCTGGCTGAACTTCATTGTGCGTCATTACACAAATAGGACCCTTGTTTATACAGAGTTTATATGAACAATGTAATGATATTGCCAAGTGAAAGGCAAAAATAGTGTAACATGGTCTCATTTACTTATAATAACATATCTTCCACATAACCCTGTGCACTTGAAAGTGAATACAAAATCAGTATGATTGTCACCAAATCATCTATGTCTACATCTATCATGGATCATTATTGACATATTTCTATCTCTTTCCAGAGGGACAAACAACACCTCCTGTAATACAGCCAGTCCTTGATGACAAACCTGTTGGTGATGCCATCCTGCCCCCTCATGGATGATGAATTAATGAATGAGAGTCTTATAAATCACTACTGTCACTCATAATTGAGCATCCAGGCGCTATGATGGGAACTACCAAGAACCCTTCGGAAGAGATTGGAGAATTATATTAAGTAGTAGCATAACCCATCAGGGCCAAGGAAGAGCGATGTCTTTAATTCCTTTTTGAAGATTTATTCGGTTTCAATCAAATGGAGAGCATTGAGGAGCAGGTTTAAGGCCTTAGAGCCTAATACCACAAATTACTTTCCCCTCGAGATTTCATTCTGAAAGAGGGGGGTCTCAGGAGGTTGGCATTTGAAGATCTTAAGGTTTTCTGGGTCTTTTTAGTGGCAGAACCAGGCCGTAAGATATTTAGATCCGGCAACCTAGAGGATCTGAAAAGTAACAGAAGGAATTTAAAAAGAATTATTTTATGGATAGGCAGCCAGTGTAGGTTTTTTAAGGCAGCCAATGCAGAGCTCTGCTTGGGAAGTTGTAGGACCAGTCTGGCTGCTTCATGCTGTATTACCTGAAGCTTATGAATAAGGTGTTTGGAGCAGCCTGCATAAACACTGTTACAATAATCAAGTCTTGATGTAATTAAGGCAAAGGATACAGTTTTTCTGGAAGCCAGGGGTAGGAAGTGAGAGATTTTTTTTTAGGGATTTTACTAGTTTGAAACACATGCCTGCTACTGCCAAGGCTTGTGGGTGGAAAAAAAAGGTCAGCATTGAATTGGACCGCAACATTCTTTGCAACCTTCACGGTGGCTGGTAGACGAGGTACAGAATTTGGCCACCATTTAGGGCTCAATTATTACCGAATCGGTTTGGGAATAGTTTCCGACTGACTCAGATCGGGAGAGTCCAAACAACTGAGTACGATGAATCCGGATGCTTCCAGATACGATTTGGTTGGATTCCCATTGACTACAATGGGAGCTTATGTTCTGAGCGAATGCATAGGCTCCCATTGAAGAAAGGGGTGGCTGGGGACAATTGGGCACCCTGTGGCGGGCACCCCCTGGTGCATGCCACACTGTGCATGGCTGGTAAGGGGGGACCCATGGGTCCCCCCATGGGACCGATTGGGAAGGCTCTGGGTGCAGGAGGGCCCGCTACGGGCCCCCAAAGTCTGATTCCGACTGCCAATTCGAGTTGGACGGCACAATTTGGAAAGGATGTCTGAATCCAGCATCGTACTCGGTCATTCGGAAACGCGGCCCATAGAGACGTACGATAATGCTCTGTACGGCTCGCTCATTCCAAATGCCGTTGTTTTCAGATTAGGATATTCCTAATGCCTAACGCGCATCGTACTCGGTCAGCCAGAAACCTTTCCAATTCGGTTGGAAAGACACATTCCCGATCCGATTCGGACGGAGCAAATGCCATTAGGAGGCCTTCTTAACTGCATCGTAATCTGGCCCCCTTGTAGGGGAAAATATGTTGGATTTACCAAAAAGAAGTATTTCGGTCTCGCCAGTGTAAGATTTGAGATGATTATCCTGCTTCGATAACATTATGTCAGAAAGACACTTTTGGAAGATAACTTCCGAGGTGAAAGAACTTTTATCTAGGGACAGGATTAACTGGGTACCATTAGCATATGAGGGGGTGGCAATCCCATATGAAGCAATTAGTGAGATGAGGGGGGGCATATAAATATTAAAAAGGGCAGGACAAAATGAGGACCCCTGAGGAACTCCCATAGTAACTGCTCTTTGTGATGACAAAATGTTCCAAGGACCACTGTTTGTCTTCCATTGGTCATCAATGATTTAATCCAGGCTAAGGCTTTGTGTGAAACCCCTATATTCTGGAGCAGCTGCAGAAGTATGGTGTGCTAGATGGTATTGAATGCTGCGGAGAGATCCAGCAATATCAACACTGCATTTTTACCAGAATCTAATGTAATTTTGATGGTTTCTCAGACTTCAAGTAATGCGGATTCAGTCAAGTGTTTAGCCTAATGGCTAGAGCGGTCGACCTCGAAGCTGGGGAACCAGGTTCAAGTCTCGGCAGGGAAGCTCAACATCCTGTGATACTGTGCAAATAACTTAATCTCTCTGTGCCTAACAAACTGAATGTGTCCCTCTGCAACACAACTGGTGCTCAAGTAAAGCACTCCGATACCTTTGGATTGAGTTTGTGCTATACAAAACCTCCCCGCCCCCCCAAATAAAACCCTTAAAAAAAAACTGAATGCCAGACATGAAGTGAATTAGAGTTTTTAAGGAAAGTTGCCAGTTGTTGATTGACAATTTTTTCCAAGATTTTGGTTAGAACTGGGAGACGAGAGATAGTCCTTAGGTTTGTCAGAATAGTAGGGTCTGCTAGAGGCTTTTTTTGTAGCGATTTAGCAATTGCCACTTCTACTCTGTGGGAACTTCTGCTTCAGCAAGAGATGTATTATGAATCTGGTTCATAAGTGGATTTACCGTACCTATGGGAGTGAACCAGACATGCATGACAGAATAGCTTGATGTGACTGAGATAAGATTTCCTGAAAGGCAGCTAATCCAGCCTTTGGAAAATTGTTGTCGCTGTCTGGGAGCCGATTATTAAGAATGCCAGTACTCAAGGTGGAGCTGAAACCCTATTGTATAGTTAGTATCTTATCCTCAAAGAAGATCCAGATTCGATCACAAAGTGCCTGGGATGCGGGGATCTCCCTAACAAGCGCTTTAGGCTGGAGGAAGGCTTTAGAGATGTTGAAGATGGTTCTAGAGTCATAACCGGCATCTTCAATTTGAGATGTGGAGTATTTTTTTCTTGTTTCTTTAATCAGCTTATGGTAGGTTTTTTGGGCAACCCTAAATTGGGCCAGAACATCCTGTCTGTAGGCCTGATGCCATCTGCGTTCGAGTTGTTTTCAGTGACGCTTTTGTTCAGCTAGGACTGGAGAGAACAAAGGTGCAGAAAGTTTTGGCCGTCATTTTTTTAAGGTGGTTAGGCGATGCTAAATCTTCGGCGGTGTTTGAAATCCATGTGTTAAATAATTTGAGGTCCTCAGCTAGTTCTCCAGTATGAGTCGGGGAAGTATTAGAGGGTCAGGTAATTAGATCAGGGTTGGTGTTCATCGCTCCTTTTTCACGACACCTGGGGGGGTTCGTGTCTTTAGGATAGTGAAGGGAGTCATGGAGGGTACCAGTCAATTTAAAAGGGATTAGACAGTGATCCGACTATGTTTGAGAGATGGGGTCTTCATTTATTAACCAGGGGTGGTTCAAACAAATCGTGTTGAGGGTGTGTCCCAACAAGTGTGTAAGAGCAGCTATCAAGTGAGGGAGCCCTATTATCCTACGAGTATCTAAAATGTTGTTAACTTCTGGATTGTGTTGGTCATCAAAGTGGAAGTTAAAGTCTTCCAGGTCAGTAAAAATGGGGCATTGAAGCAAGAGGGGGAAAATACCTCCCCTAATGTGATTAGGAAGGAAGCCCCTGACCCAGGAGGGTGGTAGACTAGACAGCCCACAAAGGATTGGGAAGGCTTGACCCTAGGACAAAGTCCTAAACTCTCTGCTCCTTTGAGAGAGTCTATATCGGAAGAGCTGCATTGTAGGTTGTCACAAAGGTTGATAGCTAATCCTGCACTTCGGTCGGATCCACTCTATCATGTCTCATAATTGTGTATTCAGGGGAAGAGCAGTGACAATGTCAGGATTGGACCAAGGTTTTAACCAGGTTTCAGTGATAAATAAAACATCTAGTGATGATCTGTGATTAAGTCATTGACTTTTTGTGCATGTCTGCTCAAAGAACGTGCATTTATGAGACCCCCAGATAGGGACCAGGAGGCTGAAGGGGATGTATGTGATGTGGCAGAAGGTGGCTCATAAAGAAGACCAAACTCGTCCCTACAGTTAATGCAAGTAACTGGGCCTATTAAATTACTTGGATCCCAGATATGACGTTTATTTGTGAGTTTACTCCTAGGGTGTTTTAAAGAGTTAGAAGATAGAGATTTACCTGCTCCAAGATGGACATAGTAGCTGGTGTTGGACACGGATGGGACGCGGATGGGTGCAGAAGGGCTTGCCTTTGCCGCATCAGTGGCAAATCTGCGCCGCAGGCCTTAACAGGAGGAAAATTTTGGCCCTGCCTCCTGAATTCCTTCTGGGCGCACAACTAGTGTGGCAACCAAAAGGTTGTGAGGAGGAGGAAGTGGCCACAATTTCTAATTAGTCATGTTTGTGAGGGTATCACTTAAAACATTATTAAAAGTATTGGTGCAGTTTAAAATTCCAATACATTTTAATGATATTAGCAGCAATAACAAAAGAACATTGTACCAGTAATGATACCCCCATAGCAGCAATAATTCTAAGAACAGTGTACCAGTGACAATGCTGTCGTAATGTGTTCCAATTCAGAGGATGCAGAGTGCTTCACTCGGAGCACCTGCGATCGGTTGGTTGTGAAATGTACTGCCCTGCGGTTGAGTCCATGTCTCGGGCCTGAAAGGGAGATTTTGGCTCTGCCATCTGAATTGCTTCTTGGAGGACAACTAGTGCGGCAAGCACACGGTTGCAAGGAAGAGGAAGTGGCCAGAATTCGAAATTATAAACTTGGAACAAGTGTTCACATGGAACTCATTTTTAACAAAACAATATAGTAAAGCAGGAAAACCCTGTGTAAACTTAATCTGAATTATAAGAATCAAGGTGGGACAGACAAGGTTCTGTCTTGAATTAATCTACAAGAAGCTGAAGAAAAACAACCAGTAATTCATTGTCATAGTCAATTCATCTGTATTAAAATTTATTTTTTAGACAGTAAAGTGTAACAACCAGACAATCACAATCAGATGAGCAGTGAAAAGAGTTTCGCAAGAACCCCAAGTGACAGAAACCAAAACCATGTAGGAGAAAAACTGACAAATTAAGTGAGCATAAATGGTATGTTGGTTATTGTTTCTAAAGACAGCCAATTATGTTACATACAAATATCCACACAGGGTGGTATCCCCAGTGTGTCATTTACAGATGAAAAGGTCTGTCTTTTAGTTAATGTCGATGGCGTTTTGACCCTTTACACAATACTTGGGTCTCATTGGGACTGCACTAAACCTGGAGGATGGTTGTGTTGACAAACTGGGTCTATATATGCAGTGGCAAAAGACCACTTGGTAGACTGCCAGTTGGGGTCTCAGAAGGTGACCAGGGTTTATCAGGCTGGTCGATGCATCACTGTGCAGAAAGAATAAGGTGTATTTGAAACACCTAAGATTGCCCCATACATGGATAATTATTGCAGCCAGAGGCTCTTGATGAGAGCAGGTTAATGTTTGCAGCCCGAATGAGCTATCTACCGATAAGAGATTCGCTGGATCAGACGATGACACTGAATTCATAATTAGTCACATTTGTGATGGTACTACGGGAAGCAGGGAGAGTGCACCAGGTGGTTTCCTATAAACAGGGGCTCCAACAGGGGTGCATTCTTGCCCCATTTCTGTTTTCAATCTATACTAATGGGGTGGAGGCTCCCCGGCTAGAAACTATGTTGGGTGTCCCGAAGATAAACCAGGTGCGCATTCCCATACTCCTCTACGCTGAAAATGCAGTGCTTATTGCCTGCACCGGTCTAGTGCTTCAGAAACTTCTAGATGCATATGTAAAATTCATGCATAAATTGGATATAAAAACTAATAAGGAGAAGCCTTTTATTTTAGTTACTGGCTATAAGGACAAGAAGGCACCAACCTTTGATACAGCAGGCCGAAAAGTGACACAGACAGATACGTTTTCATATTTAGAGGTAACCTTTGACAGACTATCAAATTGGTCACATATGATAACTGCTAGGGGCCTAATGTTAGAAAAAAGTATCACTGCTTTATTCTCCTTTACTAAAAAGCTGGGAGTGAAACCTTTAGATATGGTTAAAAAAACATATATGGCCAAAACCATCTCAGTAGCAACCTACAGAGCAGGTATATGGGGATATTCTAACCCTTCAGCTCTCAAGGCTATTGAAGACATCTTTTGGAAAAAACTAGTTGGTCCCCAAAAGCTGTTAAAATTTCATTTATCATTCAGAACTGAATGTTCCATACATATCGGAACTGATTCACCTGTCCCCAATTCTTTCATGGCACTCCATTTGGAGAAAGGAATCTGTTAACCTTACCCATAAGTTTATTGAAGATTGTCTCTTTTTGGAACTATCACGTAGGATCCCTTGGATTACATACGTTAAAAATAGTTTCATCTCCCTAGGCTTAGTACATATTTTTTAAATGCCCAGTAAATGTTCAACCATCTCTAAAAAAGGAGATTAAAACCTGATTTCTAAATTTAATGGCAAAAGAAAGATTCAAAACTAACAGTAGCTTAAAACATACAGTAAAATCCTATTCAGAGGGACCAGATTACCAAAGAAGGGATGGCCCCATATTTACTCTCCGTGACAAATCAACGCCATAGATTTATCCTACTTAGGTTCTGTTTAAATCTTACCCTCTTATGTTGGCCTATCCAATGGGACTTTTTTCCTTACACGAGCTCCCCCTTGTCCATGCAATGGTGTGTCTACACAATCTCATCTGCATATTTTTTCTTTTGCAAGTGTTATTCAAATCAATGTAAAAGATTTATACTGCCAACCATGCGCAAATATAATTTTAGGCAATGCCTTCCCAGGGATGTTCTTTTTACAATCATTGTCTGATCACTTTGTTTCTTATTGTGTTGCGTCTTTTTTATACCTTTCTATGAAGACCAGGAGATTGCAGAATGAGGTAGAATGAATTACAAGTTTTCATCTGTTTTTAATGGATGGTTTTAAAAGGATAATTTAATATTTTGTATAATGATGAATGTTCTTTGCTTGTATGCTCGAGCTTTTATGACTTATTGAGTAAGGATCCAATACAGTGAGTTGATGATGATGATGATAGTCACATTTGTGATGATACTACTTAACACAGTATTAAAAGTATTGGCGTTGTTTAAAATTCTAATGTATTTAAATGATATTAGCAGAAATAACAAAAGAACTGTGTACCAGTGACAATACCCCCATAATGTATTCCAATTCAGAGGATGAAGGGTGCTTCGCACGGAGCTCCTGCGTTTGGTTGATTGGGAAAAGTAGTACCCAGCGGTCGCGTCCACAGGCTTGAACATAAGGGAGATTTTGGCCCCACTGCCCAAATTCCTTCTGGGCGCACAACTAGTGCAGCAACCACACGTATCGAGGAGGAGGAAGTGTGCAGAATACCTAATTAGTCACGTTTCTGATGGTACCACTTAAAACGGTTTTTAAAGTCTTACCCTGGTTTAAAATTCCAAAGTATTTTAATAATATTAGCAGCAATTACAAAAGAACAGTGTACCAGTTACTATACCCCTATTGCAGCAATAACTATAGGAACAGTGTATTAGTGACGATACCCTCATAATGTGCTCCAATTCAGAGGATGCAGAGTCCCTTGCACGGAGCACCTGCGTTCGGTTAGTTGGGAAATGTAGTGACCGGACACCTTCCAACAACTCCTGGACTCTTTTAAATCTTCTCCTACTTGTCGTGGTAAGGGTAGACAACGCTGCAGGGTCTCCAGAGGAACCGTTACTCACATGACAAACCCCATCTAGCTGTACAATCCCTGCTGAGGACTCTGAGGCCCCTCAAGTTGAATTTCAGTGGCGAGTGGTAGGTGTCCAGCAGCGAATGGTTGATGAGGTGTGGGTGAGAATGGAGACCATAGTGTCCACCCTAGAAGGAGCCCGTAGGTGTCTGAGCCCTAATAAGGGTATAACGATGGCTATAATAAACACCTGCTCTTTTCTCCATGGGCTTGATGAGGTCCTAACTGACATCGCTGATGTCATGATGTGCTGGGCCCAACAACAGCCCTATACATCAGACACCAGTGAAGTTGCCACGCAGCTGGAGGCCGTTCTTAACAGCATGGAATCCATGGAGCGCAAGTTGGACTCCTACATGACAACAATGAGTGCCCTCATTAGCAACGTTGTTGCTTTGTTGGCCACAAGACCCTTGCCAGGGATTTCCAGGCTGCCTCACTCTAACAGACAAATGTTGGCGGGACAAGGGACCCACATCTTCTGCCTCTGATGTATGTGTGCCTCAGATGCCTCCCATACAAACACCACCAACTGCAGGGGAAGCACAACACCCATCAGAGGAGGAAGATGTGGAGTTCCCCAGTTTCTGTCCGCAAACTGCCAGGTAACATCTGTCTGTGTCTCCTAGCCAGTTCCCTAGTGGGCCTTTGTCTATCATCATGCCACCTCCTTTGACATCCAGTACTGTACCTTTTTTGTTTGTGCACCTGTTGGTCTTATCCACCTGTGTACTTTTGAAGAAGCCTGCCTTCCCTAATGGCAATTTGTAACTCCTCACTGAAATACTCCTCACCTCCACAGTTGCATGACAAGTCTCCTTAATGGACTCTGTCTGCTCATCTAAGCTTTCAATAATTGTTAGTGTTGGCCAAAAATCTACGATTGGACTCCCAAAATACATTGTGAGGGACCTTTAATCTTGAATAAAAATAACTCTTAGACACCAATTTTTTCTAAACCACAAGGAGTATTGTATGTATTTGCTGAAAGGACTACTTATACAATGGTGGAAGTGTAAACCCTAACCCACTTGTTTTCACTTCAAGAAAAGTGAACTAAAGTAAATTGCACATGCTGTCTATGGATCCGCACCTACACCAAGTACATCCACTGCAATGGTAAAATGAGGAATGTTTTGTCTCCCAATGGAACATCAGAGTGTAACATCAAGCTGCAGTTACTTGAATGACACAGTGAGAATCTGTTTCTAATCACAAAAATACTTACCACCTATAAATGGGATGTGTGAGGCCATAACACTGTTCCACTCATCCACATATATGTTGCTCAGTGAACATGACAACGTGATCATCCTAATATGATAACCTCACTACTCACACTGAAGAGATTCTACAGTACATACATTTGCATGTTTGTACTAATAATAGCCAGATATTCATGCCCATACTCCTCATGAATTAGCATCATACCTGTGCCACACAAGGATGCACAAGGCCAATCCAATACCTTGAATTTCAGGAAGCAAGAAATGCAAGGGCTCCTTGTCATGGCCCTGTGTTAACTGATAAATGGTGAATAATCCTGCACTGTGATAAGTAGGAAAATGTGTCCCTCTGCCCCATATAGACTCCATATATGTTGAGTGTGATTGCAACCACACATTATATCTATTGTACATTGTACATAAATGTTTTTTTCATAAGAGCCAAACCACGGTACCAGAAACAATGCAACACCTCCCTAGGGAAGAGGATATGAAGATTTATGGGCATGAAACTTTGAAAGTAGTTAACTAAAGTGAGGTGCATGAAGTGACACTCAGCAAGTAGTCAATGATAATGATGATGGTCGTTCTCCAGGCAGGTGTGAATTCATTCACAATTTGTAACCAGCCAACAATGACCCACTTGCACAATGGTGCAAGGGTATGTGCGGTAGTGCCAGACACCATCGTGTATCCCAGCGCAGCAAACTGTAGTGACAAATCTATCCAACCTATACCTGCCCTATCACTTTCACAGAGAAGGCTACAGTATGACTACCTGTGTTGTGCTGTGTGTAAAATCACCAAATGAGGCCCATTTACTGTGTCTAAAGTATGGAAAAGGGTAAATTCTTGCCTCAGATGTGAGGTAAACTAACAGTTGTCCATAGGCATCTGACAAAACAACATATACCTTCAAAGACCGTAGGTCAATGCTACATCATGTACTCAACTCAACTCAACTTACTCAATGGTACCAACTCTTAAATATGAAAAGAAGATGAACTAGTGAAAGTAGTAAAAGTTAAACTGTAACAAAACTATCTCCACCTGCCTAGGCTACACTAACTAACCTTAACACTAGCCTAAACTATCTTAACTTATCTTAAACTTTCTTAAGTAGTATACACACAACAAGTTAAACATCGACCCTTTCCCCTTAATACACATAGCTATGTATAATACAAACATAAACAACATCCTACTCATTTACTATCTACACATTTAATCCTAAACAAATATATATTTGTGGGTATTTATTTTTTTTTGTTAAATTTGTCAGTCGTTTTTCCATTTTTTTTTCTTCTTTTAAAATATCAAACCCCCATCCACATAAAAAATTACCATGAAATAACACACTTAAAAACTACTAGGTGAAAAAACTCTTTAGCTTACACTTATCTACTCTAAATCCTAACTAAAATCAACTATGCCCAATAACAAAAAAAATCAACCAACGTGTTAATAACAGAAAAAGGGAATATCCAGAGGGAGAGTCTCAGATTTTCGCGCAAGTTCTCTCCATGGCCTTCTGCAATGTTAACAATATCTCCCGGAGGCTGATCTGCTCCTGTCCAATGCCATACATCCTCCTGTGCATTTTGCGCAATTCCTTGAGAATCTGGGATTCAATCAAAGATCCTCTGACAGGTGTTGGACTCCTGGCCCGTTTGGTTGACTGCTGTGAGGCAATTGTTGGTCCTGCTGTGCCCTGTGTCTGGACAGGCTGCTGCTGCTGTTGGATACCCTCCTGATGTTTTGGACCACCGGAACATGTGGTGTCTGTCCACCTTCCAGTCTTCCAGGTCTCCGATGCCTTGGCCCTTTCATATACAACCGCCATCCTCCGGAATGCCTTTGCAATGTGGTGGATGTGGCAGTAGGATTCCTTCCTCAATTCGAAGGTTTTAGCTTCGTCAGCTGTCATGTTATCTAGGGAGTTAAAGTGAAAACTCATTAGTTCAAGTTGTAAATGTACATGATGTTTGCGAAAATAGGCTGACATTGTCATACAATCATATGTGGCAGTCCAGGCCAACACCAAATATTGAGATAGAGATATGGACAATATACCTTCAGTACAAAGACATCTCCTATTTGAACAAGGCAAACTAAGACAAGTGCTGTCAGTGTAGGTGTACAATTTAGAAATGTAGTCACAATATGTTTACAGCTATATCATTCATAACAGTGAGTCACACTCATGATGATGTGTTGATAGGAAATTGGACACATGGTCCAGATATGGAAACTTTTGGTATTGGTTTTGCATCATGCAAGTCGGGTGAAATATGCTCATGAACATACATGAAAGGTGATAAGGTAATCAAGTCCAGGTAGTGTGCTTCTGCATTGCATGACTCATCTGGAGTTACACAAGGCAGCGCACATTGTTGTCTCTACTTACTCAGTGTCAGGGAGCCAATACATAGACAGAGGGTGGTTGGCTACCTCCTGCAAGACATAACTGTAGTACACTTCACCAATTTACCCTTAGTCAAATGCAATTAAATCTGCCATATAGCTTCTGATATACAGTTGTAGCAATACCATGATGATCTTTAAATAATCAAATGTCTGTACACTCATTCCCTCAGGGCTTCTTTTGTCAGCCCTCAATTTAAATAAGACAATGCATCTCTGGAGTGTGTATGCATGCTGGAGTACTCATCTGTACAAGAACTCTGTGGGGTATAATACAGGGAACCTTGCACCATGATGCAAGGGTGACTGTGTTGGTGCTAGCCAGTCTAACTTACCCCACCAGTAGGTGAGCAGTGTAATGGGCTGTATGCTGCTAACACAGTGCATCCCTTCATGTGAACTTCTACACAGTGCAGCAACATTACTTTATACCTTGCACTGTATGAATGCCTCCCAGAAATGGAACATAAGGGATATACAGGCCATGGGTTTGGCATTTAAATACTGATCCGTGTGTAGACTAGTGCATTTGTCCAGCTGGCCACACCATGCCAATGAGACCGTATCCATGCATAGAGGCCTAGTGGCACTTCATAGATTTTACAGCAATGACATTTGCACAATATGCTCCAAAATACAAACATTGCACTAAGATATGAATCTTGACATTCAGTTTAGACCTGAAGGCCAACTAAACAGAACACTGCTATGTGGACATATACACTCACAATGTGCATCAGTCAGGCAGTCTGGTAATGATTTGCATAACACCATGGTTAAATAGAGTAGCAGGCCTACATGCCTACAGCATCCAGGGCATCAGTGTAATTGTTCCACATAGGTATGACATGGACTACTCTGAGGGAGGTTCAAGTACTGTTGAGGTTGGATTACAACAGCCATACCACAGGTTGAGTTAAGTAAATGATGATTTATAAATACTTATAATAATATACTAACACCCTTACAGAAACACATGTTGAGATATTTGTCCTCTGTCATGGGTCAAATCCATGGTTTGGAAAAACTTTTCCCCATCACAACAACATTCACATCATCTATCATAAGGAAAATTGATTGAATGTAATGGCTACCCTGCTGACACTGTCCTACATGATTTAACAATTTGGCTTTTGATTTGATACACAGCTACAGAGCCAGGTATGGGTCACCAAACATTTTAAGTATAGATCAGCAGGAACCTTTACCCACACCTATAGTCATTCACACTGAAAATATGTAGCAGGAGAGGTTAAACGTATGCAGCATGTATGAGCATAGTATGCTGCAAGATGAAGCAATCTATGTGGCATATTGACACATTATCTAAAAATCAGACTTCATGATACCATCTTGTTTATACTTGGTAAAACTGTCTGTGTCATTTTTTACACCTCGTCAGCACCAGTTTCATACTCAAATATGGACACAGGCAACAAAAACGAGTCAAGACAAGCTTAGCCTAGCTCATTCCACTATGCTGCTACATCTGTTAAAACATTGTTTATTCTGTTGTGCCATGTGTTGTATGACAATTTTGATTGTGTTGACAGCTGAAGATTTAGCATTAAATGATGGTTCATGTGCCAAATGAATCAAAACTGTAGATAAGCAAACATCACCACAGCTGCAAAAGATGCATGAATCCTGCCTGTGTACCTGCATGCATTGCCCCTGCATGCACATTGACATGAATCATTGTCAATTCAACATTATTCTGTGGACAGGTTCAGTTGTGTTGGTATACTAACTGTAATTTGGTTCCAGGTGATTGATACATCCCATACACATCACAATTTTACAACTATCATGGATCACACACAGAACTTACAGAGCTATAACCATGTACTCATTACACCTAATGGTTGCATTGGGATCCCAGAAGGTGTCAACTTCTCCCCAGGTGTATGGAACATGTCCAACTACAAGACTTAGGGTAAGATGTACGACCCTTCCAATTTGCGACTCGCAAATTGCATCATTTTGCGATTCGCAATTTGCGACTCCCAAAATGGAATTTACAACAGTGTCTCAGACACTGTTTGAGATTCCTAATGGGGTCGCAAATTGCCTGCCTCATTAATATTCATGAGGCAGGTGCAATTTGCGACCCCATTGGGAATGGCTAGCACTCCAAGGGGTGGTGGCCTGCTGGGGTCAGCAGACCACCATATCTGTGACTGCTTTTAAAAAAAGTAGTTTTTTTTAAATGCAGCCCATTTTCCTGAAAGGAAAACGGGGTGCATTGAAAACTGAAAAATGAAACGTTTGTTTCATTTTTTAAGAGTAGGCAGTGGTCCGTGGGACCACTGCCTGCTCTTAAAAGATATTTTCACTGCCAGTCACAAAGGGAAAGGGGTCCCCTGGGGACCCCTTCCTGTTTGCAAGTGGCTTACCTCCCTTTTGAAATGGGTAGTAAACTTCAAGTATTTTGTGACCGCAATTGCAGTTGCAAAACATTCGTACATTGAAGTATGACTCGCTATTAGGAAGGGACGCCCTTGGCATGCCCCTTCCTAATAGTGAGTCTCAAGCCCTATTTTGCGAGTCGATAATAGGTTAAAAACTCGCAAAATAGGGTTTGTACATAGGACAGACCTATTTTGCGCTCGCAAACGGGCCAATTTCCCGTTTGCGACCACCAAAAACAGTTATACATCTGGTCCAAAGATTTGAACATTGCATTGTAAATAGTGCAGCTACACATGGTCTAAATTCCAGGGAAGAGGTGTGGCGCCGCGGCCTGGGCGACTGATGCTGGAATCTGGGGCTCACGGTTCAATCCCCGACACCGGCGGCAGGTCAGCCCAGCACCATGTGGCTCTGGGCAATAGCTTGCTTAATCTTCCCGACGGCCCCCAGCGCCGGGATGCCTTCGGGTAGCTGTTCGCGCTTTACAAATACTGGATTTACATTTACAAGTACTATGACATCCCAGTGATTTAAAATATTCAACAAGCTTGATACACATATGTATACATTGTATGAATATGGGATGCAGCTAGTTACCATGCATGGCACAGCTGGCTGGATGTTGAAGCTCAGAGATATCTAACATCAAATGCCTGAAGCATGCCTCAGGCATGTGGTGTTTTCTGTGCTGCTGGGCAGCATCATCTCAGGCTCGGTTGTATCATGACACAAGGGGGAAACCATTGGCCCTAGGTAGACCAAAGTAGTGTTGTAATGGGAAAGGACAGGTATACACTCTATGTAACATTGTAAGGACAATATCAAACTTTTCATGGCACTGGTGCACAAAGTGCTGACTAGCGGCAATGCATGCTACCTTGCAGCATGGTGCAAGGGTGCATGCCTTGTAAGAAGGTTTGTATTGTTTTATCCTGGAAGGGCCACCTTCCTGCACAAAAACAATTGCCAGAGGCATTTTCATCTGTCTTTGTGCGGTGCACAATGCAGCACACAGAAAAAGTTTAACATAATAGTAAATTGAACATGTATTTCCTCCTTACCCATCACTGTGCAGGTTTACAAAGTTTTTGGATCATTCCCTCTTCAATCACGTATGTAAAACCAGGTAATGATTCTAAATCCATGCATGTTCAATGTAAGCAACCACCCATAACCCATTGAACAGCCCCCTGGGTTTGGGTATAGCAATGCAGCAATTGCTCCTGCATTCCATTACACTGGATTTATGCACCCACTCCAAAGCACCAAAAAATGGCCTTGTGTTCCTTACATAATAGCACTTTAATGTTTGCATTGCACTTGGAGCTATTTGCATGGTGCAAAATCAAACCCCCATATTAAATAATCTGCCCATTTCATGTTTAAACATTTGCATAAATGAGATAGTAACAATACTACATGCAGATGGTACATACATACATACCTATGGGGCCTCTGATCTCCAATCCCAGGATGTTTACCTGATCCGCCTCACATGCCACGACACCAGCCCACCAATGTTTAATCTGGGAGATGGTATGCTCAACCCTGAATACCTAGGACATGTGCCAATGCACCCTCTCCCAGTGCTCCTTCATGTTGGGCAGTCAATGCACCCAATCTCCCCCTCACTATAATTGTTAGCCTTACTCTTTACTGACATGACCCAAACCCTCCTAAACCCACTACACCCCAAACAAAGAACTCTTAACCTAATGCCTACCCCTAATATATTAAACCCCTAAATAGACGAACACCCAACAATACAATGACAATTACTAGTACAGTATACTGCAAAAAGACACAATTGACACAAGACAGGGACTGACCAGACACCACTTAAACACAAGCCCCCGGTAATATCCAGGTGGGGGAACTAGAGGCTACGGTGTCTCTAGGGTGAGCTGGCCTCCAGATCTACTATGTACACACTATAGAACCTACCCCAAAGTTGTAGTCACTTACATTGCATTACTGTGTCCCTACGAGCACTCTATGATAAGAGTGTTGGGATATCAAAAATTGTGAAGGGCTGTCCTCACACACCACTAGGTGTCGACATGTTTCTGCCTATGGCTCTAATGAGTCCATGGCATTTTTCAGGATGAAAGTCGGGGAGAAGGAGCGGACGTACTTAGGTGTACTTAGGTGTACGGCGAGGGACGCACCTTGAGGCAAGTGTGTCTACAGGGGTCCCTGAACCCTCCTCCCATGGGGCATTAAAGACCCTACGTTGGGGTATTTCAGAACTGCAACATTAGGTTAGAGGCAGACATAGGTCGCCCTAACAAAGAGACAATATCTAGTGTCATATTGTAAAAACAGGAGCCCGGCTTTCGTCCTGAAGAATGGCGCTGACTCATTAGAGCCATAGGCAAAAACATGTCAATGACGATAACAGTGGTGTTGGAGTAATAGCTCCCCTAATCCCCACATTCGAGCATTTTAATACCATGTAATACACACTATGATTAAATGTGATTTGGGTTACTACATTGGCTTTTAATTCACTATTTTCGTGGGCCCCCACTTTAATGATTAGAAGTGCCTCCCTGTCTTCAGGTGTAGGCCCGCTCTCTATCAAACTGAGTTTGTAGAGGGCGAGGGCTGCCTATGTTGAAGCATGACACCTGGTGGTGTGTGAGGACAGCCCTTCAGAATTTTTGATATGCCCAACACTCCTATCATGGAGTGCTCGTAGGGACACGGTAACGCAATGTAAGTGACTACAACTTTGGGGTAGCTTCTACAGTATGTACACTGACCAGACACCGACAAGACCATAAATTGCTCTATGCCACCAGACACTCTCAAAACCACCACCAACACCCAGCACAAATTATCAGACTGTAAGAGAAAGTGAAACGAACTTTCACACTTCCTAGTATGCAGCCTGCCACATCCATTGCATCATTTCCTGGGTGTGTACAGCACATTTCCGACATTTGCGTAGATTTTTATGATGTATTGCTACACAAATGGACATTGCATGATGGATGCACTGCACAGTAGCCCTTCTGCAGTACAGTCAGTCCCACGCAATGGCGTCGATTAACAGTAGAAGCCAGGGTTCAGCTGGATCCAACACCGTAGGCCCACTTCTATTGGTCTGGGACTGGGGTGGCACCACTTAATAGATCAGAGAGACAGAAAGCAGTGTTCAGGTGCTGAAGCAGAGTGGTTAGAAGTCTTTCATGTCCCTGAGCCTTCATGACAGGATGCCAGACAGATTGCCCTTGTAATCAGTCTGGGTTCAAGGATTGCATGTGCAGTCCTTAATACCCAGCCAGCACCATTAGGCAGCATGGCAGTAAAGCAAGGCAGAAATCAAGAGCAGATTGCTCACACATTAATTGTCACATGCGTTACCATGGTACACACCTGGATGTCCCCCCAGTTATATTTGTATGTGAAGATTGATCCTGGGGCCTATGCCCCACTATTTTTGATTCCCTAATCAGCCTTGCAATGTGTCGGAACCTCTTCCTTGTGATGTGTCACACATGCAACACACGCTTAAGGAAGCACAGAGACAGGCTGGCTCCATTATACTCCAGTGTATATCCCCCCCAGCTTCCACATTTGCTGGACTGTCAAACTCCATCTGGTGTAATTCCGATAATCCTCATGTTTTGACCAGGCAGTCATGTCTTATGCTCAAAGGTAGCCAAGGTCCTCCTTGTTATTTATCGGGGTAGTCATATCTGAACACAGTTTACAGTCACAACACATTCAGTGACCAGTACTGTGATCCACATGTATGATGCTACCAGCAGCATACTGACATGCAGCACACACACACACACACACAGTCTGTATACACTGTTCAGTGCTACAGTCCTTTTGTACTGTATTAGAATGTGTCACTTTGAACACACAGTACCAGCACACACACACTAACCATGTGCACACTGTTCCACGTTTCAAACTATGTATTGTGTATGTCTTGCACAGGCACATGCATTCTGCACATGATTTTATCACACACACACTTCCAGATCAACCTGATGTTGGGCAGGGTTTGAGTGAAACACACAGTTGCTGAACTTTAGAAGAGGTGAGTGAGCCTCTTGACATGACTACAGTGACCTTGGATTGAATGCTCATGTTCACTACTACTGATCACTACATAGTATACTGGCACTCCCATGTGTGCTGGTTTTTGCTCCTGCCAAAAGCAGGAGCGTACCACAACTATAAGAGTAGGTGTTTGGGTAACCCTCGATTTCCAAGCAGACTTCAATCCATGACAGAAGCCTATGTAATGGCACACATGCATATTCCATGTTCCCCTATGGGAATATTCCAGCACTAGTAATCCACACAAAAATACAATTGTGTACTCAACCCACGCGTACACATCTCTTACCATGCATGGGACATTTCACAGACTACACCACCATTGCATCACATTTGTATGATATTTGTTTGTCCACCACCATTTATGCCAGCATTTTGACATACACGCTTGTAACATTACCCATCTCTGTCTATCTAAAGCAATGCGATGGTTGTCTTACTTTCCTTACAAATACTACGGATTGCTACTTCAGCTATTTATTATGTTTTATTATGTGCCTTTGAGCCTACTTGCATTGCTATGTAATGCATGGTAAATGTGTATTGTATAAAGTGTGGGCAAATGTAGTATTTACATCATTCAGCCCTGGAAAGGTGTTACATGTGTGGTGTTTTGGGGATCCCCAAAGCTGCATGAATGTATCTTATTACAATTGACATTTTGACATCTACACCTGATACTAGGCCTTTGGCCATGACGGATGTCTCCCATGATCTGTGATGGTATTTGGTGCAACCTAGGTACTAGCAAAGTGCTGCCACTCTGCACGATAGCCCATATGTGAAGCACACATCTATTTGTAGTTTGGCTCAGGGACTGACTTATTGGTAGATTTGTGATCCATCATACACTGAGTGGCACATTACACACTTTGATGCAGCAAAACACAGCTAGACAGTTGACTTGCTACGTAGATTTGTTCTGAGCTAGAGATTTGCCCCTATGTTTCAAAACAGCTAAGGAATACAACTTACACATGTTGAGCCTTACATCTAGTTAACAAGATATGATTGACCATATAGTTGGAGTGATATTCACAAATACACCACAAAATGGTTCATTTGAATTGTAAAGATTTAATGGGTGTGAAGTTAACATGGTTTCAGTCATTGTTGACATCATTTCAATTTTAGTCATTCAAAAATATTTTCTACAATTTGGTCCCTTCTCCACCGACCAGCCATTGTGTGTACGATGTATCCCTCAGAGTCTTCTGCCTCTTCAGTCTCATGTTGGATTGTCCCCCATAGTCCCATGGGACATTGGCCCGTACACATATATTGTGCAAAATAGTTAAAATTAAAGTAATTTTACGCACCCTGGCAGCAGAATAGAGAAGTCTGCCTCTGGATTTATCGAGTCATCTGAAGCATGACTTCAGTAACCCCAAACATGTGCTCCACTACTTTGCGGGTTTTGATAGAGCTGCATTGAACTTCTTCTGTCTATCTTTCTGTGGATTTGTGTATGGTGTCATCAGCCATGGCTGTAAACCATATCCCTGGTCACCTGATAATAGAAACAAATCAAAAGTTAATGATTGTGTTCCTTGTACTTCAACATTACTACCTCTGGAACATTTGTCTGTAGGCATTATAATACACATTTTAATTTCATTGACACTGATGTTTTAGTTACTGTTGAACATTTCTTTACACATGCTTGTTGCTATGTTTGTGATTTATTTAACATGTTGTGCAACATGTAAGGGATACAACACATCAACATGAGAGTTCATGTGTTTAGACAGAAGATTGGCAAGATAAGCAAATTTGTCTATTTGTGTCTGCTACCTGTAAATTGTGGAGCATGTGTAACATGTCTCCAAATTTAGTAGGGAGTCACTTTCAACCATATTATGATCTATGGGTTGGAATAGTGACAGGAAATTTGCCAGTCCCTAATTTCATTTGACATGATTTCAACTATGATGTGTTTGGTTGTGCGCATGGTATGCCAGGCCCTTATATTGTTTGTTATAAATTTGCATGTCAAGTTGCTTATAAAGAGTTACTATTGTTTGTCTTCTGACATGGATTTTTCAGTTTTGAATGATCATCATTTAGGTATTGTATTTACCATGGCAAGCTGTCTGGATATACTTAGACTTACACGTGGGAATGGAAAGTGGTACAATTCTGTATGAGGCCAAATATAGCCTCAGAGCCGGACCTACCAGGCTCTAACGGCCATTAAAGGCCCACTCCTCTGCTCGGGCCTTTAACAAGGGAGAGGCCTTTAATGACCAGTAGAGCCCACTACAGAGGGCTCTAAGGCTATTAGAACATTCCACCCCTAAAGGGCAGAATGTTCTAAATTGTAAAACAAAGGCCTCACGGAGCCCAAGGGGGTTGAAATCCCCTCGAGCTCCATGAGGGCTATCTTCAAAGCAACAGCTGTGAACAAACATTGGAATGTTGATGGTTTGGGCTTCTACCAGCCATTAGAAGCCTGGAGCACTCCATTGTCTTCAATGGAGCGCTCAACATTTCAATGTTCTAATTATGTTTTGAAGATTGACTTGGTCCAATAGACCTGTACAGTAACGTTTATGCCAGTGAATGTATGTATGTGTAATTTCTATTTTGAAGATTCTGTACTTATTGGCCTCGACTGTTACACCTTTTCGTGATTATTTGTATGTAGATTTGTTTGTGGTTATTACACTGTGATACCCTTCCATCATTACTATGTGACCTAGGTTTGTTCCTAGTGTATGATTTCTTTATTGACCTTTGTCAGTAATGTGTGTCAATGTTTATGATTAGGTGAGATACTGCAAATGTAGACAACTTGTGGCATGTATGCATTCATCTATCTTTTAGTGTGACTCATGTACGTAGATTACACTTTGTTCCTTTATTTGATGCAACACATTTAGTGAAAGACAGTCATTTAGATTTGACTGTCCATTCAAGATTCAAGATTTATATTATGATTTGGAACTCAAAGAGGTCCGCATAAAATACGATAACAATTTTCTTAAAAAGCAATTCATGCAATATAAAATACATGGAGTTTTGAAGTACAAGAAAACCCCAATCAACGTACAATTATACTCTACTTTAGATAAAAAAAAGGCGTCATGGATAGGAAAAGTGCAAATGCGGAATCAATTCAATTAAACATTATAACGCAATACTAGACAGGCCTAATAAGTACAGCAAACGAGTAATGCATAATGTTTTACAGTGCGACACTAATACAGGATTTCTAATTTGTGTGTTACATCAATCATTGCAAACGAATATTAATACAATAATTCTATTTTATACAGTGCAAAGTATTTAAGGCACAAATTCATGACCAAGTACACTTGCTATAAAGTTACAAAAGTTCAAACAGTTCTAAAAAATATTCAAAAACAGTTAAAAAAATGTAAACATTTTTGCACAAACTATTTCTGATGGTGGTGGTGCAAAAACATTTCTGGGCCTCCGCTACCTTAGTTATATTGTACTTTAAAAACAATGGTCTTAGCAATTGATGCCGCAATGAATGAACATAAGGACATACAAAAAGCACATGATTTAAATCTTGAGCCCAATTCCCACAGAGATCACAAAACCTCTTCTCCTTTGGTAGTCCTTCCCAGGATCCAGTAATAATTTGTAAAGTAAGCAGATTCAATCTTAGTAAAAACAATGTTCTGCACACGCAATGGGGAGGTTCCATAATACAGACAGTTGCAGTTTTTTTACAAATGCTACTCTCCAATTTTTTTTCATTCCGGGCATGCTGAGCACACAACACGATATCCCTTTTCCCTTTTTTGATCACATTTTTAAGGGGAGGTATCCCACTCTGACCAATTTTAAACATATCCAGAGCTTTCATATAGTTTGAAAAGAGGGCACTTCGTCCCTTCAAACAATAACATATTTCATGTTTCAATGCAGCTCAGATGGACCCAGGTTCAATATTCAGTAAATTATTCCTCCACCTTAGAACAGCAATCATAGCAAACACATTCATGGAGAGAAGCCCAAATTCAAGCCGAAGAGCCGATGGTAGAGCTGAAAAATTCAAATGACAGATTTGGCAGCAGATTCACCCTTTGACCTTCTCAAAAAATAACCAATGCGCCACGATGGCATTTGATACAATCGAGTGGCCATATATGTCTGCTGTCCTCCAAAGAATGGGATTTGGCCCAAAAGTTTTACGCTGGATACAGCTTCTATGCACTGAGCCACTTGCACAGGTGGTAGTAAACAACCGAAAATTACCAACATTTACCCTTGAGAGGGGAACTAGGCAGGGGTGTCCCCTGTCCCTACTGCTCTTCGCTCTGATGCTGGGGCCGTTGGCGTGGTGGATACGAAGAGATCCCATCATGAAGGGCCTACGATGGTCGGAAGGCTGGGAGACACAGACAGACTCGGCACACTGAGAAACACTAGGGGTTTTGAGTGGTGGGACATGATTGGAATGTCAAAGGTGGGGGACTTGTGGAAAAAGGGAGACGTAGTTACCTTTGTTCAATTACAGAAGGAATTTGAACTTGTAGACACAGCATACTTCAGATACTTACAAGTAAGACATGCGCTGCAAGCAGTCATTCCAAAGGGGGAATCTCTGGTAGAGTCCACCCCACTGGAAGATAGAATCCTCGATGGACATATGCCCCAAAAAGCGATTTCTTTGACATATCAGAAATTAATTAACAATATGACTGATCCCCTCCTGCGACTGTGCGAACATTGGGAAATTGATGTAGTGAGTATGGAGGATGAGGACTGGCAGGAAGCCTTAGCGCCCCCCTGGAAATAGCGATCTCCTCAAGGCTAAGACTTGTGCAACTCAAGGTTCTACATAGAGCATACCTATTGTGTCCAACTCTCATAAAAATGGGTTATAGAGAAGACCCTGAATGTGGTAGAAAGTGTGGCTGGGAGGGTACATTCATACATATCATTTGGGAATGTGTTCACATTCAGCGATACTGGTCCGCTGTGATTCGATGTATGGGAGAAGTCTTGGGAACTCAGATAGAACACAAGCCGGGGCTGTGCCTCCTAAACATTTGGGAACCCACTGACCTAAGTAGCAAAGACCTGGGTGACACTAGGGTTGATGGTAGCGAAGCGTAACATTTCTAAACTATGGGGTGCACAGGAGGCACCAACGATCACAGTATGGGAACGGGACCTAGATTGGTATATGCTGATGGAGCGCACAGTATATGAATCGAGGGGCTGTCCTAGGAAATGGTCACTGTTAGACCTGGCATCCTTGGCGTGGGTCTCCCTTCCATTTTTTCATAATGCCTCCACTGTTGTCGATATGTTTTTGCTGGACTAGATGCTCATGGGCACTTTGCCACTGCTAATCAGTGCCAAAGTACAAGTGCTCCCTATTGTAAATTGTGATGTGAATTAGTGACTCCATGTTTGGCTTATTTGAATTACTGTCAGACCCTAGTACAGTGCACTGAGTGTGCCCAGGGCTTGTAAATCAAATGCTGCTGGTGGGCTTGCAGCACTGGTTGTGCCACCCACAGAAGGAGCTTGTAAAGTGTGTCTCAGGCCTGCCATTGCAGAGCCTGTGTGCAGTCTGTGACTGCCATGTCGACTTGGTAAGTGCACCCACTTACCAGTTGTAGGATCCGATGTAGCACAAAGGAGACGCTTGATAGCAAGAGGTGAAGTGCATCTTCAGGTTTATTGAAGAGAGACAGGAACAGGACCCATCCAAACCCCCACCAGTAAATAACTGACTCTTCACTTAAACAAGAACATTCCCTAACCATGGTAACAGAGTGTGGAACACAGGTATGAATGGAAGCTGGGTTCCCATATCAACATGACATCAGAGACCATCAAGTCTCAGATGCCACACACCTCCCTCCGTTACAACAATAAAAAAAAACATGAAGTTATATAAATGGTAAAGCGAAAACAAAAAAAAAAAAAACTAAATTAAAAAGAACTAAAAAGAACAACATGAAAATTTAAGAAACATAGTCTTTTAGGTATGCTGGTTTCTTGACGAACCTGAGTAGATAAACGAGGAGAAACAAACTTTTCAGTAGTCAATTTCTTTCCAGGCAGAGACGCATCACCCAACATAGAAGCATTGCAGACAGCAACCCTACTTAAATTCCACATTCTGTGGTCCTGAGTTCTTACAGCATTTTTGAAAACCTTGACCACACTCAACGGCTCAGAAAACTTGACTTTAGAGCCCGGGAGTCTGATAACAACCAGGTCACCCACCTTGACCACTGTTTCTTTGGTGGCTTTTCTGGCATCGAAATGCAATTTCCTAGCCACACATTTAGCTTCCTCCTTCTTCCTCCAATCAATAGCACCCTTTTGGAGAGAAGACCCAGAGGCAGACTCCTCAAGACGCCTTACCCACGACGGTTCAACACGGGTACATGGAACCCTCCCTTTAAAGAGAACAAAAGGTGACAGACCGGTCGAACAGTGAGGGGTCACTCTGTAATCCTCAACCTTTTTAATGACTTGTTCCTTCCAGTTATGCCCTGAGTTTTTGGCCAACGATATTGTTTCCTTCAGGACCCTATTAAATCTCTCCACCATGCCATTCGTCTCAGGGTGGTACAGAGAGCACTTTTTGTGTTTAATACCCCTATTGTTCAAAAAGGTTTCCATCTCTTTCGAGACTAATTGGACCCCATTGTCCGTAAGAATGGATTCCGGGTACCCTTCTCTAGCCATAAGACTTTCCAAAAATGTTATAACCTGCACAGTCTCTATACTAGAAGTAAAGCAAATTTCCGGCCACCTGGAAAATAGGTCAATAAGAACCATAATAAAAACTTGCTGACCGTTGGAAAAACGGGACCCACAATGTCCAGGGCCACTTCTTTCCAAGGTCCACTGGGAAGCTCCCTGATCACCATCGGTTGTACTCTTAAAAGTTTGGATTTCTCACTCGTGGCACACACCATGCAGTCTCTTACGGTCCTTTCAACCAGTATATCCATTCCAGGCCACCAGTAGGCGGACCTGAGTCTCTCCTTGGTTTTAGACATGCCAGAGTGAGATTCATGAGCCAAATCCACCAACTCTTTGCGAACCTCAAAAGGGGGGGTATCAGCCGTGTACCACGTACCAACATCCCATCCAAAACTGCCAATTCATCTTTCACCCCCCAGAACTTGGAGCCCTCCAGAGAGGCTTGCTTTTTAGAGTGCCACCCGTTACACATGAGGCTAATTACCTCTGCCAACACAGGATCTAAAGATAACTTTAGGCGCCACTGAGATTCATCAATTATCCCTTCACCAACCTCACAAACCTTATAATCGTTTTCACACCAATCGTCATCACTGTCTTCACCAGGGCCCCCATCCACAACCAATCTCGACAGTGTGTCAGCAACACTGTTCTCCACGCCAGGAATGTATCGGACTTCAAAGTCATACTCCTGGAGAGCTATGACCCATTTGCTTATCCTACTCGATACCTGGTCAATCCCTTTTTTTTTGAAGATCTCACACAATGGTTTATGATCTGTTTTGACCAGGAATTTTGTTCCCCAAAGAAACTTCCTAAGTTTTCTCACTGCCCAAAATACAGCAAGAGCTTCGCGCTCAATCACGGAATAGCGTGACTCAGGGTCTTTAAGCCCTCTAGAGATGAAGGTAATGGTGTCCAACCCCTTTTCACCTTCCTGTTGAAGAACTCCCCCACCCCCTTAAGGCTGGCATCAGTGGTAACAATAGAGGTTTTGGAGGGATTGTAGCTCTTTAAGTTTGGGGCAAGACTGAGTTTCTCTTTGAGGGAAATAAATTCACGATTGCAATCATCACTCCACCTGAATTCGATACCTTTTTCAAAAGTCCCCTCATGTTGCTGCAATGCTCAGCAAACCCTTCAACAAACTTGTTGTAATATTCGATCATTCCGAAGAACTTCATAAGTTCTTCTCTGCACGATGGAGGGGGCATGCGAGAGATTGTCTCTACTAAATCAGATTTGGGTGCAATACCGTCACCTGAAATTGTGTGGCCTAAGTAGTGAATGGAACTGGTACCAAAACGACACTTCTCTAACTTCACAGTGAGATTGGCCATCACAAGACTGCCCAGTACAGCATCTAGGCGACTCTCATGCTCTTGATGATCTTTACCAAAGACCAGGATATCGTCTTGGTAGACGCAGACGCCTTCACAATCCTTGAGAACATTCTCCATTACACGCTGAAACACAGCTGCCGCTGACACCAAACCCGAACGGCATCCTAACAAACCTAAATGTGCCAAACGGCGTAATAAAAGAGGTAAGGTCCCTAGAGGAATCCGCCAGTTCGATCTGGTGATAGGCAGATGCCAAATCAATGGTGCTGAAAACTTTGGCACCCCCAACAAAGCTAGTAATTCAGAAATATTAGGCAGGGGATATTTATCCACCACTACACATTTGTTGAGCTGCCTCAAGTCCACACACAAGCGCAAAGATCCATTGGCCTTGCGTGCGGCAACAACAGGAGCGAGCCAATCGGTACTGGTGACTTCTTCAATAATTCCCCTTCTTTTAGTTTGTCAATTTCCTTCCTCATCTCTTCCCTCACAGCCAAGGGTACACTTCTGACCTCACAACTATACGGTTGGGAACCAGGACGTAGGGGAATGTCCAATTTGAAACCTTTGAGGCAACCAAGTCCCTCCCTAAAAACTTGAGGAAACTTACTTCTAACTGAAGTCTCCACGCCAACGTCAGAATTCACGTGAACAGCTTGAACAATCTGTTTAAGAACAATGGGAGTGGGACTACTTGGGTCAAGCATGACCCCCAAGTCCCCCTGGTGAAACCAGCTAATAATGCTGTCACCTTTTTTGAGACACATAAACCTTTCCCGAAATCAAACGCCCCTCATATTCAATGAGACCTACAAAATAACCACACAAAGGTATAGGTTCTCCCCATAGGCCAAGGGGCGTATGTCAGGTTTACACAGTGAAATCTTGCAAGCCAGTTTAGTTTCATAGAAGGTTCTTGACACAATGGTGATTTTAGCTCCAGAGTCAAAGAGAACCTTTGTAGGCTCACCTTCCACTTGAATTGTGTCCACCGGACAGGACTTTTTTGCAACCCTGAATCAACCTGGACAACAACTTGTCCACATACGAAGTCTTCTTCTAGGACATCTGAATCTACACATTTAACATTAGAAGGAGAAGTATTGCTTTTGCAAACAACAGTAAAGTGTCCCTTTTTCTTACATTTTGAACATACCACCTTTAAAGCAGGGCATTTCCTATCATTTGCGAAATGCCCAATTTTGTCACACCTGAAACACTTAGGAACGAACACCTTGTTTTTAGATTTGACAGAATTATCACTTTTCAACTCGGATTTGACCTTATCAGTGACAACTTGGACAGAAGTCTGCTTGTCCTTTTTAACATATCAACGCATTTCAGAGAGTGTTCTATCCTTTTTGCAACTTGTAGGACCTCATCTAAGGAGGGTTCGTCTCTTAGCCAGAGTTCCTCACGAACCCTTTCAATGTTGCACCCCAACATAAACTGATCCCCTGATTCTCTCATCAAGTAAGTCACCAAATTTACAAGAGGAAGCAAGTTTCCTAAGTTGTGTGACATACATCTCAACCGACTCACCATCGTTTTTGTAACCTCTTAACGAATTGGTACCTTTCAAGTATGGTACTTACTTTTGGTAAATAGTGCTTGTCGAGTTTTTTTATGCAAATCTCAAATTCATTTAAGTCTCTACTTTCTGCAACAGTTAGATCAGGAAGATGATCGAAGACATCTTGCCCTTCCGACCCGAGGCAATGCAAAAGAAGAGAAGTCCTGCGCTCGGCACTTAGGCTTACCCCACAAACTTTGGCATAGCGTTCAAAAACTTTTTTCCATTTTTGCCATTTAATCCCAGGTTCCCCAGGTGACATAAAAAAATGGGGGTGCAGTAACATTCTGCATACTTGTGACCTATAAGTGAATGTCAAGGAGGGGAAGCTCTTAAAAGAGAGTGAGAGTCACAGAAGAGGCACAAGAGTAACCAGGACAAGGCACTATAGTGTATAACTTCCACAATTATTTAAAATAAGTGAATGCAGGAACAATATCGAAGCAGGAATGTAACACACCAGAAAGCCAAAAAAAAAAAAAAAAATCATAAAGAAAAACATTAAAGTGTGCGTGTCACTGAAGTGCACGCCATGAAAATGCTTGGATACATCACTGTGGACGAAGCGCCATAAGTGTGCGTGTCACTGAAGTGCACAAGCGCATTAAAGTGTGCGTGTCACTGAGGTGCACACCATGAGTAAGTTTGAGTTCACCCAATGTGAGCGTGTCACAGAAGAAAAAAAAAAGAGGAAATGGCTCACCTTGACAAAGTTATTCGAAATTGATGAGGCACGAGGTTTGTGGATAGGTGAAACGAAGCGAACGTCGTGACACTGCTGCTTCTGGAGGTTGCGCCGCAAATAGTGTCAGGAAACTTTATTGACACCTTTTAATAAAAAAACGTGATTGGCAAAAACGCCAGATTCCAAGATGGCTACACGTTTCTTGACGCTTCAGCCGGTTGGCTCAACGCACGCATGAGGAGCAGAGCGTCAGTGCAGCAGAGCGTCTTGAATGCGCACCAGGCGTGTGGTACGTCACAGTGTGGAGCCAGGAACCAACAGCGCGTGGGGATGATCAAAGAAGATGAGCGTGGATGTGCACCGAGGAGCCAGGAACCAAGAGCGCGTGGCGGTGAACAAAGGAGGTGAGAGCGTTCTGGGTGGGTTTAAACGTTATGGCAGCGGTTGAACCTGAAACCCCCGGTGATGGCTGCCACCCACAATAAAGTTTTAAAGTTTATGCGCATCCAAGCATCGGCTCCACACTCCACGGCCAAAACAACTTCGGGCTCTCCAAGATCACACAGCGGCTCCAAAACACGCAAACAACGCCCTAGCTGAGGGCAGGGTGTAGGTGCTGGCACTTGAAAGTAGGGACAAGCCCGCGTCGAACACAGATGCCACACCAGTCCCTAAACCTTCCCTTTTCTTCATATCAGACACCCCTATGGTAGGCCTACGGGCAGGGTGCATTGTAAGGATAAGGTGGGACATGCCTGGTGTGTGTGGCATGTCCTAATAGTGAATTACCGCCATTTTCGTTTTCACTATTGCAAGGCTACCTGTTCCCATAGGCCAGAATGGGCAGTTTGATTATAACATCTTATAATCCTAAACTGACTCAGGGACTAGGTAGAAATTCGAGTTTAGTATGCCTGAACTCAGAAAGATAAAATACATCTTTTAGTGAAGTTGGTTTTAACATTCTGTGTTTAAAAATACCACTTTTAGAAAGTGGGTATTTTCTTGCCTAACTATCCAGCCTGCCTCTGCCAGCTTGTGTATTGTGTGTCTGGTTTGTGCGTGACAGGGGCTGGGGGTGGCTACAGGAGACAGGGTGAGGCAGCACAGGGCTGAATAGAGAGATCTGCATCCAGAGTGGAGGGAGGAGTTGCATCTGGGTCTGAATAGGGCTGTGCCTGCCATCCACAATGCTGGCTCCACCTCCTGCCGGGCGTCTGAGTACCCTGCCCCACATTCTGAAAGGAAAAGAAGGAGACATGTACACAGAGTGCTCCAAAGCTGCACAGAACTGGTTTAACCTAGGCAAAGGCCTCTCTGCCTTCAGAGAACAAAGAGAAAAGGAGTATAAGTACTGGGGCCCAAACCCAGGAACTTTAGATCACTTTTGGGAACAAGAAGAAACCTTTGCTGAGGAGCGGAACCAAGAAGAAACTGAGGAGAGACTATCCCTAAGCCTGAAGTGCTGCTTGGGGGATTGGCCTGCAGTGGTTTGCCTGACTGCCAAAGAAAGGAGAAAGGAACTTTTGCTTTGCTGTGACTTTCATCAACTTGTGAAGGATCTCCAAGGGCTTGGAAGAGAGCTTGCCCCCTGATCGAAGTCCCAGGACCATTGGACTTCACCCCTTTGTGAATTGCTGCTGGAAACTCTGTTTCAGTGGCTACAGAGGTAGGGAGCTGTGACCGACTCTCCCGACCGGCTCGGTGTCCTGCTGGTACCGCATCGAGCAACGCCTGCATCTTGCAACGCACGGCCTTGGTCTCACCGACTCGGTCAACGAGCCGCTGCCTGCACCGTAACCTGTGAGCACCGCACCTTGCAACGCCTCGCTACACCGAATCCATCTGGTCCGACCGACACGGTCACTGTTGCTGAGTTCGAGTCCTGTGACCGCACCGGAGTTGGGCACCGCTCGCACGCTTCGTGACGCACCGCCCGACTCGCACCGCCGTCCGGACTGATCGACGCCAGCTCCTGAATCCGGCTCCGTCGCCGCACCGCAACCTGCCAGCACCGCATCGAGCACCGTCTCGCCTCTGCAACACACGGCCCTGGTCTCACCGACTCCGTCTCGACGACGCCAACGAGCCGCTGCCTGCACCGCCTCGAGGGACAACGCGTCCTGCAACGCTTCCATTTTGCAACGCAACCGCGACGAACAGCCATCCGGCTCGCACACCCGTGCCTGCCGCTTCAAGTAAAAGGTACTGTGACCAAGTCCGCCTACGCTGGATTGGCCCGTATCGACGCGGTCAGCTGGATTTGATAGACTCTGTTTGTTCTTTACATCGCAGTAGCCGGAGAAGGCTACCGACTCGCTCAGAACCTTGAATTAAGCCTTTTTGATCAGAACTAAGCATTCTGGACAGTATTGTTGATTGTTTTTGTCGTTTATGGTCTTGTGATAAATCTATATAAAGTATACCTATTTTTATAAATATATAACCTGTGTGGTGTCCATTTGTAGTGTTGTCACTTGATTACTGTATGTGTTCACAAATGCTTTACACACTGCCTCTGAACTAAACCTGTCTGCTCGTGCCAAGCTACCAAGAGGGTGAGCAGGGGTTATTTCAGGAGTGTACCTACTTTCCCTGACTAGACTCAAGGGTCCCTATTTGGACAAAGGTACCTACCTCTGCCAACTAGAGACCCCCAAATCTAACCTTGGTGGTCAGCGGTGAGGATTCTGGACTTGCATTTGTGACTCATGTACAGTGATTGGTGAACACTACTTAGTGAGGCAGACCAAAACGCAACCACATACTTTGATAGCATTTTTTCTGGGATTTTCTATTTTTGCAACTGCCAAGTTTAATCACCATGGAGAAACCAGCATCAGTAGCCTCTGTTGAGTGTGATTGGGAAGAGGAGAGGCTAGAATGCTACACCCTCAAGCAGCTCAAGCATTTCTGCAAAAAGTTTAAAGTGTCCATGACCGGGCTCTCCAGGAAGGAGGAACTCCAAAAGGCGCTGAGGGCCTGGGTCGAATCAAGGAGTGCCCCTGTGGAGGGGGCTGAGAATGCAGAAGGGCAGCTGGGGGGGCTATTGGGTCTAGGGGCTGGAAGACCACCTTCCCCAGTAGGTAGCAGTGTTTCTGCCAGAGGACTGTCTCCAGAGGAGTTGGAGGACAGGAAAGAGAGTAGGATGCACGAAATGGAGCTGACCAAGCTCAAGCTAAATGGGCAGTTAGAATTTGAAATGCAAACTAGGAAATTAGCCCTAGAGGAAAAGAAAATGCAGTTTGAACATGAGAAAGTTTTGAGGGAGTTGGAATTGAAGGCCAAATGGTTAGAGATTACTCCCTCTGGTGACAGTGTACCGCATGTGCCTGTTGAAGCTAGGGTGTATATTCCCAAAGATGTGGTGAAGGAGTTTTTTAAAAATGATGACATTGGGCAGTGGTTCAAAGCCTATGAGGTAGCCATGTCTTCCCACCGGGTCCCTGAGAAGGATTGGGGAGCGGGGTTGTGGGGACGGTTCCTTAGTGAGGGGCGGGATACCTTGTTGGATTTGCCCTCTGAAGTCTATAATTCATACAGCCACATGAAAGATGCATTGATGACTAGATATGGTTTAACCCCTGAGCTTTATAGGCAGAGGTTCAGGAACTGTAAGAAGATTGAAGGCAGTACCTGGGTTGAATATGTGACCTTCTTTGCAGAGCCTTGGATGGTTGGGTAAAGGGTAGCAAAGCAACTGATTTTCAGGCGCTCTTTGATTTCATTGCCTGGGAGCACTTGTCCAGTAATTGTTTTCCAGAGCTACGCCAGCACCTGATTGATAGTAAGCTGACTAACCCTAGGCAGCTTGCTGAGGAGGCGGACCGCTGGGTGAGTACCCGGGTCCACAAGGGTCACGTGGGAGATTCCGCCAAGGGTGGGCAGGGTCCCCAGCAGAAGAGTGGGGGGACAAGGGTAAACAGAGGGAGTTCCAGAAAGGGCCCCAAAGTAGACCCCAAGGGAACCAAGGGAAAGGTTCCCAGCCTCCCCTGAGAAGAAGCCAGTGGCCCTGACAGGCCCCCTGTTCACCAGGGACCACTGGTATGTTACAAGTGTGGCGCCCCTGGCCACAAGGCAAACGATCCTCGTTGCCCTTTGCATGGAAAACCAGCACCCACTGGTGCAGTCCCCCGGCAGTTGGCTAGTGTAGCCCTGGGGAGGAGTGGGGTGCCCAAGGTGGGGGGATCCCACAGTGTTTTCCCTTGTCTCATTAGGAGACTCTGAGATGGTCCCTAGGACCCAGCTGCCTGATAACACTAAAAATACAGGCAGCGGGTGACCATCAATGGCCATAGGGTGGAGGCTCTGAGAGACACAGGAGCCAGTGTGACAGCTGTCAAGTGTCACCTGGTGTCTAAAGAGCAGGTTATCCCTGATGCATTCTATCCGGTTGTTGCCGCTGACAACACAGAGAGTCACTGCAAGGTGGCTCAGGTTCCCTTTGAGAGGGGGGTCTCGGGTACTCTTCAAGTAGCTGTGAGGCCAGCCATGCCTGTTGACTGTTTGTTAGGGAGCGATTTGGAGAGCTCACCTTGGGCTAAGGTGGAGCGGAGTGCGCATTTAGAAATGTTGGGCTTGCCTGATTGGGCATGTGTGACCACCCGGTCAATGGCAGCTAAAGGTGTTCAAGAGGATCTGGAGCCTGAGAGGGAGGCCCAGGTGCCTGCCGGAGAGAGAGGAGGCAGGGGGCGCGGGAAACCGGCTCCCGAAGTTCCCACGGTCCAGGAGGAGGCGGACCCTGAGGGGATGCCCTGGAGCCTACAGGGGAACAGGTAGCTGAACTGGGGGACCTACCTGAGCTGACCCATTGGCAGCAAGAAGGAGGACCCTCCAGGGAAGAGTTCTGCGAGGAGCAGAACACATGCCCTTCTCTCTCGTGGGTCTGAGGCAACAGGCCACAGACCAGGCAGCCGGTGATCAGTCTGGATCACATTGGATTTACTGGGAGAATGGTCTCCTGTATTCAGAGCCTAAGGTTGCTGAGGCTGGGTCAGCCCGTGTGCTGGTGGTACCCCAGCGCTTCAGAGCCTTCCTACTGGGGTTGGCTCATGATGTACCGTTAGCAGGACATCTGGGGCAGGACAAGACCTTTGAAAGGCTTGTCACCCATTTCTATTGGCCCCAGATGCGTAGGAGTGCCGCCACTCACTGCAGGACATGTCAGACTTGCCAGGCAAGTGGAAAGAGTGGGAGGAAGCACAAGGCTCCTCTCCAGCCATTCCCTGTGGTCAGCACCCCCTTTGAACGGGTGGGTATTGACATTGTGGGGCCACTGGACCCCAAGACAGCCATGGGCAACAGGTTTATCCTGATCTTGGTGGACCATGCCACCCGGTACCCTGAAGCCATCCCTCTGAGGACAGTGACAGCCCCCGTGGTGGGACGGGCACTGATGGGAATTTTCTCACGTGTGGGATTCCCTCAAGAGGTGGTGTCTGACAGAGGTACCAACTTCGTGTCCAAGTACATGAAGTCCCTGTGGCAGGAGTGCGGTGTAACTTACAAGTTCACCAATCCTTACCACCCTCAAGGAAATGGGCTGGTTGAGAGATTCAACCGGACCCTAAAGGGCATGATTATGGGTCTGGAAGAACCCATGAGGCGTAAATGGGACGTCCTCTTACCATGCCTATTGTTTGCATACCGGGAGGTGCCACAGAAGTCTCTAGGGTTCAGCCCCTTTGAGCTCCTCTATGGACACCCAGTGCGAGGACCTCTGAGTTTGGTCAAGGAAGGCTGGGAGCAATCTCCCAGGAAACCTCCCCAGGATGTATACAGTTACATGCTGGCCTTCATGAACCAGACTAGGCGTTTCAGAGAACTTGCTGAGGCAAATCTGGAAGCCAGCCAGGAGGAGATGAAGCGGTGGTACGACCAGAATGCCACTCTGGTAGAGCTTCAGCCTGGTCAGAAAGTGTGGGTCATGGCCCCTGTGGAGCCTTGTGCGCTCCAGGACAGGTGGACCGGCCCTTTCACGGTGGTGGAGCGCAAGAGTCCCGTTACCTACTTGGTGGACTTGCAGTCTCCCAGGAACCCCTTGCGGGTCCTGCATGTGAACCGCCTAAAGCCCCACTTGGAGAGGTCCCAAGTGGGCATGCTCTTAGCTACAGATGATGGGATGGAGGAGGAGACCGAGCCTCTTCCTGACCTCCTGTCAGCCTGAGAGCAAGATGGATCAGTGGAGGGAGTAAACCTCTCTACCTCCCTCACACCTGAGCAGCAGGGAGACTGTCGCCAGCTGTTGGGAAAGTTCCCTGACCTGTTCTCCTGGTTCCCAGTGTCACTCATTGGTGCGTCCATGATGTGGACACTGGGGACAGTCTTCCTGTGAAGCACAAGGCTTACAGGGTGACTGACAGGGTCAGAGCCTGCATCAAGGAGGAGGTCTCCAAGATGTTTGCGCTAGGGGTGATTGAGTCCTCTAACAGCCCTTGGGCCAGCCCAGTGGTCTTGGTTCCAAAGGCTGCCGCAGCCTGGTGCCACACCAGAACTCCGGTTCTGTGTGGACTACAGGGGACTCAATTCCGTCACCAGGACTGACGCCCATCCCATCCCCAGAGCTGATGAGCTCATAGATCAGTTAGGGGCTGCGCGGTACCTCAGCACGTTTGACTTAACGTCTGGGTACTGGCAGATCGCCTTGACTGATGGGGCAAAAGAGAGGTCAGCATTCTCCACACCAGATGGGCACTACCAGTTCTGGGTGATGCCCTTTGGGATGAAGAATGCTCCTGCCACCTTTCAGAGGTTGGTCAACCAGGTGTTGGTTGGACTGGAGGATTTCAGTGCCGTCCACCTGGATGACATCGCAGTGTTCAGTGCCAGTTGGGAAGAACATCTGCGCCACCTCTGGGAAGTGTTGATGGCGCTGCGGAGGCCAGGCCTCACAATCAAGGCAAGTAAGTGGCAGATTGGGCAGGGTTCTGTGGTGTACTTGGGACACCAGGTTGGGAGCGGCCAGGTGGCGCCCCTCCAACCGAAAATTGATACCATTCTGGCTTGGGAGCCCCCCAAGACCCAGACAGAGGTGAGAGCCTTCCTAGGACTCACCGGGTATTACACGAGATTCGTCAAGGGGTATGGCAGCATTGTTGCCCCCTTGACAGAGCTGACTTCCAAGAAGCAGCCCAGGAAAGTGATTTGGACTGACGCCTGTCAAAAAGCTTTGACACCTTGAAGACTGCCATGTGCACGGCGCCTGTGCTCCAGGCACCCAACTTCTCCAATGAGTTCATTGTTCAGACGGACGCTTCAGAGCATGGTGTAGGGGCTGTTCTATCACAGATCAATGAGGAGGGCCTAGACCAACCTGTAGCCTTCATCAGTAGGAGGTTACTTCCCCGGGAACAGAGATGGAGTGCTATTGAGCGTGAGGCATTTGCTGTGGTCTGGGCACTGAAGAAGCTGAGACCATACCTGTTTGGGACTCACTTCCGGGTTCAGACAGACCACAGGCCCCTCAGATGGTTGATGCAGATGAGGGTGAGAATCCAAAGCTGTTGAGGGTGGTCCATTTCCCTACAGGGGATGGACTTTACGGTGGAACACCGCCCTGGTACAGAACACGCCAATGCTGATGGTCTGTCCAGATCTTTCCGCCTTAGTGATGAGAACTCCTAGGGGTAGGATAGTTCTCCCCACATTTCAGCTGGAGGGGACACGTGTTAGACCTGGCATCCTTGGCGTGGGTCTCCTTCTATTTTTTCATAATGCCTCCACTGTTGTCGATATGTTTTTGCTGGACTAGATGCTCATGGGCACTTTGCCACTGCTAATCAGTGCCAAAGTGCAAGTGCTCCCTACTGTAAATTGTGATGTGAATTAGTGACTCCATGTTTGGCTTGTTTGAATTACTGTCAGACCCTAGTACAGTGCACTGAGTGTGCCCAGGGCTTGTAAATCAAATGCTGCTGGTGGGCTTGCAGCACTGGTTGTGCCACCCACAGAAGTAGCTTGTAAAGTGTGTCTCAGGCCTGCCATTGCAGAGCCTGTGTGCAGTCTGTGACTGCCATGTCGACTTGGTAAGTGCACCCACTTACCAGTCCCTAAACCTTCCCTTTTCTTCATATCAGACACCCCTATGGTAGGCCTACGGGCAGGGTGCATTGTAAGGATAAGGTGGGACATGCCTGGTGTGTGTGGCATGTCCTAATAGTGAATTACAGCCATTTTCGTTTTTCACTATTGCAAGGCTACCTGTTCCCCATAGGCCAGAATGCTCAGTTTGATTATAACATCTTATAATCCTAAACTGACTCAGGGGACTAGGTAGAAATTCGAGTTTAGTATGCCTGAACTCAGAATGATAAATTACATCTTTTAGTGAAGTTGGTTTTAACATTCTGTGTTTGAAAATACCACTTTTAGAAAGTGGGTATTTTCTTGCCTAACTATCCAGCCTGCCTCTGCCAGCTTGTGTATTGTGTGTCTGGTTTGTGCGTGACAGGGGCTGGGGGTGGCTACAGGAGACAGGGTGAGGCAGCACAGGGCTGAATAGAGAGATCTGCATCCAGAGTGGAGGGAGGAGTTGCATCTGGGTCTGAATAGGGCTGTGCCTGCCGTCCACGATGCTGGCTCCACCCCCTGCCGGGCGTCTGAGTACCCTGCCCCACATTCTGAAAGGAAAAGAAGGAGACATGTACACAGAGTGCTCCAAAGCTGCACAGAACTGGTTTAACCTAGGCAAAGGCCTCTCTGCCTTCAGAGAACAAAGAGAAAAGGAGTATAAGTACTGGGGCCCAAACCCAGGAACTTTAGATCACTTTTGGGAACAAGAAGAAACCTTTGCTGAGGAGCGGAACCAAGAAGAAACTGAGGAGAGACTATCCCTAAGCCTGAAGTGCTGCTTGGGGGATTGGCCTGCAGTGGTTTGCCTGACTGCCAAAGAAAGGAGAAAGGAACTTTTGCTTTGCTGTGACTTTCATCAACTTGTGAAGGATCTCCAAGGGCTTGGAAGAGAGCTTGCCCCCTGATCGAAGTCCCAGGACCATTGGACTTCACCCCCTTTGTGAATTGCAACGCCTGCATCTTGCAACGCACGGCCTTGGTCTCACCGACTTTGTCAACGAGCCGCTGCCTACACCGTAACCTGTGAGCACCGCACCTTGCAACGCCTCGCTACACCGAATCCATCTGGTCCGACCGACACGGTCACTGTTGCTGAGTTCGAGTCCTGTGACCGCACCGGAGTTGGGCACCGCTCGCACGCTTCGCGACGTACCGCCTGATTCGCACCGCCGTCCGGACGGATCGACGCCAGCTCCTGAATCCGGCTCCGTCGCCTCACCGCAACCTGCCAGCACCGCATCGAAGCACCGTCTCGCCCTGCAACGCACGGCCCTGGTCTCACCGACTCCGTCTCGACGACATCAACGAGCCGCTGCCTGCACCGCCTCGAGGGACAACGCATCCTGCAACGCTTCCATTTTGCAACGCAACCGCGACGAACAACCATCTGGCTCGCACGCCCGTGCCTGCCGCTTCAAGTAAAAGGTACTGTGACCGAGTCCGCCTACGCTGGATTGGCCCGTATCGACGCGGTCAGCTGGATTTGATAGACTCTGTTTGTTCTTTACATCGCAGTAGCCGGAGAAGGCTACTGACTCGCTCAGAACCTTGAATTAAGCCTTTTTGATCAGAACTAAGCATTCTGGACAGTATTGTGGATTGTTTTTCTCGTTTATGGTCTTGTGATAAATCTATATAAAGTATACCTATTTTTATAAATATATAACCTGTGTGGTGTCCATTTGTAATGTTGTCACTTGATTACTGTATGTGTTCACAAATGCTTTACACACTGCCTCTGAACTAAGCCTGTCTGCTCGTGCCAAGCTACCAAGAGGGTGAGCAGGGGTTATTTCAGGAGTGTACCTACTTTCCCTGACTAGACTCAAGGGTCCCTATTTGGACAAAGGTACCTACCTCTGCCAACTAGAGACCCCCAAATCTAACAGTCACAAATATGGGGAAAATGGAATAAGTACAGGGAAAATATCTGTGAGCCTCCGCAAATGACACTTCATCTAATCCCAGGTGTAGAATGAGTATAGCACCTTAGGGAGGGTATACAAGAAGTGAAGAAGATAGATTTAGGTGAATGAAGGTATTACTCCTAATTAATATAATGCTCTGTATAATGCTGTGTGAATATGTGTGCATAATATTAATATTGTCATCAATAAAATGATTTATTAAAAAAAAGGACCAATGCTGTGATTCCATTACCTCACAGGCATAACTCAATAAAGGCAGAATCCTAATCCTTTAGACTGCCAATACATGGGCAAAATGCCTTTGCTCACACCACTTATATAGTCTGCATATGGCCGAGGCTTCAGATATAGCCTTACTTCTACCCTGACTCATGTGATCCTTAAATAAACAATGACTGGCGAAAATTCTACCTAGATATGGATACAACTTCACCACTACCAACTTGTCATTCCCGAGGAACCAGGGCAAACCCTTCCTAACTCTGCAATCCTGAGACCTAAAAAACATAACTTTGCTCTTAAGGATATTTATTTTTTAAAAGTGCTCATCAGCATAATTTCCCAACTCTGAGAGACACCTCTGTAGTCCTATTGGAGTTAAATCCAGCATAACAACATCATCAGCATAGAGTAGACAGCAATACTCATTGCTCGTAATTTAGGCAGGTCCCCTTTAGGCTGTCCAACTCTGCAAGGTAGGTCATGTATGTAAAGGGAGAAAAGAAAGGGCGCAACTAAGGACCTCTGCTTCAGACCATTCTGCGTCTCTACTTTGCTGGAAAGACCCTGATTCCCTCCCATCAGAACCTGAGTCCAGGCTGAGGAGTGTACAGCAACAATCAACCTGAGCAAATGCACGGGGATCCTCAAAGTGTCCCACGGTCAACCCAATCGAACGTTGTGGAGAAATCTATAAAGGCAGAATATAAGGCCATTTCCTTACCCACAGGATACTTGTCTATCAATGTTTAGAGGGCTGTAATTTTATATAAGGTTCTACAGTTCTTATGAAAACCAGCTTGCCCCACAGGAACAAGGTTATTACCAAATGCCCAATCCTGGAGGTGAAGGAGAATACTCTTGGCAAACAGTTTGACGATTGCATCCAATACTGCAATATGCCTAAAACTAGCAGGAGAAGTTTTAGGACCCTTTTTATATAGAGGCACAAAAACACTACCTTTCTAGGATGACGGTATAACCCCATACCGATAACAATATTGGAACACCGGGCACAGGAACGAAGCCCATGCAGAAACTTCTTGTTTGATGATAGATATCGGAATTTCATCTGGGCCCATCGCCCCAGAGAATCTTGCACCCTTAATAAATCTCTCTATCTCCTCACAGGAGGGCGGGCCATATTCGTCCAAAGAAGGAGGCTCATCACTGATGGCATATAACTGTGATATGTATTGGGACCATTCCGCATCGGCTATAGGAATGGCCTCAACCTTAATTCTAGAATCACAGTATTCTGCTATTAATGACCAATATTCACATGAGTCACCAGAAAGAGGGGCTTCTCTCAACTTGATCCATTTCTGATCCTCCTCCCTCCTCCGTTCAGACACCTTCAGTCTAGTTCTCACCTTCTTCAATCGATTGATTTCCCTTTGCCTCAATAACGATAACTGCTTAAATGATTTCTTACTATTGAGTTTATATCACGGTTTACCTTCTTTACCTCCCTGGAGGTAACTACAGAGGGTTTAACACTAACAGTACTATTTTTTCTCCCACATGATCGAAACAGGGACAGCTGCTCATCAAATCAGTCAATAGGGTTCCCTAATGAAATAACAAAAGGGTCTTAAATCACTATTTTAACATGAGCAGCCAGGTTCATCATATTATTATTTGACCAAAATGTACACTTATTTGTTTTACTGTAGACAATGATGTTGTTTCTAGAATTCCAGCTCTCAAATGCTGTGAGCTCTAGGTCGAAAATCACTGAAAGAATACTATGATCACTTAGATCCGTCCTCAATACCTCAAATTGGGAGGAAGCACTAAACATTTGGTAAGATACCACCATATAATCAATTAATGACTGCCTCCGAGAGAAATGAAAGGTGAGAGACGCTGGTTAGTCCTACAAAAACCTGCCATTTAGAGCAATAAGGTCATTAGATCTCAGGCAGTCCAAAAAGCATAGGCCCACCTGTCTGATCTAATATTACCAGGCAAAACAGCCTCTGGAATATTCCACCCCTCTTCCAACTCTGGGGCCGATTCCGATCTCGGCCGGTAGGGCTCCGAATCGGATTCGGCATAACCGGATCCGATTCGGAGCCCTATTTCCCGACCGATTCGTACGTGCGTCCGGACGAGGGAGTACGATGCGAAATCGCCGACCGACTCGTTCGGGCGTCCCAACCGATCCGACCGACTCGTTCCCGGGTCTGACCGCACCGACCGACTCGCTCGGACACGACTTGCACTGCGCAATGGAGACGTTCCCCGGCCGGGTAAGTACGATGCGCGCCGCGAGCAGTCCGACCGACACGCCGCCGTCCGGCTCGAAAGAGCAGTCGGAGCCGCACTCGGGGGTCCGTGTCAGACCCCCTGTATGCGTAGGGCCGCGCGAGTCGCACTCAGGGGGACCCATGGGTCCCCCTACCTGTGCGTGCACGGCGCGAGTCGCTTCGCCGCGCACCCGCTGTAGGGGCGCCCTTGTTCGCCTCGCACCCATTGAGGCAATGGGAGCCCGCGTACGCGTTGTACGACCGGGTCCCATTGACTTCAATGGGAGTCCGACCGACTCGAGTACGATAGCATACGGACGCATCATACTCGTTCGGTCGGGCTGCACGGGTCCGATTCGGTCGGAAATCTCTCCGGGTCCGACTCGGTCGGAGAGATTTCCGTCCCGAATCGGAATCAGCCCCTCTGTGTTTTCAAAAATCAAAGAGGAACAGTCTGAGATTTTCGCATTAAAATCTCCTACAATAATTATCAATGTGCATTCTTCTGAAACACTAATATTGTGTACAAAAGAGAACATAGACTCGATTAAGGTATCACACAGCCTCCCAGGAGGGATGTACACATTTACCAAAATAAAGGATGTATAGGGTTTTCCAGTCGCATTACACAAAGCTAACTTTAAGCAAATGCAAAGTTTTGAGGGATGAACAAACACCTTTGGGTTCCAATTTATACTACTTCTAAATAAAAAGGCTATACCTCCACTGGCGTGGCCTTTTACCGTGGATTTTGCTGCACAAGAGTAAACAAAATAATTCTCATATTTAAAATCAGAGCATATCCAGGTTTCCTGTAAACAAATTATCAATGGGCAGAACCACATTAAAATGTTTAACTTGGACTTATACTGTCTCGGTTCAGTGATAGAATATTGATGTTAAAAATATCAATGTTCAAACTATCGAGAAAAAAAATATAGTCTACAAAAATATCGACTCCCATACCTACACAGGTAAGTACAAAAATATTGAATCAAAAATATTGATGTAAAAAATATAGATGTAAAAAATATCGATTTAAATATATATATATATAAAATAAAATAATATATATTAAATATATTAAATATTAATTTTAAGAAAATAAATTAAATTTAATATACATTTTTACAAAATATTAAAAATAAACTTAATTTAAAAAATAAACACACACACATAATAATTTATACATATATATATATATTTACATTAAAATAATTAATAAACTATTATCTTTAATATTTTTTAAAACTTTAAAATTATATGAAAATAAAATAGATATATAAATAATTTAAAATCTATAAAAAAACATTCTAGAATAAATTAAAACATTAAACTATGAAAAAATATTTAAACTTAAATTGCGCAATACAATCAGTGCAACAGTAGGAAAAGTGTTGGATAGCAAAATAATTAAATTTACTATTCCAACTCCAGTGAGTGCAATAGTAGGGAAAGTGTTGGATAGCGGAGGGGTAAAAATTACTATTCCCACTCCAGAGAGTGCAACAGTAGGGAAAGTGTTGGATAGCAGAGAAGTAAAAATTACTATTCCAACTCCAGTGAGTGCAACACTAGGGAAAGTGCAGGATAGCGGAGAGATAAAAATTACTATTCCCACTTTAGTGAGTTCAACAGTAGGGAAAGTGCTGGATAGCCGAGGGGTAAAAATTACTATTCCAACTCCAGTGAGTGCAACAGTAGGGAAAGTGCTGGATAGCAGAGGGGTAAAAATTACTATTCCCACTCCAGTGAATACAACAGTAGGGAAAGTGTTGGTTAGCGGAGAAAAATAAATACTATTCACACTCAAACACAGAAAAAAATATATATATCATTTTTAACAAAATTTAAAAATTATTAAACAAAATTAAAAAGAACACATATTATAATACTAATTACATATAACAAAAACCTACAAATATTACATAAAATAAAATAAATAGATTTACAAAAAAATAATTCTTTTAAACTAGAAAATATTTACAAACAAAACAATTAATTAAAACATTAATTATTTTATTTCATACCATATAACACCACACCAATAACTAAACACTTCAACATTTTTAATTAAATGTATTTGCATAGTTAACAAAATTAATAATGAATTCAAAAAATATTATTAATAAAAAAACTAATAAACATTAATTGACTACACACACTTTAACACTATAATATCAACAACACACACATAAATTAAAATATAAAATAATAAAACACAATTAAAACTTATTTTTAAATCATAAACTATTACTATTAACAACTAATAATTAAATATTTAAAATGTATTTAATTCCCACCCTTTACCCCTTTAAAAGTAAAAACAACACACAAAAAATAAACAATTACCCAAAATAAATATCAAATAATTAACATTAATTAACAACTATATATAATTAGGGCTCCCGGTTTTATGGTATTTATTTTTTGCCATTTCTGTCTGTATTTATCCATATTTATTTTTTGGCCATTTTTTCTGTATTTAGCCGCATTTATTTTGCCACAAGCAAAAGACGACGCTACAGCTAGTATTTTTCCACATTTATTTAAATTGACAAGGCACACCTGCGCCCGGTTGTTATTGGTCAACACAATACATTCATCTGAAAACTTTGCCATTGTAGTACAAGCACATGTGCATTTCAAGAGACTTTGAGGACAAAACCCGCTTACTAAAACTCTCGGCTAGACCAGCGCAAGCGCTGGTGCAGGCCGAGACCTAAAGGGTATCTACGTGATTAAAGGGAGCGCAGAAGAAAAGGTCCCCTGAGCGCTACCACCCAATCGCACTTTTGGCTCAGTATGCCCTGCTTTAGGCCACTAACAGCCTAATAGGGCTTCAAACAGGAGCAGCACAGACCACCAGCAAGAAACCCAAGAGACACCCCAGCAATGGCAGCTCCGTCACCACCACCATCCAAGCCATGCAACAGACAGCAGGAGTGAGGGGAGGCCGACAGGCAGGGGGCTACAAATCGTAGTATGATGGTATCCCCCAGCACTAGAGACTCTGGGCCTGCGTGGTGTAGTGGAGGAGCAACTAGATCATCCCTGGGTGCCCCTGCACTGATTCCATTGAGGCAGGGACCCCACACACTGGTACCCCACACACTGGTACCCCTGCCCCTAAAAGATGCTCCGCTCAGGGTCTGGTGCCCCCAACTGTGTGGCCCACGCACTACAATCAGAGCCCCCAACTTCACTGGTGCATGTTAAATACCCTGCCGGGGGCAATCAGCAGCTAAGGCAGTGATCCGTCCCCCAACTGCATACTGAAAGTCCTGGGGCTCAGGGGGAGGCAGGGAGCAAACCAGAAAGTACAGATCGGGTCAGGCGACAGCATGGCCACCGCTACCGCTAACAAAGCGGGTGCCAGATTCACACCGGAACCGACCTACTCCGATCGGCGGCCCAACAAAGTGTGCCGGAGGGCTGCCGAGTGGGTGAGACAGAGAAGGGGATATACGACCCTAATCCCCCACAAGTATTAGGGTCACTCGGATTAGGGGATTAGGGTGAGTGCGGTACAACACGCTGAGTGCGGTGAAAGGAGTAGGTGGAGTGCACGGGGTGCTGGGGGTGAGTGCGCACGGGCCACATGTGAATGCGATCGCTAAGCAGAGATTTCCAGTCTTTTGTTGGAAGGAATCAGCAGTCTTCCAAACGCCTCTGTTCGACTTAATTACCCGCAACAAACAATTCCGTCGTAACGCACTTACCTTGCGAGTAGGAATGGCGGCGGGCTGGCGCAGAGCTAAAGCTGATGGTGGCAACAGGAAGGCACCTGGTGGTCCGTAGTGCAGGCAAACAGTGGTCCGTAGTGCAGGAAAACAGGAAAAATAAGCAGGTGAGCCCCCAAAATAAAGGACAAAAGTTATGAGGGAGGGGCCGGAGGTGTTGGCACGCCCACACAGTGATGCTTGGATCAGACCAGGATTGGCTGAAGAGGACGGTCGTCACTGAAAGACCCTGAGCCCATAGGTCCACACGAGGGCACTAAAAGACCCTGATTGGAAGGAAACTCTGCACTGGAGTACGGCAGCGCGGCAACATTTACTCGTATTTTGCCGTTTTTAAATATAAATACAGACAAAGGAAATATCGATTTCCGTCTGTATTTATATGTAAAAATCCGTAAATACGGAAAACCGGGAGCCCTATATATAATTAATTAAACACAAACTACTTCCAACCCTTTACTCCTATAAAAACCAAAACACACACCTAAAATGAATTACACAATTACCATAATTAATTACCAATTATTTAATTAAAATTAATTAATAAACAATTATTAATTAATCAATAATAAATTACTTTACACAATTAACACTATAACATCTCAATTAAACCAATATTAATAGATAAAGATTAATCAGTACATTTAATATAATTAAACTACTTCCCACCCTATTCCCCTATAAACCCACAACCCGCTATGGAACTAAAAACGCAAAATTCAAATAAAAAAAAATGTAATACATTTAATAAAATTTAATTACTTCCCACCCTATTACCCTATAAACCCACAACTCACTATGGAACTAAAAGCGCAAAATTCAAATAAAAAAAAAAATAATAGCTACTAAAAATGTAACACAGATATTAAAAATACAAACAATTCTTATACAAAAAAACATACATCACATGCATATAAAATATATACTAAAATACATGACAATAATAAAAAATATATTTTTCCGCAGCCCACACGCCTCCGCCCACATGTGAAATAAACACCGCCGGCAAGCCAGTGACAGCCACCACTATCAGCAGCCACAATGAGGGCAAGAGCCTGGAGACAACGCCAGACGAACAATGCACCGCCCGGCATACAAATTACGATG